>OZ007561.1:191981282-192599975 GCA_963931875.1 Pollenia griseotomentosa | reverse complement strand
ACTGGAAGCAAAAGTAGGCTAATGAATGTAAATAAATTAAAAATTGAGATAAATCAAATTAATTAAGGAAATAATTTTTAATATAACGAGCAGACAAAGGAAGAGGCTTTTAAGGAATCTTTGATTTAATTATATAAAAATTTATTTTTAATGTAATAAAGTAGAAAATATTTTAAAATGAGATAATCTTTTTTTTATATAAAGGGTGTCGCAATAAGAATGCAGCTTTTCATTTTAAAATAAAAACACGTATTTGTTGATATTGTTGTGATTTTTTTAATGGATTAAAAAGAAGACATGTTCCGATTAGGTATGAAATAAAATATCCGTCAAATGGCCCCCATTGCTCTGATGACAAGCTATTACTCTTTTCATGAAATTTTCCAAGATTATTTAACAGAGATGTCGCTGTGTCTTACCGATAACGTGTTGGATAACTGATTTTAGGTCAGGAATAGTTCGCTTAAGCCCGAGATTTCACAAAATCCTAAAGAAAAATATGGCACGGAGTTAAATTGCGTGATCTTGGTGGCCAGTTGATATCAGAATTTCTTGAGATAATATGTTCTGGAATTCTTTGCTACAATAAATCGATTGATTCATGCGCGGTGTGGGAGGTGGCGCCGTCTTGCTAAAACCACATGTCATCCAGATCCATGTCGTAAATATATTTAAAATAACATAAAAAAATTTTTAAAAAATAATTGAATAATGCAATTTGCCGGAAATGACATTAGATCACTTGTGTAATCTATCCGTTCGATAAGTGGAAACATTTTATTCCATACGTAAGCTTACTCGATCACAACTACAGTAGTTTGGCACTTGAACTAGAACTGAACCTGTTCTTTACTAGAATGTATATTAGAATTAAAATTGATTCGTTTCGGGCGTCAAAAGATGATCGATCGGTTAAAATGAAATGAAATTCATCTTTTTCCAAAAACCTTGAAAAGAACCATATCTTCCCATGACCAGTACGTTCAATGGTATTAGTGTTTTAAATCTTTTTGAAATAAAGCAATAGTTTTCCTTAAAAGAAACAGCAAGAACTAATCTTTTCAATTTTAATTGAAAAAGCCGAATTTTTTAAAAAAAATTGTCATTCAGTCACTTTACACCAGAGTGCGAAAATAAACACTAAATATCGCTCCTTAGTGTTCCGTTCCGTAGATTTGTGAAAACCGCAAACGCTAAAAGTGTTTGTGTTGCAAATCATAAAAAAATAACGTTTCCCTGTTTGTCATCTTTCGCACACAAAAATAATACTAGATTTATACAACTCAACAAAAGATGAAAACAATTAATTCCGTTCGGTTCTTTTTAACACAAGCTTTGTTGCGTTCCTTTCGGCTCATAAATGTAACTCGCTTTTGGCTGGTAAAAAAACCAAACATTTTTTTTATTAAAACAAAAAGCCAGCAAAATAATTTTACACAAACACAACATATACACACACAAGCTGTTTGTGCTGCGGTCGTTGCTAAAATTTTTTGTTTATTCATTTCTTAATCAATGTAAAAAAGAAACATTATAGAGCATTAAAATATAATGTTTGTCTTCAGTATAACTACAATTGTTCTGTTTTTACGAACAACAGATCATTATATAATGTTCGGCTCTTTCTTGAAAATAGTTACGAACGGTATTAAGAGTTGTGGTCGTCTACACAATCAGAAAAAAATAGATATCATTCTTGGCTGTGTAAGCCGAACGCTAAAAAATGAATTGTTTATTTTCGAACACTGCTTTACACTTTACTTTAAGGGCCATTATTACAACTTACAAATAGTTATTTTTAGGATGATATATGACAGATAAATAGTTTTTGGTTATTACAAGTTAACATTAACCTAAAAAGTGACTCCTAAAAAGTGACTGATAAGCTAACATCAGGTTTGTCCTCATGGTATCTTTACAAGTGAACTTTAAGAACTTGAAGATGCCATATTTTCTGCTGAAGATATGGTAACTTCAATGATAGTCTTAAATTACTCAACTTTTTCAAAAAACACAATTTAACACAAAAAACAAAACAATTTACCATTAAAACCAAAAATAAAGCACAAAAACTTACTTTTGTTTTTATTTTATTTTTATTTTTATTTATTTAAGTCTATGGATTTAAATCCGTACAGACTATAATTAAATTACAAACAATTTTATAATTTTATATATTTAAAAACAAGATAATACTACGTTTAATGACACTGGCACTTAAAGAAAAGTCAACTAAATTATACATTTCATTAAAATCTTTACAAATTCTCCGAAAAGGATCAGAATTTGCATAGTTTGTTTGAAAGGTCTGAAGATATAATGGTATGTAATTTCGGGTTGATCGCTGAGGAACGTTGAGTTTAACATTATTAAGCAGGAATTCAGAACTAATGTTACCATTAAGCAAATTAACTAAAAACGCAATGTTAAGCATTTTTCTTCGGCTTACTAGTGATGGTAATTTAACGCGTGCAAGTCTGACAGAGTAAGATGGAAGTACGTCAGAAGGATTCCAAGTTGAGTTTCCCAAGCAGAACAATAAAAATTGTTTTTGGACAGATTCTATTCGGTTTATGTGAACATCATAAACAGGATCCCAGATAATAGAGCCATATTCGATGATAGGTCTTACCAAGGATGTATATAACAGCTTTGTAATCATAGGATCAGTGAACTCCTTAGCCCAACGTTTTATAAAGGCAAGTACACCACGAGCTTTATTTATTGTTGATGTAATGTGTTTTATAAAATCTAATTTTGGATCAAGTAAAACGCCAAGATCCAAAATCTCTTTAACTAATTCAAGTTGGTAGTCACCCAAAGTATAGATACCCAGAGGATTCCATTTTCTACAAAAGCGCATATGTTTACATTTTGTTAAATTGAGATTCATAATGTTGATATTGCACCAGTTATAAAAATTATCTAAATCATGTTGAAGATTGAGCATTTCCGATGATTTTTTGTAGCTTAAAAAGATTTTTACATCATCGGCATACATTAACACATTACAATTGTGTATTGCACTCGGCAGATCATTTATAAAAAGTGAAAATAAGATTGGACCAAGGTGGCTTCCTTGCGGTACTCCAGAATTGACGATGATGCTCCTTGATGTTGTATTATTAAAACGAACACTTTGTTTCCTATAAGTAAGGTATGACTCAAGCCAGCGAAGACTGTTGATAGTAAAACCCATTATTGATAGTTTTTTAAGAAGAAGGCTATGGTTAACTTTATCAAAGGCTTTGCTGAAGTCTGTGTATATTACGTCTGTTATTTGGGTATTATTGAATCCATTATGTATAATAGTGGTTAGTTGTAGTAGGTTGGTAATTGCTGAACAACCTTTTCTAAAACCATGCTGGAAAGGTGATAGTAATGAAGATGCTTGACGAGAGAGAGAATCAGTTATGCACTTTTCAAAGAGTTTAGGGATAGCACTTAGTTTGGCTATACCTCTATAATTTGCAACATTTGATTTGTTTCCAGACTTAAATAGCGGAATTATATAAGATTCTTTCCAAAGTTGAGGAAAGTAGCCATATCTAATTGAATGGTTAAATATTATTGATAAAGGTGTGGCAAAAGCATAAGCACAGTTAGTTAAAATACAGCTTGGAATACCATCCGGTCCACTAAAGAAAGATGATTTTACACTTTTCAGACTGGTTACTATTTGGGAAGTTATAATTGGAGAAAACGATATTGACTGGTGTTCATCAATCACGTAAGGGTAATTATTGGAGTTGTTGTATTTAGCATCAGAATATGTAGTTGAAAAAAAGTTGGCAAACATGTTACTTATTGTCAAATCATCACTGGACTCATTATTTAAGTACTTCATTATAGTTGGATAGCCTGTAGATTTACGTTTAGAATTTACGAATTTATAAAATGATTTAGGATCATGTTTAAATTTAACTTTCATTTCATTTAAGTAATTTTTATATAGATTCATGTTTTGTAAATTATATTCAGCACGAGATACAGAATATTTACCATAAGCATAAAATGATCCGGATTCTTTATATTTTTTGTAATATTTATTTTTTATATTTTTAAGTCTAGACAGCTGTCTTGAGCCCCAGGGAGGACCTGACTGCTTAAACACAGTGATTTTCGGAACACATTCGTCTAAATATTCAAAAATAGTTTTATAGAAAGTATCAATCATAGTATCGAAGGAAGATGCTGTGCCATTTGAAATAGATAACTTATCAAGCCAATTTGTATTATTTAGAAGACAATTTAACTCGTTGTAACTTGTTCGTTTGAAACAGTAGACTTTGTTGTTATTGACCATAGCTTTACGTTTAGCAAACGGAGTGTTACAAGAAATGTCAATAGTGGGATGATAACGATCTTCAGGTCTTGAAATTGGAAACAATAAAACAAAACTAAGTCGTTGCCACTACGTATTTTAAACAACCAAAAGTAGTCGGTATATACTGCAATGTTGCCACAGTATATAAATTACACTTTTTATTTTATCGGACAGTTGTAATAATGGAAAAAACTTATTGCTCACTTTATCATTCAAGATAGCTATTGTTCAAGTTTACTATCAGCAACTTTATCATTAGGTTGTAATAATGGCCCTAAATGTATTTCTAGAAATGTTTAATTTTAATCCCATTTGAAACATTAATATTTAATTTATTTATAATACTAATCAAATATTTAGTATCTTTCAAAATTTATTGCTTCATTTACTTTATTTAGTTCCTAGTTCTTTTGTTAGAAATACATAAATTTTAAATTAATCATTAAAAACTATGTTGTGTGTATGTGTTTTACCAAAAAATTAGCAAAAAATAAACAAAATTCAATACATTTTTTTTTTGCATCGTTTTTAATTTAAATAAATCCGACAGTTTATAAATGGTAACTTTATAAACATTTTAGTATTACAAATGCATATTTGAAAATGTCATTTCCGGTTAGTGAATTTTTGAATCTTTTTTGTTATTTTATTCATACAGCTAAATAATAGAAAAGAAAAGCTAAGTTAGGAGTTTGGTAGAATAAAATGAAAGCTACAGGAACAGGAAATTACTTGTACTTATTAATAAATGGTGATTTTTTTAATTTTTTTTAATTAAGTTTTATTATCTAATGCTCTTTTATTATTAAAACTCAAGACTTTGTTCTAAACTCTGCGGTAGTGATGGCTTCATCTGAAGCTTGAATTTCAATTAAATAGTAGATCTGTTAAAGGTCAATAAGCAGTACAGTTGTAGTAAAACTGTACACATACGTTATATGTATTTTAATGTTCTGTTGTGTTTTTTCACATTGATGAAGGCATGAACAATACATTTTAGCAACGTTCCTCATTAGTATTGTTGTTGTTGCTCGGCAACTTCACGACATTGGACCAATATCTGCAGATACATCATGATGTATCTGTATTGTGTTCATGTTTTGTTTTAAAAAAAAAATTTGTTGGCTTTACCAGCCAAAACCAATGTTACGATATGCCAATTCAGAAAGTCAGTGCTCACTCTGTTAAATTTGCGTCTTATAGTTTTGCTTAGTGTATATTGCATTAATATGATAAGTTTTAATATATAAAAGCCCTTCTCGCTCTTAAAAAGGTTGACCTGATGGTAATTAATGGCATTCGATATCGATCGGTACAATTAAAATGTAAACTTCGAATGGTATCGGAAGCCGTAATTCGCCCTCTTGTATACTGAAATAGTCGATCAACTTCGTGAGTCCAATAATTTGAAAGAGAGGACTGCTTTCTAGCATTGATTGCCACAAAGAGAGTGTAATAAAGTCTGACATTATTTGCTCTATGCTGCTTTAAGTGAATAATTTATTAGCCTATAACAATGTGTTACAAATAGTTTAACTTATTTTTCCTACTTTTAGTTCAGTGTTGCTGACTAGTAAAACATAAAACGTACAAATCATAAATACTAAAATTTTATTGACACAACAAAAAACTTTCTAGAATACAAAAAACATTTACAGAATATTATATGCAATATGTTGCTAAAATATTTATACATTTATAAATTATAAGTTTATTTAAAAGTGTTGGGAAATGGATAAAAAATTTTAGAAAACATTTTCTTAAAAAAATAATCTAATTTTCCTAAATTTTTGATAAATTTTTTATATATAAACTTTTGACAGAGAATTTTATCTCTAGTTTTTTTAAATATTTTTTGGGTACTTTTTACATAAGGTTTTTCAAAAGTCCCTAAATTTATCTGACAACCTATTTGTATATTTTCACATACTATTTCATAACAAACTTTTCATTTATTTTATGTATTTTAGTGCATCTGTTTTTCCACCTGCCTACAACTACATTTACACAAACATAACACCTTAAAATATAAATATTTCTCTCATGCACCCAGACGTATACAGTTTGGTTTTTAAACTTTTAAATGCAAATATTATTGAAAATAACAAATAAACCAGAAAATATTTCGAAATAAAAAACTTTGCTGATATTTTGTACAGTGGTAGAGATCTAAATTTATTTGAAAAAAACTTAAAAAAAGTTGTTTTAAAATTCGTATTAAAAATTAATTTTAAGAACATACAGTTATCCTAGGGGCTATTTCTAATGATAAAATGTAAACTAGTGCGATATCGTTTAAATCAATTTCTTCCTGTAATCCATTCAATTTCAGTCATGCGCCTTTTCTGTGGCTTTGAGTAACGATCATTGATCTATTGGTATTTATTAACCTAAAAGTATGTTGCACAAAAAATTTATTGGCCGAAAATCAGAAAATTTTATGATTTTATTTCTAGTCATATAAAAGTTAATTTGAACAAATATTTAAGAGAGCGGAAGCTCTCTTAAAAAAGCTCTTTTTTATGAGAGCATGCTTTTTATGGGGCCGCCCATGGTAACTTATGGATCGATGTTTACAAAATGTAACAATATGATTTCTAGTCATATAGAACACATTTTTGCCTAATCTTATATCAATCCGTGCATTATACCACAATTTATGTTCGTTTTTGTAATTATAATATTTTGAGGTTGGTGGTTCCACATTTGGACTGATAACTCTCATCCTTCTATATCGATTTTGCTGAATTTCAATCTCGAACTGCTTAGGATAACTAGAAGCAATTTGCAGCAATTTTTGTCCTTTTCTCTTGAGTTTTCAACAGACGGACAGACAGACAAACTTGGGGTAAATCAACTTAGAACTTAAATATGGGGTCTGAGATGAATAATAAAAAAGTTTCACACAAAATGAGAAACTAAGTAATCCCCAAATTCACCAATAGTGGCGCTAGATGGTACAAAAATTCTAAAGTTTCTTTTTTCTGTTTTGACCTTATTTCTCATATTAATTTTTAAGTTTTTTCTTTTTCATGTTATTTGTTATATGGCTAAAAATTTATTAATAAAAAAATAGTATCTGCCGTATTCATAAAAAATTAAAATGGTTTAGAAATATATTTTAAGAATAATTTGTATAAAAATTTGGCCTTAAAACACATTTCAAACTTGTTTTATTTTTCATGAATACGGCAGTTAAAATTTAAAAGATGTTGATGAAAGGCCAAGCAAAACTATTTTTTCTACATAAATACGGGTGCCAATCTTTGCATCTATTTCAAGAACCTATCCCACTGTACCTAGTTAGAATATTTGTTAGAAAACGCTTTAATAATTTTATATAAATATATCGATAAATTCATATATGTACATACACATATGAAGGAACTTAAAATAAATTGCTATATTTTTGCTCAATAAGCAACATGCATTGACGCTTACAATTAAAGTGGCTCACAGCAATAAAACTGCCACTAAATAATTTTTATGTGTTTTTATTATTTTTTTTTTTTTTTTAGTTTTGGAATAGGAAGATGCAGAATTATTTATACACATATATATGTATATTAAAATGCGTTTTTTTTTTTGTATGTTTGTACATTTTGTCAGCTAAAATGCAAAAGGTCGTAACAACACTTTTTATTTTTTTACAGGCGAAGCAAAAAAAAAAAATTTGCAAAATCCATAAGAACAAGGTGTACTTGACGTTTAAATCTCTTTAATGAAGTCACCATTTTTGATCTCAGGGATCCAAAATTTGTTGTGAACATGTAGTTTAATAAAACAAACCAAAATTAATCCAAAACACTACTTTGAATTTTTTTTTTTTTTTTGTTGTTACGCCCCTTTGCGTTTTAGGTGACGATTTATATATTTGTCTGTTTGTTCCCTACGGACTTCTAAATTACAAAACTAATTTTCGTGATTAGATGGTGCTAAACATAGGCTTTAAATCAGGGCTGCGGATTCGTCAAAAAATAGTTTTAACTACGACTCCGACTTTAATCGCTGAAATTATGTAAGTCTGACTCTAACTCCGAATCCTACTTTTACATTGATGCTAAATGTATGTGAGACTGGTCCTTATTTGGACTTTAAACTCTTTTTTAATGAAGTACCTTTTACATGGTTAAATATAGCAAGAAAATTATTCTATAAACATTTCAAATCGATACTTTTAATACTGCATCGCGAATTTTGTAGTCGGAGTCGCGAGTTCTTGTGGGTACTTCGAACTCCGACTCCGATACAAAAACCTCAACTCCGACTTTTCAAATTCAACTCTGACTCCCCAGTCCTGCTATAAATATTTCTAAAATTCCAAGAAGGCGGGCCATCTGCCATCCAAAGGCATTATGAGTTACCTTATCTTTGGAGAACGGTTATAGTAAAAAATATACACTATCTGCCAAAAAGTAAGCTAAATTGGAGAAGTGGCAATGGCATAAACATCTGGAGAGCGGTAACAGTAAAAGTTTGTTTTAAAAAATTGTAATGATTTTATTTCAGTAGGGAAAAAGAAACGCACCGGATTCAGCTCTCTTAATAGGAAAAAGTATTAAACAAAATTGACAAATATCAAATAAACTAATTGTTAAATAATTTAAAAATTTTTAATATCAGAAAAACCTTTTAATATTGTTTAAGTAACAATTCATTAGTTTAAACCAAAGTATATACTTAGAATCTTGATTCGATTGCAAATACAATCTGCTATTTTATGAGTTACGGGTCCTTCAGTAATTCTAAGTCGATTTAGCGATGTCTGTCCGTCTGTTGAAAAGACGCTCACAAAAATAAACTAACATAAATTGGGGCCGAAATGCACAGATTGTCATTAAATTTTTCAAAAATTCGTCTAACATGACCAGAAATCATACAAATAAATGTCTTGAAGAACGGAGCAAAATTTTCCATGGGGCCAATAAAAATCCCACTCTTGCAAAACATTTAAGTATGCCTTAGTCCGTAGCAAATTATGCTATTTTGCTATAGAACTTGATTATTACATTACATTGCAAAATTTTGTCAACTCACCACAGAAAATAATATGAAAATATTTTATCTTAAAATAGTTTGCTGAATTAAATTTTGTTCTTCTCTCAATTTTAAATAACATCTTATTTCTGCCATCTCCTATTTGAGCAATTCTATAAATCTATTTATTTAGAAGTATGTAAAAAAATGAAAAAAAAAACTATATGTATAGGTAAATACAATACGTATGAATTTCATTTATATTTACTAAATATTTATTGTGTTCATACTTTTGTACTACTCCTTTTTTTTGCATTTTAGCATTTTATTTTATTACACACTCCTGCTCTACTACAGATGAGGTAAACGTTCGTTTTGAATTCATAAACTTGAGTAGGAATAAAATAAAAAAATGATACGAAATAAAATAAAAATAAGTTCATAATACTCGTATTGTTGTATGAATATAAGTTATAGTTTTTTTTTACATATTTTTTTATGCTATTTTGTTAATATTTTTGCATATTGTATTTTTGTCACATATGCTGGTGAATTTTATTCATTTTTTTTAAATTTTTTCCCAAAAAAAAGAAAATTAAGTAAAGTTAAATGTAGATGACTGTCTATCTGTATTTCTATATGAGTACGTGTATTTTTGCTATTGCATAAATATGACCCAGTAAGCATTTTATGAAAATAATTATCATATATGGGTATTTCTTAATACTCTGCACAAATTAAATAACTGTAAAAAAAACTGTTTATCAAATCTAAAAAAAAAACTATTTTCCTAGGAAAAAGTTGTGTTATTAATACAACTCTTCTTCAAGCGTTGTATACATATAATCCATTTTTTTTTTTTGTAACGAGTTTTAACCAGTGCCGAATTATCTCATCGCTTAGCTCTTGAATTATTATTGACTTATCAAAGTACACTTTTTCTTTTAAATATCCCCAAAGAAAGAAGTACAACGGTGTGAAATCGCATGATCGGGACGGCCAATTAACATCGGCACCACGTGAGATAACAAGGCCATTGAATTTCTCGCCTGTGGTTAGTGGCACCATCCTGTTAGAACCACATATCGTCCAGGTTCATATCCACAATTTCTGGCCACAAGAAGTCCATTATTATCTCGCGATAGCGAACACTATTGATGATAACTGCTTGGTCGACCTCATTTTCAAAAAAAGTACGGCCGGATGACGCTGCCAGCCCATAAACCGCATCAAACAGTCACTCTTTGTGTTTTCACATTTCCTACAGACCCGATTTGCTGAAATTTGAGCACAATTGTCCCGATTGTAAACACATTCGGCCGATTATGCTGACCAAAAAGATTACGAAATGCGCTAAATGCATTTTGATTTGAATGCGCATTTTCACAATTAACATCGTGCATTATGGTTGCATCACCCTTTATTTAAAGTTTAACTGCCGTATTCATAAAAATATTTTTAATTTAATAAAGGTACTTAATAACCGTTTGTTAAATTTTATGATCGTTTATGAATACAGGGGTAAATGCGTAAAATCGTATCAGTATCGAGTCTTGTTTACAAACACACAAGTGCACACCGAAAAAAATATCAATGTTAAATTAACATGGCGCAATTTTGCTTAAAAATCATATTCAATTTCTGCAAAAGTATGGACTTTATTTAAAATTATCATTGTTTTATATTTGTTTTAAATGAAACATGTTAAATAACATTGTTTAATATTGAATCCATAAAATTCTGGTATAATTGTTTGCGTAGAAGCAATAACAACACTATAAAACTAAAAACATAAATTTTTTTATTTTCATGTTTAAAATTATTTATAAAAAGAAAAAAAAATCCCGTTTTCTTTTTGTTAAAATTATTTAGTGAAATATTATACATCAAATCTTCAAAGTAGAATGATGAGGAAAACCATATCGGGCCATTCTGCTGGTGTCATTTAATTGTGAGTGCTTCTGTGAACAAAGGGGAAGACAAAAAATTAAACATCTGTTACAGGAAAATAAATAGATATATTCTCTCTTTCTCTCTCTCTCTCTCTCTTTCTCTCTTTCTCTCTCTCCTTCTCTCTCTCTCTATCGTTCTCTCTGGTTTTACGGGTAAGGATCCAATTAGACGTGACATAACCATAACAAAACTGTAATACCATAACCACTTCATTACCAAAACGACATAAACATATCACACAAACCAATTCAATTTTGGTTTCTAAATTCGCCGTTACGGCTGTTGCATTATGGTTATGTCACGTCTAGTTGGACCTTAAGTGTGTACAAAGTTTATAAGATGAATGCATTTGTTGTCTCTAAAACTTCTTCTCACTGTTATTCCAAACTCAAACTAATTCGATTCTTTATAAAATTTAAGTTGTTTCCACTTTAAATAACTTTAAATCAACTTGATTTGGAGGTTATTTCAATATGAATGTCATTTTGCTCTAACTTTACGGGAATGTTAAATTAACATGAATTATAGCAGAGTACCGAAACGTTCACTCATTTTTCAGTCATGAGCGAGCGTGAAAAATTAAAAATTTTACTGCTTTTTCATCCTCATGAGGGTGAGGAAAAAAACTAATTTGAATTTCCTCATTCATGAAAAATGAGCAAACGAAAAAATTCATAAGTGAATTTGTCAGATATGAAAAATTTAAAAAAATTCACAATCAAATTCCTCATAATGAAAAAAAAGCAACCATTAACAGCAGGAACATGAAGCAGTAAAGAGGCCTTATAGAAGGCCTCTTTGCCGATATAAAGTTTTCTAATTTATACAGTGTGTTATTGGAGACCAAAACCCTGACTTCTTGCATCTACTTTAAAGGCCTTCTTAAAATAATAAAGACTAAAGCTTTATTCCAGTGTAATTGTATTTGCTAATAATGCAAAGTGAATAAATTAATAATTAAACTTGGTACATATTCCAACATAACTATTAATAAAACGATTTCGATCTTAGAATAGAAAATTTAAATTTGTAAAATATTTTATAAGAACCCTTCTAAAAGAACTTTTAAAATAAGGCAGAGTGGAATAAGTAAAAGTTTATTAAAAATACAGCTGTAAACCTTCTTTAAGGCCTAAAAAGTGAAAGCGCGGGCAATTTTTCCCGCTGGACAACACGACAGCATGTGTGTATATTTGTTTGTGTAAAATATTTTTGGTAAAGGCAACCAGCCAAAGTGTCTGTTGGATTTTTTGTAGGAAACAATTATTGAAAAAAAATTAAAAGAACTGCACATATCGTCATCTTAAATGCAGAATAATGTAACATCACATTAATAAGTTTACATGCAAGGCATAAAACTTTGTAATATGTTAATTATTTGAAATTTAAAAGAATTTTAAATATTTCAGCTAAAAATGCGATAACCGATATATTTTTGAGGAAAAAATATTATATTTATTGTTATTTTTGAAGTTGTGTGTGTTACGTTAAATTAATTTGTAATTTTCAGAAATAAAAAGACGTACCATCAAAAAATGTATATAAGTATTAAGTGAAACAAACATTTAAAATAATTAAATATTTTTTGTTAAATTACCGGAAAAATAGAATATATATATGATAACCACACGAATATTTATATTATTATAGATATTATGATATACCTATTATGTATAATTTTTTATTGATTTTAATTACTAATAAGTAGTGGTTTAAACTAAAAATTGTACCTATTAAATTTAGCTGTGAATTAATTTAAAAAGCTATCTTTTTCATTCTAATTTAAAAGTATTTTGATCTTCTTAAAATGATTTTTTTTTTTACAACGAACAAATTTAGCAAATAAATATTTGACCTATTTGTCTCCATATAACGAATTATTTTAAATGAACTCTGCATCGCATACTTACAAAGATCCACTTGGAAGAATGCAATCCTTACAAAAAAAAACAGATTTTTTTAAATAAGCTAATAAAAAATATTTCTTTTGTATTATAAACTTTTTATATGATGAAGAAATTTTGTGGTCCAATACAGATTCATTATAGGGAAGTTCGACTGCATTTAAATTTATTAAAAAGGACATACATACATATCTTAACTCAAAAATCTAAGGACCTGCAGATGTTGCCATTTATTCTTGGAAATTCTTAGCGTTTGGGAGTGCAATGAGGTAGGCTGCAAAATTTCAAAATTACTTACGGTTCGGTTCTTTTAATTTTAAAGCACTTTTTTATTTTTTCTTATGCAATACTGAAAATTATTATTATAAATCATTATCTGTTCACTAATTTCACTAACACCGTAGTGACAGTTATAAAACAGATTACCCAGTTTTGATGTTTAAAAATATTAATGTGCTCTTATAAAAAGAATTAAAAACTCTGCTAATTTTTTTCTTGAGTGTGATTATACCTTATGTTGTTAAAAAAAATTATATATGTATTTAATGATACGTCATTTTTAATTTTGTAAATAACTTGGTTATTTTTTAAGATAGAAGTTTAAAATTTTATAAAAATATGTAACGTGAATCGTAATCAACAAAAAAAGTCAACTTCAAATGTTCCAATAATATCTACATTGTTTTGCATTTACGCTAACGATATGTGTTTTGTTTGTAAAAAAAATTCGTTGATGCCTTTAAAAGGTCCCTGTTTCTTTCGTCAAAAAGACGTACCTAAAGGCAGCAATTATTAAGAAAAAAAAAAAATAGCCACAAGAATTTGTTGGTATTTTGTGCTTGTAAAAAAATTTTGGTTTCTGTAACAATCGCGTCGGTGGTTTTTTTTTCTTTGAAAACACTTTTATTAAGTAAGTAAAAATATTTGAAAAAAAAAATTAAAAAGGTCTTATTTTGCTACAATTTATGTGTAAGTAACCAATATACATAAAAGCAAATGTGACAGTATCAAAAAATCTGTTTTGTTAATTGTAGTGTTTAACTTTATTGTTTTTTTTATTTTTTTTTTGCAATCAGGGACATCATCACTATCACTTTCATTATCACTTTTGATGTCCTGCCGATGAACAAGTTTATAATGACTTTTCATGTTCGATTTTATCTTTCCACAAAGTTCTTTTTTGCATGATGTTATTAAACAAGTGCTTTTGTTTGAAGATGCTTTATACGACACAAATTTTTTTATGTTGAACTGTTTTTTGGCATTGTTAAACTTTTGAACTTAGACACACACTCCACGTCAATTACCTATTAAGAACTGCTTTCAGTAAAAACTATCTATATGAATATATGTAAATATTTTGCATTGCCAGTGCAAAATGTTTTGCAGTTATTGCCTGTCACAATGATAAAAAGGTAACCACAATACTTAGAAAAATGTACAATAAGAAAAGGCAACAGGACAATTAATTCAAACATCTGTGCATACATTTTAATTCTACCTAATGGTATATCATAACTTTTTACAAAATACCAAATGCGCACTTGTGTTTGCCTGCAAAAATGTAGAAAGTCATTATAACAGGTCAAATTTACGTTAAATAAATTACCATAAAATGGTAAGGTTAATATAATTGTAGCATAAAAAAAGTAAGAAATAAATTTAGTGCGAAACAATAAAGTTTCATTAATACATCAATAAAACACATCTTCTTTTGCAAAAATTCTACCTAGTGTCACATTTGCTTTTATGTATATTGGTTACTTACACAAATTGTAGCAAAACAAGACCTTTTTAATTTTCAAAGAAAAAAAAAAAAAAACCACCGGCGCGATTTGTACAGAAACCAAAATATTTTTACAAGCACAAAATACCAACAAATTCTTGTGGCTATTTTTTTTTTTTTCTTAATAATTGCTGCCTTTAGGTACGTCTTTTTGACGAAAGAAACAGGGACCTTTTAAAGGCATCAACGAATTTTTTTTACAAACAAAACACATATCGTTAGCGTAAATGCAAAACAATGTAGATATTATTGGAACATTTGAAGTTGACTTTTTTGTTGATTACGATTCACGTTACATATTTTTATAACATTTTAAACTTCTATCTTAAAAAATAACCAAGTTATTTACAAAATTAAAAATGACGTATCATTAAATACATATATAATTTTTTTAACAACATAATGTATAATCACACTCAAGGCGAATTCATAGAAGGTGGTCTTGGCTTGCTACGTAAGCAACAGCTGATTACTAACCTTATGTGAAAATGATATGCCGTTACTTTTTTTGGTATTTATATTTAAATGGTTTTCTGTTATTGGAATTCAAATTAAAGTGCAAGATTTTTTTTTTATAAATTATAAATTAAAAAGCTTAAGTCAATTTAAGTTATATAGTTATATAATGCATCCATAGGAATATATAAAAACAAGTAAGAAAGGATAGTCGGTCAAGCCCGACCATATGATACCCAACATCACAGTATGTTAAAACAATTTTTGCTACTATACTATATTTTGGACCCATGGGCAATTATGGACCCGTCTAAACAAAATTATGTAATGATGTTAAGATTTATGTAAGAGTTCTTTGTGCCGATTATTCAGATATCTTCATATATATGAGATTTTAGGATGTCGGCTTAAATGGGACCTATGATTAATTTTGGACCCACCAGCACAACATTTTTTCATGACATATAAGCTATCGAAAAACTCATTGTCGACAATTTTTATGTAAATAATAATATTTACAAGGAATTATGGCATTAAAAATTTTAGGGAGTAGTATTTGTATGAAAGCTATGGTAAAATATGGACCGATTCCAATAAAATTTGGTAAAATGATTTAAACTGTAATCCAATAAGGTTGGACCAAATTTTATCTAAATACCAATATAATAAGATCGGTCAATTTCACAAAGACCTTTATTTTCCACAAATCAGCTTGTATGAGGGCAATGTGAAATTATGGAACGATTCGCCCCATAGTCTTGGTCGTTATGCCAGTTATAACCTTGTACTTTGCGCACAAGATTTATGTGGATAGCAACCAGCCTGTCAGCCAGCCGGACGGACATCGTTAATTCGACTCAGAAACTGACTATGAGCCGAACGGTATACTTAAATATTTTCTAGTGTTACAAACATCAGCACAAATGCATTCTCCTTTCCGCTATTGTGGTGTGGGTATATATACTATGTATATTGTTGCAGATGGAAGTTTCACGGGTATAATCTTGGCAGCGGCTTTAAAATCTTGATTTGTATTTTTACTTTGGCCACACCCATAAGCAAACAGCTAAAAAAAGAACTTAGAAATACCAATAAAACCAAAAATTTATTATTATTATTTACAAGGAACATCAAATAAGACAAAAAGATTTTTTTCCTCTTCAAAGTGCTGGCAAAGTTTTAACCGTTTAGTAATAAAACTTCATTATTCCTATACTTCCCAGGGTTTTTCTGGTGGTCGTTATGGCACTGGTGGTTCGTTTGATAATTTTCACTTAGAATTATGAAACTTTTAAACGTTTTTAAATTATAACACATAATTTATAATTAAAAACAAAATAATATGTGACAGCAAATATTTTTGACACACAGCTAATTTGTTTACTACAGTGTTGTATAATTTTGACACAACGTTAAAGTATTTTACAGAGTTGTATCGGTTTTTAAAATAAGACCACCTTGTATGAATTCGCCTTGATCACACTCAAGAAAAAAATTAGCAGAGTTTTTAATTCTTTTTATAAGAGCACATTAATATTTTTAAACATCAAAACTGGGTAATCTGTTTTATAACTGTCACTACGGTGTTAGTGAAATTAGTGAACAGATAATGATTTATAATAATAATTTTCAGTATTGCATAAGAAAAAATAAAAAAGTGCTTTAAAATTAAAAGAACCGAACCGTAAGTAATTTTGAAATTTTGCAGCCTACCTCATTGCACTCCCAAACGCTAAGAATTTCCAAGAATAAATGGCAACATCTGCAGGTCCTTAGATTTTTGAGTTAATATATGTATGTATGTCCTTTTTAATAAATTTAAATGCAGTCGAACTTCCCTATAATGAATCTGTATTGGACCACAAAATTTCTTCATCATATAAAAAGTTTATAATACAAAAGAAATATTTTTTATTAGCTTATTTAAAAAAATCTGTTTTTTTTTGTAAGGATTGCATTCTTCCAAGTGGATCTTTGTAAGTATGCGATGCAGAGTTCATTTAAAATAATTCGTTATATGGAGACAAATAGGTCAAATATTTATTTGCTAAATTTGTTCGTTGTAAAAAAAAATCATTTTAAGAAGATCAAAATACTTTTAAATTAGAATGAAAAAGATAGCTTTTTAAATTAATTCACAGCTAAATTTAATAGGTACAATTTTTAGTTTAAACCACTACTTATTAGTAATTAAAATCAATAAAAAATTATACATAATAGGTATATCATAATATCTATAATAATATAAATATTCGTGTGGTTATCATATATATATTCTATTTTTCCGGTAATTTAACAAAAAATATTTAATTATTTTAAATGTTTGTTTCACTTAATACTTATATACATTTTTTGATGGTACGTCTTTTTATTTCTGAAAATTACAAATTAATTTAACGTAACACACACAACTTCAAAAATAACAATAAATATAATATTTTTTCCTCAAAAATATATCGGTTATCGCATTTTTAGCTGAAATATTTAAAATTCTTTTAAATTTCAAATAATTAACATATTACAAAGTTTTATGCCTTGCATGTAAACTTATTAATGTGATGTTACATTATTCTGCATTTAAGATGACGATATGTGCAGTTCTTTTAATTTTTTTTCAATAATTGTTTCCTACAAAAAATCCAACAGACACTTTGGCTGGTTGCCTTTACCAAAAATATTTTACACAAACAAATACACACACAGGCATTTCGAGCTGTGGTCATGCAAACTGTCGAGCAACAACAACATTACTAGTGAGGATCGTTTCTAAAAATTTTTTTTTCCTCATTCCTCATGACTGAAGAAAGGCAAAAATGTATTTTTCCTCAAAAACATAAATGAATTTGGCGAAATATTAACAATTCAGTTATGACTGTGAAAAAAGTTACATATTTTACATTTTTCATTTATGAAAAAAATTCAAGAATGGTTGAATATGAGTGATCACATATGAATTTCTCTGAACTCTGAATTATAGTTATTAAAAAAAAAAATGTTGTTCGCAAGTTAATTTAAAATCATGTTAAATTAACATGAAGTAATTATGAAGAAAAATCAGTACCGAAAAATTTAAAATCAACATTGTTTTCGAGGATTTTACACTATTAAGTCATCATTAGTTCTCGAAGGCGATTGAGTTTAGTAATTTCTGAAAAAATTATGTTGCCAATGATAGCTGGGTAAGCATTTGTATCTAAATGTGAGTGTTTTACGAGTATAAATAGTTTGTATGTTTGTATGGAACTGAGTGGTTATATGAATATGCCCGAAAGTTGTGTTATGAGTATATTTTGACAGTAATGGACTTTTAATGTTTATATTTTTCTATGATTTGAATAATAAAATAAAAATGGTGCTTTTTTTTTGTTGGCAAAAAAATAAAAATAGAATAGAATAAAATAATATTGTACACAAATAAGTAAAATGAAATTTTGTAACCAGTAATGAAATGAATTTGTTGGTTGTTATTTAAAATGTTCACTTTTCAAAAATTAAAGTAGATTTAAATTAGACTTATATATTTTGACATCTATTAAATTAGTCAACATATTTATTTATTTAATAACAATAACATAAATGACATTTTGTAGAAAAACAGTAACAAATATAAAAAAGTTACCTTAACAATAACGGCAAAAGATATTCAGAACAAAGTAGTAATTTCTATCGGAAAACTTCAACTTTTGTTAAAATAAAATTTTTTTCCATGAATATAGTAAATATGGAGACGAAAGACAAAGACCGCTCAGTTTAGTCAAAAAAAAAAACTCTAAAGATAACTTATATAGAACCATCAAAATTATTGGCCGTAGCAATCTCAAAACGTTTGCCACTGGCAGGATTCATCCGAAAATCAATAAATTTTATTTATAAACGTTAAGAGTCTAAGGTTAGATCAATTAAAAAATAGATTCTGACTCGATTGTTATACTATGAGTTCGTTCTAGAACCAATTTTTGTTGTAGTGTAACCCATATCAACACAAACGCATAATACCTCCCCACTAATGTGTTGTGGTTTATGCCCAGACATTAATTTGAAATTCATGATTTTCATTTAAATTTTAAATTATTTTTTTAATTTATCATTTATTTCATAACACCTTCTTTTATTTCTTACTTAATTTAAATCTTTTAAGTTATAAATATTTAAAATCTTAATTCCATTAAATTAAATCCATAATTTTGTTTATTTTCTCATTTACTTTCCATAAGGGTTAAACTTTAAGTTTTCTTCAAGTTTTATTTCTTTTGTGTATACAAATTTTCTAGAGATAATCTAGTTTATAAATATTTTATTATATTTAAGTTATGTATAAGTTTTACACCTACAAACATACAAAAAAAAAAAAGGTGAAGAAGAGGGTTAAAAATTTAATGAATATAAAAATACTTGCCAGTAACAAAATGTTAACAAAAAAAAAAAAAACAAGTAGATAAATGCAGAAATCTCTTCAAAAAAACATTCACATATACTTGAAGGTAAAGTGCTGTACTCTTAAAATAAACAGTACGTTATAAGTATTATATGCAAAAAAAAAAAAATGAAACAAAAACAAAAACTGGGTAGAAAAAATTTAGTATTAGAATTTTGGGCGAAATAAATGCTGCAAAACAAACAAAATTTAATTTGGTGTTTGATATAAATTTATTAAAGAAGATTTATCTTTTTAAAGGATTTTTTTTAGTAACGCTTAATTTTAGAAACAATTGTTTTAATATTATTATAAATCAGTCCGGTTTTGTACCTTTGAAAAATGTTTCCTGATAGTTTAATGCGATATCGGTCACACGGGACAAATTTAAGTTACATATGTCTGAAATTGAAAATGTCTTGACTTGGTACTTTATTTCTACCATTTGACAACCATTTTTTTTTTTTTTTTTTTTTTTTTTTTTTTTTTTGTTAATTTAGTATACACCTCCTCGCTCGTTGTCTTTTCTTGCTTCCTCTTAAGCAGGCCCCCGGAAAAACTGTTATACCCATAGTTGCCAGGTAAAATGTGTTGATAATCGTCCAATTTTGCGAAAAAAAATTCGTCAAATTCTTCAAATTGATTTATATACTAATATCATTTTTGTGATAGTCATGGTAAAATGACACTTATAACAGTGTTTGAAAATGTTGAACTATTTCAGTTTGTTTTAATTGTATGAGACATGTCCCTTAGAAAACTTGTATACGTTCAGACGTTATTTTTTTTTTTTTTTTTGGCACGATACAAGCTAGAATTTTACATTTAATTGCCTATTTCACAAATTCTTTTTAAAAAGCCATTTACATCCTCAAAATCTTGTGCGTTTACATTAAACTTTTTTGATATAAGCGATATTTTTTTTTAACAAAACAATTCAGTCAAAGTTTTTTGCGTACAAACACAAAAAGAAATATACATTAAAAAATTTACATTACCTTTTATTTATTTTATCAACCACAATACTAATTATTATTTTATCAATATTATTTTTTTTTATTTTTTACAATTTTTTCAAAATTTTTTAATTTTTTTAAGATTTTTATACCCTCCACCACCACTAGTGGTGAATGTCATTCCGTGCGAAAAATTTTTATCAGACATCGAAGACCCCATTAAAAATATATTCTGACTCCTTGAGTAATTCCAAGTCTGTCTGTCCGTCTGTTCGTCTAACTGAACTAAAAAGAAATGAACTAACTTAGTGTCAAATTTCTTTTAGTTACCCTAAGCAGTTTGGGATTCAAGTCCAGCAAAATCGGTTCAGTAGGATCAGAGCTATGAATTAAAATGTGGAACCACCACACTAAAAAATTGATAATTTTGTACAAAAACCAACATATAAAGTAGAATAATGTACGGAATGATATATGAGTTAGCACAAATTTGTTTTATTCGACTGAAAATCACACTGTCAAATTGCGTGAAGAGCAGTCCATAATTAATTCTAGGCCCCATATAAACCCAACTCCCGGAAAACAGTTTAGTACGCCTAAAACCGTAATTAATAATGCAATTATAACAAAATTTAATAATTCACAGTTTTATAGGACTAGAAATTAAATCTCACTAATAAATTTCGCTATGATCGGTCCATAATTAACTATAGAACCCATATAAATCACGCTCTGGTAAATTAATTAAAAACGCCTAAAACCGTAGTAGATATTGATATTGCGGTAAAATTTATTCCAACTTAGCTTCATATGGCCAGCAAAAATCTCGTGCAATTTTGTGAAATACGGTCCATAATTTACCTTAGATCCCATACTTAGCAGCCTTCTTTACACCGCGTTTTTACTTACTGTCAAAGTAGTTTTTGTTACCCAAAAGTGAAATAAAATTAATTAATAATAAAACATGAATTTAGAAATTGTTTTAATATAAACCAAGGCGAATTCATAAAGGTATACTGAATGTCAAGCTTTGTTTACATTTCATGAAAAAATTAATTCAAATTTGAAATTCAATAAAAATATAAAAACTTGAAAAAAATTATTTAAAAAAAAAAAGTGAACATAAAAAAAAACACAAAGGAATTAAAAATGCGTAAAAAATAAGTGGAGCCACAATGAATTTTCAATAGAGTAAAAAGATTTAGGGCCCTATTACGGTTTACAACTCAACTCAGTTGAGTTGTAATTAAGACAACTGGTTGTGATCAGTTGTAATTTTTGTTATGTTTTTGTTCACCGAAATATAGCAAAGTTGTAAACCATAATACAAAAATTAAGAAATTACAATTCAACTGAGTTGAGTTGTTAACCGTAATAGGGGCCTTACTTTCTAAAGAAATTGTGTATTGGTATTTTTTAAACAAAAAAAATTACTTTTTTATATTATGTGCGTTCGTTTACTTTTCCAGTTAAATCCAGTAGTTGAGTAATATGAAAGTTTTACAAATGTATGTGTACGCGAACGTAATTCAGTAAAATCCAGTACAAATTTGTACAAATTTTGGGGTAAACGAACGCAGCTATTTTCAACCAATAATTTTGGCATTTGCTCTAACTTTTTACAAAAACAAAATACAAAGTATTTTTAAAAAAAGAGATAGCTAGCATAACTCTATCTCATGATGCAGTCTCCTGAATGAATTCGATTTTATATAAGCAAAAAAAATACTTGTACCTACAATGACTACAATATAAAATCGTCTAAAAGCTACAGCTCAAAATCATTCAGCGTTATAAAAATTTATATAAAACAATTTTAGTATTTTGCAAAATTTATTCACAGTCCGACGAGCTATAAAATAACAAAGTAACAAAAATATTTTTTATTATTTTGTTTTAATCATACAACAATGTAAAGTCGTACATGTCAACAATACTTATTTTTTTATTTTTTTTTTTGTAAAAAAGAAGGGGAATATCTGCATTTTATTCACTGGCTGTTCTTTGCCCACATGGCTGACCAGCCAATTATTTTAAAAAATTTTATTGAATTCATTAGTTGGCAAAATAACTTGTTCAAGGTTCTATTCCCTGTACACTTTTTGAATTTGTACATTTTTATTTTATACCCACACCACTAAAGGAGAGTAGGGTATTGTGTATTTATCCGAATGTATGCAACACATAGAAATATTGGACCCACCTTTTAGTAAGCCGACCAACTTAAGCATGGAATGCACTTATTATATTGCCACATACCATATACCATACAAAATAATTTTGTACGTAAAAATGTTTGCAACTAGTGTGCATTGCATTTGTAATTGATATTTTTAGAAAATAGTAATGAAAGAAAATTCGTGTTTTTTGTTTAAGATTATTCTCAAAAGCGTTAAGTATATTGCTGCAGTTTGAATACTTTTCTCAACTGGGCATGTTCCAGCATACACATTGGCAAAAACTGGTGCCATCACTAAATTATCAAACTCTGTTTGACGTCGCTACAGCAAAACGTATAATCACACAAAATGCCCATACATAACCAAAACACAAGCACCAACTCTTAATTACGCGTGCATGCCTAAGTCGTGTATTTGTCCTTTTGAAAGAACTTTCTTAAACGATCTAACTATGTCCGTCCATACGTCTGGCTAGCTATCCATGTTTACCTTGTGCACAAAGTACAAGTCGCAATTCTAAAGATAATTTTATGATATTTAGTACATACGTTTTAATTGTCAAGGACGAAACCAGTTGAAAATTGTGAGAATCGGTCCATTATCTTACCTTGGGTTTATACAAACTTCTCTCCAAAATGAAATTTTTGGGCCATTAAGCCTAAGCCCACACCAACAAAAACAACAACCCTGGTCCATTTTGATCAAATGGACTACTTACAACATGGTCCCTTGTAATGCAATCACGGACCATCTCATTGGTAAAAAAAGAGTTTGTAGTGAAGCGACATGTCTTCGTTTTTTAACGACGTGCTTTCGTTTTTAAACGACTTCAAAGCTAATCCTCTTGAGTATACCATGGATAAGTTTTAAAACTACTTTTTTGTAATCCAAAGCTGGGTTATATGGTCCTGTCCTAGGACATCGTAATGTTATATAGACCATGTTTTTCCCATACATTGGGGTTATCTTTGGACTATTCCTGAATGGACTAGTCGCATTATTTGCATGGTAATGTTTGACTATTACGACCACAGAACATTAGTTCTAATGAGGCAACCCACACTCAACTAAAATACAGAAAAACTGTCTTTTTGACTTACTGCGACAAAACATTGGCTGCAGAAAATACATGTCGAGCCCTTTTTGCGTGTATATCGTAGAAGGGTTTTTATTAATTTTTTCTTTAGCAGTGTAATTAAGATGAGCTTTTTTGCGCAACGGGTCTAATTCAAAGTCTATGAATTTTTTCGACATTCTAATCTATTTGCTAGAAGAAACACAAAATTATTTTCGCTAACAATATATCGGAAATAGGGCTCGATGTGGTATGATACAACATAAACACACACAGTAAGACAAAACGGGCTGAAACGAACCTCGTTGCATATAATTGCGTGTTTTCTAATGATGTATTCCAAAACCAATAAGGACAAGTCAAAAAAACTAAAAAAAATACGAAAAATCATTGTCGCATGGCTGTTTGATTATCTGCTGTCTATTAAAACAAAAACTCAATACGATGTTTTTTTTTTTGTGTGTTCTAGCATCAAATAAGTTTCTTTGACTTTAGAGACAAAAATATTTTGCCTTTTGTTGGTGTGGGTTTAGCCTAAATATATAATTATGTTGGTATTTAGATTTAATTTGGCCCAAAATTTGCTTATTACAACCTTCAACACCTTACCAAATTCGTTCAATAATTGACTATAACTCCCAAAGCTTTTAATGCTATAACTTTCTTTTAAAAGTTGCTATCCATATCAAACTTGGCTAAGATAACTTTTTTATGCTTTACTATGCCATGACAAAATATGATCGTGAGTCTAGAATAAAACACAAGTTCTAATATAAACCCCGCCCTAAAATCATTTTACGGCAAACAAATTTCCTAAAGGTGCTGATATGTTAATAATATGCGAAATAAATTACTTTTATAAAAATCATGATCTCGTAGTATAATTTTCTAGTAAGTTCATGCCTGGCCATAGATCCAAAATAATGTACTCGTTTGAAAAAATGGTTAGTAAACACCGTGATGTAGGGTACCTTATGGTCAGGCTTTGCCGACTACAATTCCTTATTTTTTAAATTTCTTAATTTTTTTCAGTTGGTTCTATAAAAACAAATGTTAATTTAATGAAATTATTATTACAACAGCTTTGCGTATTGTTTACATCTTCAGTGTTGTTAATTAATTAAAAAAAAAATGAAAATTTCGCCTTTTCCCATCTCTGTTTTTAATGAATTTTAAACAGACCCACAGGTCTGTAATTGATTAAATATCTTATGCATTTTCCTTTTTTATATATAATCGATTATAGTGCAAGTACGCAACTTAATCTGAAGTTTTTCAAAAATACGTTTTAAAATCCACATTAACAATTTCATTTGTTATTAAGTAAATTTTATCATTTATAAGGATCTTTAATTATTATGTTTGTACATTATTGAACCAACGGAACGGAAATTATAGTTCGTCCCTTTTCCAATCATATCAATTTTCAACACAAGTGTATATGTATATGAATATTTTTTTTTTTATGCATATACGATTAATAATACTTTTATGTATGAATTGATGTGTAAAATGTACAATTTATTAATTTCCAACTCCCTTATTTTTTTAGTAGCCACACATTTAATATTAAAAAACAAAAATTTTGTTCTGTCCACTACATTTTTTTATTAATTTCTTCAACATTGTTGTAAAAATGTCAGTTTTAATTAAATTTCCATGGCATCCATGTCCTCAGTTGCGGAAATGTTGAAATATTTATTGATGTGTTTTTACACCGTTGTAATTATGTTTGAGTGTATGCATAGATATCCCAGCTAACATTTGAAAGATAATTTTTTGTTTGTACTATTTGGTATTTTTTATGTATGCAATATTTAAGTTACATATTTGAGTTGTTGTAAAATTAATAAAAAAAATTACTTGTTGCTTTAGACTCCTTGAAAATCATAACGGAGTTTTTGAAATATCGGAGAAAACAAATTGATAAAATAAAATATAGTTAATATTGCGCAAAAGATTCTTCAAACTGGGCATACGTTATTGGAAGGGTCATAAGCTCAAACAAAATTATTTCCTTGTTGACTACAGTGCCATATATAAAGTTTAGAACGCATTAACTAATTTTCCCTAAATAAAAGCCTTTTGAAGGTCTGACTGTCTGCACACAGTCAGTATCTCTCCCCAATTTCCGAGCACAGCCTAGCCAACTCATCGGCCACTTCATTACACAGAAAAAAAAAATTGATTTTAATTAAAAAAATTTTCAAAACTTAACCAATTAATAGTATCAATTAAACCTTTTATTCACTTGATTAAACGATTAATTCACTTGATTAAACGTTTAACTCACTTGAATAAATTTTTTATTAAAACTGTTTTTTTTTTATTAATGCTTTAATTGTTAAAACACTTTGGAGAAATTTTTCTGTGTTCTGGTGATGTTGTTTGTGACCCGGTATTCCCAAAGATTTCCCTTAGAGCTCTTCTACAGTCATCCACTAACTTGAAATTCACAAGGCAGCGCTTCAAGGCCCTAAGAGGCATCTGACAATAAGGAAAAAGTGCTTAAATCTATTTTTTGTTTTGTAGGAGAGCAATATTAAAATGTAAAGGGTGTTTTTAAAATGTTATTATTATTCTTATATAATCCGCACTTTTCTTCAGTAATAGTTTTTTCAAGGTTTTATTTTTAAATACTCCTAACTTCACTCATCGGAAGTAAACTTAAGTATTTATTTCAAATGCTTTTGCACATTTGAAAAAGATAAGCAAAAAATCTTCCCGAAAAATGTTACAAAATAATTGAAACTTTGCCCATGGGTGTCTTCGAACATGAAGATCTCAAGGGTACTATTTGCTTAAATTAAACTTAAGTCGAATTAATTTTCTTTTTTCTTTTTGCCACAGTTACAGTGACCTTCGAGCTCCCAGCAATGTTACCCCTTAACAATTCTACGGCATTTAAAATCTCTAAAACCATCATCAAAAGAAACTGCAGTAGCCAGGAAGCCTACATTACCTTCTAATATCTATATTCTCAAGGTAGACCCCTGCAACCGTGCCAATTATTCTTAAGTCATCAGTAAAAATAGCAAATCCCTCAATAAATTTGCCCTGACCTTACCAACTTTCTCTAGAGGGTTATTCCACCCACAGCAAACACCCAAAGTCGCCCTAGTGGCCACGTAATCCGTGTATCCGGGCTGGCACAAGAAATAACAACCAATGCAAATTTCATCCAAGATCCACAAGCGATATATCGCAACATTCCTAGTTTCCTCAGTCTAAGAAAACATCTAGCTGCCATTCCCATCCATACTGCTCAATACGCAAAAAATGTAGAATAACATCCAACTCCGCTTGAGAAGAAGAAGAATGGCCCCTGTCAGGTCGCTCGAAGAACTTTACAGAAGGCTCCTACAACTTGCCAGTATCATTACGCTTCACTAAACACAGCATCCATACGTAAGAATGGGATTCACCACCGAAGTGTATAGCCATCCCACTACCGACGATCTGAATTCCCAGTTCTTACAATCAACGTGAGCGTAGTAAGCAACATAGGGACTGAAGTGTTAAATGCTTTTGTAATGTTGTAAAAAAAAATACAAATGTGATTGCGAGCATAAGGCAATACAATGAACGACCATTAGAGGAAAAGTCCTCTAGAACATTATCTCAAGTTGCAATTGAATATTTTATAGGCCCTGCTATTCAGTTCCTTCAGAAAGGTGCTTTCAGCTGCCGGTAAAATATTAAATAACAGGAGAAACTGCCTTACAAAAATTCAATTTTTTTTACTCAAGTACAAATCGATAAATATCGATAGTATCCCAACACTAATGACTTCTCTTATCATGTAGAAGAGACTCATATTGTATGAGCTATAATTGTTCTTAACGCACTAATCCCGTGACCAGTGAATATAATATTATAATAAAATGAACCGATGTAATAGGTGAAAACAAGAAATATCACTATACTGGTGATAAAGTATTTAAAGTGTAGTTACTCCAAAGAAAAGGAAAGTTACACCAGAGGTTCACTCGGGACAACGTCTCTGAAAGGCATTAATTTAACCGAAATCGAATGTGTCTATTTAAATTATTTTTGTGACCTGTTACCAGGAGGCTGAAAGGTGCCAATTTACCTACTCCTAGGACAGCGTTATATAAAAGTCCCAAGTCCTCTTTATATAAAATGTTAAAACTGGAACCGGTCCTAACCTCACCAACGTGACAGGTTTGTTGCTAGTTCCGTTCATATCCATAAATACTGACTGGGTTGTTATCTATACATTTGTATACTTTAATGTATGTCTATGTGCGTATTTGAAAATTTTTCAAATATCAAAATATGTTTGGTATTTGTATGAAATTTGCAAATATAAATACACATACATTCCCTCGGTTAGTTTATATTTGCATATGGGTAATTCCATATCAAATCAACCAAGAGTGGGACACGACCTCTTTCGATTTTACTGAAATTTGGTGAGAAGGTTCCTTTTATCCTATTAGGAACATATATGAACAAAAAAAATTTTAAAATTTTTTTTAAAAGTTATGTCATATTCAAAATGTCATAATTTCGTTGAATGTGTTGAATTTATTTCTTCAATATCTCGAAAACTAATTAACATACAAAGATGATTTTTATGTCATTTTAAAGAGAATACTTGGGGCTACAAACAAGATTTTTGAAAAATGTAATATCTGCAAAATATGAAATTTTAAAAACGGACTAAGTCAAAAACCTTTTTTTTATTTGGCTGATTTACCTCAACCCGTTCTATAAGATATGATTTTTTTCAATATATGGTTTGTAGCCCCAAGTATTCTCTTTAAAATTACATTAAATTCATCTTCGTATGTAAAGTAGTTTTCGAGATATTGAAGAAATAATCTCAACACATTCGGCTAATTCGGCGAAATTATGACATTTTGAATATGACATAACTTTGGAAAAAAAATTTTTTTAATTTTTTTTCTTTCAAATATGTTCATTATAGGATAAAAGGAATCTTCTTACCAAATTTCATTAAAATCGAAAGGGGTCGTGTCCCACTCTTGGTCGATTTGACATGGAATTACCCATATATTTTTTGCCAAGTCCATTGTGTTTGAATGCCAGTGACATATTTTATGACTGGCAGGTTACTTTCGTAAGATCAAAAAAAAACTTAAAAATAAAAAAAAAATTACTTATACATAAATATATGTTTTTAATTATTATTAATTAATTTAAAATCAATAATGAAGTTTTATTAATTAAGTAGTGACGTAGTTTACTTTAGTACTTCCTTTGTAAGTTTATTAATAAATCAAATGTAATGAAATGCGAAAATACTTGTGAAAACATAATGACAAAAATAAATGAAGTTTTTTTTAATTTTTATAGTGGAAAAAAGTGCTACCTAAGCCCATCAATTGCTCACTGAACCAAACCCCTCATATTTTTCAACGATATTTACGTGCGAAGTCCTAAAAACGAACTCTGCCTAAGTCAGCAAATGAATAGAAGAAATTGCCCTGTAAAAATTGTTTCCAAACTCAGCAAAAATTAATAAAACCATTAAAAGAAAGTCAAGCAGCAATTTCAAAATTTGTTCAAACAGCAGCATTCGCCAATAGCAAAGCTATTGGTTCCCACGCAAGTTGAAGAGACGATACGTTATTAGACGATAGAAAGCAGTCAATTTTGTTAATCAAATCATTACTGCCGATAAAAATTTAGCAATCCGAAGCCTGCGAAGTTGTATGTGAAGCCAGATTAACATCCAAATCAACACCAAAGCCAAATGACGGCAAGATAATGCTCTGTATCTAAAGGAAGTGGAAGGATACTAGTTATTAGAAGCTGCTGAAATAGGGACAGATCGTCACAAAGAACATAAGCCGAACATCCACTTAAGCAGAGCATATACTGAAAACCACCCAGAATATGCGTCTAGACATGAAGCCGTGATACTCTAGCATGACAACACTTGGCCACATATAAAAACACTGGTTTTGTAAATAAGCTTACTCTCTTTTCGAGTATACTAACATTATTAAATAAATCAATTTTATGAAACTAAGCAAATTTAGTCTTAAATCTAGAAGATCAATATTGGAATTAGGTCATATCTAAGGCAGGAAAATACTCCTTAATAATTTATAATTATCTTAAGAATATTTAACCTTTTAGTATTACATCCCCTAAGGAAACACAACATCTGGAATTCAGCAGTAGTTCACAAACGTCAGGTATTTTGAGATCTTCATCTCAGAGATACTATCTGATATCGCGGGAGTCAGCCCCTGGTACTTCGGTATCAGACTGGCTATTAGTTAAGGTCCCAAGGCCATGCTCTTTTGAGAAGTGGATCCTTTGTGCTTCACATAAATTTTGTGAGCAATTCATTTTAAGTAACAGTCAAAGAAAATGTGTGATAAATCTTGTTTAATCTTTTGGACGGGGAGCTAAAGTTGTAAGGTGTTCGGATCTTGAATGGAAAGTGGTAATTGGTGGGGAGAAGACTATGAGAGGATGAAGTCGTGGATTTTGTGATGTGGCGAAACGTTGAGGGAGATTTTATGAATGTTTGTAGTTGCATTGGTGAAATGGTGCAGACATTTTAGTGAATGAGAGGACAGGGAGTCGAGAAACTTTATTTAGTCCCGTGTAGATCTGGAGTCTGTGAATGATAGACAAGTTGAGGAACTGTGAATGAAGACATGTTGATGTGGAGTGAGTTGTGGATGTGGAAAGACTTAGATCTGGGGTAGATGTAGAGTAAAGGGAAGAAGTTTGACTGTCTTATTAAATGTGTGTTAACCAGAACGATGTTCTTTCACAGAGAATGCGGTTTCCAGAATAGAGAAAGTTTTTGTGGTTTAAGTGGTATCTGATGTTTAAACCCAAAAGGAAGGGAAGGGATTTCCTAAACTAGATGCGAGCTTTTTTAGATCAATTAGAGTTAAGGCACGGAATTTACTATCTAAATATTTTAATTCACTTAGATTATTTTAATAAATTTCACTACTATAGTCCAGACAACTCGATAATCCGACCGAGTCTACAACTATATGTGTCGAATTTGCACTATATTTAATTTTGATGATAAACAAAGAAACAATTTTTATTATTTAAGCAGCATAGATGAAGCTTGCATTCGGAACAAAAGCATTGTGTTTGAAATTGCCTACAACTCTTTAAGAGCTTTTGAAGCTTCTTTAAATATTTTGCTACATCTTTTAGCAACTGTAAAAAAGGTTAATTTGTATATAAAAAATTTATAATGATCGTCAGTACAAATTTTGTGAAGAGTGCCTTAAGGCTTTCTCTAACATTAGAGGGTTAAAGCAAATCAAATTTTTTTTAAAAAACCAAAATTTCAAATTAAATATTGTGAAAAAGGAAATTGTTTAAGATTTTAAGCAAATTTAATTTGAACAAAAAACCAAACTCAGGCCAAATTTTTTTCTTAAAAAAGCAAAATTTTAGAAGAACTCCTGTAAAATAAAAATTTTTGCAAAACATTTTTTTAAAAAATGTTTCCCGAAATTTTCTCAAAATATTGTCAAAAAAAATATATTTTTTTTTTTGCAAAAATTTATTTTTGAAAGAAATTTTTAGCAAAAATTCACTTCAAATCAAATTTACTCCTAAATATTTTTTATAAATAACACAGTAATAAATAAAATTTGTTTAATTTTAAGCTCTCGATTTAATATTTCAAAGCAAATCTCTACTAAAGGAATATTAAAGCTATTAATTATAACATTATCTAAAACGTCTACACTTTAAATATATAAATTCGCTGCAAACTTTTTTCATCCCCACCATTTGCAATTTATTTAATAATGTATAGAAATTTGTTTTCATTGTAATTACAAATTTATTTAATTATAAAATATTTTATGATTTATTTAGTGTTCATTTGTGTTTTTCAACATATTTTTTCATGTCCTTTGCATTTATAATATTTTCCAAATTAATTAAACATCACTCATACGCCATATGTTTATTTAGTTTTGTACTTTTTTTTCTCTTGAAATGCTTTTGTTGTTATTGCTGATTTTATTGTTTTGTACATTTCTAACAAGTTAATAAATTTTATATTTTTTTATAATGAATATTTAGACTGTTCATAATAATGGTAATAAATGATGAGTGTCATTTTTAATACATATAAATATGATAATAATAGATACTGACACATCGCAACAAACTTAACTACGTATATATTGGGTAAGGGAGAAGGTAACGTAAAGAATAATATATAGCAAATTTTTAATATAGTCTTGTTTAGTTTGCGATCGATAGCAAATTAGCGTAAAGTTTCGTATAAGAAGCGCATTTAAGCAACATTTCCTAAAAATAATTTCCTATACTGAGGCAATCTTTTTCAGAATATTCTAAGAAAAATCCAAGTGTTTGCATAATTTTTATTCAATCGCAATATTTGTTGGATGCATAACCTATAAATACGGGAACTTTGGCAAATTTATTACATTTTTTGTAAAACTGTAATACAATATAAGGCACTGGGTGTCGCTTGCTCATCTTTTTGGCAACATATGGACTAAGCAACAAAAAATAACAGCTTATATTTTTTATACGCAAAGAGAGAATAAAACTTACCTCGGATACCCTCTTCTTAAGAACCGAGTATTCCATTGAAAGCGTTCTGCAGCATTCAAAACAAATGATAGTCGGATAAAGAAAGATCTGGACTATGAGGCGGCTTAGGCAAAACTTCCCAACTAATATTTTAAAAATGGTTTTAATTGGTTGTGCAACATGCCGCCAATCATTGCAATGGTAAAATAGTACAGCAACATGGTATAATCCAGTAGATTTTAGATTAAATGCCTACTTTTGAAATCACAAAACAAAATTAGTTTGTCGTAGGAAAGGCAGACACTATGATAACGATACATATGCGATGCCAAAAATAACGAGGAAAACACAGAAACCTCCTCTGTTAGTGTCCTGCACAAGCAAGAAGACGACTGGCCAGAGTACCTCGGATACCCTCTTCTTAAGAACCGAGTATTCCATTGAAAGCGTTCTGCAGCATTCAAAACAAATGATAGTCGGATAAAGAAAGATCTGGACTATGAGGCGGCTTAGGCAAAACTTCCCAACTAATATTTTAAAAATGGTTTTAATTGGTTGTGCAACATGCTGCCAATCATTGCAATGGTAAAATAGTACAGCAACATGGTATAATCCGATAGATTTTAGATTAATGCCTACTTTTAAAATCACAAAACAAAATTAGTTTGTCGTAGGAAAGGCAGACACTATGATAACGATACATATGCGATGCCAAAAATAACGAGGAAAACACAGAAACCTCCTCTGTCAGTGTCCTGCACAAGCAAGAAGACGACTGGCCAGAGTAGGATTCGCTACTTTCGACAAATTATACGATATCTCTGGCATTTAAATGGAGTGCAGTTTGTGTTTCGTTAGAAGTTCAATTTGATTGTACGGTAGCAGCTCAGTTTCTCAGTCTAGTTAGTTAATGCCGATATTTAGTAACAGGCAGTTTGTCGATGCTTTGAGAAAATGGCCATAAGTGTTCAGAGGAGTACTGACTGAAATTTTTACCTAACCAAACCTAAAATGAATTTGTAGATCGTTTTAAACGATTTAAGCAGGTCATAACAGATATAATCCTACTAGTCCTTCAGCTTTTGTGTTAAATCGGCGGGTTGGCCGGCTTTTAGATATGATTCCTTGCACAGCGGGTTTGTTCTAATGTTGCCATTCAAAGCAAAAGTTAATTTTTTATGAAGGTCAGGCAGCATTTCGAAAAGCAAAAGTGTCTTTCTTCCTTTCGCGGCCTTTACTTTTGTGGCTCTTAGTCTTCCGTAGCGAAATCACTACTTCTTAGCCGCACAAACCATTTTTCTATCTTAAAAGCAAATGGAAAATGTTTAGGATTATCTTCGGTGTGGGATCAATGAACTTGTTTAAATTGAAATGATTCTTTGTTGGCACATAATTCGACATTATCGAAAAAAAGAGTTGTTTTTCAGACTAAGCAAAAGCTAATTTCTACTTAAATTTTCTTTACATAGAAAATTGTTTAAAAGAACTTCCTTTTTCTCCATTAAAATTGTATTGCAATACAAATAAATTAACAAAGCTGTAAACATTTTATTTATTAAAAAGACAATATGGCGTTTCCATGCTTGCGTTACGACTTATACATACATTAACACCCCCACATAAATATTTGAATACTAACACTTATTTACTGATTCTCTATCTCTCTCTTCCCAATTCTCACACTTACATTATTCTCGCTCGCATATGTTTCACATAAACATCAATCAATAAAATTTATAATGATGATTATGTTGTTGTTCATGCAACTTGGCCAACAATTGTTGACCATAACTCTGAATATAAATTTATAAATTCAGTACGAAAACCAACCAACACCAGGACAAGTCATAAATTATCACTAAAAAAAGGGGTTTAGATATCAAATATTCCGGGGGTGTGACAAGTAGCAGTAACTAGGCATAAGAGTGTGTGTAGTTAAGTGCATACCCTGATGTCTTTGTTTATGTGAATGTTTAAAAGTAAAAAAATTTCCAATTAATTTTCGATCATAAAATATTTAAATAATGTATTTATAAATTATTTCTTTTTTTGCATTTAGAAAAAAAAAATTTAAATATAGGAAATTAGAAATATTTTATAAAACAGTTTGTTATTTGTTTAGAAATACATACATTAGATATTTATAATTGAATTGATTTGTAATGCAAACATAGAAACCTTTACAAGAACATTTCTAAAAATATGAATTCGTAAATCATTATACAGTTGATATTAAAAAAATAAGAAACTTTTTATAGTAAAATGTTATTTACAAAATCAAGATTTTTTGGAAACAAACATAACAAAATTTTTGACAAATTTTTTACCTAATAGCAAAAATTTCAACAAGAACTTGCTATAAAATGAACATTTTTAAGTTTTTATAAAATTCCTAAAATTTGAAGAAATATTACATGACCTTTTTTTATAAATAGCAATCAAAGTAAAAATTTGTCATTAGTAAGAAATTTTTAGAAAAAATAACATATTTCCAAAAATTTTTCTATAAAATACCGAAATTTTTTTATAAAATACCAAATTCGCGAAACTTTCCTATAAATAAAAGATAATACAAAAATTTCCTATTAAATAGCAAGTTTTCGAAATTTTCCTTTAAAATAAGATATTTTTGAAAAATTCTTATAAAAAAGCATATATTTGAAAATTTCCTATAAAATAGCATATATTCGAAAATTTTCTATAAAATAGCATATATTCGAAAATTTCCTTTTAAATAGCATATATTCGAAAATTTCCGATAAAATATCAAATTTTTAAATATTTACTATAAAATACCAAATTTTCGAAAATTTACTACAAAATACCAAATTTTCGAAAATTTACTACAAAAACCAATAATTTACTACAAAATAACTAATATTCGAAAATTTACTACGAAATACCATATTTTCCTTTAAAATAAAAATTTTTCGAAAATATCCTATAAAAAAGCATGTATATGAAAATGTCCTATAAGAAAGCATATATTCAAAAATTTTCTATAAAATACCAAATTTTAGAAAATTTCCTATAAAATACCAAATTTTTGAAAATATACTATTAAAAACTAAATTTTCGAGAATTTACTGCAAAATACCAAATTTTCGAGAATTTACTACAAAATACCAAATTTTCGAATATGTACTACAAAATATCTAATTTTCGATAATTTACTTAAAAATACTAAGCTTTCTAAAATTTACTACAAAATACCAAATTTTCGAATATGTGTTACAAATTACTAAATTTTCGAAAATTTCTTAAAAAAGGCATATTTTCGAAAATTTTCATACAAAAAAGCATATTTCCGAAAATTTCCTTTAAAATAGCATAAATTTGATAATTTTCTATTTAATACCAAATTTTCTATAAAGTAGCAAATTTATGAAAATTTACTTTAAAATAGCAAATTTATAAAAACTTTCGAAACTTTTTTATTAAACAGTTTTCGAAAATTTGCTATAAAATTTAAAAAAATGTTTTTAGGAAATTTTCATAAAAACCACATAATCTTAAAGAATTTTCAAGAAAATAGCAAATTTTTTAAAGAATTTCCTATAAATAGCAAAGCTTTCTAAAATAGCATCAAATAATTCGGATATTTTCTATTCGAAAGCAAGCTTTTTGGAAAATTTTCTATAAATAAGAAAATTTTTCAAAAATAGCAAAACTTTTTAAAGATTTCGTAAAAGAATATTTCCGGTTAAATGCCAATGTTCATGGATTCCTTTAAAAAGCAATTTTTTTTGAAAATATAAAGTTCGTAATATTAAATTTGTTTGCAAAATATTGAAAACTTTATCCGCATGTTATTCACTGTTTACTTTTCCAAACAATTACAAATAAGTTTAAATACTTAATACACAAATAATTCAAATGTGTATATTTTATCAAAAACATAATAGAGAAACAATACTACCGAAAGATGCCATTTTGTTTAAAATGAAGTAAATATAGTTATTAAAAAATAATCATTTAAAAAGAACAACATTTGGCACGAAGTTATTAACGTAAAAATGGATATGGAAAATATACAACAAAAACTGTCAGATTTTAATGGTATTATATGACATCTAAAGCAGTGGGCTCAGTTTACAAGGCACTCAAAAGATAATCTTTTTACATAAAACTGCCTTGTTAACTTTTAATCGGGCAAGAATTCTACAAATTGCCGCTATTTTTCATACTTTGGATAGACCAAAGCTCTCTCTCTCTCTCTCTCTATCTCTGTTCAATTCAAATATGGCGCAACTTTCATTCAAAAAAGCATACACTATAAATAAGCAAAGCAACATTGTAGAATGTTGCCAACACATTTCACAGTATATTGCACTTCTTTTCGTTTTGCAATAAAGATCTTTTGATTGCTACCAATATATTGTGTCACCTTAGAATATCACATACACATTGGCGACATAATTGACAATACGAACAATTTAAAATTTTTTGTTGCAAGTGTATGGGCTGCTTTAGTAGGCTAAGGGGTTTTGAATTAAAATTTTTGTTTTTAGTCCAAAAACGTTTCGAATTTTACAGCCTTTTTTAAATCTTGTTCTCAAAACTTTATTTCTAATATTGCACTTCTCTGCCCTAATTCGTGCAAATTTTTATGTCTGTGTGGTTAAGGGATTAATGTAAAATATGCATTAATATACATTTTGGTTTGTATGTTATTATTATTGTCCAATATAATTACAATATTATTATTATTATTGTGGTCATTATTTTTCGCTCTAAAAACTATTGTATGCAATAATATGCAAGTGCTGTTTGTAACAAAAACACGTACAGACAAAACAAAGGGAAAGAAGGGGTCAGAGGACGTGTGGGAAAAACAAATTGAGTAAATTTGAAGCGAACTAAAAATACCTTTTAGATGAATTTTAATTTGGAAATTTTTTAATAAATTAAAAAGTTTTAGCAAATTTATTTTTTTAAATGCAAGTTTTTGTAGAATTTCCTATAAATAGCAAAATTTGTTTTATTTATTGAGTGTATAACTTCAAAATGAAGGACTCGAAGCAGATGGCGTATCTTTTAATACATGGTTTGTGGGTTTGATAGCTAGTAAGTCGGTGTTACAAGTCGATAATTATCTTAGTGACGATAAATAGTACTGTTAATTGCCCATGAAAAATTATTCTTTTAGGACAATAATAAGTCCAATAAATCTTATTTAAATCCCAGTGATCGCTAGAAAAATTTCCTTAAAATAGCAAGTTTTTTAGAAAATTTCCTATGAATTGTAAATAAAAGTATCTTTATTAAAAAGCATAATTTTTCGAAAGTTTACTATACATAGCAAGTTTTTCGAAAATCTCTATATGTATATATAAATGAGAGGTATTGGCTTGTAACCGGTAAACTGGGCCGATTTTGACAAAATTTTGCAAACATCATTTCATTCACAACAAAATTACGTTCACAACAAACTCAAGAGACACGCTCCGCAGAAAATGAACAAATAAGATATCGAAAATCACGTTTCCGAGAAAACAATGCAAAATACGAAATAAAGAATTACGTCTAAGAACAAGGCAAGCAAGAATAGCTGTACATATCACCAACCAGTTTTTTTTTTAACGTTTTGCATTTATTTGCTCCCAGATTTCTTTTTAGATCCCGTACTTTACTTTAAAACTACCACGACCTGCTTCAGAAGAAGTGCATGCAAAATACCAACACGTTTTGTCTGTGTTATTGAATTTAACCATTTAGTCTGTAGTTGTAGTCTGCTATTGTTAAATAATTAAACTACATATTTTAAATGAAAATTAAACTCATGTTTTTCGCTGTATTCTCTATTGTTTGGCGAACAAATTTTCTTCTTTTCCACCACAAACAGTTTTAACTGTTTTTTTTAACAATATAATTCTTTTCTGCCTTTTAATGCACATTCCAATTAATTAATTTACTTGCGTATTGTAACACGTATTGCTAATTAATTTTTGAGGTTTTGTTTGTTTTTATATTCACTGAAAAAAATACTACCATAAAATATTTTCCATTTTTTGTTCTATTGTGGTTGTTGGAAGCTCCATTGTGAATAATGGTTTTTATTTATTGATTAAAATAAATTATGAACAGGTTGTTTTTTTTATAATGTCTTGTTGTTGTTGTAATTGTTTTTTTAATTTGGTTAAATTTTATTACAGTCGAGATTTTTTTTATAATATTTTTTTTTGGTAAATTAAAATTTTTTATTACAGTGCACTCGGGAAAACGTCAACTAATTAAAACCGCGGGTGTTGACGTTTAACAAATCGTTGACGTTTACGAATGTAAAATTTTTAAATAAAAAACATATCGATAATGTGCTTTTAAAGGTTTTTATTGATCATAAACTAAAACCAAACATAAACAAATTTAAAATGGAAACAAAAAAGTCATTCAACCTGACTAGAACCATAGAAGGCAATTAGAACCAAAAGAATACATTTTAAATATTTTTAATTTTACATGCACACATATGAATTTAAAAAAAAATCTTATCTTGCTAATGGTTGACTTTGTTACACCATATTGCTTCGCTAAATTTCGGTTGTTTTGAGTTCATTTTGTTAATGTGATACTTACGAGAAGAAAAAACAACTGAACATAAATAAAAAGACAATACAGAAGTACATACAGTTGTAACTTACAACTTGTAAGTTCTTTTCTACTCTACTTATAAGGGGAATCCCCAATTTCTGATATTATTTTACAAAATAAGTGTGTATGTGTACAAATGTGTGTATTTTAATTGCTGCTAAATTCAAAATTTTGTTTTATTCAGAGTTGACGTTTTAGAGCTTTGTGGTTGGGTTGACGTTTTAGAGTAGGCAATGTAAAAAAGAAAGGGTTGACGTTTAGGGATGTTGACGTAAACGAGCGTTGACGTTTTCCCGAGTGCACTGTATTTTAATTTTTTTATTATTTGGGAAAGTGAAAATATTTATTTATGAATGTTTATTGTTTAATAAGGTTTTAAATGTTTCAAATAAAATTGCAAAAACATTATACAAAGATTCATCAAAAATAATTTCCTAAGATTATGCAACGGATATTATATAATTGATTTTGCTCTAGTAATGCTGAGTTGAGTGTGAAACAATAACAAACAGTACTCATACGTTCCCAGTTCTAGTATAAAACTAACTGCTAAAAGTATGCTACAGATATTAACTCTTCTCTATTTATAATTTAGTCTCTAGACCATTGAGGCGTATGAGTGTTTAAAAAAAATAAATAGAACTCATACTCCCCTGCAGGAAATGTCACTAGTGAATCTGTACTGATTCACTATTGACACAGTCACCAGTACTAGTGACTTATTATACCCCAGACAATGTTATTTACTATAGACATTTAACATGTGCGTGTCATTGGAAATCTACTACTGACGTTGGTACTACTGACTAGGTACTGACTAGGTAGTTCCGTTGGGAACATATGTAGACATTGGAACCAGAGAATCACTAGTACATTTTAGTACATGTAGTCTACACTTTTGGTACGAATACAATTTTTTTTTTATTATTTCTTTAACTTTTATAGGAATTGTACTTCTCAGTTGTTATTGATAAAATTGTTTTCGTATTAAAGCCAAATATAGTGACAAATGTAGTGTAGTGTAGACACTTCGTTGACAATGTCACCAAAATAGTCGACAAAACTGGTGACTTGGAGACACTTGCACCCAGGTTTCCTTCAGGGTCTGTATTATACAAATACATAGAAAATAGTAAAAAAAATGGATTTTAATTAAAAAATTTGTGATATTAATTAAAAGTGTCAATTTTACGTTTAATTCACTTGTTGTCAAAGTTGACATCGTATATTTTGGAACTTTAAGCGTCTCTAAATGTGAACCGATTTCAAAAGTTAAAATCAAAGCAAAATTAGAAATACATAACTACCATATTTTATCTTTCATAGGTTTGTTTAATGAATGTACATAATTTAAATTAAAAAAAAACATCATTAACTTCAGTTGAAAAAGCTTGTTTCATAAGAACTACTCATTTTGAAAAGCCAGAAAGAACTAAGTTTTTTGAAATTCGAGTCAAGCTTTCCTGAATTGCTGAAGCGAGTTGATTCATCTGCTGTTTTTAAAGCACATATGTAGTTTTTAAAAAAAAAAGTAAATTACTGGTGTAAGGTAACAGTTGTGTGTTTGGTAGGTGCTACGAACTAAGTCTCCAAAATGGAATATACAAAAATTCAACAACGATTTTTGGGGGATTAATAAATTTTTTGGGGACATAATTCATTAATTATGAACTAAGTCCCAAGTTTCTAGGAATGAATCTTTTTTTTAATTATCCCCTTCAGATCCTACAAAATTCATATTGAAACAATTTCTGGTTAAATTCCAAATTCCAAAATCCTGAATTAGAAGTTCCAAAGGATATACCGGCTTCGTTTACTTAATGACCAAAAAAGCATTACAAATATCTTTAAAAAAACTCTAAACGCAAATTAGCATTGTTTTAAATTATATCAGAAATTTGTTTTAATTCCATACGTTGCTAAATAATATAAGCTTAGATAAACTTAGTTTTAAATAGGTATTCAAAATGTTTTTTATTTATGCTTTTGAAGTGTAAAAACAGAAAATTATAAATACTTATTAAACTTTCTAAACCTCACACAAATCCTCATTGTATGTCTTTATAATTAAACGATGAATTATTCTTTCGAGATTTGTAACGAAATTACAAAAAGCAAAACTGCGAACGTAACAGTAATAATACCTACTTCCAGTACAATTAAAAATAACTGTGAGGAAAAAACAAAAGCAAAAGCAACACTGCATAAAAGAAATCTCAAACAATGCTTAACTATAAAATGCCCCTATAGAAATTATTATGAGAAGAAAAGTTTAAGATCGCCAATGTATTACAATAAATTTTTAAATGAAAGGGAAAAAATTCCTTTTATTTTAGAAAACTGTAAGCAGAAGCAAATAAATTGTTCTAAAATTTACAATAGATTTTACTTTTTTTTATACTGTTAGTTACTGGACTTAAGTTTAAAACTATTTGTACTTCCTAAGAATTTTTGTTTGAATAGTTCTAAAAAATCATTTAAAATCTTTGGGATAAGGAATACCTAAGCTTTTGCTAAATTCTAAAGAAATTAAGAATTTAATTATTTTGGAAAAGGATTTCTTTAAACCTTTTTTGAGTCAGAAAATTAAAAAAAAAAATCTTAAAATATCTAATGTCAGAAAGAGCCCAACAAATTCGTTGCATTTTTCTTTTTTACTATATTTATTTTTTCCCCTTTAACAATACTCGTTGTTAAAAAAAAAATATAAGCAGTGGTATTGTTAAAATAATAAAAACAATAGTAAATAAGTTATCAGTAGCAGTTGTTTGGAGAAAAGAAAATACTTAATAATCAACTATTGTTTTAGTTAAGAAACTGTGTTGAAGTATAAGAAATTGCGAGAGTTCTATAAAGTATTTAACTGAATTACAAAACATCAGAGTGTAAATGAAGGCAACTTTGAAAGGAAATATTAAAGAACTTTTAAACAAATTTATATTGGAGGACAAAATAAATTAAAAATAAAATTTACTAAACTGAACGAAGCTTGTTAAGATTTCACTGAACTTTTAAAACTTTTGTTTGAAATTTCTATCCAACAATATAAAAACTTAAACACTTCTTTAAAACCAGGGTTTAAAAAACTGAAGTCGAAATAAAAAACTGCCGAAAAAAAACGAAAATTTGTGTACAACTTTTCGCTTTTTGAGTTAGAATGGCATCGACTGTTTAGTTCTAATGAATTAGAAGTAAAAGCAAAAGTTTTTTTTTTGCCTCTGACAAATGAAGACGTGGAAGAAATGGCAGTTTTTCTACTTCGACTGCAGTTTTTTAAACGCTGTTTCAAACTTGTTTTTGCCGCAGCTGTTAAAAGAAAAGAAAAAAATCCAAGATGTGTAGCATACTTTAAGGTTTAGTATTTTCAACATTTATTCTTGAAGTAGAGTTAGAGTTTAGCTAGAGAAGAATTTAGTTAGAGTTAAATTAGACTAGTTAGAATTAAATTCAAATGGAGTAAGAGTAGAGTTAGAGTGGAGTTAAAATATAGTAAGAGTAGTATTAGAGCAGAGTGAGAGTAGAGTAAGATGGAGTAGCGTAAGATGAGAATAAGAGTAATTTTAGAGTTAAGAAGAGAAGAGTAAAGTATAGAGGAGAGAAAAGGAAGAAGATAAATGAGACTTTTGTCACCAAAATTGTTTTATTAGCATTTGTTTTTTTTTAACAATCGTTAGTCATTCCTAATACATTGTCTTTTTACATATATTTTAGGGTGATTCAAAAGTGTCTAAATCTCAAAAGTTTCTAGCAGGTATTAACGGCCTGTTTTTAGAAAACGTAAACAAGTGAGTGAGTGAGAAATTGTATTGAAAACAAAAACAAATTTTCGTTTTTTATTGTTGTTTTCAATATAATTTCTCACTCACTCACTTGTTAACGTTTTCTAAAAACAGGCAGTAAAACCGCTCTCCAACAATATCAGCTTCATATCTAGTAGAAAATTAAATTTTCCACAAAAAACCTTTTAAATAATTTTTTCAAAAACTTAACGGGTAAAAAGTTATCAGACATTGAATACCGCCCTTTGAAGTTTTGCATATTACAAGTTTTTACAAGAAGAACGAGAAAAATTAAGCTTAAAAGGTATTTTTTTTATTGAAATGAATAACAAAATAAGAAAACAAAGTAAACAAGACACATCTTTTATTAAGCGACAAAAACTTAAAATTTTAACTTATTTTTAAGTCCAAAATTTGGCATTTCTGCTCGATTTTTGCAAAATGGTTCTGATGAAGCTATCACTAGAAAAGCGTTAGTTACACTTAGTTAGGCCTCTGTTCCCAGTTTAACACATCTTTCCACAGACTGTATGTGAAACAAGGAAAATCAAGAATTTCCAAGCTTTTATATTTTTTCATGATTTGAAGGTCCTTTTTAGAATCGGCGGTGCTGTAATCTGTCACTCGTCCCACATAATAATTTCGGTGTAATCTTTAGCACAGAAATTAATTGTTGATTGTTTTTAAATCTTGCGTTTAGTACGGCTTTCAGCATCTCTACCTTGGACTGTTCTTCGTAATGCTAGCTTCCGAATGTGGTCTCTATCATCAAACAACAAGCTTACTAGTATGTTTTCTGGGTGCACAAAAAAAGCATTCTTTAAATAAAAAAACCCACAACAGATCTGCAAATCGAGAGTACATAATCACATGAAAATCAAAGATTAAAAGATGCCTTTTGCTTGATTAGGAACTAAATCGAAGCACATAATTTAGCCACGTAGTAAACAGGGTTTGAGGATTTGGCAGCTCAGAACTGCAAGAATCAGTTGATACAGCTTGAGATACAGTGTTAGCCCGGTTTAACGTATTCTCAGTTTAACGAATTAGCGATTTAACGTACGGTCATATTTTTTCCATTGAGTAACTTATATTACGAACAAACAGCAAATTTGTGTACTCTATTGCATAACGAATTTTTACAAAAAAATATGAAAAACAAAATAGAATGAATGCAAACATATTTGCCATATTTTGAGAGCGATTTTACTGAAAACAACGCGTTAAGAGAAGTATTTTCTTTTCTTACAAAGAAAGCAAAGAAAATGCTTGCTCTCCAAAATAAAAATTTGTACGTTACAAAGTCATTTTTGACTTTTGTTTACAAAACAAATGTTTGTTTTCTGTTTCAAAGTTCATTATTATTAGTTTTGTTCTCCACTTTGTACTCATTTAATTGAAAATGATATAAAGTATTTATTTTTTATTTGTGCTATGAATGGAAATAAACGAATTTACTTTGCATTATTGTTTTATTAATAAAAATGTATTAAAAAAAACTTCGGGACTAAACGAAATAACGAAAGGGCCTAACAAAATATATCTCATAAATTTATTCTTGATGCGTACTTTGCTCATAGACTAAATTTTTTGGCAGGTCGGCAAGTCCGGCAAATTACTAGAAATCGCCTTTTTTATTTTTGCAACCAAATAACAGTTTTCCAACAGATTCGGAATATTCTCTAGGTCCGGAATCACCAGCTAAGGTTGGGAACAATTGACGAAGGAGTGACTCATTGACATAAAGCATTTTTAATTTTTATAGAGCTGGGAGATTTCTTCTCATCTGAGATGGCACTGCGATCAAGTTAGGTCGATTATACCTATTGTGGGAGGCAAAGATGTCGATTTAATGTGCCTTGGGAAGCCATAAAATTACACTTCCAGTTGGCTAAAAAACAGGGTTAGTACACAGGTCTGTGAACACACTGCCCTTCTTAGAAATTTTTTGGGGAAATTAACCTTACTATACATATAGTGTTTATTGACCAAGAAAAAGTCCTCATCCTTAAAAAGTGACGTTTGGGGTTTATACCGCATACGTGGGCAAGCAGGGACGTATATGTTTCTGATGATTACAATACTCTTCTGAGGTAGAGTAGAAAAAATACTAAGAGCGATAAATAACCTCTCTGTATAGTAAATCTCATCCGACCGGAAATAAGCGAATGCTGTTTGATAGCGTCAATGAAACTAACGAAAGAAAGAGGTAGAGTAGAAAAAATACTAAGAGCGATAAATAACCTCTCTGTATAGTAAATCTCATCCGACCGAAAATAAGCGAATGCTGTTTGATAGCGTCAATGAAACTAACGAAAGAAAGAGTTGGTTTGGTCGAGGTCTGACCTAAGGACTTACACCGTAGGTGCTAAAGGTGTCAGCTGCCCCCGACGCAAGCCGGGCTTACTGATGGTGTTTCTGGTTAATGAGCTTCTAGCAAGAAATGCTTCTTGCCTTTCAGGTTGATTATCTTTGCGGAAGTCTATGCCCTGCTGCTGAGGGATGCCAATCAGGAGCACACCTAGTGGCTGTGGCTTAGAACCAAAGTCGCGGGTAGGGACTCGTCACGTCAAAGTCTGATTTTTCACCATCGGGAAAAGTTCAGGCTGTGAGGGGTTGCTGGGTGCTGTTGCTATGCGACAGATGCTGCCGGAATTCATGTGAAGGCAGCGGAGGTTAGATACGACTATGTAAACTTTGGCGAGTTTATACACTCAATGTTGCCACCTTTATGTGCAAATGAGTTCTAACATACACAGGAGCATTTGGTTACTGCTTAATATAAACTTACCAAGTATCGGAGTTTCACTGTGAGATTAGGCCAAACGGTAGGTGCTCACGTTAATCAAAACCTTGTATATACCTATTGGCATGATGCAGGTGAAGGTCTCCTTAAATACCCTTTAAATACTGAATCACACCACCATTCTAGCCGCTGTTAGTTGCAGTTCCGTCCCATGTAGCACAAATCATGATATGAAAACTCTAACGTTAACCCTCTTATTAAATTAAAACGCAAGTGCATTTATTTGCTGCAACATAGAGAAGCTTCTCAGATGAGCGGGTCAAGCCAATGTTTTATGAATTCGTTTGTATTTTTTATGTGTCTTCCCTCCGAACTCCGTCATTTATGAACCAATTGGAAAAAATTTACTTTATTTGGAATTATAAGAGTGGTTGAGAGGTCTTGCGTCATGAAAAACTAGAAAAAAATTTTCGGGACACTTTAATGTACATTTTAAATTGTGAAATGGTTTAATACAATAGAAGAAAGTATCTTAAATCTTTTTGCAAAAAGTTTCCTTTTTTTAAATAATTTTTTAAAGGAAATATATATAAGAAGCTTTAACTATTACAGAGCATTCAAGTCATTTAAAATTCTGTTTATTTTATCAAGTCTGTAAAGTTAAAATAAAATACTTGTTGCTTTTCTTAAAAACATTGATGGTCTTATATAAAAAAATGTTGCAGTCAATTGATTAAGAGCAGCAGACCCTTTGAAACTTGTTTTCAAAAGGGTAAATAATATTCTGTTTATTTAAAAAAGCCCCCTTTATTCAGGCAAAAAAATATAAAACAGAATCAATTACTAACAGGCGTGTAAGGAAAAATAGCAGAAGAAAAGCCTTCAATAGAGTATATCAAATGGAAATTAAAATGTTCCTTTCGAAGATGAGTTTCTAAAAATTTCGTTGCGGATTTAAAGTATCATATTCGATTTGCTCTATTTTCACTTTCAGTTGTATAAATAAAAAATTATTTAACTCCCACCAACATTCTCTCACACAACACAATATTAGTCATGGTCCCAAATACAAAAAATAAATGAAATTTTCTGTTTTTCTTTTTAAAGACAACTACGTAGAAAAATGCAAATACATATTACCAATTTTTTATTACAAGTTTTATGTTTTCAAACTAAAAAACTCTTTTTTATGTCTTAAAATTGGTGTTGGGGTTTGCAAACAAGTTCAAATGTATGTATATTTTTGTGTGTAAAACAATTTTAGTAAAAAGTTTTAAAATAATAAATGACACACATTTGTATACAATTTTTTGTGGCAAACACCTGTTTCACTTACGAGACTTCAACAAAATTACCAAACAACCCGAAAAAGTACTAAATAAACAAAAAAAAGGAAAAACGTGAAATTTATGCTGACCATTGTGTGCCGTAGTTTTGTTTTTTTTTATAGCAAACAAACAGTTTCAATTCATTTCTTTTTTCGTGTTTCTTTTTATGCAACATTTATCAGGCCAAAGAGAATTCTTGCTTGCGAAAAAGGCAAAACAAACATAAAAATAAGATCCGTAAAAAAATTGGAAAAAAAATAGAGTTAAAATTTAATTTAAGACAAGGAACAGCAAACAATAATTCTGGTAAGAAAAGATAGCGTATACCAAAGGTAAGACAATGAGCCATCTGTAACTTATGGCCTTAGGAACTAAAAAGAAAACAAAGTCGTTTTCGACGAAAACAAAACAGCAGGCCACAGGTGTCTAAAAAACAGAGAAATTTTCTTTTAATGGTTAGCAACAAAAAAAATTGTCAAATCCTGAATTACAATTAAAAAGTGAGCCTTGGTTTCATCTAGAAAATAATTAGAAGTAAGCTTGAAGTTCATTCTCAAGAAAATGTGCACGTTAAGCAAATTTGGGATAGAAGCTAAAGAATATCCAGGGTATGTAATGGGTGATTTTTTAAGAGCTTTAGGAAAGTTTAAAAAAAAAACACATAAAATTCAGAAAACTGCATGAAATCTTTATTTGAATCGATAGTACGGTCCATATAATTTAATGTTAAAGGTTATTTCATGCAAATGTTGACCGTGACTGCGCCTCAAATGGTCCATCCGCTTAGTCCAATTTTGGCATACTCTTTCCAACATTTCGGCCGGCATCTCATGAATAAATGCTTCAATGTTGTCTTCCAATGCGTCAATTGAAGCGGGCATGTGTGTATAGACATGAGCTTTAACATAGCCCCACAAAAAATAGTCTAAGGGCGTTAAGTCGCACGATCTAGGCGGCCAATTGACCGGTCCCGAACGTGAAATAAAATGTTCACCAAACTCGCCTCTCAATAAGTCCATTGTTAAGCGTGCTGTGTGGCATGTGGCACCGTCTTGTTGAAACCACACGACATGCAAGTCAAGCTCTTGCATTTTGGACAAAAAAAAGTTGGATATCATCTCACGGTAGCGCTCACCATTCACAGTTACGTTACGATTCGCATCATCTTTGAAGAAGTACGGTCCAATGATGCCACCAGCCCATATACCGCACCAAACTGTGACTTTTTCTGGATGCATTGGTTGCTCTTGCAATGCCTCTGGCTGATCTTCACTTCAAAATCGACAATTCTGCTTATTAACGTACCCATTGAGCCAAAAATGAGCTTCGTCGCTGAACACAATTTTTCGATAAAAAAGTGGATCGCATTTTAATAATAAAATTTAATAATTTGCGTTGTTCGTTTGTAAGACGATTCATGGTTAAATTATAGACCAAACTGAAGATGTTTGACAGTGAAACAAAACACGAAACGTGCGTCAGCTGTTCAAACCAGTGTTGCCAAAAAGATAATAGCAAAAAAATCACCCGATAGAATATAATGAAAAATGGACACAGAGTTTTAGAATTGAATCAAAAATAACCTCAAATTTTTTTTCGAATATAATTTATTCTTTATTTTATTTATTTTATATTTACACAATTTCTTACATTCTTAAATATTAACAGGTTAATAACAAAAATTCAAAAATATTTGTAAATAGTTTATAATTTTGAAGGAAAACTATTAGCAAAAACCTTCAATATGAAGAAAACAAAGATATGTATATAAATGAGGAGCCGCAGAACAAAACGTACTTTTTCACACATTTAAAATTTTTGGGAAATTGAGGTTTATTTCTTTCGACCCCTTAAAAAACTGTATGAACCTGGAAATGGAAACAAGTTTTTGGCTTACCAAAAGATGAATCAAACTGCCGTAAGTCAACACATTAAATGTCAAGGATGTTTAATATCAAACCAATTTTATATCGAAAAAAGTACGTTTTGTTTAAAAAAATATTTAAATTTTCTAAAAAATCTTGTAATTCTTCCATGTTTTAATTATACTATTGTATTAATTATTTTTTTCATAACACTCATTCATCAAACAATAGTTAAATTATTACAATTATTGGTGGCTTTTCTTAAAAACTCGTCGAACAAATACAAATTTACATAAAAACAAAAGCAAAGTTTATAAAATATTTTTATTTTATCATAAATTTCTAAAATGAAATAAAACTGAGAATTTTGACGCATTTCTCTCTCTTTAAAAAATGGTAAATTGTATGATAAACACAAAATTAATTTCCTAAACTTTGTTTTTGTTTTAATAAAAATTTTCACTTTTTCGAAGCGATTTCAAGAATAGTCACCTTTATTTAACAGTTAATTAAAAAAAAAATGAAATGACATAAATAAACGTCAAACAAATTAAGCATATTAAGAAATGGTTTGTTATTAAAACAATTACACGAAGAAATGGCAAAAACAATGAAAAAAGCACGTTTTGAAAAAAAAAAAATTAAAAAAGTACGTTTTGTAATGCACCAATTCTTTAAGAACCCATTTCCTTGGTAAAAAAAAAGAAACAAATATGCTAACTAGACTTTTTCTTAAAGATTTCAACCCAAATATGTATTATAAAAATATCAAAAAACCAATTTGTCAAAAAATGCGAAAAAGTACGTTTTGTTCTGCGGCTCCTCAAATAACAAAGAATATCAAAGACATTACATTATAACAATTACAAGCCTGATTGCAACAAATAATAAATTTGTACTGCTGGAGATGTTCATTTATATCGTTACCTGAAACGCAAAACGCCCTAACTAATCAAAAATTAAAAAATTACTTTTTCATTGAATCTGATCTGTTGAATCAATACAAATGTCAACAAAAAATTTTTGGAAATCTTTCGACTTAAAATAGCGATTTTATTAGTAAAAAAGAAAGGGCTCTATCTACAAAAGATTAAATGGTAAACGCTTAAATGCCTAACGGATTTGCCGTCTTACACTCGCAGCCATCGACGACTGCTGACGTCAATAGTCAAACATTAATCCTTAAACCAAATTATATTTTAACCTTTGGTAACATTTTTTACATGTTTTTCCTTACTTCTGTTTTTTTCCGTACTTTTGTCAAGAATTCTTATTGAAGTCCAAAGTTTAGTATCTTTTGTAATTAATATTTTTGTGTTAGCTTCGTGGCACTCGTAATTCCTTTATTTTTTCTGTGATCCACTCTTCCGGCCTTATTGTAACCGTGTTTTCAAGGCTCATTGACGAATTTATCTTCACACCCTATATCTTTGTAATGGTGTTTATATTCCGGATTTATTAGTTTTTTTTGTAATCGGTACATTTCCATATTATATAGCGAATAATAAGTCAATTTTTAAATAGCTTATATGACGTCTCATAGAGGTAACTAAAGTAATAGTAGCACAAAAAACTCTCATATGAATCATGACTGCACAGCATATTTTTTTTTTTGGCGGAAAAATGATAACCCATGGGTCTCAAGTACTGTGGTGTAGGCACGGGCTAGTTCGACTTTACTTTCTTACTTTTTTTTTATTAAAAATTGGTATTTTTATTATATATTTTTAAACTGCTAACAGAACATTTACATTCGTTAAATAACGAATTTTGGCTACTTTACGATACATTTTTGTCGTTAAAAAGTTACAACATTTTGGTTCTGATTAAAAAAATTTGATTGTAGATAGGCAAAGTTTTTATCACATTTGATTTTTTCGCAGTCTATTGCAATTACTTCCGCAAATATTGAACACACAAAAAATATAAGAAATATGTTTATGGAACTTAAAAATATAGTATGTATCTAAAACTGCATATCCCTCGATATCTAATGAAAATTTCGTTCGCTCAACTTATTTTAAAATTGGTTTTTGTTTTAAATGCTAGTTAAGCGAACGAAATTTTGGTTTGGCATCGAGGGATGTGCAATGCAGTTAGTTTCATTTTTTAATATTAATTTTTATGAAGATTTAGACGAGAATCGTGAATCAGGGACTCCTTTACAGTCTTAATACCTTCTGAAACGCTTTTGGTTTTACTGATCAGATGTAGTCTTATGATAGAGAAATGCCATGGTTGTTTTAAAGCAATTTTGTTTTGCGCTTTTTGAAGACGTTTAATGTGGGTTTTAGCACAGTTATCCCACACAGGACAACCGTAATATATAATGTCCTGAAATATTGTTTTAATTATCAACATTTTATTGCAGTTAAAAATTAAAAGGTTATTTGTGAATAAAAAGTGAACCAGTTCACTAAGAATACAATGAAATGTGAACCAGTTCATTAAAATATTATGAAAAGTGAACCAGTTCATTTAAAGTATCATGAAAAGTAAGCCGGTTCACTTTCAATGCAATGAAAAAAGAACTGGTTATTTTAGAACACAATGAAAAAAGAACCGGGTTATTTAGAATACAATGAAAAGTGAACCGGTTTACTTCTAATGCAATGAAAAAAAAACTGGCTCTTTTAGAATACAATGAAAAAAATCCGTTCTTAAGAATACAATGAAAAGTGAACCGGTTCATTTAAAATACAATGAACCGGTTTTTATTATACATACAATGAAAAGTGAACCGATTCATTTATAATACATTAAAAATTTACCCGGTTCATTAAAAATATAATTAAAGTGAAACGGTTAATTCAAAATACAATAAAAAGTGAACCGGTGAACCGGAAAAGTAAAACGGTTCATTAAGAATTAAATATAAAGTTAATTGGTTAATGCAGAATTTAATGAAAGTGAACCGGTTCATTTAAAATACAATAACAAGTAAACCGTATTATTATGAATTCAATTAAAGGTGCACCTGTTCACTAAGAATACAGTCAAATATGAACCGGTTCTCTAAAAATATATTGAAGTAAGAAACGGTTATCTACGAATACAATGACATGTGAACCGGTTTACTAAGAACGCAATGAAAAATGAACCGATTCATTTATAAAACAAAAAAGATTGATTCGGTTCATTAAGAATATAATTTAAAGTGAACCGGTTTATTCCAAATACAATTAAAAGTGAACCGGTTCTTTGATGATGCAATGAAAAGTGCACCGATTCATTTAGATTTCAATGAAACGTAAAACAGCTCATTTAGAATTCAATGAAAAGTAAAACAGCTCATTTAGAATTTTGTTAATTGGTTCATGTAGAATTTAATGAAAGTGAACCGGTTCATTTAATCTAGTAAATTTGATCTAGTTATTGTTTAAGAATTTAAAAAAAAAACAATCACAACTTATCAAGAATGGGTTGCATATTTTTCAAAATACTTAAGCCTTGTGTGATAATGTAAAGTAACCTTTAGTAAGCAAAAAAAAAAAAAAAACCGATTTATTTTGATTACAACGAAAAGCGAATTGGTTCATTTAGAAACTATGAACAGTGAAGACTTGTAAAGGTTTTCAAATAAAGAATGAAAAAAATATTGACTTCTTTAGGTAGATTTGAGTTGATGGATCGAAATCGTTTTTTTTTTTAACTTTTAGCAGAATTGGATTACGTTCAGTCAGAATAGAAGGAAGAAGACAGGACAAGTTCTTTTATTCTAATGGCAACTAAATGAATTCTCTTTATATCAAATAAAAAAAAATTAAATGAGAATTGAGCCGATTTACTAAATATTATATGTAAGAAAAATTAACCGGTTACCTTATATATATACATATACACACAAAAAAAAAATATTGTGATGCCAAATAATTTAAGCATTTGACGATTATGCTGTTGGGGTAAACAAAAACTTGTTGTCGTAAATGAAAACCTTTTGTCGCAAGAAAAATTCCAACAAAATTTTTTTTACCGCAACAACATGAAAGTATTTGAAGTTTTTCAACAGCAAAATTATTAGTTGCAAATGAAATATCTTTTGTCGTTAAAGGTTTTCCTCTGAAATTACAGCGCATTGAAAATTGCTGTTGACGTAAATTATTTGCATTTGCAGGAAATAACAATTTTTGTTGCCATAAAATATTTATTTTTTGAATCAAATAATATTACTGTTGTCGTAAAAAAATTTGTATTTGAACAATGAATTTACACTTTGGGACAAAAGAAACTGATTTGTTGCTACAAATGCAAAATCTTGTAGGGCACAATCCGAATGTTAATTCTATTTAAATCAAAATCAATTTCTTTTGGCATTACAGTCTTTTTTTTTTTTGTGTGTAGATATATGTCCTTTATTTACAACTGAATTAAATTACATAGCATATAAAACAATTGTAAAAAGTTCAAAGTGAACATAGGGCACGCGGGCGGTTTATTTATATGTTAATTTTTGTCTTAAAATACAATTTTAACCAAAATTATTGTATATTTTATGAATGCGGCAGTAAAATAATTCTAAATAAAATATGTGCATATATTCATTCAACTCAAAATATTTTTATTTAATAGGCTTAGAGTACATATGTATGTGAAGAACATTAATGTTTGGTTTATAGAACACGAGCGCTAGACTCGTCCGTTCAACTTACATTTAAAACAAATTTCGATATTTTGTTTTTGTTTTAAATGTAAGTTAAAGGGACGAGTTTTGCGCTCGCGTTCTATAAGCCACACATAAAACAAAATTCTTTAAATTTATTCATTCATTTTAATTTATAATTTTTGAAGAGGTGAATTGAAAATCACCTCTTGAAAGCTAAAATTATAAAACCTACATATTTATGTAAGTATATGTATTTCAAAAATCCAAATTTCTTTAAATTACCGTATTTTGAATAGAATAACCTTGCTACCTTTAGCGGTTCACTGGGCGGTATAACCCTAGGCGCAGCATGGAGTAAATACCTGCAGCACATCAACGTAGAGAGTTTTTCCTTGAACGGTTACGATGGGACTGTTCAATAGGGATGGCAGCGGATAAGCCAAGAGTATGGCCAACGGTGACGCCCAAGGTCTTCAAAAGATTTACCATCAGCAAACTCTTGCCTAAAGGGTTGCTGGCAGCCCTAGCACTAGGTACGGATGCAATGGCCTAATCAGTTACCCATCTTTAATATAACTCGATTACAGAAACAACCGGTTACCTTAGAAAAGCTTTAAAGGTGAACTAGTTAACTTTAAAATGCGTGATAATTAAATTAAAATTGGCTTAAAAACCATATTTTTTTTATATGAGAAGTAAATGAGTTCACTGAAAGAAATATGACGCTTAATACATTTTACCAGACCTTGTGCTACTTTAACCACTTTAAAAGTAAAACACTTTTTAAAATTGGCTTTTTTGCATCCTATTTCATACAACTTACATCACTCCTAATTAGATGTCATTCATTTTGTCATATTTTTTTAAGTAATTACAACCTTTTATCCCATACACACTTAAGTGATTAAATTTTTTCCATTTAAATCATAAAACAAAATTTTAATACACTCACATTTAAACATTTTAACAACAGTTTTGGTCATACTAAAATGAAGGAAAATCCTTAATGTATTTTTAATTTTAAGCTGCCAACTTTTATGAAAAGTGGTAATTTTCATTATTAAATATAACAAAATAACTACAACAACTACTGTTCTTGGGGTAGAGCAACAACAAAAGTATTATAATTAAAAAAGTATACAACAAATTATAAAAAAAAAAGTGAAATTCAATGTTTCACTGGCTACATGATATCAGCCAACAAAATCATTCACTCAAACAATATTAAACATGCCAACACGTTAATTAATTGCTCTGAAATTATAATAAACTTACTACAGAAAACCTCTTTCTCACACACACACATGCAGCTGAAAATACCAAAGTACTGGTAAACACATATCATATACACACTCACATATGGAATGAGCATTGAGTATTTGTAGTCACAAACATTTTAAACGCATTATCGTTGAAATTGTGTGAGTATGTGTCATTTTTAATATTAAAAAGAATTAAATTTCTACCAACAACAGCAGCAACCACAACAACAGCAACAACAATAACAAATAATAATTATAACAACGACAGTTTACTGTCATAATCACAGATTCTGAACTCAAAAACCGCCCATATCAAGTTTAAAGCTCAAACAAAAAAAAGGGTCAAATGCAAAAGCAAAAAAGCGTTTCCCGACCAAAAGTTTTAAAATACTAAAACAACTTAAATACAGTGTCAATGGAGTTAAATGGAAAATATATGTATAATTCGACTTGTCAATAATAAATAAAAAGTAATGATAAGCAAGGCGAACACATCGGGTATAACTACGAGCATTGGATATTTGCTTAGTAAAATATTTGTTTAGGAACTAAATAAAAAAAGCTATTATTATATCGTTAAGAGTAATTTATAGAAAAATAAGAAGACCTCCTTTTAACGCCAGTTGTTTTTTTTTCAATACTGTCTCTGTTCTTTTTTCGAGTTCATACATTGAATTGCATTTAGTTCTAATTTGCACTTACACAGAAAGAAAAAACTCGTACTAAATTAAAGTTTTTCTACGGACTTTAGTACGAGTCGCACTTAAAAATTTAAGTACGAATAATACTTAAGGCTAGATTACACTATCTCACAAGTCTTACGTATTCCATAATACTTTGTGCGATAGAAATCTAATGAGTTTTGTTGCGACTGTCAAAAAATCTAATTTAACATGACAGTTTGTGTTCACACCATCACACAAAGTATACACACTCACACATTAAATAAAATGCAACCCTCATCCAATGAAAAGTGTTATTGTTTAGAAATTTTTCAAAAAACGATGAAGTCGTATGGGATGTCAAACTTTTTTCATAATTCTTGTCATTTTCGTGACACATTGCATTCACACTATCACACTTTTTCATATTACTTGAGTTGTTGACATGTATTAATACAAAGTATAATAGTGTAATCTAGCCTTAAAAAGTACTTGAAACAATCGAAACCCCAATATGCGTGCATACGCGTGTGTTTTTAAAAGTTCGTTGTAGAAACAACTTGTTGTTGTTTGTTGCTTCAAAAAAAAGGTAAAAACGAATAAATTGTTTTGTATATAAACAACAAAAACACTACAAGAAGAAAAATTTTTTTTATTTTCATGTTTAAAGAGTAGAATAAGAAGGAATAATTCCCATAATCTATTTGTTAAAATTATATAGAACGACAACCATATTGGTGATGCCGCTGGTGTCTTATAATTGAGAATTTTTCTGTAAACAAAGAGCGGAGTACAACAAAAGTGCAATAAACATGTGTAACGGGTTAGTAAAATTATAAATAATATTTCGCTCTGGTTCTGTGAGGTTAGTGCTTAGGTTAGAATCAATCTAATCTCTCTTTCGGATAATTTCAAGTACGAATCGAGATTAAACCATTTTAGAACTTCTTGAATTAAGCATAGTTTGAGCTTAATTTTAGCTCACTTTTAATTAAGGCAATCCTGTTTTGGGATTATTTTAACTACGGGGAACTTGAATAATCCGTACTTGAATCAAGCATTCTGTACTTATTTTAAGGAAATCCGTTCTTACCGTACTATTGACACCGCTTTGGATTGTTTTTAGTACGAATGGTTTGATTTGTTTTTTCAGTGTAGGTTCACTTCGAATTGTAAGCCATTAGCAAATAATAAACCTAGATGTTCATTTCTTTTTAAAATTAATATTTCTCAAATAAATCTTATTAAATCTGTTTCAAACTTCTTTAAAAATTTCAAAGAGTTGACTTTAATTCAATTCCTTCCATAAAAAATAAACTTTTACCATCAACATAAAAAAAACTACAAACAATATCTTTAAAAAAAAAAAAGTGATTTTGTTCAATTTTCTACCTGAAAAAACACTGGTGCCCTACAAAAGGCGAGGAGCTAATAACTCATGAAGAAAAACCACTTTCTTTTGAATGAAAAACAAGAAGTGCACCATTATAGAAAAAGAGTAAAACGCAAAGTATAGTAAAACGAAAAAAAAAATAATAAAAGAAGACTAAAGTGAAATAAACAATCTTAAAAATTGCTACCAAAAAACCACTAAAACCACACAGTCAAGTAAAGAAGGGAGGAGATCTGACGCAAGTTAAAGCAGGGGGAGGGCAAAACAATAAGAAAAACCCCCATAAAACGGCAAAAGTTTTTAAAAAGCCAAAAAAAAAAAAATAGCGAAAACCAAGGCTAAAATAATAATAAAAAAAAAATTCAATAGAATACCAAAAAATTTAAAAAATAAAAATAAAGAAAACAAGCGAAAAATCTGGCACAAAAATGTATTTCTATTTTTAAGTGAGAAAATTACACGCCATTATAGAAATTTGAACAATTTTAGGAAAAGAATAAAAAAAGCCAAACACACACACATACAAACCTGCTGATACAAAATACATTTTAGCTGAAATATAAAACAGCTCATTGTATCCTTTTATAACCAGTTCATTGGAAGACTAAATACTTTCAATTCTTGTTAGTATTAGTGTCGATACTAACGCCGTTATTCACTAATGACATTTTTTTAATATGAACTTCCGGAAACTACAACAGGAAGTGTTTAGCCAAAAACCACTTGTAAAGGAGTCCACTTAAACATAGTAATTATTCAGAGCAGGAGAGTGAGTTTTAGTTGTTAAAGAAAAAACTTTTGTTGAACATATTATTTTACAGAGAATATCAATAACCCTGACAATATTCTTACCAAATCCATTCATTGAAAGAATAGAATGAAAAAAAAGTTACCCCGGGTTTCATCTAGAATAGAGAATAATGAAACGAAAAATTTACTTGCCACCGTGCTATACCTCATGGTGGTCTTACCACTAGGTGATAAACAATGCACTTACGAACCAGCTATGTAGCAATTCGGGATAATTATACACTCTCCTTTTGTTAAGAAGCTGGTGCCATCTGGGGCTTTGAGGCAAACAGCATCTATTGAATAGCAACAGCATTAAGGGAGATCCGCCAGCAGGCCGAACTTCCCCACAAGTGGTGAAAAATCAGACTTTACGGTCGACTTTTTTAAAACTTCTTTACGCGGCTTTGGGCTTAAGCGCCAAAGCTGTCTGAACTTCAATCAGGCTAGACCTGATGTTATCGAAGTGCTGCCGACTCCCAGATAGTATATCTGGTCTACAACGAACTCAAGAGATCTACCTCTGCAGAATTCCAGGTATTGACTGCTCCTAATTTCCCTGGAGGATGTAAAATCAATAGAGGAAATATCTTTAGGATGTCTTCCCAAATTCCTGGGAGTTGTAAGGTTAGAGTATAAAAAGTCAACGCCCGAGTTCATTTAGAGTGGAATATGATAATGAAACCCGGCATTAATTTAGAATATAATTTAAGAAATGAACGCCTTGATTCATATAAGAAAGTCAAATAAATCTTGGCGTTCATTAAAAAAAAATATAAAAAGTTTATTCCGGTGTTCATTTAAAATATAATGTTAACTTTAGAGTATTTAGAACAGAATAAAGAATATACCAAATTTTATTCAGAATATAATGAAAAAACAAGGGATTATCAGGTAAATTAATACTTTATCGGGTTATTTACAGTGAAACGTAGAATTGTCGCACAGAAAGGTCATTTCCATAAAAAATGGCGATTATTACAAGAGATGAACTTTAACTTGTACAACGCATTTCAGGTATGTGCTACCGAGTTAATGTAGATAAAATTCTTAATATCTAATTGCATTTTCATTCCAAAGTTAATTGTAAAATAAGAGCACTTTTTGCAAAATACAAAAAAAGCCATAAAAGGTTAAAAAAAATTTTTTTCCACCTTTTTTATTTTCGTGATTTTTTATGTATTTATGAATATCCATCAATAAAAAACAATAATATTTTAAAATTGCGACTTTCCTGAATAAGGCCTGGTAATCTGCTCAACATTTCACGTGAAATGCTGTCGAAACGCAAATGAAAAAAACTTGTGATTTAACGTTGATACACACAGAAAAAAATCAAGTTAAAAACGTAGAAAACAAGGTTGATTTAAAATTTTTCGGTGGTGATTTTGCTTCATACGTTTTTCATGTTAATTCTACCTGATTTTACAATAACTTGCGAAGAACATTTTTTTTCTTTTAAAATAACTATAGTTCATGTTAATTTAACATTGCAGTAAAGTTAGAGCAAAATGTAATTTATATTGAAATAACAATCCGAATCACGTTGAATGAAAGTTATTTCAAGTTGAAACAACGTGAATTTCATGTAGAATCAAATTGGTTTGAGTGTGTTATAAGAGTGTGAAGAAGCTTCAGAGACAACAATATGCATTTCTTTAAGAATAATTCAAAACACTTACCCCTGTAACATATGTTTCACTTATTTTGCATTCTCCTTTGTAAACAGAAGCATCAGTAGAATCGCCCGATATGGTTTTCGTAATCATTCTACTTTGAAAACTTGATGTACTATTTAACTAAATAATTTTAATTAAAAGAATATGGGAATTGTCTTCTTTTTATAACATATTTTAAAAATGAAAAACAATGTACATACTTAAGTATGTATGCATGTTAATTTAACAAGATAAACTTTTGATTTTAATATAAAACAGGTTTTTATGGATTCAATATTGAATCCATATTTATTTATATTTTAATATTTTTTTTTTATTTTAACAGCGAATAATATTAAATAAACGTGAGTTAAGGTTATTTTATTTAAAATTAATATGAAATAATGATAAATTTAAATAAAGGGCATACTTTTGCAGAAATTTACTATGATTCTCAATCAACATTTTTCCATGTTAATTTTACATTGGTATTTTTTTCTGTGTGTAGAGTTGTACTCTGTTCATTTTGTGAAAAAGTTCAGAAATGATTCTGGCAACATTTTTTACAACTGCGAAATAATATAAGCTGCATTTATTTCGCGTTAAATTTTAAGCGAATGAAAAAAATGTTAACTTAATATCAAATAAGAAATTACAAATTTACATAACACAACTGGTAACAGTTTTTCATCCATATTTACTAGAGTTGTCAACCGATTAAGAATAATTCGATTAATCGATCAAACAAAACCAAACTCTCGTTCGAATAATTTTAAAATGGCGATTTTCAAATAACGAATAAATCGATTAATTAATGTCGATTAATCGAACAATTTTTTTATTAAAAAATAAATAAAATAAAAGCTGAGAATTTGATTTATTCTCATACGTTTTTAGTGATTTTATACAAAATGTAGGAAAGGTAAAAAATATTGTAGCCATAGCCCTGGCTGTTATTAATCGCAATGTTTATTAAGCAAAAATTCTGTTGAGTACTCATAGTATTTCAAAAATCTATTTTAAGTTCTTATTGAACAAATATTTAACAAAAAAATTGTATCAACTGTTTTCTTTTTAAGTCAAACTTTAAAAAAAATTTCAAGAAAGGGGGTTTTTCAATTCTGGGTGAAAAAGTTCGAAATAAACAAAAAGCTAAAAGAAGAGTTGATTTACATATATAAATCATATCATGAAAGTAGAAAATGTTGTCGTTGTATTATCCTATATTTGCCATTTGCTTAAGTGTCACAATATTACCATTGAAAACGATGTAGTGGAAGATAAACCAACGACATCAAAAAATGTCGAACTTGGTCCAATGGAAAAATACATAAAGAGAGACAGCGGTTGCTCTATAGAAGAAATTGTATGCAAAAGTTTAGCTGAAGATGGCAGGTCTGTCAACGCCAAAGTAATATCGGAGTATTATGGAATTAATTGTTTTGCAATGCCTTTAAGTAATACAACCATTTGGTGTTAAGATGAAAAGTTTTACGTTTAAAAAAAAAGAAGAATTCATAACAGATTTTATTAAAAATAAAAAAGAAAATCGAAGATTTTCTATAGTTGCAGATGAGTGGACGAATGCATTTTATTAAAAATACGTTATTTTTTTGTAAAAATAATTTTTTTTTTTTTATTCGTTATTCTCATCGATTAATCGAATAAGTTAATAGATATAATCGTTTGATCGAACGAACAAAAACAATTATTTCAATTATTCGATCAAAGTTGAAATGCAAATAATTGACAACTCTAATATTTACTTTCTTTTTTATTTAATTTTTTATTAAAAAAAAGTAAAATACATGTGGGGTTTTTTTACATGCGCAAATCAATGTCGTATACTTTAAAGGAATAGAAACGTCAAATTGTAGAAACTCGCATTGATACATTTCAAGATTTTCGCGTGAAATAATCAATGTTGAACAGAGTACTAGGCTTTAATCGCTACTTTTAATGGACTTGGCTCCTCTATGCATCGGTTTGAATATAAGTCCAACAATTAAAAAAATATTTAAAATAGGTTGAAATAAAATATGGCACTGCTTCATTTGCATTTGAATTTAATGAATCGTAAACGTTATGGTTAATTTAGAAAAAATAGACCTCGAGATTAATTTCGAGAAGGAAGTAAAAAGTGAACGCCTTAGTTTTCGAGCAAAATATATCAACAGTGAACCTTGGGGTTCATTTATATTTTGTGAATCCGCTCTTTTATTTAGAAAAGAATATACAAATTGAACCCCCGTGTTTAGTTTGAATTAAATATGGAATGTGACCTCGCGATTCATTAAGAATATATTTTGCAAAATAAACGCCTGGGATTATTAAGAAAGAATAAAGTCATAAGATTGCAAAAAGTTCAAAATCGACTGTTTGGTCGATTATGATGCACAGTATAAAAAACTATGTTTCTGGATGATGTTAAAATAACGTTCTTATCAACAAAATTCTAAAAGACCTAAGTGCAAGTGCTTTTCGATCAATAACAAACACAAAAACAAGGAAATTTTGTATGTTTGTTTATCAACAGTTAGTTTTCCTTTGTTGTATTTTAATAGGAAATAGTAAAATCTGTTGAATTAGAAAAATCTAGGCAATTTTTGAATTTAGAGAGTTTTTTGTTACTTCTGCAAAATTTGATCAATGTAACTTAGGGCTTTTTTGTAATCAATGACGATATCAAAAGTAAATCCCGGACTTTATTAAGAAACTAATAATTATATAAATCCAGGGCATTATTAAGGAATGAATATGAGAAGCTAAGCCTACAGTTTTAGAATAGAATATAAAAAGTAAACCCAGGATTCATATAGAATATTAAAAATTTTCTGCCGATATTCGTTTATTACAAAAAAGAAAGAATATGAAAACTATATCACTACTTTTTTTAGAAAGGAATATAAAAAGTAAATCTCCCTATTCATTAAGCTAAGTTCAAGAAAAAATAAAACCAGCGTAAATTTTGAACGGTATGAAAAGAGCTGGTCTGTTTTGAAAAGAACTTTAGAAAAGTTCATTTTGAATAGAAGAAATGTAAACTTTAGGTTTCTCTAGAAATTAACACTTTAACCCCCGTATTCATAAACGATTATTAAACTTAACACGCGTTTGTTAAGGAAAATTTTCATAGAAAATTTGATTTTCAAACCTTTATAAAATTTAAAATATTTTTATGAATACAGGCATAACTATTTTATTTATTTTTAATACAATGTAAATTTAACTTCCAGATTCTTTTAAACACCTTTTTGCCCTTCATATATTGTTTTCATAAAGTCGTTTTTTTTTTATTTAAATAAAAACCATGGTGAAATAAGTACAAGGTTTAGTCATTAGAAATTTTGTTCTCAATTTCAAAACCCATATAACGTCAAACAAAAGAAAATATGAAAAAATATTAAAACAAGCGTCAAAAATCAAATAAATTAATTTGACATTACATGGGTAAATAATGAAAACTCTCTCTCTTATAAACATAACTGGTACTTATTATTCTTTGACTAAAACCATGCATTCTTTATTTTAAATATTTTTCGTATCCTTTAAGTAACTTCATTATTGTAAAAAAAAAAATAACTGAACAAAAACCAGTGGCAAACAAAAATGTACTTTGATAAAAATCTTTATAGCATACTTATGGGTAATTTGAATCAATTTTTAGCAATAAACAAAATTACTGATAAAACTACTCTCTCACCACAACAAAACAACATTGAGAAGGAAAGAAAACGTTAACAAAAAAAAAAACATATTCTTCCTCTATTATGTTACAAAAGCACTATCACAATACAGTCACGTACACAGACGTACCCATTGTGCGCCATTAAAGTATTAAATAATTTTTGGGGAAATTTCGAACTTTTAACGAATAGTATTTAGAGAGGTTTTACCAAATTTTATAATAAATAATGTACTAAATTGAGAAACTGCTTTCCATAGAATAATTGAAAATTGTTCATAAAAACTAAAAATTTTATACTCAATGTTTCATACAAACTCGCATTTTAGTTTTAAGTATCTTTCTTTGATTTCATTCTTAACTTAAAAAAAAAAAACAAAGCAAAGCCCAAACATTTTTCAACCGGCTTTTTATTTAAAGCAAAAGTTTACTAATGCTAATAAATACCTTTCGTTAAAAAGAGTACTTCAAAAGCACTTTGAGAGTTTTATGTCACAAGTGCGCAAGTTTTCGTTAAGTTTTAACATTAAATAAAATATTTTACAGAGAAAAAAAACCTGTTCAAATTTACAGGCTCATGTAAATGAAATAAGTTCAACATTTTTATTATAAAGCCCGTTAGAAAATATAGCAGGTCAAGTCCAACCATTTGATACCCTACCCCACAGTTTTTAAAGACACATTTTCGAGAGAGTATTCTATTTGGAATTAATGGGTAAACATGGTCCCGCCAGAACAAAATTGTGTCATGAGGTTAAGATTTATGTAAAAGTTTTTTGTAACAATTATTATTTAGATATCTTTATCTTAATAATATTTGTTTGACTTTCACACTTTGTCATGACATAGTGACTATCGTAGAAGTAATTGTTGCCAATTGTGTAGTAAAGTGTTTTTTTAAGCTAGATAGAACTTTAAATTGTAAAAAGTAAGACAAAAAAATTAAATTTTGATGAAATATTTCTTTTTATCGTTTCAGTATACTCTGACAAATCATCATGAATAGACTCACGCTTGAACAACGCTACGAAATTATCCAAATTTACTTTAAAAATCAGTCGTCGATTCGCGCAACTTATAGACGACTTCGTCATTTTTATGGCGTACATAATCGTCCATCTGAACAAGCCATTCGTCGAACTGTGGATAGATTTCGTACCACATACTCTCTAGAGGATGCAATAATACCAACACGTCGAAGGAATGTGCGTACTGAAGAGAATATCGCCGCTGTAAACGAAAGTGTGGAAGAAGATCCAAATTTATCGATTCGTCGTCGGTCGCAGGAATTGGGGCTCTGTCCGTCCACTACGTGGAAAATTTTGCGCAAAGATCTCGGCCTACACCCGTATAAGATCCAGCTGGTGCAGGAATTGAAGCCACGAGACCATTATATGCGTCGTTATTTCGCCGATTGGGCTCTAGAGCAGTTGGCAACTGACCCGTTGTTTTATCGCAAAATTGTGTTCAGCGATGAGGCGCATTTTTGGCTTAACGGGTTTGTTAATAAGCAAAATTGCCGCATATGGAGCGAGACCAATCCACAGGAGACCCTACAGACTCCATTACATCCAGAAAAATGCACCGTTTGGTGCGGTTTTCACGCTGGTGGCATCATCGGACCTTATTTCTTCAAAAATGAGGCCGGAGCTCGCGTTACGGTCAATGGAGATCGTTACCGCACCATGATCAATGATTTTTTGTTTGAAAATATGGATGACATTGATCCGGAGGAGATGTGGTTTCAACAGGATGGCGCTACGTGCCATACGGCGAACGCAACCATCGACTTATTGAAATCAAAATTTGGCGATAAGTTGATTTCGAGAAATGGACCTGTCAATTGGCCTCCAAGGTCGTGCGATTTGACACCTCTCGACTATTTCCTGTGGGGCTACGTGAAGTCACTGGTTTATGCTGATAAACCAGCAACAATTGACACCTTGGAGGCCAGCATTGTTCGTGTTATTCGTGACATACGGCCAGCAGTGCTCGAAAAAGTGGCCCAAAATTGGACGTCCAGAATGCGCTTCGTCAAGAACAGCCGCGGTGCCCATATGCCCGAAATCATTTTCAAATGTTAATGTCACGTATTGATCTTTCGAATAAAAAAAAATTTTGATTACAATTTAATTTTTTGTGTTATTCTTTACAATTTCAAGTTCTATCGGGCTTAAAAAAACACCCTTTATTTGTATTAAAGCTGTGGTCAAATATGGACCGATTTCAATCATTTTTTGGTAAATTATAAGTTTTGAATAATTTTAATGGAAATATTAACATAATAAGATGGTTTATAGTCCCAAAGGCTGGCTAAACCGGAAAGAAAGTTATATTCGTCCTTATGAGATTTGAAACTTTTTTACCAAATTTCATCAAAATTATCATCAAAATCATTTTGCGCATTAACGGGCGGACGGATATCGCTAGATCGATTCAGAAAGTAATTCTGAGTCGCCCGGTGTACTTAAATGTGGGTCTAGGACCAATAGTTTTAAGTTCTACACACATCAACACAAACTCATAACACCCTGTCCACTATTGTGATGTGGTTGTTAATACAAAAATTAAATAACCATTCATATTTTGCGTGATTTTTAGTAAACTTATTTACCAAAAACCAATATAAATATTTATTTAGTCATTACTTCGACAAAAATGATAATAACAAAGAAATATTCACATAAAATTAGGACTTTGATGTGACAATATAGAGAATACATAAAAAATAAAAGTTTAAATTAAAAAAAATACTAAATTATTAACGAAATAAAATGAATTTAGAACTGAATTATTGTACCTAACAGACTCCTATTGAAAATAATTCCAAAAAAGTGTTTCATTTGTTGTTCGCTATTCCTAATAAACTTACAGCAAATCCAAACGAGGGCTTTAACTGCAAAAAATTCAAGAAAATGGGTGGGGAGGGTACCACTTCCCCTGTCCCTATCGAAGAAAAAAGTATCCTATTTCATTTTCGGGGCTCACTTGATGTGACTGTAAAAATTTCAGGAAAATCGGTTCAGTAGTTTAGGATTCTATATGCCAACAAATAAACGTACAAACAAACAAACATTTTTAATTTTTATGTATTATGTACCACAAAATGAAAAAAAAAAAAAATGAAGAAGTGAAATTTGAAGTGAATTTAGGATTTGCAGACATAAGCAAAAATATGCGCTGGCGTGACGTTAAAAAACGGAAGTGGACTTGCAATAAAAAACTGAATAAGACTGCGAATTGAGCAAGGCGTTTTGTATAAAACCTTTTTTAGTAAGCTTAAGCCTACAGTACACGGAATGTAAAAAGCCTCATGCGCATGTGGTTCTGACGTAATTTTGACGTCACTACAAAGCCACAATAGCAAGTTCATGATGTGTGATGACGACAAAATTACGTCAGACCACATACGAATGTGGCTTTTTACATTCCGTGTACTATAGGCTTTAGAACTTATACAGATTTATTTTTCAAGCTATCAAATTTAAAAACCTTTGTTTGTTTAAAGGTACGAAAAGTCTACTTTTTTTAATATAACGCCAGAATGTAAATAAGGTTGTATTTTAGGACCATGTTGTTCAACCGCTTTCCCTTTTGTTACTAAATGTAGGGCTAGTTGCGCTAAACACCAAAATATAAATACGTAAACTATACTTATAACATTTTTTGAGAAACAATTTTATTACTTCTGGCGTTACGTTACAAAAAGTAGACTTTTTGCTGGAACTGCCCACACAGAAAAAAATAAAAATTGATTTCAATTAAAAAATTTGTGATATTAATTAAAAAATTAATTAAATTTGCACCAGTAAACAAATTAATAGTATCAATTAAAGGTTTAATTCACTTGATTAAATTTTTAATTAAAACTGGTTATATTTTTAATTAATGCTTTAATTGGTGAACAATTTTTTCTGTGCATATATAGATGTAGATACAACAATATTTGTTTATAATAGGAAATACACAAAAAACTTATCAAAACTGTTGCTTAATTAATCAGGAAAAATTCATCATCCAGAATGCTTCTAGTCCTTTCCATTACATATAATCGAGTTCTCACTGTATTTTCAGCCTCACACTTCAAAGTAGAAAAACGAATTTAAAAGTAACAAGAAGAATAGGAATTGGTTTAAAGAGAAATGTAAGAAAACGACATGAAAAATACAAACCGAGTCATTTTGCTTACCCCTCTTTTTTTCTACACCGTTCGCCATCAAACAAAAAGAGACGTAGAAAAAGCGATGTTGTGGAAGTCCCCCTGTGAAATTGCTGTTACAAGTAGCTTATTTTCCATGCTATTTTTAATGAACTTTTAGCTATTAATTCATTTCATGACTTTCTAAGTGAATTTATACAGAGTTTATTTTTAAGCTGTTCTAAATAAAATTCCAAGGAACTCATTTGTTATGCAATTTTTAATACACTTCCAGAAAATTATTTTCTTATGCAAAAACTTTCCAAAGATTATCATTTTATTCTTGATGAGTTCTTATGAAATCAATTTTTCTTGATATTTGAAATGAACTTCAAGAGAGATAAGTTATCTTGCTATTTATTCTACACGAGTTTTCAGATAGTTAATTTTTTACTTCATTTTAAATAATTTTTTTTTTCTTTTGGAAACAAACATCCAGGGAGAAACTTTATGCTATTCTAAATAAACTGGGAACTGATTTTTTAGGTTAATCATGTTGAGTGTTGTTCTAAATCAACATTAAGCAAGTTTATGTTAATGCTTTTCTAAATAATATTGCAATTCTCGATTAATTTCTAAACCATAGAGAAGAAAATCCTTGCGCCCCGCCAACCAAAACTGTACAATTATTCGAAATAATAAAATTCAGGATTTTGAAATTCTGGATTTTTAAACATGGGACCCAATTAAAATTTTTAATATAAATTTCTTTTATAATTTTTAAAATAAATAATTTATTCAAGCTCGAGATCAGTTTTTTCTTTTAATTCTTTATTTTAAAAGAAAAAACTGACCTCGAGCTTGAATAAATTATTTATTTTCAAAATAATAATTAAAAAAAAAGGTCGAATAATTAAAAAAATAAAAAACTTAAAAAAGATAAATTTCTTTTATTTCTTTAATTTAATTTTTTTTTTTGGTAAAAAACATTAATGTGCTGTTTTCACAACACAAGTGACGGAACGTGTAGAAAAATTTATATGGAAAACACTCAAAATTAAAAATTTAGAGCAATTTCAATTTTATTTTTAGGTGTATTTTTAATTTTTTTTGGGGTAAATTTTCATTAAAAAAATTTTGGGTCAATCAATTTTAATATTTTTTTGGGCCATATTTTGAAATTAATATTCGTGCTATTCAAAAGATCTTTTAGGGAGTACAAGTGTTATTGCTTTTCTAAAAGAACTTCAGGCAGTTAATTGTTTATGCTTTTTTAAATAAACGTCCTGAAGTTCGGTTTATATTCTAATCTCAGTAATTTTTCGATTTATATTGCAACAATTTTTGTTTTATCGCTGTTATTATCTAATTGATTTTTACTTTATTTGTTTTTATTTGTCACTTATACAAACTATCTCTCTATTTATAGAACTGTCCTTAAGCCAATGATTTTCAAATTTCTTAATGGCATTAATGTGGTTTTACCATTATCTTTCATTATCGTTGTGGTATTGTGCTTTCAATACGAACATAAAGAACAATTTTAATTCATATTCTATGCCTCATTAGTAGCGCAGATCTTTGTTTAAGTATTAAATATGCAAAAGTAAATTTATCCGTCAATAAATTCACACAGAAACCCACACACATGCACTTACTCATTCGTACGGCAGGATAAATGGTACAAATGTCCCTGGAACGAATATCGATTTAAAACTTTTGAAGGCAATTGCAATGTTATATTATTAATATTTAAATAACCACATAGTGGAGGAAGTATTGTCAATTTTAATTAGCCATTTAACCACATATCAATTACGTTATTAATTGCTTTTTAAATTCCTTTTCAATTATTGATAAATATCAGAGCGAGAACAAAAAGACTACGATTAAGCCAATTGTTAAAATGGTGAAAAAAAAACTTAGATTGGTTATGAAGAAAAAATAATGATAAGTAATGAATTTGATTTTAAAAAAATAAGTCAGGATTTCAGTTCGAATGGCATAAAATTGAACAACTAGATTTATTCATTCAATATTAATAGCAAATAACAATAAAATTAACTTTTGGAAGTTCGTTTAGAATAACTGATAGTTATTTTAAATAGCATGAAAAATTAATTTCCTGGAAGTTTATTTACAATAGCATGAATAATAAGAGACGGGAAGTTCATTTTGTTTAGCATAAAAAATGAACTCCTGGATAACTATAAAGACTAGCATAAAAAATTTACTCCCTGGAAGTTCATTCAGAACGGCATGAAATGTAAATTCCTGAAAATTTATTAAGAATGTGGATATTTTAACATTTTTATTTTAATCAACAATTTTTTATTGCATTAACATTACAAAATGTTTTCGGTCATATATGGGCAAAGGGGTTCTTGACAAAGCACAGTCTGGACATCCAGCCTTGGGGCACTCCTTCAAGCATAACTGGCCCTATATCATGGATATCACAAACAATGTTGGCCTTTAAGGCGCCAAATGTTGCTGGATTATCACCAGAAGCCAGTTACTTTGCCTAGCCTCACAGAAAATAATTGGGAGGAAACAAATCGCACGAACACGGAGGCTTATTAATATTTTCAATTCTCGAAATCAACTTATTGTCAAATTTATATTTCAATTTCGATGGTTACCCTGTCGCACGTTGCGCCATTCGGCTGAAACCACATCTTTACCGAATCAATGTCATTCATATTTTCAAACAAAAACTATTGAGTATGATGTGATAACCATTTCTATTGACCGTAAAGCGTGCTCTGGCTTTATTTTTAAAGAAATAAAATCCAATAATGCCACCATCGTGTAAGCCGCACTAAACAGTGCATTTTTCTGGATATAAAGGTGTCTGTCTGAAGGTACTGTTTTGGAATGGTCTCACTTTATATGTGTCAATTTTGTTTATTAGGAAACCCATTCAGTCGAAAATAAGCCTTATCGTTGAAAAAAAAATTGTGATAAATTATCACTGACAGTTTTCTAAAAAAAAAAAAATTAGATATTTCAGTATCGTTGTTCAAGCGTTAATTTTTTCGGAATGTTTTTTCTAGATTATACTGATCATAAATGTCAAAAAGTGAACGCAGTATAAAAGTACGTTTGACAGCAAATCCTTTCGTAACTTCTATCAGTCTTAAAAAAAACAGTTTTTAATAGCTTGAAAAATTATCTTCTAAACGTTCATTTAGAAAAGCATAAAAAGTGAAAACCCTAATTTTAGAACTGCATAAAAAAACTATTTCCTAGCTCATTAAGAATAAAACAAATAAAGTCCTACAAATTCATAAATGGCCGATTTCACCAATTTATTTTAATATCAATATACATATGTTTAAAATTCGGTGTTCATGTTAAATAAAAATAAAATTATATGAAAAAATATATTTAAATATGAATTAATATATAAATGGAATTGGTAAAATTGGCCATAAGAATAGCATAAAATTTAAACTTCTGGAAATTTATTCAGAATAGCATGAGCTACTGGAGGTTCTTTGCGAATAGCAATGCTAGCGAAAATTTATTCAGTCAAAAAACATAAAAATTCAAATTCAAAATTCAACAAAATAAAATGTGCCAGTGAGTGTTTTAATGCTATTAATTTTGACTTTCTGTTATTATGTGTTGCCTTTTAACAGCAAAACGTCTCTTGTTATCAGGGCAGGTTTTTATATGCAAAAAGCAAGGAAAAAAAGCTCAAAACACACAAAAAATTATGATTAAAATACATATACAGAAAAAATGTGGAAAACAAAAACATTTTTAAGAAAAACTTTTTTTTGGGCAGGTTCTGACTGACAACCGCGAAACGCCTAACACAGCGTTTACATTTGACAGTACTGGCAAGACAGTAATAAAATACATATTATTTGCCAAAGACACTACTAACTGTCTTTGTGACGTAGGCGTCTAGATAGTAGTTAAAACAGTTCACTTTTAAAAATATGCCAAACGTAAGTGTTGCAGTGGAAGTCCAGCTAAAACATGTTTTATATGAACTAAACAAATTTAAAAATAACTTAAAATAGCATTATTGTGTGAACAAATATAGCACTTAACTAAAACATAAAAAATCAAAGCAAAATATGTTAATTTTTTTCTTACTTCTTGATTTTTTTTCTTTTTCGAACAAAACTTCAAATCACTGTCCAATTTTACTGTCTGCAAAATTTGCTAGACAGTAGACAAGACAGTTGGAAAAGTGTGCATGTATTAGTAAAAAAGTTTGCATGTGTTGCTACTGTCTTGCCAGTACTGGCAAATGTAAACGCTATGTAACATTTGCGATTCTTACGTATAATTTATACACATAGTTTTTTAAATAAATTTTAGAATCAGTTAAAAATAAATTTACTTGGAATTTTAAATGTTTATGGAGTCGAAAAAAGGGTTTTTGTTACCCCTCTGAAAATAAAGCTTGATATGTTTTATGATGATTCCCAAAATATTTTGGTTCTAGCATTGACCATCCGGGAGCTGGACCATTTTTAAAAAAGGTCTATTTTCAATTTTTCGAACTTTTTTGTTTTTTGCTCCAAGACGACATAAATAAGATTTGGTATCATCGAAAAGAGTTTTTGAAGCAGCATCCAGTGGTATATAAATCTTGACTATTTGCGACCTACTTATTGAGATATTTACCTAAAGACATATTTTCGTTTCGGGTTTTTATACAAATTCTACGTATGTGGAAATAATGTTCTGCTTTTTAAACTGAATCTGTTTTAAAATAATGTTAATTTATTCGAAAAACTGGAAAAAATACCTTTTTTAAAAATGGTCCAGCTCACAGATAGTCAACATTAGAACCAAAATATTTTGTGAATCATCATAAAACATATCATGCTTTATTTTCAAAGGGGTAACAAAATCACTTTTTTTTTTTTTTGAGTCGCTCTAATGTATATAAATCTATATTTATTTATTTTTTTTAAGCAAAAACTTGCCCTGGCTATTATTACCATTAACAACCATTCAACTTTATCTTTCTTTAATAAAATTGGTCAGCGTAAATAAACAACAAAAGACATTTTAAAAGCTTAAAAAGAAACTACCAAAAAAAAAAATTTTTTACTTTAAAGACTGATATAGAGCTGTGAATACATTATAACGAAAAAAAATGCCAAATAAGAAAAAAAAACTAGACCACTAAAACATATTTAAGATTGGTATGAAAATGTTGCTATTTGCACAACAATAGAAACATAAATTTGCAACACTTGCAACAACAAAAGAAATAAACGACTCTAAAAAGACATAAAAATTTATGTAAAAATAAAATGTAATACTTTTAAGATTAAGGTAGACTTACGTAAGTCACTACCCTTAAAATGTGCAACGCTTAAGCTTAAACATTTTTTAACTTTCAGGAAATTATTAAAGAAGTTCTGAACGTATTGATTCATTGCTTGCTAAATCACTTTTGAGTACAATGTACTTCTTAATCTTATGAATGTTTAATGATCAGGCGTTTGAAGACTTTTGGTAAGTTTTTTACAAGATATAAAATATGTCATATCTCTACCGAAATTAATAACATAACATTCTTTTGATAGAGTGCTTCAAATAGTTTTAGTTTTATTTTACAAAATTATATAAAAATTCAACACCATTATGTTTGTATAAATAAGCCATGTTTTTTTTTAAGCATAAATATAAAAAAAGTTACAACATCAGCAGCAAATGGAAAAGACACACTGAGCAAAAAAAATGCATAACCCTAAAGCTATATGGTACTAGGAAAACTTCAGCAACGACATCATCACCATCCAAAAAAACCGCCACAAAAAACATCAACCGCACATTGACAAAAAGCCCGAACAAATAATAAAATAAAAGAAAAACTTCCTACAAACTTAACGCTAAAGTGCGATGAAATAAAATTGAATTGAAGTGATCGAATATAATGTAAAAGTATGTACATACAACCACTACTCTAACGGTATAAAAGACAAAAAGCAAAACAACAACAATGCACATACATATTAAGAAGTGTGTAAATGTGTGCTGGAATGTGTATGTGTTTGTACATGCTAGTAATATTTCTATCAATATAAAAAGAGACATTATTATTATGAATGAAAAGACGACACTTTTTCAAAAGTCTATAGAGGCAATAATGCATAAAAAATTATAAAAGAGACTTTGTTTGTATGTTTTACATAAGTACAGTGATGGGCAAAATAATACAAAAATATTAAGATATATATAATTATTCAAACTTTTCATTTCTTTCTATTCTAAATAACACGGAAAAAATTCAGCGCAATTTTTTCCTCAATTAAACGATTAATCAAGAATAAAATCAGTTTTAATTAAAAATTTAATCAAGTGAATTAAACGTTTATTTAAATCAACAACATTACTTCAGAAAATGTTGTCAATAGTCACACCATGGCCAGACAACCGTCAGCCGTCGACTTATCAGGGTCAATAGTTAGCCGAACACCAGAGGTTGCGAAATCCTCTCGTGTTCGAAGCGCTCGGCCCAACTAGTCGCAGTAGTTAGTCGTGTGTAAAGCCAACTGGGGGGCGAACCAAATGCTCCGTACTCGGCATAGGTTCGATCGTAGAATTAGATACTAACAAACCATAACCGAAACCCGTTTATTATCATCTTCTCTGCCAGATCGAACCATCAGCAACTTAACACTGCCCCACGGATCGCCACAGAACGAGCCTTACAGCGTGCCGAAAATATCTAGCAGTTTTCTTACATCATCAGCCGTACGTGCATGGAATTATGCTGCTTCAACACCCGTTCCCGCCTACATCTACTTTGAATCTGCCAAAAGCCGTCATAGTTCTAAGTATTTAGCGTAGATTAAGATTTCGTAAATAAAGCTTTGTTAAATAATTGTAAGCGAACATACACGAAAACATCCCGTGTTTCATTTCAAAGGAAGCAGACCTTCGAATTGACCCTGGACAGACTGAGTCATACCTCAGCTGGGAAAGTAAACTGCGTTACAAAATTATTTCGGTTTATCGTTTCTTTAACAATCCTTTTTATACCCACACCACAGTAGTGGAGTTGTTATTATGTATTTGTGCTGATTTTGCTAGCACCTGAAAATATTGGTCCAAGACTTACCTTTTAATACACCGATCTAATCACGTTCGGTCTGCCTGGCTGGTCATGAACCTTGTGCACAAGGTAAGCAATTCTGAAGATAATTTGATGAAATTTGGAACATAGATTCAAGTGTTTATAATTCCATAATTTCACATAGCCCCATACAAGCTTCTTTCGTAACTTTTACATGAATCTTAACCTCATAACATAATTTAGTTCTGGCCAGTCCATTATTGCCTATGGGTCCCAAATAGAGTGCCCTCTCGAAAATGGTGGTATATATAGTGTGTGGTGCAGTGAAGCATTTAGTCAGGCTTGATTTACTATACTTGTTTATTTTTTTTTTTTTTTTTCTTAAACCTCATCTATCACTTTAAATTGCCTCGTCTTCTTCTCTCTAATACAATTGGCGGGGTTCCAGTTTAACAGTTTATTGGCAATTTATTTCTTTTAATTTTCTGCTTTGAAAATTATTAACGTCAGTCTATCAGTCCTGTCCAATGAATCCTTCACCCATATCACGAATGTTATGGGAAAATGTTATATGGAAGGAAATCTATATTTCAACCCCCAACGGCGCCGCATATATTTTGGAAGTAAACATTTCTATTGTGCATTATTTGTCATAGCTTTATAAACAAAAGCCTCTATTGTGAATAACTTGTCAGTGCTTGTCTTGTGAAAGAAAAATATACAAAATAAACTGCTAATAATAATCTAATAAAATAAATACTGAATAGTGGTTATCATAATTTTCTTTATTAACACTCCTTCAATAAAAGAAAAAAGTAATTTAATTGAGTGCTACCTTAGAATACAACCTGAAACTTACATGTTCTCGTTCATATTAACACTTTTTGGAGAAGTATTTGGTTAAAAACACTCTGATACATAAATAAGTACTTGTATATGAGTTGATTAACGCAATTTGTAATTGATTCAAAATAAAATGCATCTAAGGTTTTATTTATTCAAATCTAATACAAATTGATTTTTAATATTTGTTCTTACAATTTGTTTTATTTTTTATTTGCTTTAAATGAAGAACAATTTATAATATATTGGAATATGAAAAATTTAAACGATATGACAACGATATCGTCTAGGTAATATAAATTATAATATATGATATCGATCTTGTATCATGAAATTGTACCTTTAAATGAAAATCATATAATCATATGCACCCATGGCCCTGTTTCTCAGAACTACAAGTTACAAATCTACAAGTAAAATATATTTGAATAAAAAAAAAAATTGTAAAATTGTTACTTTTTTTGTATTTTACTTGTAGATTTGTAACTTGTAGTTTTTAGAAACAGGGCTCTGGTTTATTGGGTATGAATATGCCCTTAATGCAGGGTAGTCAAATTTTGCATTCGAAAGTATATTAAATTAAACGCACAATTTACTTGAAAAATTCAGTTTTGTTGATACCAATGTGAAGTACCTATTTGTAAGCAAATGTGGTTAAGACTTATTTAACTTTTTTTTGCAAGCGAGGGTGATAAGTACTAGCATCCAATGACATCGCCTTGTTAAAATGCCGATGTATAAGTAGTGAAGAGTAGTTATATTAGCTTTTTATCTCATTACTTTACAATGTAAGTTTTTGCTGTGTACCTTTTTGCTTTCCGTTTAGGCAAGGAGCTTTCATTCCCTTCCATTAAAAAAGAAGAGAAAGAGCTATTTTTTTAACTTAAGTGCGCGTTCTACAATACACCTGATTTAACGTGTCGGGAAATTTACTTGAAAAGAACTCGGTTTTTTTAGTGATTTTCATATAAATTTTTCTGCACGTTCAATCACTTGTGTTGTGGAAACCTTACATTAATAGATTTCGAAAACTTTCTTGTCTTAAGTTCCCTTTATTTTGCATGCCACTGTTCCTGCACGAGTATGTAGCATATCAATAAGCCATAATGTACACAATGATGATGTTGATGAAGTTGATGAAAGTATTTCACTCTTCATATTTCTTTATTTCTTTTTTTATACCCTTCATTGAAGGTAAAAGGGTAGATATAAGTTTGTCATTCCGTTTGTAATTTCTACAATGTATCTGAGAAACTATTAGGTGTATATTAATAGTCTGATTCTGGGTTCTTATGAGTTTTGAATTTAATTAATTTAACTATGTCCATCCGTCTGTCTATCCGTATGTATGTTGAAATGGACTTTTCAAAGACTTTAGAAACTGTGGGGGCTAGGGTATTTTATATAATATATGTTTATGTCACATATACCCCTATTAAGTTTGAAATTCAGCTTATAAATGGCTGAGGTATGAGCGCAAAACCACGACTGCCTCCATTTTTTTTTTTTTTTTTCATAGAATCCCATGTTGTTGTTTTTTCTACTCATCGCCGAAAATTACCTTGTAAAAGTTGTTTATTTTTATTTTTTAGACTTTTTTGCGTGTCTAACAGCGAGGTTTATTGAACGATATCCATCCGTCCGTCTGCCCAAGTTTCCAAATAAAGTTCAAGCATCTTTGTTTTCAATACACAACATCCGACAAAATGCGGGCGGGATTGAATAAGTGGGCATGGCACAAAACAGATTTATTTTCTGTGCCTATTACACTATGCTGAAGGGTATCTAAGATTCGTTATAGCCGTATATAGCACTGTTACTTGTTTTCATACATATTTTTAAACATTTTGAGTTGAGTTATTGAAAGTCTGTTAAGAAACCTTTTTATCATAACAATAGCGTGTCATAAAAGGAAGAACTTCAAGTATATTAGACATGTCAATGTTTAAAATAAAATAAGGAAAAGAAACACAAAAATTGCCATGATAAAATATTTGAATTGTTAACATTTTCCTATTGTCCTGTGATACAGCACCCTACATGTCACAAAAGTTTTAATGGTCATAAAATGTTCTGTCGTAATCAATAAAAAAAATTTACATATGAATAAAGAAAAGTTATTTAACAATTAAAGTTGTTGAAGCGATAAAGGGAAATTAGTTTAAAGATATGATTTGAAGAAGTTATGGATTTATTGAAATTTTCTTTAAAACTACGTTTTTCTATTAAAATTTTAAGTTATTTAATTAAAGTTTAATAAAAATTTGAATATTAGAAGTGTAGATTTTCGTTCCCCTATGCTTTTGGATTTCACAACTACAACCACTTTATTTGTCTTTTTCGTGTGCTGAAGTACTGACATTAACGTTGCAAGAGGTTTCTATTGTGGTTGCATGTTTGTTGCATATTAAATGTAAAATTGCCAAAGGGACATTTAACTCATCCTCAACAATCTCTAACATGTCAGTTATTTTTTAATGGTGTTGACTTAAGAACAAAGTACTACTGAAACATTTGCTTGCAGTGTATTTTATATTTAAACTTGGTTATGAACAGAAAATTTGTTTTTTTGTTAAATAACTCGAAAATTATTCTAAAAACAAATTTATTAAATATATTAACTTCCTGTTCAACAATTTCGAACGTCAACGTTCGAAATCAATGAACAGGCTGTAACTATTTTTTTTTTTTAATTAACTGCCTGTCTTACTATTTCGAATAAAAATATCGTTCGCTTATCTTACATTAAAAACAAAAAGAAAGTTTTAAATTTTGTTTTGTTTTAAATGTTAGTTAGGCGAACGAAATTTACGTTCGAAATCGTAGGACAGGCAGTAACATAACAATTTTCGTTTAGAGAAAAATTTTAGTTTTTTTATTGTTGTTTTAATGCAAATTCCCAAACGAAAATTTTTTTTTTTTTTTTTTTTTTTTTTTGAATAACAGCCAAGTAAGTTAATTGTTTGAAAACTTTGCAAGATCCATGAAAATTAGTTTTTCCGTAAGAGAAAAGGTTAAATTTCTTCTCAACAAGACATAAAAAATAACAAAATTATTTTGATTAGATTTTTAAAAATTTAACCCTCTTGTGACTGTGATTGGATAGTTGGTTGGTTATCGTGGTAGCTCATTTTACGCATTCAGTCGATAAGTGTCGAAAGGACTGCGTTTTAACAAGACCACACTACTCGTCAGATGCCATCCGTTGTCATGTAATATCTCAGTAGGTCATTTAATATGGAATCAGATATATCATAAAGGCTGGATATCGTGCAGTTGCCCAGGAATCTGTTTTTCCTGACAATTGTGCCGGGCTTTTGCAGAGAAGAAGGAAAACCATTTATTCGATTGCCTTGCTATTAAAACTGCGAGCGTGGTTGTTGAGGAGAAAGCCGATACCGACCTTGCGTCCTATGTCCTGTTAGTACAGCCAGGATAAGGTTCCTTTATTAGTACAGTTTAAAGTTGCATAGAGCGTTTCTGATCAACTGGGCTATCTAGTTTTTTACATTTTGCAAAAAGAGCCAAAACCTAGCGGAATTCTGATTTAAGAATTTCTTAAGAAACTATAAAAATTGATTAATACTTTTTTTTAATTAAAATTTAAAATCAATTTTTTTTTTTTTTTTTTTTTGATATTTAATTAGGCTTAAATTCATCAAATTTAGTCCAATTGAAATATCAAAAAAAAAAAACATTGGGTTAAAAACCATAAACAGTTAAACAAAATAATCACAATACTAATTATGGATAACTATTTTTATACAATTGTCTTGAAAATTTTTAGTTTTATAAAAATCGAATTAAATGTTTGCTTTGTGTGGCATTACAAAAGTAATTTGTTCAATTTTATATTTCTTGAGTGTGCGTGAAAATGGTTCATAAAAGAATGTTTGTGTAGCGTGCACGATCGTGCATGATCGCATGATATTTCCAAACTTTCATCTAAATTTAAAAAATTTCAATGTTAAATAAATTCGGAAAGAAAAAAGTTATTCATTAATAGGGAAGAGATTTTCATTCACTAAAAAATCCAAAATATGCGCTTAAAATATGCATTAAAAAATCCAAAATATGTATTTACTAAAAATATAAAAAATATGCACCAAAAACTTAAAAATTTTCCATAAAAAATCGCTTTTTTATTTTACTAAAACAAAAATATAAAAAATTCTGTATATTGTTATTCAAATATCAAAAAAAAAACTTAAATAACTGATTTAAATTTTTGTTTGTTTAAATAAATAAGTACTTGTACTTGAAAAATGCCAATGCATTTTTTAAATTCCACTTTGATTCCAGATCAAATCAAAAATATTTTAAATTTATTTAATTTCTTGATATCCTTTTTTTTTGCAAAACGTTTGGAATTTTTTTTAATCTATTCTTTCTTCCACATTGTTAATTTTACCTTTTGCAATATCAACTAATTTGATTTTAGTATTTAGTGAATTAATCCCTCCTAATTAGTAATTCACCCCCATCGTGAATAACGAGTGGAATTTTTGTTCCCATGAAATTTTATTCCCCCCGAAGGAAAAAAAGTGAATCTCATGTGAAAAATATTTTAAGCTATTAGTTTCAGTGAATGTAAAAAAAGGAAGAAAGAAAAAAAAATAAAATCGATGAAATTTTTGTCCAAAAATATACACGTATGTATATATTTTACAAAAAAAAGTTAAAATAATAAAGCAAAATATTTAGTATTGGAGAGAGAGAGATAGTTTGGTTACAACTTTAGTTTTTTGCACTTTTTAAATTTAATGTAAAAAAAATACTTTTTAAAATTCTGCCACCATTCAGTTATTGAGTACTTTAAACTCTTTGTAAAATCTGTCCAAAAGTTTGAGTCAGTTTAATCAATTCTATACCAAAATTGTTTCAAGTTGCATGCAACAAATTTCTTTTTTTCCACTGAAAGCTTTTTGTCTCAAGTACAGTACTTGTTGTTAAATGTGAATGAGTTATATGGCTATAATTAATAAAACATAACCATTTTTTTCTTATTTTTCTTAACTTCTCTTTCATATCTTTTCATTGAAAAATAAAAATATTTATTTGCATATTTTTCTAGAAAAAAACAAAAAAACGTATTTAAAATAAGAAGTTGTAAAAAAGGCATTAACATTTGCGTACTTTTACATGTTGATGTATTACATGACACAATCAATGTTAATGTTGATGAAGTTGACATTTTGCTTCTTTTACAAAAGTCCTTTCTGGTGAAAATTCTAAGGTTTGAGGTAACAACTCAACCAAAGGTAAAAATTATAAGTTGACTTTATTTTTGTAAACTCAGAAGAGCAACAATTTTTTATAAGAGGGTGGCAAGAAAAGTTTTTATGAAGGGTTCGGAAAGATTGGCAGCAGATTTTATGCTTTTTTATATCATGTGGAAATATCTATATTTTACTATTAATTGTTATGGTTTAAAAAACGCAAGGCAAATTCTTGTGATTTTCTAATTTGTGTGCCATTTTTATTTTGTTTTTAAGGAAATTTTTATGCCTGACTCGTAATAGCAACTCTATTTGCATTAAAAGTTCATATTAAAAAGGTAAACACAAAAAGACACATACATACAAAGAAACAACAACAACCACATTAAGTTAAGAATAAGAGTTAAATTCACTTACAACAAGAAATAAACGACGGCATCAGCAACAACAACAACAAAAACAAAAGAAACAAGAACATAAGCAACAACAGTGGATGACATGAAGTATGGCAACAATTTCCGCAGCCACTTAAAATGCACTTAAGTTTTTGAAATATTTCTTTACGACTTTTACCAACATCGTGCTCACCAACACCAGTAACATCACCACTATAATTTTTACATTTAAATTTCAAATAGCAAGAACAAAAAAGACACGCACGCACACAACAAAACACCCCACTTAAAGTAGTACCAACTACAACAACATTTATTTTAAATTGTTGCTTTGTTTTAATTTTTTTTTTTTTTTTTTGTTCAGCTCTTCGGGAGTTTTATTATATTTACCACTCGTAATGTTGGTTTTAACACACTCTTTTTCTATGTTATTTACTCTTACTTCTTTTCCCCGTTATTTTCATTTTATAACAGTTACAACAATAAAAAAAATAGCAACCACAACATAACAAAATTTACTTTAAACTGTGTGTGTGTGTGTGTGAACTTCTGATGTATATTCATGCTGAGAGGAATATTTTCCTCACAGTTATTTTTGCACTCTTTCCTTGACACTTATACGTATTTCTTTTTGTTGCTTTATAGTTCTTAATTTATATTTTATGGTCATTAACCGTGTAAAATTGTTTTATAAAGCAGAACAACGTAGTGCCACAACAAGAGAGGTGTGCAAACAAGAATTTTAACATACACAATAACATTTTTTATGTTGGTACGATAGATAAAAAAAATAACTGTAATAGCCACTATCGAGGGTCCTTATAGGAGTTTTTTTCAATTCTTTAATGATATTTATTAATATTCTTAAGTAACTTCAAAAAAAAATTAAAAAAGCAGTTAATATGTGATCACTTACATTTTTCAGCCAAAAAAAAAATGTTTGGACACAAATGTAAAACAAACTTAATATAACTGTAATTAGTTTCTTTAAAAATGCTCCAATCGAGAAAACGAGGTTAATCTGTGATAACTTATGTACGACGTTGATCCGTGATCACTTATATTTTTTCCTTAAATTCTATTTTTTGTTCCCAAATGTAAAAAAAAAACGTTCCAATCAAAAAAAAGACGTAAATCCGTGATCGCTTAAAAGGGGTGATTTTTTAAGAGCTATAGGAAAGTTTAAAAAAAAAAACACATAAAATTTAAAAAATGCATGAAATCTTTATTTGAATCGATAGTACGGTCCATATAATTTAATGTTTAAAGATTATTTCATGCAAATGTTGACCGTGACTGCGCCTCAAATGGTCCATCCGCTTAGTCCAATTTTGGCATACTCTTTCCAACATTTCGGCCGGTATCTCATGAATAAATGCTTCAATGTTGTCTTCCAATGCGTCAATTGAAGCGGGCATGTGTGTATAGACATGAGCTTTAAAATAGCCCCACAAAACATCTAAAGGCGTTAAATCGCACGATCTAGGCGGCCAATTGACCGGTCCCGAACGTGAAATAAAATGTTCACCGAACTCGAGTCTCAATAAGTCCATTGTTAAGCGTGCTGTGTGGCATGTGGCACCGTCTTTTTGAAACCACATGTCATGCAAGTCAAGCTCTTGCATTTTGGATATCATCTCACGGTAGCGCTCACCATTCACAGTTAGGTTACGATTTGCATCATCTTTGAAGAAGTACGTTCCAATGATGCCACCAGCCCATAAACCGCACCAAACTGTGACTTTTTCTGGATGCACTCGTTGCTCTTGCAATGCTTCTGGCTCATCTTCACTCCAAAATCGACAATTCTGCTTATTAACGTACCCATTGAGCCAAAAATGAGCTTCGTCGCTGAACACAATTTTTGGATAAAAAAGTGGATCGCATTTTGATAATAAAATTCAATAATTTGCAAGCATTGTTCGTTTGTAAGACGATTCATGGTTAAATTATAGACCAAACTGAAGATGTTTGACAGTGAAACAAAACACGAAACGTGCGTCAGCTGTTTAAACCAGTGTTGCCAAAAAGATAATAGCTAAAAAATCACCCGATATTTTCTATCAAAATAGATTTTTTGTACCAAAATGCTAAAAAAAAAACTAAAATGGCGGTGGAATTTTAAATAACTCTTTAAACGGGAAAACGACGTTAATCTTTGATCACTTATATTTTCCACCAAAAATCAATTTTCGGTACCAAAATGTTAAAAAAAAACTTAGATGGCGATAGTTTCTTAAATAACTCTCCAAACGAGAAAACGACGTTTATCTGTGATCATTTAAATTTTCCACCAAAAAATTAATTTTTTTGTACTAAATTGTCAAAAAAAAAAAACCAAAAAGACTGCTGTTTTTAAAATAACGCTCCAATCGAGAAAACGATGTTGCTCTGTGATCACTTTATTTTTTCCTAAAAAATAGATTTTTTCTACCAAAATCTCAAAATGGCTGTAATTTCTGATAACAATACAATTAAGACATTAATTTGTGAATTTTACATATGGGCTTTGAAGGTCACCATTTTCTTCAAAATAACCGTTAGAACCTTATTGTACTTCATATTTAACACCAAAAAATGTTATGCGAAATTACATTAGGAAAAGTACTTTGATGAAAAAACCGTCCCAGGTTCTGAGAAGCAAAACGATGATGATCCAATCAAATCAACAATCAGACAATCTTGCTGACCAACTACAAAGACAATAAGGATAATGGCATTCTTGTATGCTTCATAGGAAACAGTGAAAAACGAGTGTTTGTAATTGTATTCGTGTGAGAGTATGTGTAAAATTTACTTGTATAATGACTACAAAAGGAAACGGAAGTAACACTTTTACTATAACAACACAAAAAAATTTACAACAGCTATATTTTCCCTACAAACGAATACAGTAAAGGGCAAAAGCGCAAAGCAAGATAAGAGAGGAACTAAAACGATATTTATGAAAATCGCAATAAAGAGGCAAAAGAGCTGTTAGAGTAAAGAAAATTGTAATTTTATTTAAATTTGCCTTTTTTAATAAAGTGAACACTAATCATCGAAACATTCCTTCACCAAAAGTTTTCTAAAATCTGTTTGATTTGATCTGGATTTGATTTGAAAAATTCTTTGAGCTCAAGGAATTAGTCAACAATATGCGGTTGAAAAAGAAAAACTTTAAGCAAAAACCTGAAACTGATTTCAAGCTATTTTGGGCGAAAACCTAATGTTCTACTATTATAATTGTCTGACAGAACCTTAATAAAAAACTTAATTTCAAATCATAAGATTTTTAACAAATGCAGCAATAAATCAGCTCGAAGCTTTTTGTTTAGATTAATTCCCCTTGTGTTCAGAACGATTTATTTTTTTTTTTAAATCTTTTTAAAAAAAGAATCAATGATGAGCCAAATATTTGGACGGGCAATTCTGCAAGTGGCCCAGAACAGAGTATCCTCTTAATTTTTTGCCAGTCCAAAAGGGGTCTTAAGAGCAATAAATAAATAATTTAATATAATTTTCTTTTATTTTATTTTCCCCCATCTCTCTAGTACCTCATTTAATATTCTTTGTATCAGTTTTTACAGCATGTCTCTGCATGCAAATGTTTGTATGGGTGTGAGTTTAACTTAATAAAAATTGACCATAAAAAGAGTCAAAGTTGTCAGTAGGACAGGATGTAAAAACGGTAACATTCATAACAGCAAAATATAAAAAAAAAAACTTGAACAGAAATGATTATAATGGTTTGAAGTTAATAGAATTTATAATTTTTTATTACCAGTTGTGGCAAAAGAAGTGATATGGTAAAACATCAAAGTAGCCTTTCTCTATTGGACTAATGGTGAAAGAGCAGCAATGTTATAGAGTTTAATAAAACAAAAGGGGAAAATGTAATTAAAAGAATGTGAATACTTTGCAGAGAAAAAAAAATTATACAGTACCATTCTAAATTCGTTTTCTTTAAATAGCTATATATAAGCAAAGTCTTGATTTTTAATATACTTAATTTAGAAATAAGCCTAGTTTTAGCATTTCATCAAAGCCTATTTCGGATCAAGGTTTGTTTGGAGCAAGATGAAATCATGAAAACATTTGTTCTGGGAGGAAGTTAAATAAGGTCATATTTTTTTATAAGAAATAATCGCTCAACAATTTTTTTTAATCCTTTAGCCATTTTCTGTAATCCTCTTAAACTAACCCTTCATCGCTTACAATCATTAAAGTGTTCGAAAATAAGCAAGTAAGAAAAGATAAGCTCACTGTTTATTGTTGTTGTTTTTGTTTGAGCTTTGATATTGTTACAAGCAAAACTGTGGCTTATAATTTTTATTCGCTTAACAGTTTTATTTATGTAATATCTTTAATTTTTCTAAAATCTTTGGATGAAGTTTCCTGACGATCAGGCCTAAGCAACCAGTGAAATGCGCATAGGAATAGCGTATCCCTTCAACAATAAATTTCAGTTTATCAATGGTATGAAATGGGAATGTAGCACATTTAAACGACCTCGTTAATTAAATTTTTGAATCCCAAGAAAAACTTTGATATAAACATTTAATGTTGCTCTTTAGTGTTCGGTACGGTAAAAATATGGAAACCACAAACGCTAATGTTTGTGTATTAAATATCTTAACAAAAAGTTTATCTGCTTGTGATCTTCGTACACAATAAAAATACTGTACTAAACCAACTCTACATAAAGATGAGAACATTTCACTGCGTTCGGTTTTTCGTAAGAAAACCACAAACTTCGTTGTGTTCGGTTTAGCACAGTAATGTTCGTTCGTTTTAGTTGAGTTCAGCACCCTTTTGGCTGGTAAGCAAAACCAAAAATTTTCACAAAAACAAACTACATAATGTTTACAAAAACAAAACATGTATACAATACACACACACAGACTGTTCTTGCCTGGTCGTGCAAATTGCCAAGCAACAATACTAGTGAGAAGCTTTGCGAAAATATATTGTGTGATTTCCAGTCGAATTAAACGAACTTTTGCAAAATCTTATATCATTCCGTGCATTGTTCCACCATTTATATTAGTTTTCGTAACAAAATTATAAATTTTTTCGGGTGGTGGTTCCACATTTTGATTCATAGCTCTGATCCTACTGAACCGATTTTACTGGATTTCAATCCCAAACTACTTAGGATAACTACAACCCATTTGACACCAAGTTTGTTCATTTCGGACGGACAAACAGACAGACGGACGGACATGGCTTAATCGGCTTAGAATTGCTCAAGGAGCCGGAACATATATTCTAAATGGGGTCTGAGATGAATAATAAAATAGTTTCACACGGAACTAACTTAGTATACCCTCTTCACAACTAATTGTGGTGAAGGCTATAAAAAAATGTTTACAAAAACAAAACATGTATCAGAGAACTGCAAAATCAACTATTTTTGTTGATTTATTCATACGCCTAAGTTTGATTTGTGCATGTGTGAGTTTTTTATTGAAAGTGCTTTGTTTGCATTTATTGTTGGCGCACGCAATAACACAAACTCCTCTTAGTCAAAAGGCAAACATTCTTATGCTTTTGCATTCACGTAGTCATTGTCCACTTGATGAGGCAACGACGAACTAAATTGGTATGAGTACGAGTCGCTTTGTTACATTAACATTTACAGAAATAACAACAATAACAACAATAGCAACAACAATGACAACAATACATTGTTGTTAAGAAATGATAAAAAATAAAAACAGCCTTCTATTTCTATGGAAATTGTTTGTACCTAGTGCCATGGTGAAATAAACAGGTGGCAGCACTACGCCAGATGACGATTTTTTGCTCTTGCATTGTTTGTCTAGGTTTATGTCAAAGTTTTGTTTATGTTTACAAAAAGTCCACGTTTTGTGCTGCGATTTTTGTTTTTTATTAAAGTTTTTGATAATTTTGATAAGATATTGACCATAATTAAATAAAAATTGGCTAAAAATTTATTTATTTCATCACGTTCAGCGGCACGGTTTGATTTTTGTTTAATGTATTTTTTGACGTTAACGGTTATGTAATTTCCATTTTTGTTGTAATGTTGTATTTGTTGCCGTGACGATGCCACCTGATTATTCCACCATGTCTAGTGCGTTTGCGTTTCATTTCAATTTTTTTTTTCTTGTACTACATAGCAACTGCTGAATGCCTACATGAGTAATGATTGTTTGATTTCTGGCTTTTTTGTTTGTATTTTTTTTTTTTTACCAAAACAATCATTGTCGCATCGAACACACAAACATCTTAATTGAAAAACGAAGCTAAACGATGGTATAAATAACAAAGCACGATGTGCATTATTTGAATGACTGCAAACCATCAGCGAATGTGTGCAGTTGTGCAAGTTTGATTGTATGCCCGAAAGCGAGTGTATTTGTTGGTATTCATTAAATGCGATTTTTTTGCAATCGCACAAAGCCGTTCTCTGACATGTATACAATTCACACACAGGCTATTCATGCTGCGGTCGTGCAAATTGCCAAAAACAACATTGTAAGAGCGCGTTGAGATGTAAGAAGCGTTGCCAAAATATTTTGTTTGCTCATTTCTTAATCAATGTAAAAAAGACACTTAAGAACATTAAAATTCAATGTATGTCTCAAAAATCACTACAATTGTTCTGTTTTATAACGAAAAACCGATCACTACCAATCCAATTATAAATACGTATTCCCCGGGAGTTTTTTCCCTTTTTCCATTTTTGCAATTGGATTTACATAGGAAAAATGGGAGAAGGGAGAAAACTCCCGGGGAATTTTTATTCATAATTGGGCTGTAAATAATGTTTGTTTATTACTTTCATGAAAATAGTTTTGAACGGTATTTAGGGTTGTGTACTTATACACAAACACTAAAAAAAATAATATGGTCTCTGGGTAAGTGTACCGTATGCGTTCGTTTTATTTTTGACACTGCTAAAAGCAAATAAGCTACAGCACAGCGTTAATATTATATTTAAACGTGCCGATTAGAGCCTACAGAATACCGATTTAGCAACAACGCCAAAATATTTTTCCCTAGCTTTGTTAAGCTTTTTAACGATCGAAATTTAGCTACGAGAAAAACAGACTAAAGCTTCTGACGAGTAAATTTCAGGTGTTTATTTTACGAACTTCTTAATTAAACAAAAACAAGAAAATGGTATCACGGTAAACTTTGTTTGTTTTCAAATTGCCCTACTTTGTAGTCTTGTGAAACTTCTTTTTTGCATTTTAAGGTTCTTAGGGCCTTTACGTCGATAACGAATGAAGGCTTCGTTCGCTTAAATAACATTTAAAACAAAAACAAATAATAAAATATTGTTTTTGTTTTACATATAAGTTAGGCAAACGAAGTCCTCATTCGTTATTGACGAACATACCATTAATCCGAAAAACTTGAATGCAGTTGTAACTCTGCTTTCGATATATAAAATTCAAAATCAAAATTTGATTGTAGGTTTTTATTTCGACTGACTAGGGTGAAAGTGATGGAATATAAAAAATTTGTTTGCAACACTTTTAACTTATAGTTGTTAAACGGATAAACTCATCACCAGGGAAACCAAAAATATGCAATTTCATGTTTTTCCTTGTGCGATTAATGAAGGCACAAAGGATATATTTATTCGTTTTGGAGCCTTTTATGAATTTTGGCATTGATTTTTTAGTGCATATTTTTGCATATTTTACTGTTTGCAGCATTTTGGTGCATAATTTAGTTAAAGGAGTATTTTTGCAGCATTTTTTAAGTTTATAGCGCATATTTTGCCTTTTTAAAGCATATTTTGCTATATGTTCATTTTTTATTAGATGCCTGCAAGAGCTTTCACAGCAAAAAAAAAATTTTTTTTTCCAAATTCTGGTTAACAGATGGCTTTTCTGTTTTAAATACGTGTCTGTACACTCAACGTGTTGCTTCAATTTCGCCATCTACATTTAATTTTTACTCTAAAATGTGTATAATACATAGAAATCTAGATCGATCTTTTTAGTATACCGATCGACTCTGAATCAATTTTTAAAGTGAACTAGCGATGTCCATCCGTTCGTCTGGCACGAGTACAAGTTGCAGTTTTGTAGATAATTTGATCAAATGTGGACGAAGTCTATTTTAATGGTGAGAATCGGACGTATCCGTTACCAAATTGTTGGTATTTAAATTAAATTCGCACCAAAAAATTTTACTCCAAATTATTATTTCGAATCGGTTCACATTTGCCCAAAGCTCCCATCCTTAAATAGCTTTAACTTTCTTTTAAATGTTAACATTAATTAACAATATTCGGCGCAAACATCTCTTATATGAATTTTAACCTAATATGGGCTTAAGCGATATTTTCAGGTTTTTTTTTTTAAATTTTGTTACTAAATTGTTGAATTTTCTGTCTTCAAATGAGCAATTTTTGATTTTTTTAGGGCATATTTGTAAAAATTTTCAGGGCATATTTTTCAGTTTTTACTGCATATTTAATGCGCATAAAACGCGTTTTTTTGAGCATATTTCTCGTTTCCCTGCTCATCACCTATTTTTATCTTTATTCGGTTCGAAAAAAATTGTTCAAGTTTGTTCCTTTAATCCTCTTCTGTTCCAATACCAAGTTAATTTAGCCACTTTTCCAAATATTTATTTTACTTTACAAACTTACCTTAAAAACAAGAAACCTTAAGGGTTAACAGGTTATAACAAATTGTGTACTCTATTAGAAAAACAACATAAATTAACCACAATTCTAAAATAATTTACCAAGATCTTGTACTTGCTTCCTGCTAAACCACAATTTTTTTCATACTAAAAGTTTAAACAAAACGCTACAAACTTCTATTTATATGAGTATATAAACACCAAGCATTAAAACGATGAGAAAAAAAATATCCTGTTCACAAAAGGCGAAATAACTCCCGTAGTTTAGAAACAAGAAAAAAAAGTACTTAACATTATATGACAGCTGTAGGCAAAATGAAAAATACTAAAAATATACAAGAAATAAAGTAAAAGAAAACATAATTATAAAGTAGAAAGTAACAAGACAGTTTAAGTATGACAAACAAAAAAAAAATGAACAGTAGCAGTTAAGTAAAGGTAACAAGTGGAAAAAAAGGTTAAAAAGAAAATTACAACAAAGCAATTACAACATAAATAAAATAAAACTAAACTGAAATAAGATACAAGAATGTCATTTAAACAAGCAGTAAGAGGAGAATGAGAACAAAGAAGAACTTAAAACAAAATAAATGAAAAAAATATATACGGCCGAACCGAATTGTAATTACCCACAATCATTTGTATGAATGACTAAAAAATTGCACAGTAGGGTTAACTTAAAAAAAAGCGAAATTTATCTGCAGTCTCTAAAAGGATTGCGAAAGTAGAGGTGTGGTCGAGTTTTAAATGTTTAACCACGAGATGAAATGGGGCCAATCTTTAAGGCTTTAAAGCACTTTTCGACTAAAAGGGCTTAATTTTAAGCAAAAATTGCTTACAAAAATGGTATTTTGTACCAAAACGACTTATAACATTTTGTATCTTTGGCCTGTTAATACACCCAATGAAAAAAACCTTTTTCAATATGGTCACCTTCAACAATACTATTTGTAACGGTTAACTTAACCAGCGTTTAAAACACTGCAGTCAAAGTAAAAAAACTGTAATTTCTTCCACTTCTTCATTTGTCATTGGCCAAAAAAGAACTGTTGCTTTCACTTCTGATTTATTAAATGTAATCAGTCGCTGTCAAACCAACTCAGAAATCGAAAATTTGTACAAAAATGTTCGTTTTTTGTTCGACAGTTTTTGGTTTCGACTGCAGTTTTTTAAACCCTGAACTTAACCAAGTTATTATCACCGGCTATGATTGCTTAAGCAATATCATTGTCACTTTTGGTTTTATTTTCAATAAATTAATTTATTGGCAACACTTGCATTATCTCCTAAAATTTACGATTTTAAAGCAAAAAACAATTTTAGCTTAAGCGACAACCTTCATAAAATATTTTTATGAAATGAAATAAAAAAAAACTTCTCTTGTCAAATTGTTTTTTTTTTGTCGTTTAACCTTTTTTTCGGTAAGGGCTCGATATTATAATTGCCTGCAAACAGGTTATTCGAGGAAGTGGATAAACTTGAGGCCATTGGGCACATTATCTGTATCCTAGAGCAGGCAAACTATCGATAGTCGCAACATTCGATATTTTCGATAGTATGTTGACTAACTATCGATAGTATCGAATTCTTTAAGTAATTGGTAAATTAAATTTTTATTACTCACGTAGCTATTTAAAAAATACAATTTTAAATATGGAATTTGACAATTTTGAAAATAAAAATGCCAGAAAATATGTTTAATCAAATAAATTCGAGTTTTAAAGTTTTAATTCCTTAAATATACTTCAAATATTTTCTTTATTCAGCTGTTAATGGAATTGTCAAATTTGAAAGATAACTCCTAAAGTGTTAAACGGCAAACAACTCTGAAGAGTTTGAGTGGTTGCAATCAAAACATGTAAGGGTAACATGTCCTTAAAAGCCTAGGTTCGAGCCCGGCAGCAGTTAAGAATGAAAAATAATCAATAAATTTTAATTAATTTTCATGTTGTAAAACTCCTTCTTCATAAAAATAATTTAATGAAAATTAAATTTGATGAACTTTAGCCTAGTTAAAATATCAAAATTTGGATTAAAAACCATGAATAGTTCAACAAAATAACCACAATACTTATTATTGATAACTCCTTAAGCTTTTACATGATACCAATATTTCCCCGATTGTAAAAGAAATATTAAAGATATGCCTTATTATGCAAAAGAATTAATGTGAGCTAGAAGTGTTCGTTAAAACCAGTTTTCCAAAAAAATTTTTGTCTTAACGAACACTTTAAATTCACATTAATTTATTTGCATAAGGCCGTTAATGAATAATATATCCAAAATTTAGGAGTCCATAACTCGGGAAATATTGGTCGCCGCCAAACTATTATTTTTTTTTTCAATGGTAAAATTTTGGAGTCCATATCCTTGGAGTAAACTAAAGGGTGTCTCAGTTAGAGTGCGCTTTTTAAATTAAGTTTAAATTTTTTTGTGCAAATGAGAACTCTGAAACTTGGCACCAATCTTTTTTGTTAATCCGATTATGAAAAATTGGGCTCTTTATGAAAGAACACATTATAAAGGGTGTTTTTTTAAGCTAGATAAAACTTTAAATTGTAAAAAGTAACACAAAAAAATTAAATTTTGATGAAATATTTTTTTTTATCGTTTCATTATACTCTGACAAATCATCATGAATAGACTCACGCTTGAACAACGCTACGAAATTATCCAAATTTACTTTGAAAAATTTAAAAATTTAATCCAAATTTAAATCGCAAAATTGTGTTCAGCGATGAGGCGCATTTTTGGCTTAACGGGTTTGTTAATAAGCAAAATTGCCGCATATGGAGCGAGACCAATCCACAAGAGACCCTACAGACTCCATTACATCCAGAAAAATGCACCGTTTGGTGCGGTTTTCACGCTGGTGGCATCATCGGACCTTATTTCTTTAAAAATGAGGCCGGAGCTCGCGTTACGGTCAATGGAGATCGTTACCGCACCATGATGAATGATTTTTTGTTTGAAAATATGGATGACATTGATCCGGAGGAGATGTGGTTTCAACAGGATGGCGCTACGTGCCATACGGCGAACGCAACCATCGACTTATTGAAATCAAAATTTGGCGATAAGTTGATTTCGAGAAATGGACCTGTCAATTGGCCTCCAAGGTCGTGCGATTTGACACCTCTCGATTATTTCCTGTGGGGCTACGTGAAGTCACTGGTTTATGCTGATAAACCAGCAACAATTGACGCCTTGGAGGCCAGCATTGTTCGTGTTATTCGTGACATACGGCCAGCAGTGCTCGAAAAAGTGGCCCAAAATTGGACGTCCAGAATGCGCTTCGTCAAGAACAGCCGCGGTGCCCATATGCCCGAAATCATTTTCAAATGTTAATGTCACGTATTGATCTTTCGAATAAAAAAAAAATTTTGATTACAATTTAATTTTTTGTGTTATTTTTTACAATTTCAAGTTCTATCGGGCTTAAAAAAACACCCTTTAGTTGTGACAAAATACGTTAAAATAAAGAAGAGCATTCTAACTGAGACACCCTTTAATTGAATTAAAAATTTAGAAGTATCACGTATAGTAAGAACAAAAAATTATTGTTTTTAATTTTTTAAATAAAACAAATAGGGTTCGGTTTGGTTCACTAAACGACGACATGTTGTTCTTAGATATAAGCAATAATTAGAGACAATTTCCTAAAAAAATTTCTTCGATAGTATCGCTATCGAAAAGAAACTATCGATAGTCCAATGGAAACAAAACTATCGATAGTATCGTTTGCCAGCTCTACTGTATCCACATATCCAAATTATTTTGTATGTCTCGGTAGATATTTCTTTGATGATCTTAAGGATGTCTTAAAGCAAGAACCACAGGACATCATAAAATTTATCACGAGCATAAAACGGCTAATTAAAAGGCAATTTGCAAAGACCCAGTGCTTATTTTCAAACCTCTATCTTGTTCAAACGTTAACGGAAACTTACCTCTTTTGGTCTTATGGGACTTAATCGGTCTCTGAGAGGAAGCAAGAACTATCGTAACCGTTTTTAACCCCAACAGAGCCTAATAAAGCATTTCAGTGTATTTCTCTTAAATTGATTTAGATGAGTAAAATTTTGAGATTTTTTAACACGCTTTTAGTTTTAAGCCACTGTTCTTCGTAAAAAATTATTTCTCCCTCAATTTTCAGTTATAATATTCATTTATGGCTACTCCAGACTAACGGACGTGCTGGTATAGCTAGATAGATTTTTTTGAAAACTTCCACTGTTATTTCCATTTATGTATTACAAACGGTATGACAAAACCAATATACCTTTTATTTTCTTGCTGATGATTATAAAAAATTTACATGAAAAAAATTAAATAAGTAACTGTAAATGAACGTCTTTTAAAAATGAATTTTGAAGGATGAAAAAGAGTTAAAAAGGGATATAGATACTCAAACGAACCTAAACACGTACAGTTACAGCTTAGGGAAGCTGCTCACACACACACAAACATCCACTAAAGCCTTTTGAAAATGTTAAAGACACATAAAGTAAAATTGAAATGTTATTTCTTCATTTTTTTCTCTCCTACTCTTTTTACTACTTGCCCTGCAAATATTTTATATTCCGATAGTTCGTATAAAGAGTGGCAATTCCAATAACACCATATATTGTCACATCATCTAACTATTATAATCTTCTTTGGGATAGCTTGTTTAGAGTAAGGATACAAATAAAACTGTTCTAGATGGTACTAAAGCCTGTTCGCCTGTTCGTTCCACTCATTGCATGTTTTTCTTGCTTAACATGCGTTCTTCGTTTCAAGTTTTTTATTGAAATCACCCAAAATAAAAATATAATTTCATTTGTCAAAATCAGCTGATTTGTTCAAACGCTGCATGTGATGCTTACAGAAGTATAAAGTTAACCTACTTTTCGCATTCAACGCCTCAAGGCATCCTACGCTTTTGTGCATTTAACTTGGTACGTAAAACAAAACAGATTCAACATTTTCGACAGAGAGAAAGCGTAGAATGCATTTAAAGTTTCAAAAAGTAGTAACTTTAAAGAGTTAAAAATTAGTCTTCTAGATAATACATTTTATCACATGGTCTCACACGATTCACATTCCCCGAGAAGACGAAATACAAAGCAATTACTATTTCAATTCTTTAGAAATTCATTATAAAAAAAGAAAGATTCATATTTAAAAATATAAAATTCGGAATCTTAATAAAAAATAAATTTACAATTTCTAGTATTGTGGTTATTTTGTTGAACCATTTATGGTTTTTAATCCAAATTTTTAATAATTTTCAATTAGGCTTAAGTCCATTAAATCATTTTTTTGAAGAAAGGAATTTTACAACATGAAAATTAATTAAAATTGTTATTGATAATCCTTCATTATTGACCGTGGCCGGGGCTCGAACCCGGGCCGGCAGGTTACCATGACATGTTTCGATCGCAACCACTAGATCTCCTCAGATGGATTTGCCGTTTTACACCCGCAACCATCGACGACTGCTGACGTCAATAGTCAAACATCCTTAAACCAAATTGTATTTTAACCTTTGGTAGATCGAAGTTTGCTTTTTTGAATGATTATCCATTTTAATTGATTTTACATGTTCTTCCTTACTTCCGTTTTTTCGTACCTTTGGCAAGAATTTTTCTTGAAGTCCAAAGTACATTTTTTGCTTTTCCATTTCTCGTCCTTCCTTATCCTGTTGACCTTTTTCAGTACAACTTGAAGGACAAATGAATACATAGAGCTCGTGCCTTAGCTCTAACAATAATTAGTATTGTGGTTATTTTGTTGAACCATTTATGGTTTTTAATCCAAATTTTTAATAATTTTCAATTAGGCTTAAGTCCATTAAATCATTTTTTTTGAAGAAAGGAATTTTACAACATTTCTTTAAAATTTGAAATTTCTAGTTTCTTTAACACTTGTGCTTGTTTTGCTCTTTTATTTTCCTAATGCTCCGAGATGAAAATCGAATAATGATGTATTGAAAATTAGTGCTCTGATCAAAACAATTTAAGGAGTCTTTCTTAAAGACCGACAGAACTTACGAAAGGATTAACTGTCATACTTTGCTCACTTTTTGACATTTATGATCAGTATGTTCTGGCAAACCATCTTAAATAGATTCACAACTCAACAACGCTACAAAATTTTCTATATTTACTTCGAACATCAGTCAACGATGCGCAGTGCAGTCCTCATATAGTGAATCGGCAAAACTAGATTTCTTAAAGCAGAGCGACAAAATGAAGTATACTGATACTGCAAGGATATGCCTCTCTCCCATTCATCCTGAATTAAAAGATTTGTATTTATCAAAAATAAGAATTGGTAATTTAACACGTCATAGAGAAATCTTATTAATAAAAGATTTGATTTTTAGCCACAATTTATATCAGAATATAGCAAAAAACACACTCTAGCTTTATTGTAAATTTTGTTACTTCGGTGCAAGGACATGCCAACCTCCCATATATCCTGTTTCTATTGTGTTTTGGTTGAAAGTAAAATATTGTTTCAATCGTTTAAAAGTGGAAACGTTTATCATCTTTAAAAATGTTCTTCAAGCTTGCAGGGTATTTAAATATGTACGTTTGTATACACAGACAATGTGTGTGTCTTTCTGTGAGAGCATTTTTATTTTTTAATTAGTTAGAAACTTCTTGTTAATAGGAGACCTTTTTTTTTGTTCTTCCTCCCAGCAACAATAAAAGCTAGCAACTAGCAAAAAAAAAATAACTAAAGAAAATTAAAACTGAAGGGGTTTTTTTAATTTAAAAAAACATTAAAAAAAGAAAAACCTAGAAACAAAAACAAACAGTTGCTAAAGTTACAAAAGGTGTTAAACATTAACATGTACTTGTATTTTCTAGCTGAATGTTTTTTCGTTTTCTTAAAAAAGAAACGAAAATTCCCTTTTAAGTAAAAGCAAAAATAGAACTTTACCTTTTGGTTAAAACTCTTGTAAAGTCAACATCTTTTTTCTTCACAATTGTTTTATTTTTGCTACAAAATGCTCTTTTTATTGGCATTTATAAGGCAAAGGACATTATGGTTTTATTGCAAAGATTTGCAATAAAATGAAGTTATAATAAAAAATGTATTTATCAGAGATGTTATTTAGAAAATTAAAGAAAAAATGTTTAAATAAGAAACATAAATATAATTTAAAAATTAAAACAATTTAAAAATGATTTAAAAAAAATGATAAAATGAAGATGTATCCTTAAACAGCACATATTTTTGGAGATATCATTTACAGTTATTGATCTCAAGAAACTTCAAGAGTATGAAATATGTTTTATATGATATATAAAACTCATATAGCAATTTTTGCAAACATAGATTTTAATATATCGTCGGCTTAATATGCAAACCTCCTAACTTCCTCATCGGCACATTTTACAGGAGAGACAAAAAACTTTTTATATTTCATATTCGCAGCTTGAGAGAAAACCATAAATATAGTTGGCTTTACACACTTCAAGACTCAAATTAAAGAAAAACTACAAGCTGGTCGACGTGGCGTATCTTTCTCTACCACACGGCATCAAAATCTCGATTTCCTAAAAAAGTGGACTTAGCAGGTTTGCATATTAAGCTGACGATATGTAGTTCAAAATTGTGATTTAATACTTAATTTTTTTATGAAATAAAAACTTTACCCCCGTATTCATGAACGATTATTAAATTTAACAAACGTTTATTAAGGCCAAATTTCATAGTAAATTTATTCTGTAAACCTTTATATAATTAAAAACTTTTTTTATGAATACAGGCATTAGTCAATAGTTCAATAGTTAAAAATAAAATTAAAAAAATTTAAAAACTTTAAAATTGAAGAAAGTTTTATTAAGATCTTTATTTAGTTTTTATTTGACCTTGTTTTATTTAATAACTGTTTATTTTTTATTTAAGCTCTTGTTATTTTTAATATTTAATTATGTATTTATTTTCAATATTTTGCTAACCTTTGGTTAGCATCGTCAGGAAATTTAATTTAATATTAAGATCGTTAGAACAAAAAAAATTTAATTTTATTGAAAAGAACACAAAAGAACAAAAAACACATATAAATTATCACTCTACACATCCAAAAAGTCAAAAAATAAATACTGCACTTAATTTAATAACAACGGCTTTAAAATTGAGCGATAACAAATTTAAATCCAAAAATATTGACAAATTAAGGGACTTACTAATAAAAAACAGCTATCTGACATATTTTATAAATAATCTAATAAAAAAGGCACAAACAGAAAAGGAATTGGGGGAAAACATAAACAACACATCTGGCAACACTAAGTATTACAGCCTCCCATACATACCAAAGCTCACAGAAAACAAACAAATTCAAGAAATAATAAATGACAATCAATACTCTATTTACACAAACAAAAACAAAAATAGAAAAAAGTGAGCAAAGTAATCTTGTGTATGAAATCACATGTTTAGGTAAAACAGATGAGGAGTGTGGTAAAGTTTACGTGGGTACCATAAAGAGAAGCCTTGGTACAATAATATCAGAACACGAAACAGACATAAGGAAAAATAAAATAACTAAAGCTCTGGCTATACACTGTGTTGAAGAAAAACATTTACCCGATCTCACAAACGGTAAAATATTAGACAAGGAAAAGAGAACAAATAAACGATATACACTGGAAAGTTTGAGAATTCAGGAAAAAGCTACGAATGCCTTAAATACAAAAGACGACAAAAACCACACGAATGCAATTTATACAATCGCAATAATTTATTTTAGTTCTGCTTCTGTGATACTTAGTTTAATACAATTTAATTATACTGTGATATTTTTTATTTTTATTTATATTTTTGCATTTGTTTTGTTTAATTAAATTTATGTTTTATATTGTGTTTATGTAAAACAGAATCTGTGTTAAAAATTCAAAATGCAGAACTATTGACGGAAGATTATTTGTGAGTAATATTATTCCTGTAGAACTAAGTTATCGTTGTTTTTCTTAAACTATTATTTTTCAATTGTGTATTTATTTTATGTTGCCAGATCTAATAAAATATCCCTGATGATGTTGGGAATCTCCAACGAAACGTCGGAAAGATAATTATGAAATAATCTTTTATTTGCATGGAATACATGACCTTAATAAGCCAGATTTAGAATTTTCTAAGCAAATCAATAACATGGTATTAATATTTTTATATTTTTAGCAGTGATGAATGAGTTACTTCGCCCAAGTATCGATGTGCAGAAAATAGAGGTTTCGTTATTCAAAGTAAAATAAAGAGCTTAAGAACAAAAGCAGAATGTAGCAATTGCGCATTAACGTGTGTAAAGCTTCGCATAGACGATGGTCAGATCTTACAATGGTGCCATTGTCAGATGCATTAATTTAACACATCTGCCAAATGAAAATAGCGTACAATGTTCACACAGTTGCAAGACATTTTTAGTCAATTTTAATGACAACATTGTAAGATCTGACCACCGTCTGTACGAAGCTTAAGACTAAAACCATTTTACTAACCATGGCAGCCAAATAACACCTGAATCTCTTTAAGGAATGATATAATGTCTGTGGGGGAGAATCTCAGCTAGACATAAATTAGAGCAATATCTAGAGATTGTTATAAATTTAAAGAAGCCGGCGCTACAGCAATAATAAATAATAAACAGTCTATACGAAGTGCATTCCTGACAGAGCACATTCAGTGCCCATGTTCTGTAACTCCTGCATTGAGAAGCTTTTCGATTTAAATGTGAGAAATTAAACAAATATGCCATACATTTAAACAAGCAACTGTTTTTTTCACTTAACTGTGGCTGTAACATTTTCGTCAAGTTATAGCTTTCACGTAAGGAAATTACTCGCCAATTTACAGAAAAAGAGTGTGTTAAAAATTTTTGTGTGAAAGTTTCCGCTTTGACCTGACAAATATACTCACGAATAAAATTGGGGTGTGTAAAATTCCAATACCTCAAACTATATTACGCAAAAAGCAATGAATAATAAATTTTGGTCGCCGTCAAGAACATGTGTGATTGGGGTTCTCAACGTCTGCAATTACACATCGGCTTCGAGTGGAATATAATGACATTTATAACGTTAAAACATTTTTTGTCAGTTTTCGAGAAACGATGGAATATTTTTAATAAGATTTCTGTATGACGTGCTAAATTCCCAATTTTTTCATATTTGATAAATACACTGAAATTTACTGTTGAGGGAAAGCTAGCCTCTATGCTCATTTCACCTGGTTGCTTAGGCCAGATCGTCAGGAAACCTTTTCCAAAGATTTTAGAAAAGCTAAAAATATTATACAAATAAAACCATATACCGAATTAGACTTTTAAACACTCAAAGTCTTACTTGTAACAATATCAAAGCTTTAACAAAACACCAACAATAAACAGTGAGTTTATCTTTTCTTGCATTCCTTTACAATTGGGTTGGGTTCTTTCCTACTCGAATTGTAGTTGTAAGTGGGAAAAAACAAAATTAAAAAATCAATTGTTTCATTCTATTGTCATCATAAGAAAACAACAAAAAAAAACCTATTTGCCAATTCAGTTTTCTGCACGGGCACAAGTCAATACTATAGTATAGTATGTTGATAAACCTACAGTTGACGCATTAAAGGCCAATATTTTTCGCATTATTTGGTGAGAACTCCTCGCATCGAAAAGATGTGAAACAAAATATTCCATCAAAGTTATTTTCGGGAATACAAAATTTATTATTAATAAGATTTCTGTATAACGTGCTAAATTCCCAATTTTCCATATTTGATACATACACTGAAATTAATTGTTGAAAATTGGGAAGTAAGCAGGTCATCAGAAGTCTTATTAATAATAAATTTTGTATTCCCGAAAATAACTTTGATGGAATATTTTGTTTTACATCTTTTCGATGCGGGGAGTTCTCACCAAATAACGCGAAAAATGTTGGCCTTTAATGCGTCAACTGTAGCTTTATCAACATACTATACTATAGTATTGACTTCACGTAGCACCAGAAGAAATAGTGTCAAACGGTTGACCCTAGAAGACAGTAGACAGGTCCAATTCTTGAAAGCATCCTATCCCAAAATATTGATTTCAATAAGTCTAATAATGCTGTAACGATTTACATTGGCCGTATCGCGAGCTCTGACTTCAGTTTTGAGGAAATAAGGATGCCATCAACATGTAAGCCGTGCCAAACGATGCATTTTTCTGAATGTAGTGGAGTCAGTTGTTGATTTAGTGCGATATGTACCTAGTTTATTTGCTTTTTGTATTAGCGAGCGTTTGTACGTATGTATAAAATTAATTTTGAAAAATTGTACTTTAAACAAATTCCACTACCGCACTAATGTATATTTGATGTACAATTTCTTTGCTGTAAATGTTAAGTCAGTTTCTAACAGCACTTAGAGAAAAATAGTACTTAAAATTCAAATGGTGTTCAAAGAAACTGAACGAGAATTAAAAAAGGACTAAACTAGAATTGAACTAGAACTGTACTGAACTAGAACTAAACTAGAACAGCACTAGAATTTTTTTTATTAGAAATTCATTGATATTTTTACATATACGAGTGTTCGCCTAATCGTCAAAATTCGACCATAAATTTTTATTAACATATAAAGATACATCTAAGTATATATGAATTTACATGTTTTGAACATTCATTTTTTTTTTTCATCTTAGTTGATCGGTTTGGCAAGGGACCAACCTCTGGTTCATATTATATCTTCTACTAATTTAATTTTGTAATTTCAATATAAAAAATATCACAAAATATCAATTGAAAAACAAAAAAGTATCATAAAATCTCCTTTGTAAATTTTATTCCACTCAGGACATTGCATGTTTAATTTTATTTTTCTTTGTCTAATATTAACGAAAATTAATCAAAAAACCAGATGTTGAACGAAAAAGTACCAAAAACCTCCCCTTTTATGTTCTTGTTCATTTTTCATCTTATAGGTTTTCATTCACTCAGGACCATGGACGTAAAATATTATGTTTCTCAGTTAAATATTATAGAAAATTTTAAAATCACCACATGCAGCACATGGAAATGTAAAATTAAGAAATTTAATTTCCCGTATTTATATAGTCGTTATATTCGAAAACCGGTTTCTTAAAAATGTCGAATAATCGAGCAATCTATTTTTTTTATTATTTGATAATTGGAAAAAACAAATTTTAAAAAGATTTAAATAAAATATGGGCATTTCCTGGGGTCACGAACGTACGTTCGTACGCTTTTGATGTACAAATAATATAGAAAACAAAACTTTTCCTAGCTTTTTTTTGCGATTCGATAGCATTTGGGTAGCTGTATGTTTAGTGCAAAAGATGAATTTCATCGAGTTTAAGTTTTCATAATAATAGTTATTAACATGTGGTCACGAACGTACGCAAAATAGAAGTCAACTTTGGCTGACAGCAGTTAAATGTAAAAATCTGCGTAATAGAACGGAATATTCAAAAGTGATTAATTTATTTTAAAAGTGTATTAATGTAGGTCTCCATGCAGTATTTACCAAAAAAATATCTCTTTTGGTTTTTGTTTAATTGGCTTAAGTACCGGTCGCGAACGTACGATTTTTCCATATGTTTTTTTATTATTATCACCATGCAGTTTCCCATTAATGTTTTCAAATTTCCTTAACAAACAACTAAATACTCAATTTACAATTGATTGTAATGAAAAGATTATGAAGAAAGAGTGTAAACATATTTTTGCATGTAAAATAAGCATATAAAAATGTGTTTAGAAGTAGAAAATATAAGAAAATATAACATTTTCCAGTTTCCAGTGCAATTTCCTCAAGTAAAACAGCTGAGACATGCTATGAAACCATTCTTTTATAACAACATAGACTTTTTTTATAATAATAAACAAAAAAAGACGATGATAATCAACATTTTATTTCTTCATCCTGGTAGACCATTCTGGGGAAATGCCCATATATATTGTGCACTTCTGTAAGTAAATATCTTTCAAATGGTGTGTGTTTTTTTCAAATCGGTTGACATACAGAGGCGAAAAATGTTCTTAACTGTTTTGCCTTGCCGATTTATCTTAAATCTTAATTTTAATCCCGCAATGCTATTTGGCTTATCTGCACGATACAATGGATAATAAATTAGCATTACACATAACAACTTTAGAGTAGAACTGAGCTAAAACTAAGCTAGAACTAGAACTAACTACAACTCAACAAGATGGAAAATAAACATGCATATAAGAATGTATAAGAGGAAGCTTTTTGGTACTTTTTCGTTCTACATCTGGTTTAATTAATTTTTGTAAATATTAGACGTAGAAACAAAATTAAACATGCAATGTCCTGAGTGGATGACAATCTATAATGGAGACTTTTTGATACTTTTTTGTTTTTCAACTGCTATTTTCTGATATTTTTTATATTGAACTTACAAAATGAAATTAGCTCACGTAGAAGATAAAATATGAACCGGAAATTGGTCTGTCGCCAAATCACTCCACTAAGACGTAAAAAATAAATGCTCGAAACATGTTTATTCATATATACTTAGATGCACTATTTTTTTTTTCATATTAACATAAAAACTTATGGTCTAATTTTGACCATAAGGCGAACTAGACCTGTTTGTTTTTGTTTGATTTTTTTGTGAAAGAAATATTCTTGTATATCGAGCCCTTACCGCGAAAATAACGTAAGCGCCAAAAATTAAATTTTAAAGGAGAGAGTTTTTTTTTTATTTCATATAAATTTTGTATGAAATTTGTCGCTTAAGATAAAATTGTTCTTGCTATTAAATCGTAACGGTACCTTAGGTGACCATGACATTTTAGGAGATGATGCAAGTGTTGACAATAAAATCATTTATTAAAAAAAATACAACATTTTGCTGTTAGGGCTCGATATATATGATGATATTTATATCAAAGTATGGTATGAACTAGAACTGAACTAGAACTAAGCTAGAAATGAACTATATCTGAATTTGAACTAGAACTAAAACTGAACTCTCCTAAAACTCAGCTGTTACATCACCTCAAACCTTAAACATTTATTTTGACTAAAATGAATCAATGTTTTTTCATGCTATTATTCTTTTGGTGTATTCGTCGTTTATTTTACTACATGTTGTTGTATATGTTGTTTGAAGTTCTGTACAGCCATCATTGTCTTTTCAACCCCCAAACCATTTTATTTTGAATGTTCTATCAAGAGTCTGCGTTGACAGGTGACAGTCATCTTAGTGCCTTGTAGCAAACCAAAAAACCATCTTCCGAAAAACTCAATATTTATGTCCTTTTGTATTTTGTATTTTGACTTTTTATTTTTTTTTTTTTTTTTTTGTTCTTGTCAATGCTTCTAAAAGTGAAGTGTTAATTTTAAGATAGTGCTCTAGCGACTTGTTCACTTTTTTTCGATTTTTTCTTTAAGCCCTTTCGCCTGTGTAAATGATGTGGGTTAAATTAATGATAACATTAGAGTACATTAGCAGTTCTAAATAATATATAAGATTTTTTATATTCAATTTTCATTTGAAAATAAAAACATAAAAAAAGGAAAATTCCATTATATTCTTAAAAGCGCTTTAAATGTTTAAAAAAATATATGTTTTATAGCTAAGAATAATTTTTAAAATTATTTTATTAGTTAGTTGTTCTATTTATTAAGCATAGTATAATAAGTACCAGGTATGTTCATTAGGGAGAGTTGTCATTACCAGCAAAAACTTTGCTTACAAAATAAGCAAAAAAATAATGAGAATTTGACGAGACGACTACTTACTTTTCTACTAGAAAAAGTACTCATTTTTGTTCGAGATGTCCCAAAAGTAATCCTTTATAATTTGGCCAATTATAACTTAAAAATAATATGTTTTTTTATACTTAACATTAACATAAAAATATATAGTTACAAAAAGAGGCCAAAAATAAGTTATTGCAAATTAATTCAAAAAGATTAAAACACACTAATTAAAATTGCTGTTATATGCATGAAAGTGTACACAATAACAAACTTTTCGACATGTAAGAAAACATTTAATAAAGAGCGTTTTGACTGCACAAAATCATTTATAGCTCTAACACTCTTATACAAATGTGTGTAATGTAAGTGTGATGTTGTTCAATAAACATCGTTTACATTAGATCGATATAACTACTAGAGTTCTAATAACAAAAATATACTGTGAGGGTAATTTTGGAATACTTTTATGTATATAGTTTCATACATTTGATTGATTTTTGGATTTTCCATGGACTTAACATCAAAATTAACGTTAAAATTATATAGTATTACCGAATGTCTAACAAATATTAACGGAAATTTGACTTAAATATTTATTTAAAATCGCAAAATAATATAATTTTTTTTGTAATGTATATTTAAGATAAAATAATAAAGTTATTATTTAATATATAACTAATAATCCAAAAAGTGGTGAATAAAGCTACAAAGTAATGAATTCTGGAAGTCATTAAAAGTAGGATTGTAAGTAAAGTTTTTGCTGGGTTATTTACCCACGTAATGTCAAATTAATATATTTGATTTTTGACGCTTGTTTTAATTTTTTTTCATATTTTCTTTTGTTTGACATTATATGGGTTTTGAAATTGAGAACAAAATTTCTAATGACTATACCTTGTACTTATTCTACCATGTTTATAAAGTACAAAATAAAAATGGAGAAAATACTGACATACTATATGTATGATTAATAGTGAGTTGATCATACGCCTAGTTGAAATTATAGCACCACTTTTACGATTCTGGCAGGGAAAATCGTAAATTTAAACAACAAATTTTTAAATTCTAAAAAATAATTGTTTCAAACTTCTCGCTTTAAACCGAAATAAAATATTTTTAGTCTTTACTTTGATAATGATTACCAATGGAGCAAGGGCAGCAACAACAATTAAAACAGAATTAATATCAACCTCCTGGATCAGAATGTGTAAAAAATAAAATTAAAATTGGAAATGATTTCTGTTTATACACAAAATTACCGACATTTACACAGTATAAACCACGAAAACCAAAAAATGTAATCAATACGCAAATAAAACTATTCAAATAATTACTACAAATATAAAACAAATGCATGTGATAAAACGAATGTTAGCTGAAAAGGCTTTTAGTAGCCGGTAGTAAGTACCAAATAAGGAATTTTTGCGGCTGGAGAAATTCTGGCTTAGGCTACAGTTCAGGTTATCGTTCTGAATATACCTCAGGCTTAAGTTTAGGATTTAAGTCAGGTTCTACTGAAGGTTTAAATCTAAATTTAAGTTAAGGTTTTAGCTGATAGCTTAGTTGATGTACTATCTCAGGCTCAAGTTTAGGTTTCAGTTCAAATGTTTGTTCAGGTTCTGGTTTAGGTTGTAGTAAAAATCTTAATGCAGGTTCTAAGTTCAGTTTTGATCCAGAATCTAGTTCTCGTTATTATACTGGTATAAGTTGAGGCTTTTACTCTCTTGTAAAAGAGTCCTTGTTCGTTAACATATTTTAAAGAAACTTTTGATGTTACCCCTCTTTTGAAATTAAAAAGGCTAGCTTGCATATTTTTAAATAAATTACATACAGAGTATATCGCCAACTGGCCTTTTCAAATACACACACTCACTGCGAAAATTACACTTATACATACACATATATATTTTTTTTTTTTTTTTATTTATTTTTTTACTCTCAACAGTGCATTTGCATAAGAGTATAAACGAGGTTAAATCAGTAGCAACATGCCATTGCCACTGTGGTGTACTTCCAGTAGCAAGAGCTGCTGAAGCAGTTTTTGTTTTGGCCAATGATGAAGCAATTAATTTGCAATTAAAATGAAAAGTATTTACAACATAACACATACAACAACAACTACGAAAAAAAAATCACAACAAAAAAGTTAAAAGCTCAAGTGAAATAAAACGACCACTGTACAGAACAAAAAATTAAAGCAAAAATATTGTAAAAACAAAATAAAAATTTAACAAACACAAAAGCAACAGAAATACCAAACAAATGTTACCAACTGTGAGAATGAGCTTATATATTATATAAGTGGAATGTAAAGCAGTAATGGAAAAATAAAGAGCATTTTAAAGGAAATTTTAATAAGGCAAAATCTTTTGTAGGAAACTATTTTTATTTTTTTGGGGAAATTTTGATATTGCAGAAATTTTTATGAAAAAATTTTGATACAGCAACAATTTCTTTAGGAAATCTTTGATACAGCAGTAAAAGTTTCCCCAAAAAAAATTGTTAATCGGTAGATATGGCATTTTCCCATCTTTTTGGCAAAATATTTAATCCGCACTTATTTTTGAAGCCAGGAACGAATCAAGTTATTTTCTATAGCTAGCTATCAAGTTAAGCGAATTCCAGTTAAAGCATTCTGCATCGATCAAAACAAGTAGGCAGACTCAAAGTTAAAACTCTCTAGGTAACATGTGGCCGAGCGATGTCATTATTGCTTCAAATCTGGTCGCATATTTTGCGCATTTTTCGGCCAATGCACGCTTTAATCGTCCCATCTGGTCCCAGCAAATGCAAAATAATACCTTGAATATGAAGCTTCGGCATTGATTCGGCTGAATGGTCGGCTTTGTCAAACGATTGCAAGCACTGCGGGTTTTCGTAGTAAGTGCTTTTTTATCGCCAGTAACGATTTTTTAAACAAAATGCTTTTCAAGAAGCATTTCCTGATTTTAAATGAATCCTGCTGCTTGAAAACATTTTTAAATTAATGGTGGAGCAGCTTTCAATATTCTTCTAAATTCTTCTTAGAATTTATCGGTGAAGGTCCAATTTATTATCTGTATTACGAATCACTTCTATGCCGCATAAATAATCTCTCGCACTTTAAAATCGAAGGAGCCTATACCGGATAATATTGAGCGGTTAATTAAAAAAAAGAGAGCAGATGAACACACCTCTTTCAAATTGAAATAAACAGGGGTGTGCTGGAAATCGCAAACGCAAAACGCAAGAATTTTAAAAGTCATTTTTTAGTAAGATTTCTGTAATAAAAGAATTTTATGACAAATATTATACAAACATTTCTCTATTAAACAGACTTTTATAACAAAAACTATAAAACAAATTTTGAGAAAAAAAAACAAGTAAAATATTTGGTAATGCCGAATCTTAAATACCCTTTACCATAGTATTTAAAGACAATTCGTCAGCTCATTATTGGTTTGGCGCATATGTCAAAAAGTCGTAAGGGAAAAAAACGACAATGAAGGTGTACATGAAGTTTTCTCTAAATATATATATCCCATCACAAGACTTTGGGTATTTATATAGACACACAGTTGGATTTTTCCTATCAAATCCATTTTATAATATCGAGAATATCTTGTACTTTAAAAAAACTTTATTGCGTGGCCTTTACCTTCCAAAACAGATAAGGAAAAGGGTGGCATTGTCTTTATGCCTTCCTTTGTTTCTGTACGGGCTGGAGGTTTTTTCGGGAATTTCCCTACATAATTTTACGAAACTTAAACTTTGTTTTAATCGTGTAGTTAGAATACATTTGTCGTCTAGAGTATAGAGAACACATATCTCGTCATGTGCTTACTATATTAGTTTCTGATTTTCAGAGTTTTATTAATTTATGTTTAATGCTCCAATTTTATAAAATAGTTAAGTATGGAAAACCTTCTTATATTTTTGAGAAGTTTTGTTTTGGTAGATCTTCTAGAACCAATAGTCTTATTTCTCCAAATAATTCTACATTGTATGACAAGGTCCTTCCTAGTTAGAGTTGCGAGGATATGGAACTGCCTTCCAAATAATGAGAGGAAGTTTACTAAATCTATTAAGGAATTTAAAAAGACCGTAAAGCAATATTTGTAACTTTTGTATTAGCTGTTACTAATTCAACAAAACAATAGTTGTGCAAAAAGGGGGGAAATATATGAATACTGGATGTTGTGTTTTAAGAATTAGTATAATTTTTTTTTAATTAATTTATTGTATAAAATTTCTATTGTATAGTCATAGTGTATTTCTAGATTTATTAGGCCTTATAGGCTTGTAATCAATTTGAATTTTTTAAATAAATAAATAAAAATATCCGATAGAATTGGTTCCAAATAGACTTTTTTTGGGCAAAAATTAAAAAAAAAGTTTAAAATTCTTACAAGTGAATTTATTTTCTTAATGGCAACACTCCAAGCAATCAAGAAAATATATTAAAAGAAAACCGTTGGCAGCCCTGCTGGTGTGCTAGGCTTTCAAAGTTGAAAGTTTAAACACGTGTTCTTAAATAAGTGTTAAATCAGTGTTTTTTTTTATGGAGTCCCTGTTGTAATTTTTGAAACTGTAATTGTGTAGTTTTTTAGTCTCAACATAAGCTTTAAATTCCGTGGACCAAAAGTTGTGTTTGGGTACGAACTTTCACACACATGTCAAAGTGTTTATTTATATCTCGCGAGCATTTTTCAGCAAACTCCCTCAATTGTCATTTTATTTAAGCATTAACCGTACCGAAATGCTTTCGGTTTGGATAACAAACGGGCACAAAGATGAGGGTTCTTTAAAAAATCAATAAAAATTTAAATATTGAAAAAAAAAATCCAATAAAAAACAACTAAGACAGTATAGTCGGTCAAGCCCGACCATATGATACCCTACACCACAGTATTTAAACACACATCATGCTTATGTGTCAATATAAATATGGATTTATGTATGTTTATAAACTTCATTAAAATCAGTTTGAAAGTTTGTGAGAGACAGAAATTGCCCCCTACCTCCCCTTGTGATCCTATTTTTGAAAAACTGTATAGCTTGTGTGTCCATATAGATATGGATCTATCTATGTTTTTAATTTCATTAAAATCGGTTTGAGAGGCAGAAATTGCCCCTATCTCCCCTCGTGGTCCTATTTTTTAAAAAATACATACCTCTAGTGTCCATATAGATATCTATGTTTAAAATTTTATTAAAATCGGTTTGATAGTTTCTGAGAGGAAGAAATTTCCCCCTATCTTCCCTCGTGGTTCTACGATTCGGCCCATTTTCAATAGGCTTGGTCCTTGTGCCAATAACAACCTAAGTCCCTAATTTTATCAAGGTTACATGGACAGCCAGCCAGCCAGCCGGACGGACATCGTTAGTTCGACTCAGAAAGTGATTCTAAGTCGATCGGTATACTTTAAGGTTTGTCTAGGACCAATATTTTAATGCGTTACACACATCAGCACAAATGCATAATACCCTCTCCACTATTGTGGTGTGGGTATAAAAATGTATACGTTAATGTAAATTTACTCTAAATAATTTATATAGTTTCCTATATGGAGGCTTTCAAGGTCATTAATTTAATGTAAATAAAAAAAAATTATTTATTTCTCAAATAAACAGATCTGGTATGATTGTCATGATTAAGCAGTACATTAATAAATAAACTAAAAAGTGGGTAGTTTTTGACCCCAAGTTTAACCCTCGATAATCTCGAGCAGATTGATCTTATTTTATTTGCTCTTCATCTGTGTAAATTTCAAAGAATTCATTATTTTCAGTTGGGATGCCTTCTCTTTTAGCGGGCGTAGCGGTGTGGTTGCGGTCCAATTGACTATTTTTGTTTTTTTTTTATTTATTTATATGCCATTGCCATTAAATGTGCAGAAATTAAAAGCTCTAATACGATTATTTTAATTTAAGCCAAAAAAATTCGACTTGGAACTATAGTGCACTGCTTGCGCCATATGCTTTAAAGAAAAATGTAAATTTTTTGTGAACGTTCATGAACGAACTTAGAAGCTATTAGCATATTATTGATAGTGAAAATTATTGTTTTGAGCCGCATACGCAACTTTTCTAAATTTATTTTTAAAAAGTAACTTTTTGTGCTGCATACGTATACTTACTCCTGTGTATTGAGTTATTGACGTTTTATTTTAATCAGCTTCAACTTCTTTTTTTCATATTAATTTTCTTGTTGTCATTTTATTTTGATTTCGTTTTAACTGCTTTTTTTCTTACGGCAATGAAGCAGGGCAAGAGTGAAATTTATTTTGTAAGTTTTTGTGCATTTGTCAAACAGTGGCATTTAGAGCAAAACAAAACTTAATAAGATTTAAAAAAAGTTAATATGGAGCAAAATAAATGTTTAATATCTTTGACTTTGGATAAAATATATATAAAATATAAAATATATATAGCCCATACCTAACTAAATTTTTAAAAAATGGTAAGTGGGTCAAACCAATAATGAGCTCACGAATTGTTCCCTGGCTTCTATGGTTTAAGAGTTGAACCGAAACAAGTCATAAAATATATGTTATGCATTTATGTATAACAAAATATTGCTATCTGGTGCTATTCAACAGGTGCCGCCGACTATTCTAATTCAGCGGAGGCTATACAGCTCCAGCTCCTAAACAAATTGCCCAAATATGCACTAAAAATTGCTAGCAATGTATGTTGGCTCTTCTCATATACATACAGAGTCCTTTGGTAAACGCAATATTTGTCACCTAGGGCTTAGAGCCACCCTGAGTCAGGTACTCAGGTGAATCGTCTCTACTCATACACTTTCCATTTTTAGTGAAGGGTATAAAAAGATTTACCGACTTTAGAGATAGCAGTACAGTCTGCTTGATGTGCTATTTTTCTCTAATGTCCTGTAGCATCGAATAATATTCAATAGAAGTCTAAAGAACAAACATGCAGTTTGCCACCAATACATATCTGTATGATCATAAGTAATTTACTACAGCAAATGAAACTACTGCAAAAAAAATTAAATCTGATCAAAAACAACATGCCTGCTGTGCAACTAAAAAAAACCGACAAAGCGAAAATAAATAGTTGGGGCTTTTTATTAAAAAAAAACAAGTCAGAACACTTTAATCGGCAGTGCCGAATCTATGACACCTTTAGTTCAAATAAAACGACGTAAAATTGTAAAGATCTACCCCCCTATTCATAAACGATTATTAAATTTAACAGACGTTTATTAGGAGAAATTTTCATAGAAAATTTGTTTTGTAAGCCTTTATTAAATTTAAAATATTTTTATACGGGCATAATATTAAAAATTTTAAATTTCAGCCAATATAAAACCTAAATTTGCTTGGGTTTAAAAGACGAAATTGGCCCATTTTTGCTACCGATCAGTTCTCTTATCAAATAAGTATTTCTACAAAACTTTTTGTCAACAATGTCAAAAGTCTTATTCCAATGGGAACTTTTATATGGGAGCTAGGTCAAATAATGGACCAATTTGGCTCATTTTCGAACAAATCATCTGTCCAAGAATTATTTTTTCCAAATTGATTAGCAGACGACACGAGGGACAGACGGACGGACATGGCTATGTCGTCTTAGTAACTCTCAAGGATCCAGAATATGTATATACTTTATAGGTTTTCCGATGAATATTTCAATGTGTTACAAATGGAATGACAAAATCAATTTAGCACTTATTTATTTGTTGGTGGCTAACAAAAAAAAACTACTTTAAAATCGTTCAATATGTTTAACTTCAGTTTGTAGTTTTTATTTCATTGTAATATTGTTTGCATGCAACAGTAGAGTGATAATGGTTTTTTTTTTCTTCTTATTGTTGCAACATCATATGTGTGTTTTAAAAAAGCTGTAGCAATTGTGTGCGTACATATATGTTTTTCATTGCATGGTGGTTATTCAATTAAAAATTACTTTATTTGTAATTAAATCGTTGCTAAAAGATACCAAATCATACTCTTTGCCTTGGTGATGCAGGCTTCCTGTTTTTTTCTTTCCAACAGCAGCAGCTAAAATTTGTTATCTTCATACCAAATTTCCTCTCCAAACCCCCCCCCCCCCCCCCCACAAAAAAAAAACAAGTAAAGTTGTGAACAGTCAAACATTATTTGGCAGCTTTGAAATTTGCCATATATGTATGTATATTTTGCTGTATGCAACATATCATCAATCGCTTTATCATCATTCAACGATATCACATCTCTTGTCTAGCTCTATGTTGGCTTTATCAGAAACATCTTTCTATGATGTATGTGTTTTTTCCTCACTGGCATGGAGAATGTTCTTTTCAAACTTTTGCGCTAGCTTATATACAATGTATAAATATTACTGTGGCTCTGGTGGTACTGCAGCCCTTTTAATAGTCGTTCACAATATACTGTAAAAATAAAATGCTAGTATTTCTACTACTTTTACTACAACTATTACCATCATCATCATGTAGCACAATCATCACCATTTATATTTTATTAAAATTCAATATATTGAACAACACTCTACATGTTAAAAAGAAATAAAACAATAATTGAATGGGTTCTTATGTGTTATTAAGTTTATTTTTTTTTTATTATTATTAAAAATATATAATTTTAATAAAATGAAAATTGCTATTTGTTATATTGCTTAACCTCAATTAGTGTGGAGAGTATTTTATTAAAATTAATAAATTTTTAATATTGTATATAAATTTTGAATATTTTTTTTATATTTTATACTAAAAAAAAAAAAATAAAGAGTTTTTAATTGAAATCAAAAGGCAAATAGATAAAAAATTAAAAGCAAAATTCTGAAACAACTTAGACTTAAAAGTAAAAAAAACTTTGCATAAACATAGAGGCAAAATTCTAAATCAAAACAAGAGACAATTTCTCTATGAAATTTTACTCTTTTATTTTTTTTTATACATAAAAAATATGATGATGAAAAAAAGATAATAAATCAATTCATTGAGTCATCTTTTTTAAAAAAATTATACGAATTCTCTCAGAAAAATTAACCCCACAAAATACCCACACCACAATAGCGTAGAGAGTATTATGCGTTTGAGCTGGACCCTTTTAAATATTGGTCCTAGACCCACCTTTTAGTATACCGATCGACTTTTTGAATCGCGCTGGCTGGCTTGCTAATCATGATAACCCTGTGCGCAAAACCAAAGTCGCAATTTTTGAAATAATGCGAGGAAATTTAGTACATATCGAGCTTAAATCGTGAAAATAACGTTGGCCAAATCATTTTCAATTTTCATTTTTTTTTAATACATAAATGACTTTATTAGCAACACTTCCATTATCTTCTAAAATGTCTTTGTCACATAAGGTACCGTTACGATTTTAAAGCAAGAACAATTTTATCGTAAGCGATAAATTTCATAAGAAATTTATCAGCCCAATTATGAATACAAATTGACTGGGAGTTTTTTTCCCTTTTCCCATTTTTACAATTGAATTCACATTTAAAAATGGGAGAAGGGATAAAACTCCCGGTGAATTTTTATTCGTGGGCTGTATATTAAATAAAATCAAGAAAACCCCATCCTGTAAAATTAAATTTTTCGCGCTTGCGGTTTTTTCGCGGTTAGGGCTCAATATGTAGGTTCTAATTATCACAAGGACATATTAAAAATAGTGAAAAAATTGGACCAATTCCTGTTTTTTAACGTAATACACATAAAAACGAGATACCAATGTCAAATTTACATGGCGCAATGTTGATTGAAAATCAAAGAAAGTTTCTACAAAACCACGGATAATCTTTTAAATAATCAAATTCATTTTAAATGACAAATGTTCAATTCACATTGTTCAATATTGATTCTATAAAATCCTGACATACGTATTTTGTGTAGAAACAACAACAACACTTAAGAAGAAAAACATGAACTTTTTTTCATGTTTAAAATAATTTATAAGAAGAAGAAAAATTCCCGTATTCTTTTTGTTATAATTATTTAGATAAATACATCAACACTTCGAAGTAGAACGACGAACATATCGGGCCATTCTGCTGATTTCTTTAAATTGTGAGTGCTTATGTAAACAAATGGGAATGCAACAAAAGTGAAATATGTGTAAGAGGAGTATATGTAATATTATTCTCTCTCTAGTTCCGGGAATAAGTGTTCACAATTATTCTTAAAAAAAAGCATATCGCACTGGTTTCTCTATAGATTAAACGCAAAATTTACAAGTTTTCAGTAGAGGCAAAAAACTGTTGTTTTTTAATATATACAATGAAATTATGGCATTTTTAAGAAATACGAGTAAGAACTATACAGCGATAGTTGTTTTTTGTAATTTTTTTTTAGGGATCATAGAAAAATAACAAGTTTTTTGAGTTGTTCCCATTTTTGTGAAATTTGTTCATTTATATACATAGTGGTGTCATTTCATAAATATAGAAACAAAACGAAATATAACAGCACAATAAACTTAACCTATAACAAATAAAAAGAGACAACACAAAATAGAACATCATCGAAGTAAAGGTCCAACCATAATGTGCTTAAGTTGGCTTAAGCAAATGTACGAAAACATGTAAATTGTATGAGGCAAACCATATTGAACTTAAGGAAAGTTTTTGCTTAGTTTAATGAAACTGTCATTTTCTTATCTAATCTCACATTTCATACGGAATCAAATGTGTGTTTATTTTGTTTTAGTTTTTTTAAATACATTTAAGAGACTTGTTGTTAATTTTTGACAGTAGGTTAAGCAAGGATATGCATATTATGGTTGGGCCTTAAGCCGTTGTGATATAAACACTAGCACAATTTAACGTATTTCTCTTTAGTCGAAACAAAACTGATATGAATTCAGCTTACAATTAGGAACAACTCATAATAGTTCTCTTAAGTTGACTCTAGAGAAGCTTGTTGTATATCAGCAAGAGGAATACAACTGTATTTTTTGGCGAAAGAGTAGAAAAAATTATGTAAGATTTTAAAAAAGTGAAAATTTAACATTTTTGTGTTGACTCTCTTTAGAGAAACCAGTGCGACGTGTTGCCTCTGAAGCTTCTTCTCACTGTTATTTCAATCTTAAATTTTAAATTATTATATTTATATATATATATATATACTCACGTTGTTTTAACTTCAAATAACCTTCATTCAACGTGATTTGTAGTGTTATTTCAATATCAAAGTCTCTGACTGTACTGGAATGTTAAATTAACATGAGAAAATGTTGCTCGTAAGTTATTGTAAAATCAACGTGAATTTCATGTAGAATCAAATTGGTTTGAGTTTGCAATAACAGTGAGAAGAAGCTTCAGAGACAACATATGCTTTAATTTAGGAAACATTCTAAACACTTTCCTGCGAAACCAGAGAGAGAAGAGATAGAGGATATAATTATTTATTTTCCTGTAACACATGTTTCACATTTGTTATCCCCTTTGTCTACAGAAACACTCACAATTTAAATACACCAGCAGATATAATTTTCATCGATATGATTTTCATCATCATTCTACTTTACATTTACATAGTACATTTTATGTACTATTTAACTAAATAGTTTTAAAAAAAGAATACGGGAATATTTTTTTTTTCTTTTTATAATAATTTTACACATGAAAAATAAAAAAATAATGGTTTTCTTTTTATAGTGTTGTTATTGTTTCTATACAAAACAAATAAAACAGGATTTTATGGATTCAATATTGAACAACCTTATTTTAACATTTTTCGTTTTAAATTAATATGTAACAATGATAATTTTAAATTTTGTCCATACTTAATCAACATTGCGCAATGTTAATTTAACAGTGATACTTTTTTCTGTGGGTACAGTTTTAAAAAAAAATTTTTTTTTTATATACTGTGGTTTAGGGCATCAAATGACCAACTGTAGTTTCTTATTTGTTCTTTAATTGAAGGAGTAAAGGAAGACAAAATTTTATAAATTTTAAGCAAACAAAAAATTTGTATTTACATTATTTCGTTTAATGACTAATTGAAATAATGACGAAGGTTTGCCAACTTATTTCACATAAAAGTTATTAAATACACAAACAACGTGTAAAAGATAAGCTTTCTGTTGCGCATACCGCATTTTAAGTTTTAAGCAATCTTAAAAAAAACTTGTCTTTTACCTCCCCATTTTCATTTTCTTTTATTTTTATTAAACAATCCCTTAAATCAACAATAACTGCTTTTTTAAACCTTTAAATATTGCCTGCATCCAATTACCTTGAAAGATTAATTACAAAACTTTTTCAACTTAATAGCAATTTAATCTCATACTACACTAAGCAACTGGACTAAGTACTTACATTGGTAGTTAAACAAAATCTTAAAAAAAGTTTTGCACCAACGAAAACGAAAAAAATCGCACATGAAGAAAATCCATACCTCAGCTTTCAATTAAATCCTTTTTCTTATCCTGCTTGTCATAATTTATTCCCTTTAATATGTATAATTTTTAAATGTTGTTTAGACATTTTTATATAAAAGACAAACCCCACCTGTTCGGAAAACCTTAGTATACTTACAGATTTTTCATTACAGAGTGAACTACATTATTACATATTATATTATATTATATTATTTATGAAGTTTACTGCTCATTTTGCAAAAAAAAAACTGGTAATTATATAACAATTATCAAAAACATTTTTTAAGTGTACTTTCTTACAAATGACATGATAAAGCCCATATTGTAATATAATTCAGAAAATAAATCACTGGCAAAATATATTATTAATAGCAATATTCAATACACGTATATATATATACGATATAACTGAATTTGCTTATATTGGTACTAATACTACAATAGTATTGGTACTAATTTTTAAATGTATAAGAATTTCCCAATCAATTTAATGTGACCAACTAATTGGATTCTATTGAACGAACTGGTAAATGAACAAAACAAATTGCAAAACCCAAAAAACAAATTAATAAATCATTCCAGTTCTAGATCGAAAATGAAACGTACGGTACACACATACGCAGAAACGAAAACTTATTTATTGTACCTTACCTTTATACCGTTCATAACTATTTTCAACAAAAGTAACAAACATTATGCATGTGGGTGTATTGCTATTAACAACAACATATGTATGTAAAATTCATACAACGCATAAAATCGCAAAATGTTATAGTATAGGTTGCCGATCGCAGGTGCATTGTGTACATGTTTTGAATCGGTCGGTACATTAATGGGTGGGTCTAGGATCAATATTTTTATGTGTTACACACATCACCACAAACTCATAATACCCTCTCCAGTTTTGTGGTGTGGGTATAACAACACTGAAAGAAAAATGCTTTGTTGCTGTAATGAAATCATTTCATTGGCCCTTTTCGTTAATGCAAAAAAATTTTTCAATTCTGTTACTAAACTGTTAATTGCAGTATTGAAATTTTTTATTTAGTCCATGAAACTTTCAAAACCAACAATTAACCAACAAAATTACATTGTGCTTATGACGACTTCGAATTTAGTGAAACGATTTTCGTAGAGGCACGTCATCCTCTCTGGCCAAAAAATAATGACAAAATTTATTACAGGAATGTAAAAAGTCCATATATTTACCAATGTTTTTCTCGTAGTGAATAAGTTGGTCTCATTATTGAATATATCCAATGTCGTGCATTCCTTTTCAAAGACTTAACTAACTCCAAAACTAATGACGACTATGATAATATTAACGATTGTTTTGTATAGCAAAATACTTTTAGAAATAAGTGTAACAAAAACCTAGTAACAGCATTACTATACCAACGACATCACCAAAAAAAAAAAAAAAAACAAATACTCTACATAACAGCAACTTCAGCAAAATATTTTCTTTGTTGGTTTATTATAACTATTTTATAATATTTACATTTTTATAAAGTAAAATAGAATGGCATAAAATAGAATTTTTGCAAGCAAAACAGTTTACTATGGAAAACTGCACAGCGAAGAAGAGAAGTTTTTGTCTTTTTGTATTGGCTTTTAACTCATACAATAACCATTTAGTATAAACAGTCTTTTTTTTATTTTTAACCTGAGGCCAGGTTTCATTTTTAGTCCTTTTGTTATTTTTTGCCAAAAAAAAAAAAAAACTACAACTAACATACACACGTACAAGTAGCACTCACGAATACGGTATGAAAACACTCGCATACTAGTAGGGAAGAGAAAACAATAATAAAATAAATATATACATACTGCTTATAAAAAACTTTAAGGGGCTAAATAAAAGTATTGGTCGCAATAATGAGAGTAGTTTTTTAAGCAAATCGAAATACAGTAACAAAGCTCTTTACAAAAGTAATTTGTAATTTACCCAAAAATTTTAAAATCAAATTTAAATGTTAAACAAGTTTTAAGAAGAACTTATTTAAGTCTTACTTCCATAAAGTTTTAAAAAAGCTTTACCCGTTTAGGTAAAAAAAGCTTTAAAGCTTTTATCAAAATATAGTTAAAAGATATAAAAACTTCTTACAAAACAAAGCTTTACAAAAATAATTTGAAAAGCTTTAGCTTTTCAGCAAACACGCTTTTATTATCGAAAAATATAAAAAAATTTACATAAAAAATCTGTTTTAGGCAAAAGTGATTAAAACAACTTCACTTAGTTTTAAATAAAGTTTTTCATAAAGTTTTAAAAAAACTTTAGAGAATTTTTTTAATGAAATTTATTTTATAAAGTATACTTTATATGCCACCCTTATTAAGAATAAGCTTCTTTAAAAAAGTTTTTATCAAAACAAAAATTAAAAGCTTTAAAACAGCTCTTTTTCAAAATATATGTTCGTACTACGAATTTAAAAAATGTTTGCAAAATCTTTTTGGTTTTTTTGTTATTAAAAGTTCATTACAAAAAAAAAACTTTCTTTTGACTTTTTACAGGTTTTTAAAGCAAATATTCTTTTAAATTTGCATCATATAAGTTTTTTTTTTTAAATCAAAAAGCTGTATTACATAAAAGGTATATTCTTCTACAAAAGTTTTTTTTTTTTTAAATGCTTATATGTTTATATAAAAGAATTTTTTTTAATTTTGCATAATATCATTTAAAAAAAAGTCGTCTAAAAGAAGAGCTACAAAGTTAGCTTTTTTCAAAAACATGTGTTTCAGAAACATAAAAAACACAGCTTAAAGCAATTTTTAAACCTTTGAGAAAAATATGTTAAAATAAAAAACTTTTGTGTAATATAAATTTTCATATTATTCGAATGTGTATTCTTAGTCAAATTACAATCCTCAAAAGCTTTTATACTTTAATAGTCGTATTCCTTCAATATTTTCCAGGAATATTTTCTATGCGCTATCAGATTATTTTGTGTAATATTTATTATAAAATAAATTAGAAAAACTCAAGAGAAAAAGCAAAACTTCAAAATTATTTGTATGTATATACAAAGCTTTTCTAAAAAAATTCTTCAGAGAATAAATTTCTTATTAATTAGATTCGTTTGGAGAAACTTTTCAAACTATTTTGGTTTAAAAACATATTTTATGTATTAAAAAAAACAGAAGAATATTTGGTGTAAGCTTTCCAGGTAGTAAAGCTTTTTAATTTTTTTTTTAAGAATTGTTATAGAATTAGTATGCCAAACTTGGATTTAAAAGTAAACTCTTAAGTAAAAGCTTTTCAAAGATGTTTTTTAAAGTTTAAGGACAGATTTATATGATTCCTATAAAAAAATGTGTTAAATATTATTTTCTAAGCGTTTTAAAAAATGCTTCTTTTTTTATTTTAAAAACTTTTTTCATCTTTTTTATTAAAAAAAACTGGTTTCTACGTAAACATTTTATATTTATAAGATCAATTATCTTTTTTTTTATAATAGCAACTCTCCTCGATAAGATTCTTGAAAGCTTTTAGAAAAGCTTCTATTTATTTTTCAAACGATTTTTTCATATCTTCTATGAAAACATGTTTCTACAAGAACTTTTTTTAATCAATTATATTTTTATTTTTTATAGCAACTCTTCTCGAAAAATTTTTTATAAAGCTTTTTAAGAAGCTTCAAAAAAATTAGCTTTTGTGCGAAAAAAAATGAAAAAAGCTTATGTTAAACAGTATGATATTTTAAAAATCTTATAATCGAAAAAAGCTTTGCTGAAAGGTTTTCGTACCTATTTATAATCCAAATTTTCCACTGCTTAGGCATGACACACGACGGTCTGGTAACTAGCAGACCTATGAGGCTTAGCAGAGAGTAAACATCGAGTTTATTTTAAACGAATTTTAAGCTGTCAAAAATAATTTGAATATCAACTTTGAAAAGTGTTATGCGAAGCCAACTATTTATTTAGAAATTAGCTCTGATGTACATTTTGTTGACTTTTCTATTAGCGTTTTTACCATTAAATTTCTCGTTTGTTTTCAAAACTTCTTTAATAAATACGGCCGTTTATTTCTTATAAAACATTGAAACTACCCGGTACTTTTTTTAATAATGCAACACACCAAGATTTTTTTAGACCACTCTCGTACTTTAAGCAAAAGTAGTAGTTGTAAAGGTTAAAGGTGTATTTGTAGGTGGTGTATTTGTCAATGTTACATACATACAACAATAACATGAGAAACATTGAATACAAAAAAATGGCATCAGGTGTTGCACGTTGTACAAAAGCTTATCTTAAATGATTTATAAACTACGAACAGTGGTGAGGCCAAAGCCATTGTCATTGCATAATATATGCCAACAAATATTGTACCGGATAAATGTTTAAAGGAATGTGAGAAAAGAAGAGAAAACGTAAGTAAGAATGCTTAATGCGGCTATGCCGAATCTTATATACCCTTCATCATGGCGCGATTAGAATAAATAAATCTATTTTCTGACATTTTATCGGATGTTATGTATTGATAACTAAGATATTTGTACCTAAACTTTGGCTCTTGCCATTTTCCAGACAAACAAAAATCTTTAATTTGTTTGTATGAAAAGTACCACGCCCATTTCTCCAATTCCGTCTACATTTTGTCGGATGTTGTGTATTTTAAGAGATGTTGTGTATTTATAACCCAGCTTTGTGTACTAAATTTTGACCACTTTTCATTTGCCGTTCTTTAGATATAAAAAAAAAATAAATTGTACCACGCCTACTTTTTCAATCCCGCTTACATTGTGTGAGATGTTGTGTATTGAAACTGCATCTGGAAAACTTGGTCCTTTGCGTTGACCAGATATTCAGAAATTTGTGGTGTATTTGTATGGAAGTGCCACGCCCATTTCTCAAATCCTTCCAATTTTTTAAGAGGTTTCGTACTGATAGCCAAGATGATTGTACCTAGCTCGGAAGTTTTGGCTCTTGCCGTTGACCAGATTCACAGCAAAAAACACAATAAGGGATTTATGGGTAAAATTAGAGTTAGTCGTGGTTTTTTGCTTATATCTTTGTCATTTATGGATCGGTCTGGCTGACTTTAATAGAAAATTTAACTGAGTATATGTGAGATAAATATATAAATACCTTATTCCCATAATTTCTGGGATCTTCGAAAACCCCATTTCAACATACACAGGGAAAAACAGATATCGTTAAATCAACTTCGATACTCATAAGGACCCAGAATATATAAGGTCAATACTTTTAAGTCACAAACGGAATGACAAGCTTGTATATACCATTTTACCTTCGGTGAAGGGTATAATAAAAAGGGTGATAATCAAGAAGATGAAAAAAAATATTTCGAAGAAAAAACAAAAAGAATAAATACAGAAGATAAACGAAAAGATAAGGAACAAATTGAAATTAAATAAAATTATGTTATTAAATAATCTTTGTCTTATGAGTTAAAAGTTTTTCTTAAATAAAAACAGTAAAATCTTTTTTAAATTACCACCGCTTTTTGCATCACCCTCTGCCATCGCTTTTATTCAGGTTCGTTGGCTGCCTTTTTATGGCTGATTGTATGCAAAAAAGTCGTTTAATATTAATTTTTTTTTTTTGTAGCATTTTTTAGTTGTAGTCAACTAAAGAAAAATTTACATGAGGCCAAACACCAGCAAAAAGAAAGTATGAATAAAATAATATTTTTTTAAAATTTTTTTCTTTTTTTACAAAACCTGGCTTTCAAAACAAAACGAGCCAAAAAATAGCAACAAAATGGTATTTAATAAATGATATTGAAAATTAAAATAAACAAAAAAGACTATATGGAAATTCATGTACATACACACACATATGTGCATGTACTATATGCTATGGCTGTAGCATGTGATATAATTTTTTCATATGATAAGGTGAATATTAATATTTGAGCATGCATGAATGTTGTTAGTTCATATATATGAATATGCAACAATATGTGGCAATTTATGTAAAGATTGTAAGCATTTTATAAAATTGTATGAAAACAAAGACTATTAGTAGATAGTTTGTTTTATGAAATAGGAAAACTAATTGATTTTGAGTTAAAATAAATTATTTTAAGCACGTAGAATCTTGAAGAGTTGCTTTATAGGCTAAATTCCAAAAACACACATACAGTTACAATATTTTAAAGAGAAGTTAAAGACATGTAAGTTGGATGACGTTTTTCGAAATTTAAGTTTTTTTTCCTTAACGATTAAGAACGAAAATTAGCTTTGAGCCAGCTTCGATATCTATGTAACAATATAAGTTTAATAAATAGTTTGTTTGGAATCAGTATTAGAGTTTCAGCTGTTTTTATACTCTCCAACACTTGTAGTGAAAACGGGGCTTTTAGTACAACTCTTATGGCCAATTTCATCAATTCTTTGTAAATATAAATTTATGTTTTTCATGTCAAATAAAAATAAAATTATGAAAAACCACTTATATTTAAATATGAGTTGATATTTAAATAGAATTGGTGAAATTGTCCATTAATATAACATTTATCCTCATTAAAAGTTTTTTTTATATAATAGTTTTACCATCTAATTAATTTTGACGCGTAAGAGCGGGTTTTTTACTTAGAGTTTAAACCAGGATCAATAGTAAGTTTTGTTAATCTTATAATAAAATTAATCTAGCCTTAATCCTCATTGGCGTTTTTGAGTGAAAGATTAAAGCTTTTAGCATTGCCATATGAATTTACAATACTTTTATGTATAAGTATGGCAGTTTAAAACTAATGCCAAAAATTGTCATCAAATTACTGTTCTTAACGTGAAAAAGAAGAAGAAAGGCGAGAATTTTGTTTTGTGTTATATAATATTATATATTTTTGAATAAATGAAATCGAAAAAGAAGCAAAACAATCAAGCAATATTTTATATTACGAGGTGGAATATTTAATAAAACTCTAAATAAAAAAAAAATGTCATTTAACAAATAAAAAAAGATTTGGCCCTATTCATATTGCCCTTGGTCTACTAATATTTGTGTTGTTTAAATATTAAAATATTTTTAAGTTTTTTTTATTATTTAAAAAGTTCATTTTATTAATTTTATACAAAAGTTTTATTTTCAAAAGTAATATTTACTTTTATAAGCTGTTCGTACTTTTGAAAGTTCTGTCGCAAGTTTAAACCGCCAACTTTGGGCGTTTAAACTTGGAAACAAAATTAAATAATCGACTACCCAAAAACGAGTTTCAAAGATTAGTTGTAATATAATCGCTGATCTTTATGTCAAAAACTGACAATTACAGCGCAGATCAGACAATAAACAATCAATTTCAAGCAAGCTAGCATTTTGTATCTTAATCGAACCTTTTACGAATCAGCTTCAAGTACAAAATTTTTGATCATTAATGATACTCTCGTTGTTAGAAAATCATACCCTATCCCCTCAAAAGAATCATTTGCGATACAATTTGCTGATTCCTTTTTGAGCATATGAATGAATCATATGTGAATCCTTTTTCAATCGTTCTGATTCCAGCTCCTTTTAAAAAGGCGAAACCCACACAAATTCTACATCGAGGGTTCTTTGTATCATATAGTATAAAAACATAGACTTTGAACGTATTTCTTGGGGTCAAATGAGTTTCAGAGACAATCACAACAGCAATTTGTGTATTTTTAGAAAGTATTCTAGTTAAATTTTATGTTCGCGAATGCCGTTTGCGTTTCAATATCTAATTTTTAGACAGTTTATGGCTTGTTAAGTACAGCTTGTAAGAACATCGATTGCATTCTTTAATAAAATGTTTCCCTTAAAAATATTTTTGTTTTCCGTGATCATATAAAAATATATATTTTTTCTCTGCGTGTATACAGTCTCAATTAGACATTTTTTCTTATACATTATTTTTTTTTTAAAAATCCTGAATTTAATTACAAAATAATCACAATTCTTGGTCACTTATGTTTTCTATAGATAATACTTTTTCAAAGTGTTTCAATTCAAACCAACCAGAAGAGGTTTTTTTTAAATATTCGATTTATGAAAGGCTTAAATATATATATATATATATATATATTAAGCCTACACATAAATACATAAGCAAAAATTTTTCCTTAAAAATGTCTTTATAAGCTTAAAAATGTGTGTAAGCCATACTGATAAAAGAAAGTATTTAAAAAACAAATACTTAATTGAAATAAGAATATGTGTTCATTTATGAAATTTAAATTAAAAAAAAATTAATACAGAAAAAAATGTACAGGCAAAATTCAATACTGGTAATAAATTTTCCAAAAGTAAAATACATACATGCATTAAAACTAACAAGTAAATACCAATTTAATAACATAATCTTTTGAATGGTCTTAAAAAACACTCAAATGCACTTGTGCAACAAAAGCTTTGACTAATTAATTTACATTTATCTCTGCAAAACAATCTACAAAATGCAATGTGAAATGAAAATACACACGCACACTTGTGCATTGAAAAATAAATGCAACAAAACAGGATATATGAACACACACTCACACACACACATATAAATGCAAATTTGAAGGCAACTTCACATACATACACAAACGCATACGAATTGGAAACTTAACACTTTATTAAAAGGAGCTGAGCAAAATGTAGGGAGAGATAGGAGAGAAATGTAAAGTAGTTTGAAAGAGAAAAAGATATTGTGGGGAGAAGCGAAGTGTATTAGAGATGTGATGAAAATCTATTTTAATTAGCAAAAAGTACCGAAAAATAACTTTGTCCCTAATGCACTTTTTCCATAAAAAGGTAAACTTTTTTTAATATTGTATTTATTTGTGTAATAAGTAAAAATTAGAGCATAGTAAAATTAAGATCGGTATTCCGCATATTTCTATAACTATAATTGAGCTTACGAAGTTTATCGGTAAATAACACATACACACACACACATGTCAACGAAACTCTCTAAGGGTCATTATTACAACTTGGCGTTAGCTGCTATCCGTCAGATAACAGATGCTTTTTGACAGATAACACATTACTATCTCTCAACTTAATCCTAACTTTAGCTAACTTCAAGTTGTAATAACGGCCCTAAAAGGATGCATTTCAGAGTTAAAAATTTCAATTAGTATACAAAAACAAATTGCTTGTTGTTTTTGTACTAAGTGTACTTGTACTTGTATCGAGATAACCTATCATTAATACGCCTTGAATTAAGCTTTAGATCATAGAATCTGAATCAAAGCGAATTCATAACAGGTGGTCTTATAAACTCAGGTGATACATTTTTTCTAGTTTTATCATTGTTGGATATTAAAAATTGTTTATATTTCAGTTGAAAACTTTCAGCAGGCATGAAAGAAATTTCAACATAAAGGGGCTTGGAAGCCTTTGCCAATTCCCATACCGTATATTCGAAGCCATGTTTAATACACTGATTACTGATAAGAGTAGTAGATTTCTAAAGTAAGAGTCACATCATTTCTGCAAACATTTTCACAAAATTTTGCGCATTTGCAGCATGTATTTTATGTATCAACTATTATTATTTATAATTAATGAATTCGCCTTGATTTAACTTTATAATTTATGTTTTCGCCTTACGTCATTTGTTTTTGACATTGTACAATGATTTTACAAAAGCAAATTTCTTTTGGTTTTTGTAGAGTTGTACTGGTTTTGTAGAGTTGTAATGAACTCTCCCTGATCTAAATAGAACAGTAAGAGAGAATGAGACAGAGAGAGATATTCCGTGTTGCCATATTTTGTTTTTAGAAAAACTGACAATTTCCAAAAAAAATATGTTTTCATAGAACAAAAAAAATGCTCCTTAAAAAAAATTTAAAAATATGATAAAACCGTATTTGTTTATTGTTTATTTGATTTTATTGAAAAAAAAAAAACAATTTTTTATTAAATAAATAATACACAAATTTGTGCAATTAAATTTTTTTTAAGAATATCTATGGTCCGCAAAATGAGAGAGCATTTGAAGCTTCTGCAATCGATTTATTTATGGGCTTTGTTAGTTTTCCAGTGACTTTGCATGAAATTGAAGACATATTTTGTTGTCACACCCAGAGAAAAAACATGTTTTAATATGGTCACCTCCAACAACATTATGTTTAAGGAAAATTTTAACCATATTATGTTTAAATTAATCATGTTATTGTCACCGACAACCATATTATGGTTAAATTAGTCCTCCATCAAGAAGCCACAACCATATGGTTGCCTTTAAACATGTTATGGTTAAATATGACAATAATTTGTTTTAAAATTAGCAATAGTATTTTCCTCTTTTCCAAGAGCAACATGCTATGGTTGAAAACCAACTATGCTATTATAAATGTTAAACATTTCTTGGTAATTATTATATATAACATGTTCGGAGGCAACCATAATATGGTTGTGGCTGCTTGATGGAGGCCTAATTTAACCATAATATGGTTGCCGGTGACAATAACAAAATTAATTTAAACATAATATGGTTAAAATTTTCCTTAAACATAGTTTTGTTGGAGGTGACCATATTTAAACATGTTTTTTCTCTGCGTGCAGCACTCATAAAGAATAATTATACAGATCAATTTTAAGAAATTTTATACATACGTACATATAAGTAAAAAAGGCATGGGAAATAGCCTATTTATAGTTTCATTGTCTTAAATCGCTGTTCCAAAATAAATGCAAAGAAAAAATATCTTTGTTTGAAGAGGAAAGAATGATTGATTTTATCAAAAATAAAGAAATTTTGTTCAATGTTCGACATCTTAAATTCCATGAGAGTAAATTAATGAATTGCTTGTGGTGTAGTTGGTTCTCTATTACAGGGCACTGTTTCTCAAAACTACAAGTTACAAATTTACAAAAATAAATTATATTATTCTAACAAATAGAATCTGGGAATTTATTTCTCATGGTGAGTAACATTTATTAAATTAATTTTCATATACATATATACAAACGAAAAATTCTGATAGTGCAAAGAAAATATTCCTAAAAAATATTGAAGGAATAAGAAGTTCAAAAGCTTTTGAGAATTGTAATTTGACTTAGAATACACATTCGAATAATATTAAAATTACACTATTCTTTAAAATAGTTTTTGATAGATGGAACCTTTTATGTCTCAATAGTTCTCAAAATTGTTCCAAATTTATATTGTTTGGCTTATGCATATATAGATTAGTTTAACACTGTAACTTTTATACAAACACACACACGTGCATATATAAATATAAGTTGAACACATACGAGCATTTCTATTTACGTTTGCATTCTGTATATCGTTTTTATTTTAAGTATTTGTAGAATGATCTTTAAGGTATTAAATTTAATTTGTGGTTGTACCAGTTACTTGTAATTTCAACTACACTAACACCACTCTTGAAGTTATTGCTACCACCACTTTAAATACGTTTACGAGGGAAACCCCAAAAGAAGTTTTAAATTCTGTTATCATAGTTTTATATTTTCCATGCTCAATCTTGTTATCAAAACTGTTTTCTCTGATACGTTTAGTTTTCTTAAAAGGTACAATCTTAGATTTTTTATAGGGTTTGTCTCATAACCCATAACAATAATCGACTTCAGCAGACTTTGCCATATCGCATGAAAACAAAAACATTTTAACGTGGATCCTTGGGCCATTCTTTATTTAAGTCATTCATGTTCATCTTGTCGCAAAGAGTTGAATCTTAAAGCTGTCGGGTTGAGAGAATGATTTTGACCAGCTGATTCGGCACTCTGTGTGTCGTGGCTGCTCAACCCAAGATTTTTAATACATGATCATGTCATGCCCAAGTTAATTTTAGTTATTTTTAGCAAACAATTTTTTTTCAAGCTTAAGAATAATATATGAAAAACATACTTTCTATTATTTTGTGGTTGGTAAGCATTTCGGTCCGTCAAATATTGCCGAATAAACCAGTTTTTTATCCTTAGCTGCTTAAACGAACTTTCAACAATCTGTTGTTCAAAAATACCTACTTGTTTTTCGTCTTTCGAAAGTGATCGAGTTGCTAAATCGGAAACAATTCTCCATAACATAAAATTAGGGTTTTTACGCAAAAAGAATATCTCGAAAATATTAAGGACCCGAAAGGAATCACGTGGAGTGGAGTCCCTCTGTATGCTGTAGCTGTTCAACAGAAGATGTTTTTATAGTCCCCTTAAGCAGGAAATTAGGTATATGATGCCTGTAGTCACGCACTAGAAGTTTTACCTGGCAGTTGTTATCCTCCCGAGGATTATCTATAGATCATCTTAAGGATATTTTACCTTTTAGTGTTACATCCTCCGGGGAAATCAGTTGCAGTCAATACCTGGGATTCAATAAAAATCTAAAATTGGCAGATTTAAGAGATCCTATTTGGTGCCACGGGAGTCATTAGCTCCCGGTGGCATGTTACTGAACTGACTTTATGTTGAGGCCTTAGTCAAAATGATTCTTGCGGGAAATGCTTTTGTCTTTCAGGAAAATTGTCTTTGCAAAAGATTCGCTATTCCGTTAAAAATGTACTTTCGGGGATCACGTGGTAATTGAGGTTCATCACCCAAAGTCGCTAGAAGGATATTTGGTTTTTCCCACTTAGAGTTTGGCCAGAGGGAGGATTATTCCTGGATACTAATAGGGTTATTAACAGATTCTGCTATAATTTTTCTAAATCAACGGAGGTTTTCTTTATAAAAGGCGAGTGTATATTCTTGCCGGATTGTCTACTCAAATTGATGCCAGGGTGTATAGAAAAAATTTTCCAAAATTGTTCACCAATTAAAGCATTAATCAAAATAAAATCAGTATTAATTAAACGTTTGATTGATACAATTAGTTTGTTTACTGATGCAAATTTAATTAATTTTTTAATCAGTATCACAAATTTTTTTACTGAAATCAATTTTTTTTTTTATTTATTTCGGTGTGTGTGTGTTGGTTGCGCTCACACTCCGGGCGCTGTTGTTTTTCACCGAGTTGTTAAGATCCACCGTGAAGTCGACTCTAGGGCAGGTATTACTCCACAGCTGTCTGTTGGCTTCCATTCAGTGGACACAAGCGTTCGTAGGTGCATTGTTTTCACTAAGTGTTTAAAGCACTTATAAAAAGGGCAGTAATCGCAGGTTTTAGAGATTAACTTGATCACATCTTTATTTTGTTCTCGCTTAAGTGATAATTTTAAATTTAAAATTAAGTTTAACATAACGAGAAACTCAAAAAATGGACATTTCCACTATTCCATATTTTAAGCAAGTTTCAAAATTTTGATGAACTTATTTGACCTCCCCTCGTTATTTGTTCCAATGCAATATTAACAACAACTTACTATGAACTTCATATGTATATGTAGTGCATACTTGTAAGGAAATATGATACTAAAGAGGTTTGTCTTTAGTATAAATTTAAAGGTGCGTATATGTTGTAGTGGGTTTTGTGTACATGTATGTGTAAATACATTTCTTTATATGTATGAATTTATACATATAGCTAGTATTAGTAGTTACATGAAAGAATAAAACTAGTGAAAACCTGACCAAATTATAGCTGCATGCATAAATGCATGGATTTTAAAGGGTGAACACGAATATTGCTTACAGTTTCCTATAAGAATTTAAGTATTATGCCGCAGTGTGATCTGGCAACTCTACTATGATATCAGCTTGGGTTGCCAGTAAAAGAAGTTAAAATTTAAATATTTTATTTACTTTTTGGCCCTTAACCATGTCAGTAAGAACAATTTGGAGTGGTAGTAGGCACCCTTTATAACAACTTGCATCATTTTATACGCCAGTACTTCATTTGTGCCCATTAAAATTCTTATTATGTTGGTTTATGGTTGCCAAGTTTATTTTTTGTTTGAGAATAACAATTAATAACAAATTGATATAAAATTTATATACCATTGTTTGTTAATTGCTTTTAGATATTAAAATCATTGTAAATTAAAATTCAAAGCTCCAAAAGCAAACCCAACAAACACAAAGTCAAAACTTTGATATAATAGTACTTTATAATTTGATATATAAAATTATTCTCAAACCTTATTCAATGGTTTGATTTTAACAAACGAGTAACTTTTTTGATGAAAGCTGTTAGAAAAACTTTTTCTCACACTGTGAATATTTCTTTAATCATTATTATTTTAAGGTGCACATGTTGTTAAGATAAATTTATTTCTTTCATAAGGTGTATGTACCCATGTGTGTGTGTGTGAACATATATATGTTTGAATGTATTGTAATCATTATTGATTTTCATATTATTTTAAGTGCTGAAGAAGTTTTACCTACACAACGCTACATTTACTAGAACTTACTCCTTCTATAATTCTAAACGATAGAGAATTTTGTTTACTCTAAAAACAATTATAATTTGTAACTTAATTGGTGTTAAGATGGTTTTATTAGTTTGGTATATAAACTGTAGTTAAAATTATACTTGTTATCAAAGTAACTTCAAGTTATTATTGCTGCTGGATGTCTTAAATAGATTTTGTAAAGTTTTGGGTTTTTTTTTTAATTTTTCTTTTTTTTGGTTTGACAAAAGGTAATAGGAAAATTAGTTAGATCAAATATACCTATATATGGAAGGTTTAATAAAATAAATAAGGAATTAAATCAATACGATTTGGGATTATTTATAATTAAATTTTATTAATTGTTAGATGGAAATTAGAAATAATACCAATTGAAGAGAGAGTAGTAAAGATTTTGAAAATTCATATGATTTTAATGAAACATACACAATTGTTGTTATAGTCTCTAAAAACAGATAGAAGAAAACTTAAATTTAATAGTAATGTATATTAATTTAGATCAAGTTTTTTTCTAAAATAAATGTTAGTTGTCATTAAGACTAACAACTATTGTTTAAGTATTTGTGGCTTAAAAGCTTTTACATATTTAGTAACCTTACAATGTAGCAATGATTGCTTAGTAGGCGAAAACTTTTGGAATTTGTTAGCTTCATTTATCGTGTACCCGATTTATTGATAATTTATGTGAAATATGTACGCGGAGTAAAAACATGGTTTCAGTATGGTTAAAAAACATATTATGGTCCCTGCAATTGCAACAAACAAACTTTTAACAACAAAGTGTTTACCTACCTTGAAAATTCAAATATAGTTACATTTAACAATATAATGTTTTAATAAAATAAAGCTACAACTATACACTTAAACATATTATGTTTACCTTAACCATATTATAATCACGGCTACCATATTATGGTTAAATTCATCTATCCAAAAGCTATAACCATATTATGGTTGCCTCCAAACATGCTATGGTTAGTACTTGATAACAATACTATGTTCAAAATTATAACATTTTAAGACATTGTATGTTTAATTTTAATTTAAAAAAAATAATATGTTTAAAAAGCAAAAGGTCGTCACAGGCTGGAATATGAATCAAAGGGTAATTTTTATAAAAGTGGAACATAACACTTATCAGGCATAAAAAATTAAATAAAATTATAATTTGACACTTAACAAACAAATCAAAAAAAAGTATAAAATAAATAACCATAATATGGTTAACATTGAACATATTATTGTTAATTCTGACCATAATATGGTTACTTTTGTCAAAATTCTGGGAAGTTTTTATCATATTATGATTAATTTTGACTACATTATGGTTACTATTGACCAAAATATGGTTAATTTTGACCATGTTATGGTTGATTTTAACCATACAATGGTCATATTTAAACATTATAGGGTAACCTGCAAACATAAGCATTGTTAAAATCCATTGCTCTTAAAATATGGTTACCTCCAACCATATTTTTTTCTACGTGTAGATATGAATTTTATTTGCCCATTAATAAATTGGCGCTGTCAAAATTGTTAAAAACCATTTTTTTTTTTATTTGAAACTTAAAGATGTCGGATTTAATGTCAATTCAATCTTACTGTTTTTGTTTCAAATTTACACGCAGAGAAAAAATATGATTGGACATGGTTACGGCAAATACACTATGCTTACTGCAACAATATATTGTTTTCGTACACAAAAAATTGTAATTTATATTTAATATCAGCAATATTAAAGTTGCTGTAAACATTTCAATGTTATCGCAATTTTGATATTTTTGTTATGCTAAAGTTCTTAACTTATTATGATTAACAGACAATAATATTACTACTTCCTTATTTAGTATGATAAACATGATAAGAATATGATTAAGGGAAAAATATTATGATATAATATTATGAATATATTAAGTGATAATATGATTCCATAATAATCCTAATATGGTGACTACAATCATGAATCTTATCAAAATATGTTGCTCATGTTTTTTCATTGTGTGTAGTTGTACGAAAACTTCTTTTTTCAAAGTCGTAAAATTTCTTTGACCAACAAAACAAAAAAAAAAAGAGGTTTAATTTGGCCGGGCTAAATCTATGATATACGCCACCAATTATAAGTCCACATATTACGACGGACAATTATAGGACACAAAAAGCAACACTCAAGTCAAAAACTGTTTGGAGAAATATTAACATAAATATGTATAAAAAATTTAAAAATTATTATTATTATTATTATTATTATTATTATTATTATTATTATTATTAATCATCTTTTCGAATTTGTGCAACTTTTTTCAGTTTACCTGTACGTATGAGTAATAAATGTGTGTGAAGCAAGGACCGGAAAATGTTTTTTTTTTTGTTTCTAAAAATAATTTATTGTCCAAGTTTAAAAAATTCTACATTTTACAGAAAATAAAAAATTTCTAAAATAGTATTGAAAAAAAGCCGTCGGAAAAATTAAATAAAATAAAGTTTTTAAAATAAAACGTTTTCCAAAAAACTTTTGTATAAAAAAAATTCGATTTGTTTGAAAATGAAAAAATTCTGAAAACAAAATAAATACATTTAAGCATTGTCATAAAAATTTAACTCTTCAAAACAAATTTACACAAAATTTATGAAGAGGTTTCTGAGAATACATAAATACAAGGCGAATTCAGTTTTCAGGTGGCGTTGAAAGCACAGCTGTGCTACTTTTTTTTCTTAAAGAGAGAGAGAAATGTCAAAAGTTCCTTGTGATTTTGACATATGGATCAACGAAAGCAACAAAAAAATACATTGTTGTGTTTTTGGTGTTGTTACTTGTTGTAGTATCGACACCACCGTTTACATGAATTCGCCTTGCATAAATACATACTACATTTTTTAAAAATTTAGAATAAAATTTTCTAAAAAAAGTTTTAAAAAATATTTTTCAACAAAAAAAAATTTTTTAAACAATTTTATTTGTTTTTTTTACAAAAAAAGTATTTGTTTTTTTTTTTTTGTTTTTGTTTTCAAAGAAATTTTTTTTTTTCGTTTCTATTTAAACACAAAAAAAATATTTATTTTTTCACACACAAAAATTTTTTATTTTAAAAATAAAATTTAATTTTATGTTTTCCGTTCGTAATTTCCGGTCGTTGGTGTGAAGTTAAATTTGCATAACAGGGTTCTGTTAAAGCACTTACATAACACTGTTAACCATATAGAATTGTGATATATGTATTCAAATTGTAATTATACCTTGATCAAATGGACTGGAAAAAAATATATGGCTTAGCACATATCCCGCTAATCCAAAACTTGTATTATTTTAGGTATATAATAGGACTTTACATGTTTTTTTAATTTTTTAAATTAACAATTTTTCTGGAGATAGGCGGATGAAATTTGATGGAATTTGTGGACAAAGTGGTCTTTTATGAAAATTAATTGTCAGAAGCTTAAAGGTGTTGCGTCTTTATACGAATTTTTCAATTTGTCCATATTTTCAAATTCAAGGCCTATTGCCTTGGCTTTTCACCCTTTTAGCACTTATCCGCCCCCGATGCTTTTTCTCCAATTTTCTAATACCTAATAAAATTCAACAATTTCCAGAACTATATAACTCTGATCTGAAATTAAATATGGGCATAGAATTAACAGTTCTGAAATGTTTATGGCCTTGTCTTTTCACCCTAGTAGGACTTATCCGCCCACAATTTAAATGTTTATCTGTTTTCTTTTATTTTCTATAAGTACCTAATAAAATTCAGAAATTTTAAATTTAAAAAATTAAAAACATGTTTCTATTGTATACCTAAAAAAATAAAAGTTTTTGATTAGCGGAATATGTGTTAAACCCTATATTTTTTTCCAGTCCACTTAATCCAAAAATGCAGGTATAATTCCAATTTGAATGCATATATCACAATTTTATAAGGTTAACAGTGTTATGTTAGCGCTTTAACAGAACTCTGCTATGCAATAAATTTCGAATTTTAACTTCACACACATGAGTAATAAATGTTTGTAAGCATAAGGGAGGATACTACTATGTATATTTTTTTTGCACTAGGCGCAGTTTTTGAGGGTTAGTTTGACAGGAAAACCAAATTCCAATTGGTTTCCGTGATATAATCGTGAGAAAAATTTAATTTTCTTCGGAAAAGCAAGTTTTAGCCAAAATATACAGTGGGCCATAAAATCCAAACAGCAGCTTAACTAGCAAAGCCTAAATGGCGTTTTGTTAGTTTCGATAATTGTTTCGATAAATAAAACACGAGAAGGAGTTTGCCTTTTATTTGTTGAACTGTGCAAGCTGATTAAAAAGACCTCTCCAATGTCTCATGTATTTCAATTATATTTTCAAATTTATTGCCGATATGATGATACTTTGTTCAATCCACCGCACTACGTAATTTGACCTACTTTTTAGGATATGGCTGAAACTTGGAATTTAACGTGTTGTAGTGTTTCATATCGTTAGGCTTTATCGATTACACGTTCTTACTTATTTAATAACAGTTTTAATAACTAAAATTAAAATCTCATTATGAAATTCCCCCGACATACAAAATAAAATCTCTTTTTAACAAAACTTTAAGAAACTTTTATTAATTAATCAATGTAACTCAAACTTAAACAAATAAAGCTACATACAATACAATTTTCTTAAATTCTTTTTAACAAAATTAATTTCGTCTACCTTTAATTCACCACATATCATTAGGGGCCTTTTGTGTTGCAACCACCTTCTCTATGGAACTATTTAAACATTTTAATAAAATATCAATCACTTTTTCTTTTTAACTAATTACATTTGCCTTTATTTATGAATAATTAATGAGCTGCAATCTATTTCAACTAAGTAACACCGGTTAGTACTAAAATTGTGGCTGAAACTCTACAATGAAGAAATTACTTCTAATAAGTATGAGAGTATCAAAACCACAAAATATATATTTCTGCCAGTAGTTGCACGAACTCAAATCCTCACCTCTATTGATACTAAAGAAACAACAACAAGAAACAACTAAGTAAGCTTTCGAGAGCCACAACAATATACATACATAAGTGAGGAAGTTTTAGTGTCTTAAAGGAAAAAGAAAACAGAGAATAAGCTATCAGAAAAAATTTCTTTCAACTTGAAAGTTTTTTAGAAATGAAACTTTAGAATAAAGACTGTATGCTGAAACACATGCTGAAAATTTTATGAGGTTTTATTAAGTTATATGGGTTTGTTTAATTTCAAATGCTTGCGAATGTCCGTTAAATGTATAGTAAAATATTTTAAAAAATAAACACATATGGGGTATTCACAAGATGTGCTATCAGGTTGTATTGTCATAATGTTTTAACATTTTACAATGGTTTAAAAATATTGTTGTTGCTTTGTGATCAAAACGTGTTTTAAATTAATAAAACTTTGCTTGCTATGTTTATTGTGCTGTCGTAATTAATCAGAAGAGACCAGAGCCGAGCAACTGAGCCGAGCGGCTATGATTTTGTAGCCGTCGCCATTGATGGTATAGTTTTATCCGGCTAACAACCGAATTTAACCTGCGGTTAGCATTTTTTGCAACAAAACACTTGCGGCTTCAAATTAGATCGCTTAGGACTCTGATGTTGGTAAACAAACAAAATAACATTTATTTGTGGTTTGCGTCTGAAAAATGGAAAATGTTCAGGAAAGATCTAATTTAAATTATTAATTCATGGATTAGAATTAAAAAAATTTCGATTTTAGGTAAATATTTATTTTTTTATATTTGTTTTAAATCAGCTGATTTAAATTCAAAATAGCACACTAAATTATGAGGGGTTGTTCACAACAGTCGTATTTTTTCATTTTATTATTTTAAGACATATGACTTTATGACACCTTGTGAATCCCCCAATAAATTTGAAAATGAAATCTGCGTTAACGTGATTTGAAATGTAATAAAAAGGGAAAACGTAAATACGCAACAGCAGGTTTTTGTTTGTGCGACTAATGAAGACAAAAACGATATCTTTATCCGTTTAATAGCTTATAATGAATTTCGGCATCGATTTTTTAGTGCATATTTTTTCATATTTTACCCTTTGCAGCATATTTTCGTCAAAAGAAACTTTTTGCTGCACTTTTTAGTTTAAAGAGCATATCCGACCTTTTTGATACATGTTTGGATAATTTTGTGTCGTTTTTTAAATAAGATTAAAGTAATGCACAACCTGTACCCATGTTCTGTAACTTTGGTGAGAACTTCTCGCGTCGAAAAGATGTGAAACAAAATATTCCATTGTTTCTCGAAAAATGTCGAAAACTATAAAAAGAGATTACGTCGTTACGTCATAATGTCATAATTTTATTCTGGTGGATCCATCACTGCTCCAAACAGGGCACACTTTAGAAAATTCGTTTTTAAACACTATGGTTTGATCGAGATGGGTCGATTAAACTTTTTGGTTATTATTATATGCAAATTATATTAAATTGTCAAATGTTTTAATTTTAAATAAGCCATTTCTGTTTTTGAAGCATATTTTTTAAAATTTTAAGGTCATATTTTCAAGCTCTTACAACATATTTTTTGAGTATAAAATACTTTTTTGAGAGCATATTTCCGGTTTCCCTGGTTATTAATAAATGCACATAAGGTTTTTTTAGTGTGAGACTGTACATTTTGTAAAAAAAAAAAACATATAACGAAAATACCTGTTATACTTTCATCATACAAAATAACGTGTGCGCTTTGCTTGCTGTCGCTGTTCCACATTAAGAAATTATTAGCTAGTAAATTTATAACAGTTCTGTGTCTTGAGCGTTATTCTATTTTATTATGCTTGATTGCTCAGATTAATTGTCAATTGTAAAATCGCATTTAAACCACAGCTTCGGTTTGGGATTCTACATGTTTTAAGGTTTTGTGAATTTATGAAATATTTGTATATTGCAAAACGTTTCATCGATTAATCATTGTATCCTAACAAATGTCTTGAGTGTTATTCGAACTTTTTTATAGTAATTGAACTTTTTTATTGTATTATTCAGGGTATTATGTTCAAACGCAGATATTATACACTTCAATTGTTAAAAATTTAACATATAGTTTGAAATTCCTACAATTTCCACCTACTAAGTGTTATTTAAAATTAGTTTTAGATATATAGTGCTTTCAACCCCTACTTTTTGTGAACTTTTCTCAGTGTTGCCAATTAAGCCATTTAGGGGCTAGATTTGGCAATTTTTCTTTTCGTGAAAAATCTATTCGGCCATTAGTCATTTTCATTAAGCAAAATTTTTTAACCTAAAAATGTTATAAAAACAGCATTGTTTGTGTTGTTAAGTGCAATCGTTCTTAGCTTGTTAACGCAAATGATGTTTACAATAAAAAAGTAAATTTTTTCGTTTCTAAAAATTGATTAATATAAGCAAAGTAATCTCTAATGTGCAATTTCAGGGTGGTAAATAAATTTTGTGAGTTTTTGATGCGTTTTTTGTAATAAAATCTTAAAAAGTCTTTTTAGCCTCTTTTTACTACCAATATAGCCATTTTTAGTAGTGAAGAGTAACATATAACATTTTTTTTTTTCGTAAAAATCTTTACAATTAGAACCCTGAAAGCAAATGTAACGCTCAAGACACAAAATATATCAAAAATATTATATTATTTCAGGGTTCATTGAATAAAGCGAAAACTATATTATGAAAAGTTTTAAAAATTAAATTGATAAAGCTAAAAAAATAACACAAGATGAACACTTGAAATGAGAATCGCCCATATAGTTCTGTAACTAAAAATCATAATATAAAATTTTGTAAAGATCATAATTAATTGTAATTTCTGTATGAAGTCTAATCGCGAAACACACTTTAATACTTCTAAAATCATAACGAATACAGCTATTGCCACTTAATTTACCACATTTAAATTTTTTTATTACTGGAAATTACCCTGCCACTGTTGTTATAATAGGCCATGTGTCTATCAAACGTTTTGTTTTCTAGTTAAAAATAATTTTGATATTTTTTCCATAATTGTTTTTTTCTCTAAAAAGTATTAGTTGTCCATACAAAAAGCAAAAATGGGTCATCCTAACGGAATAAAACCAAGTAAACATGTATAATCGGTCAAGCCCGACCATATGATACCCCACACCAGAGTATTTAAAAATAAATTTCGAGAGTCCGTCCTATTTGCCACCCATGGGCAATCATCGACCTGCCAGAGCCAAATTTTTATGAAATAACCTTGGAAGCCTAAATATAGAAAACTATATAAACTATTAAGAGTAATCGGGAAAAAGGGCGATCAACACTTATATTTACAAGATTTTTTATGTTATAAGGTTAAGGTTTATGTAAAAGTTCTTTCTGCTGAATATTATTTAGATATCTTCATCTATATGAGATTTGTTTGCCTTAAGATGATTTTAGGATGGGCGTTTATATGGGAGCAACCAGCACAACATTTTCGGTATGACATAGCAGCCATCGTGAAAATATTTTTAATTTAACTACCAACATTTAAAAGGAAGTTATGGCGTTAAAAGGTACATTCGGGAGTAGTATATGTATAGAGCTATGATCAAATATGGACCGATTCCAATAAAATTTGGTAAGATGATTTCGATCTAAATACCAATAATAAGATTTATGGACATACAGACCCTATTCCGGAAAGAATGGGGCTTATGTGAAATTATAACCCGTTTCTAACCATTTTCCGTAGGCTAAGTCATTGTGATCAGAGATACGAGTTAGAAGCTTTGTACCAAATTTCATCAAATAATTTCCAAAATTGCGATCTGTACTTTGCGCGCAAGGCTTACATGCACAGCCATCCAGCCGGACGGACGGACATCGTTAGATCGACTACGAAATTGATTCTCAATCGTTCGGTATATACTAAAGGTGGTTCGAAGACCAATATTTTAAGGTGTTACAAACATCAGCACAAGCGCAGAATACCCTCATCACTATTATGGAGAAGGTATTACTGCTAATGGTTGTTTTAAAGATCTAGGGAATCATGGCAGATGTTAAACAATTTAAATGGAAAAGATTATTTTGAAAAAAAAAAATTTTAAGACCACAATTAATGCATCACGTTCAGTATTTTAAATATAAAAGTACTCTATTAAACTTTCATACTTCTAAAATTTTTTCAAATTATGCCTTCTTTCCTGCCTTACTTTCCTTTCCCTCATTTAAGTTCAATTAAGTTTGAAAAACAACTTTTCCCTTAATTGCTAAATGTCAATATCCACAATTTGATTAGATTAATCAACATTATTTGCATATTTCTTGCAATCTAAATGTCTAAACAATGAGTAATTAGTTAAAAAGTTTATTTAATAAATTACTTAATTGCTTTGCAAATGTTATAAAGCATGCTTCTAGGTGTGAGTGCTGCAAATGTAAACAACAAACTAACATAGCAAAAATTAAAGTATACCTAAAAGGAGCATAGGAAATTAAAGCATAATTAAAAGGTGCATATTTACTTACTTTTTATGGCAGTTAAGAAATAAATTGAAATTTAAATGCAATTTATAAGCTCATATGTTTAAAATAAAATTTGTAAACACAAAATGCAGTCTGAAAGAGTTTATTTATTATTAACTTCATACTATTTACACATTACATAACCACAATACTTTGGCAAAAACAATAATAATGGAAAAAAATAAAACTAAAGAAAATAAAATAATTTTTATCTGATGCATGCAACAGAATATTTAAATTCGATTTATTTTGTATGGTCTTGAATAAGAGATTTATGAAAAACAATGTTTATGAAATAAAAATATTGGTTCATATACCAAATATAAAATAAATCTACTGCAAAAAAAACCAATTTTACAAAAAAAATTTTTTATTTAAATCGTTTTAACAAAAAAGGGACATGAAAAAAGTAGATTCGAAACCAAATGGGAAATTGTAAAAATAAAGCAAAGTGCTTAAATTTATGGCATAAACGATCTATAAAACACCTTATTAATTTTTAACATAATATAAAAAAGCTTTTCAATTTCAATCTGACCGTCTAAAACGATTCGGTTGCTCTCAACTTGAATCCAAATTAGGCCTTAATTTTCAAAAATTGTTATTGTATATTAGAATTATTCGCTGTAGAAACTAGGGTATTCATTTAATCGGGCTTTTGCTTTAATCGGTTAATCGCTCGATTAATTAACCGAGGTTTTGGTTTAATCGGTTAATAATCGGTTAATTTTGTTATTGATCGGTTAACCGATTAATAAAGTTTTGTTATAAATTAAGTAATTTCATTAATTAAAAATGCAAATATTATTTATTATTTAAAGTTTATTAAAAAAAAAAAAACATTAACATAACAAACAAAACTATTCTTGAACTAAAACGAGCAAACAAATAAGTAATTCATAAATATGAAAAACATATTTTATAATTTATACATAATATTTTTATGTATTTTTATTAAAAAATAAACTGTGAGATTTTGTTATTAATTATTTCAATAGTGCATTTCAATAATCTTTTGGAAAAATAATTTGGTTTAAATGTTAAGGATTTAAGCGATTCTTTTCTTTAGTTTTGATAAAACTTGACTTGGAAAAAATTCTTTCACTTATCGAAGATGTTGCAGAAATCGAAAGCAACCCATAATATAGATTCAAGAATGATAAAAACAAGATTATGCATTACACATGTTTACAAAATTCAACTGTTTAATATGACGTCACTTTAGCATTGCTTGTGTTTCTATATTTTTTAATTCTCAGTCCTTCTTCAGGATTTCTCTTAACATATAAAATATTCCATTATGCCATTATTTCGGCTAATTTTGTAAAAGATTGTTTGTGTTACCACCGAGAGTTTCTTCTATTGTCAGGTCATCATCTGACTCATCCTGGAAAAGCTCAACACCAAACATTCTGCAAAAAATGTATTTCTGAACTACTAGTTTCTGTTTTTGTACTGTATTTTAAGAATGTACTGCTCGAAGTAAATATATATTAGAGGAAAAAATATTTTCCAAGCATGTACCTTTTTCTATGAGACGAAACAAATAATTTAAAACACAAACAAAAATGTTATAATACTACAAAAATCTAAAAAAATTTGTTACATCGGTTAATCGGTTAATCGACTGAAATTAACCGGTTTAACCGTTAATCGAAAATTGCCAATTTTAAACTAACCAATCAGTTAATCGGGTAGTTATTAATTGGTTACCCGATTAACCGAGTTAACCGAATGAATTCCCTAGTAAAAACTAAGCAAAACCGAAAAATTATAGGATAAAATATGGCAAATATTATACGACTTTTGATCTCATCAGTTATTTAGTATATATGTTTATATATATAAAAATATGTGTATCTCTCTATTGTTTCTTAAACATAAGTCTACATTAAAGCTTTTAAGGATGACGCTAGTAAATTTAACTTATTAAAAAATTTTAACATACATAAATATATCAAATTTATTTGGCTTAAAACCGCTTTCAATAGAATTTGAAGGAAAAAGAAGTTTAAGACCAAAATATACAAAAAAAAATACGCAACCTTCAATCTTTTCAGCTTTTTTTTTTTGAGTTTAAAACTAAAAACCTGGCAAACAGAAAGTCAGAAATCACTCAAAAGAAACTCTAACTTAAGAAAATATTCGGTTCTTCAATTATCGACCTAATGGCTCTAAATTTGTTAATGACCTTCTCTTCATATTAACAGCCAGGCCCACGATGTAACACGTTAACGTTCGCATAGAAAATTACATTTAAAACAAAAATAATTTCTAAAATTTGTTTTTGTTTTAAATGTAATTTTCGAATGCGAACGTTAACGTGTGACATCGTGGGCCTGGCTGTAAATAAATTCGACAAAAGAACTGGGAAAAACAGAATATTTAAAAACTAATAAAATCATTAATGAAATGCAAATGTCAATCCTTGTCAATAGTAAAAACCTAAGAAACAGAAGAGCAGAAATTACTTCAAAGAGTTTTGAACATAACAATAATGGATTTAATGGGTTAAGTTTGCAAAAAAATATTTTCTTAAAATAAGTAAGTGGACAAAACTAAATAAATATAAGAATATGAAACATGGCTACAAGGCCTCTGGCCTTATGAGATATTTTTAATTTAAGTTTTCTAAACTTTTTTCCAACCTTTGCAGACAAAATGAATAAGAACTGAACTTCAAATGAACTAGAACTGAACTTGAACTAAACCAGAGCTGAACTAAAACTAAACTGCAACTGAAATTTTGCCGAACTCGAACTGAACTAAGACTGAACTCGATATAAACTTAAACTGAAGTATAAATAGAACTGAATTTGAACTAAGCTTAACATAAACTAGAACCGAACTAGTACAGGGTGGCAATGAGCTGTATGGTTTAAATGGCTCATAACTTTTTTCACTATGCGATGATTATTATTACTTCTCTATGGATACGTGAATACGACTACGGTGAACGGCAAGCGCTATACCATAGTCCAAAAGCAAAACCAAAGATTTTAAATTTATAAAAATAAAATTAAGGTCAAAGAACATCGGATGACAAATTTTGCGCCAACTTGTACATTAATTACAGGTAATCACGATAATCTTCAGCATATCTGCTCTGCAAGGATAAGAAACCAAATAGCTAAATAATTAATAAAAATATTTCTATCATTGTATTTTGAGATTTCCAAAAAATACGGATTGATTTGTCGAAGTTGGTTAACAGCTGTATATTTATTAATATTTTTTTTTTTAACTTTATGCCACTGTGCAATTTTTCAACCTTTTAAAACAAGCAAAAATCATTTAACAATTGTTACAAATAAAATACAAAAATTACCTGTTTTCTTTTTTCATATTTCAAACCACTAGTCAACATTTAATATTCTGCAAATATTCTTTTTTTTCCGTGCATCATAATTTAAAAAATAATATTTTATGGACACATGAACAAAAGAAAAACTTACACAAATTAAAATTTTATAAGGCCATTCGGCAACTGAGTCGTGATAAAAATAAATAAATAAGAAATATACCATTGAAACATTATTGAGTTTTTAGTTTACAAAATATTTAAATATAGAAAACTAAAAATTATTTTTTAGACTTGTGTCAATAATATCGTTTTGTTTCTGCCAAGTAATTTCTTATAAAAATCTTGTATAATGTGTTCTTAAAAAAAATCATATCCTTGGAATGAATGTTTGAAAGAAAACAAAATGTTTCTACGAGAAATCAAAAGAAAAGTCAAAAGCTTCTTATTAAACACACGTGGATTATTAAGGCACTTAGGGAAAAAATGAGGTAACGAAATGATATTTTAAAAGGCCTGTTACACATATGTTGATTTTAAATTTGAAGCAAACAAATAAAAGAATTTGAAATTTATGATATGAATTTTAAAAGTATTTGGAATTGTAAAAATTATTTTTGTTACATTTTTAAAAAACTTTTTTATAAAAACATGTATCGAGCACAGTTTGCGATTGTATCGTAAGGGACAATTTATCGAAATTCGGTTGTTTTTCTTGCAAATCGGTTTTAAGTACCCGTTACAATCACGAACAAATTCAAAGAATATGAACTTGTACAGTTGCGAAGAAAATGCCCATCTAAATACAAATAACGTATTGCATTGCTAAAGAGAAAAATAATAAAAAACCCTTCTCTTGTAAAATTTGCTTTTTGTCGCTTACGATATAATCGCAAATATTACTCTACGTATGACAATTTTATTTTGATCTCATATCACTCATACGCATCGTATGACATGAAGTTGGCAATAAATCAAATCAAATAATCGAATAAGTATACAGGTTCTCTAAAGCAACAAAAAATAAAGCCTCAATAGTTGCAATTCGAAATGAAACTAGACTACCGGTTCAACAAATCTGCCAAAGAGTTTTGAAAAGTTAGCTCGGGTTTTCGAAATTTCGGTCCATGAAGTTTTTGAATTTTTTAAATAGGCGTTTGAAATAAGTCAAAAAAAATTTACTAAATGTACTTCTGAGCTAAAAAAAAAAATGCAGATGTCTTTAGTAGCATTCTATGGCGATTCTTTTCTCAGGATATATTAACCCTCTAACTCTCATTTTAAGGCGTAATTTTTGTCCTTTTTTCCAACTTTTACACAAAAGTATACTAAAACGGCACTTTAGAGGGTTAAAATGTTCTACGAATATATGCTGCATCAAATTTACTAGGGATCCTCACAGACCAAAAGTTCTTGCAATATGTGTAAAATGCTTAATAAAGGAAAATTGAAAAGTAGCATATATTTTTATAAGAATTAATATGAATTTTTAAATTTCTTAAAAAAAAAAATTTAAAATAAAGGGAGAAAATTATTGTCAATAACAATTTAAAAACAAGTAGGAATAAATAGTCGGTCAAGCACGACCATATGATACCTTACATTACAGTTTTTAGAGACAAATTTTCAAGATTAAACCCTATTTGGGATCCGTAGGCAATCATGGACCCGCCAATACAAAATTATTTTATGGGGATATGGTTTATGTAAAAGTTCCTTGTTCCACTCATTATTTCAATTATTTTATTTCCCGTTTTCCCGGGATTTTTCTTGCGGGATCCCGGGGAATAAAAAATTCCTCATAATTTCAGAAAATAGCTATTTATACTTTGAAATTTAGTTTTCTATTCTCTAAAAATTAGCATCTGTGGATGGGTTGTGGATTAGGTCAATTACAAGAAGTGAGTACATGTATTTAAATCAATGTCTCCTGATGCAATAAATCTACTAAAAGCAAAATTGGCAGTGCAACAGTTGATAATTATTACATTTAGTGAAGTGAAGAGTTAATAAAGTACATAAATTCAAAATAAGATGCAGGCAGTAAAGTTTCATTGCCCATGAACAAGTCTTAAAAATAGGAGATACCTAAACATATCGCTCCTTTATTGCAACATAGTCATATCTATAAAAACAAACGATCTTGGCAAAATGCGATTAAAGTTTTCAAAATGTACCGACTTAAAGATATATTTTGCTATAACTTCGGTTCAGTTTGAGATATGACTATGATGCAATGAAGGATCGATATGTTTATTAGGTGATAAACACAAATTTTCAATTTCAATTTGTGTTGGTTTACATACCCGTGAAGTGCGGGGAAACCGAAATAAAATAACATTTTGGAAACTCGTGTAAGATACTACAACATACAACTTGAAAAACACATTGTCCTAAAGATTACAAATGGATCTATTGAAATGAAAAGGTTTGTAAGAAGCAGTCCGGTTGATGCTATTTTTGCATCAACCTTGACATACATTTGACTGATATAGACGTTGTTTATAAAAAGCCGAAGCATGCTACAACGGTGCACTTTTAAATATTTGTCCAACCTCGGTAAAAAATGAACGAAATTTTTAGGAAACATGATAATTAGTAAATAAAATCAGGAATATACTTTTTGAAGACTTACTAAGCGCTTTGAGTGTGTCAGAAAGTTATTTCCTAAGCCGTTAAAAAATGTTACATATTTCTTTAAAATATTTTATCTATTTTATTAATTAACTTTTTGATCTCATATCTTGAGTACCTTAATTTTTATTTTGTTTTTATTATTGTTTTATGAATTAAATTGTTATGTTTATGTTATCTTTTTATCTTGTATCCAGAGCATAATAATACTGAATAAAAGCATGATAATAGGTAATAAAGGCGTGAGATAATAATAATTCAAGTTCCTATTTCAATCTTCGAATAATTTCCTAGTAAAGACTTCGCCTACAAAATAATGTGTTGAGTAATCAGAAAAACATAAGAGCACTACTTACAATTCTACTGAAAGAACCAATGAATTTAACAAGGGATGTCCCAAAAAGAACGCATTCAAAAGCAAGTCATTATTTTGTTTACTCTAATACATCCAGAAAAAAGTAGTTATAGAAGTTGTTATAGATGTAGTTATAGAAGAAAGCTGCTAAATAATGAGTTAAAGAAGCTATTCATTTTGAAAAAGTAAGCGAATTTTTTACTGGGTTTTTAGTATTGAACCATTTATTTTAGTTTCTTTGTAAACAAGTTCCTTTACGTTTTTCTATAAAAGTTTTTTTTCATTTATTAATAACAAAATTTACTTTGTATTATTTATATGGAGCGGGATCCCGGGATCCCGGGAAATTTAAAAAAAAATCCCGCTTTCCCGGGAAACGAAAAAGTCCGGGAAAAAAAACTCTAATGGGTATACTAAACGGTCTAGAAACAATATTTGTCAGCACAAACGCATTATACCCTATATACAACGTATTTTGGACTGAGTATAAAAATAAATAAACTTGCTATCCCTACTATAGTCTAAAAGATTTTGTATATCTTGTTGCATGGTTGAAACAATAATAAATATCAAATATCAAAAAAAAATACTAAAAAAGGAATTAAATCAATTTTTTAAATTTATTTGTAATACGATTTTCAAAAGGTATAAAAATTCTTATCAATAAGAGCTAATAAAAGGATCAATCAGGACAGCGGTCCAGAAAAATCGCTTAAATTTTAAAAATAACTGAAAATTAAAATAAAAAAATTCTTTAAAATTCAAAAAATTACTAAAAACGATTAAAAACTTTTTTTTTAACAATGGATAGTTATTTAAAAAAAAATCGCTTTATTTATAAAATATAAATATAAATGAGCCGATGGAAAAATCGCATGATTAGGTATTCTATATATTTATTTTTTATCAGTTGGGTTAAAGCAAAATTTAAAAATATTTACTAAGAAAACGCATTTGTAAAAAATACATTAAAATCTAAAAAAAAGTGGAATACAGATTGTTAATTATAAAAATGCTTAATAATCTCAAGTGTTCCAAATAAAAACAAACATTACCTTAATTGCAGAAAAAAACCGTTAATATTTAAAAATATTTAAAAATCAGAAAAAAATAATATTTAAATAAATAGAAAAATCTGAAATTTTTCGAAAATTTGAAAACATTGTTGCTAACTTAAGGCCTTATTCATAAACAATATTCCATGTTTATAACAGGTTTATAAGACGAATTTTATATGAAAATTTGTTTAATTAACCTTTAATAAAACTGAAATATTTTTTATGAATAAGGGGGTTAAAGTATAAAGTGTAGAAAAATCGCTTAAATAAATAAGCAAAAAATTTAAATTCAACGATTTAAAAAATAACAAAATGAAATTCTTGTGTTGGTCTTTTCATGGTGATTTGCCAAAAAAATACGGAAAAATGTGAAACACACACACAACTGGTTTTACAAATAACCCTATCAGAAGTTCTATACGTCAAAAAACCCTTAAAAGTCCAGTTGTGTAAACTTATCAAGTCATAAACGTGATGTAGTTAATTCACAAAAAAAGTATTTAAGTATTAAAGGATACCCGCCATAAACAAGTACAAGGCCTAATTTCCTTAGTACTACCGGTTTCAGAGATACCAGATAAGATTTTATCCAGCCGACGTCTTACGAAACTCTTCCACGCTTAAAGTATTATTTTCTCTTAGATTCCCGTCCAAAGGTTAGGTACTCCTGAAAACGTCTACGCACGATCTTCCAAAGCATATAAATTTTGACTTAAATATTTTATATACATTTTATATAAAATTAATTCGATGAATCTCATTTTCAAGTTTGCATACACCCAAGGTATCTTTCATTGGTCACTTCTAAGGCAATCCCTATTATATTTAAAAATTCTTAATTTTTAACTAATGTATTTTCTTTCATTCCTGTGAAGACATGGGAATTTGGTCAATTGTTAAATTTTTTTCTTTTTTTTTATATTTTACTATAGGTGTCTTAGAATTTCACAAGAATCAACTATAAAATATCCAAACTCTTTCTAATAGGCGCTCTTCTAAATCGATTTCCCCTTTCAACTTTCTCTCTATTGCCTAAATCCATCATATGATATTTCCACTTCTATACAGATGAAAAATATAGTAATTGCATAAACTTATAAGCTTTTAAACTACATGCATACACATATAAATGCAACTTAAAAAAATAAAAGGCACACATTCACACAAACACCAAAACATATGAAAAGAAAAAGGTTCTTAGAAGTAGCACAACAAAAACCACATTTCACAAAATACAACCACTACTATTATCCACTTAAACAACAGCAACTACAACAACTATTTTACATTTTACTACTTTTACGCAGCAATATTGTAAGAAAAAAAATAAGCAACATTATTTGTTCAAAAAAAAAGGCAGAGGAGAATCATAGAAAGGGGAGTAGAAATAAGTACTTGTAATATTTTTATTACAGTCCAACCAAACATTTGCCAAGTGAGAAGAATCCGTTTTCAACACTACAAATACAACAGCAAGAAAGTTTTGAACAATATTTATATTAAAAAATTATTATACACATCCATACATAATATTCACACACACACACGCACACACTTACATCTAAAGAAAAATTCTAAAAAAAAAAGGATTTTTCTCTTAATGTTTCTGTGTGTGCTTATGGATTGGTATGTGTTTGTGTAGTTGCGTATGTATTTCTATTTCTCTTTTTTTCAAAATAACATAATTTGTATATTTTTCTGACCTTAACATGCTTTTCAAACAATTTTTCAAGTAGAAGTAATGAAAGCTAACATCACAAATATAATAAAAGAAAAAATTATAAACCAGAAAAGGGGTAAAATGAAATGCATATAGAAACCTTAACAGTTGTGGTTAAAATTTAATGAACCGTTCCAAATATATACAATATACATTGTTCATTAAGAAAAATTTTCAAGCTTTAAAAAAAGCTTATAACGGGTCCACCATCTAACGTTTTTTTCTTCAACTAGTGCTTATTTCGTGAATGGTAACACTTAGCTCATGTCTGATTTGACAGATAATTAGTTTTATCCTTTCGCTGAACGAATATGGTTGTGTATACGCTTGAACAACGCTGGGAAATATTGCGACATTACTTTGAAAATCATGGTAAAGATGCAGAATGTGTGCGAAAATTGCGTACGGATTTTGGAAAAAGAGAAGCACCGTCAGCTCCGTATGTTCGTTATATTGTGAAAAAAGTGAAAGCAACTGGCATCCTCATCGATAAACCAAAGCGTGAAAAGCCAAAAACAGTGCGTACACCCGAGAATATTGCTGATGTGGCAGAAAGTGTGCGTGAAGCGCCATCAACATCAATTCACCGTCGTTCTAAACAATTGAACATTTCGGAGACATCATTGAGACGAATTTTGCATAAAGACCTTGGTATGACGCCATACAAAGTCCAATTGGTTGAAGCCATCTGACCATCCAATGCGGTTTCGCTTCGCTAAGTGGACCTGCGATCGACTTACAGAAGATGCCGATTTTGCCAAAAAAATCATATTTTCAGATGAAGCTCATTTTGATCTTGGCGGGTATGTAAACAAGCAAAATTGTCGCATTTGGGGCACAGAAAATCCGCACGCATACATTGAAAAGCCGATGCACCCAAAACGAGTCACTGTTCGGTGCGGATTTTGGTCCAGAGGCATAATTGGCCATTTTTCTTTGAAAATGAGAAAGGAGTGGTATTTTTGTTCACAAAAATTGAAGAGGAGGATATTGCCAACATTTGGTTTCAACAGGATGGCGCTACGTGCCACACAGCCGAAGCTAAACTCGATCGCATTATCAGCCGCAGAGCTGATGTCGTTTGGCCACCTCAGTGCTGCGAAGCGTTTTCGAGATATCGAATCGAACACTAAAGAGCGATATTTAGTGTTTATTTTTGATATTTTCAAACTAAAAAATTTCAAAAAAATTTTAAAAACCAAAAATGCACCACCACGAAATTTGGACTAGAGGTTGGCCTCTCGCCAAATTGATCTACTAAGACGAAATTTTTAGAAAAAAACGTGTAAATTTTCTAACATCATAACTCCCAAACTAAAAGGGCTACAAACAAGTTTAGTACTTAAAGTTGTTCATAAAAAAAAATAAGCAGACAAGTTTCTGGTACTTTTTTGAAATTTGGCCCTTTTGGGGAGTAAACGGGTAAAAACCTGTATTTTTTGGAACTTTTTTGTCACCCCATCCATTTTTAAAACCAACAAACATAGAAATCAAAATTTTATCACATTCGTAACTTAAGCTGCCCACACACTAGTGTTAATGGGGCTGTGCGCACGCAAATAACAAGTAATAACAAATTTTCAATTTCTTGTGATTTGTTCGATGTGTTAGTGGCCTTGTGCGCGAACATTTTAAACTTTTCATTTTAGTGTACTACAACAAAACATCGAATTGTATGTATATATTGCGGAGTTGTTAAACATACAAAAATTTTTTGTATTGTTCTTCGATTTTCTTCTTTTTCTTAATTTCTTTTTCGGTTGTGTACACAAATAAATTATCAATTGCATCATCCGCTTCACAATTCATGTTGTCTTTTTGACATTTAAGGTTATTGTGATTTGTGCGTCGTGTTTGTAGAAATTGTACGTCAACAAATCACACGCACAAATCACTAGTGTATATAAATTTTGTACTTTTTAGAAATTCAAACGTTTTTACAGGAAAAAACTTGCTTTAGTTAAAAAAATTATAAAAGCAAAACAAAAAGAACTTTAACAACAAAATAAGAGCTTAGAAAATTTTTTTTTTATAAAATAATACTAACCAAAAAAAAAAATATAAAACTTTTTAAAAACCTTTCAAAAATGTATTTATTTAGACAATTTTCTGAAAGTTAATAACGTCTTCTTTATCTTCTCAGTAAACAAAATTAGTTTTTTTTTAAAGCACTTAAGAGAAAAAGCGCATAATCGAGCGCTTCAATTAGAGAGCTCTTATGCAGCATTAAATGATAAAGTATAAAATATACTATTTTAGTGCTGACAACGAAGAAGGTTTTTACTAAAGTAAAAGCAAAACGTGAATGAATATGTTAATCAACCCTATTCTGCAATTCGATTTCGTCTCTGCATTCAGTTTCGTTACGATCGAAAATTGGTATTCTGCAGAAAAACGGAATCGAAAGAATAAGAAGAAGATAACAATGTTTACAAAATCAATTGTATCAATGTGGAATGTGGAAATGAAAAAGCAGAATAAGCAAGTCTGTTATCATTTTCATAAACAAATGTCAAATTTAATAAAAAGTTCTGTGTATAATAAAGTAAATTGTTTATACTATTGCTTTAGCCGTCATTAAATTTGCCAGTTTTTCGTATTGCTCCGGTGTTGTTGTTTTTGACCTGCATACATACATTACAAAACACTCATATTCCAGTACAAAAAATAACAATTTAAAACAAAAAAAATATAATAATAATTTGTATTTAAATCGTTTTTGAATTTTTGACTTTTTTACTTACATTATGTGCGTTCGTTTACTTTTCTAGTAAAATCCCAGTTAAATCCAGTAGGTGAGTAATATGAAAATTTTACAAATTTATGTGTACGCGAACGCATTTCAGTAAAATCCAGTACAAATTTGTACAAATTTTGGGGTAAACGAACGCAGCTATTTTTTCACTTTTTTACTTAAAAAAACAAAAATAGAAAAAACCTCCGTTAACAAAAAAACAACTGAGAGAAAGGGAGCTCCGATCGTAATGCAGAATACATACAATCGAAAGAAACTGAGCGGAATCGAAACGCAAAATACCAAAATTGCCAGACGGAGAAAATTTCGATTCGAATCGAAACGCAGAATAGGGGTGATTATGTATAGTTAGCCCTTAAAAAAGCACTTTAGGAGTGCTTTGTTTGCATGCTAAAAGAAGCGCTTATTGCCAGCTGGAAATAGTCCTCCAAACCGGGAACACCCCATACAAAAATCAGGCATCCCATCAGCAGGTTTGAACACATTTTTTACTGAGTAAAAGCTTTACATTCCGTACGTTATCAAATGGTTTTTGATTTTTTTTTTAAATGCATTAGATGGGCTATTCGTTATTTTTTGACAGTTACTTAAGCTAGCATTAAACAGTTGGGCCTTAACTTTTTTAAAAAATAACGCTATATTAGCGCTCCCATCTGCTTAATTTCTTGACTATGAGATTTTTATTTCACTTTGCGAAAAAAATAAAAAAAAAACAAACACAAACACAAACCAAAGTGTTGTATGAGTGAACATGCAAGTATTTGTATCAAACATGAATACTGCCTGCTACACAAAAAGATTTGTTTTGCAAGTTGATGTTGTTTGCAACAACGATAAAAAAAAACAGCAACAACAACAGCCATATGAGAGCATAATGATGATTGTACAATTTCCAGCATGGAATGATGGCTGCTGCTCTTTACTTGCACATGACCCTGATGTCTTGCCAAGTTTATTTCTATAATTTTTTGTTTTTTTTTTCAAATGTTATTTCTATAAAATCTCACAGGCTGTTTTTCAAGACAGAATGAAAAACTGTTGTAGTTTATTTTTTTTTTAAATTTTACTTATGTTGTTTTATCTGTTTTTATATTTCCTTGCTTAATTCATACTTATGTCTGTGTTTATTATATAAATGTTTTTTGTTGTAGTGGATATTCTATAGGGATTTTTTAGTGTTTTTTTTTGCTTTTTATTTGAGCTGTTACATTTTCTTACATTAGTTTCATCTTTAAGCTTTATGGTAATACTAATGTTTTTTTAATTTAAGGTTTTTTGGATTCATTTTTCTTCTTTATTTTCGTTTATTTTTTAATTTAATGTTAAACTGTTGTTGTGTGTTTTTTATAAAAAAAAAAATTTATTTCGGATGTTGTTCTTTGGTGTCTTTTAAGCCATTTAGACATTTTTAACACATGTAGAAAAAAACAATTTAGACATTATTTCTACAGTTTTTTTAAGGAACGAAAATGTTATTACATCCTTTGTTTAGTAAGACATTTGTAAAAAAAATGCAGTTGATACATAAAAAGTTGTATTTTATATATATTTCGTATTAAAGAAAAACAATTGGATTAAAGTTATTAGAATTGTTTAATTTAAAGGTTACTTTAAAAGCAGAACACTTAGAATGGTAAATGTCCTCGAATCTTAATCAATATAAGAAAAGAAACTAAAACCTCAACTAGGACTTAAGCATGAAATAGGACAGAATTTAAACTGAACTAGAGTCAGAATCAGAAGATATTTAAATAGCTGCGTTAAAATTTTAACTATAACCTAAACAATAACTTGAATTAGAACTCAAATGAAATTACCCTCAAAGTAACCTTACTAGTATTGCATAAAACTGCAAATTGAGTTAAAACTTGAAAAAAACATAAACAAGAATCTGAAGTTGCATTAAAAAACAACCCGTTCAAATGACAGAACCGAAACCTTAACTAGAATTGGAAAAGACATCTGAACTGGAACTTTAACTAGTTATTACCTGATCTAAACTTGAATTTGAACTGTAGTGGAACAATTTCAAAATCGAATTTAAACTGAACTGGAAGTAGCCTTGCTATCAGTATAAATACATATAGGGGTTTTCATGTCAAGTGAGCCAATTTTTAAATCGATGTCTTCCGATTTGTATATTCATCGATATATATTTAATACTTTAGCCGCCCGCTTTTAACAGAGATTTCCGCCTAAACTACAATCATCCGCCAGCCGAAAGGGAACCTTCATATCCAGGTCCTCTATGAAGAAACCCTCACCAGTTCTACTTACTTACTATGAACTGTCAGTATAGACCCTTCGGGTTGTTTCAGGGAAAGACAGCTCAATAAGCAGTGCATTCTAAAATGTTGTATGTTTACCGCAAAAAGATTACGGGTTGCAGTAGTGCACCTTACGACACCACAAGTTATACCTCGCCTTTAGTCGTATCGCCATCTGTTTGGCCGTAATATACGTAATATATATGCCTATGTTAATCGCATTTTACGATACCACAATCATATAAATCAGAATCGTCTAAGCCACTGCCTCAAAGATTCAATTGCCACGCTACAGGCTAAATAGCAACTATTGCCTTATCCAACCTCATCTGGTCACTTAGTTCCCATGATTGCCTGCCATCCAGGAACATGCCCATGTGTTTGGCGCTATCAAATATCCGCAGATTAACCCCATTCAACGTTAGAAGTTTGAAGTTTTCAATCATATACTTTCTCGTGAATAGTACCAGTTCATTTTTTGACGGATTAACACCTCATCTGCAAGGGATGCTCCTGGTGTTCGGTTCCTTTAATTTAGCCTCCGTGCACTGAGACATTGGCGCATATTCAGAAATCATAACTTAAGTTGTAACTAACAATACAGAAACTAAAAAATAGTTCATAGATAGTTATAGATCTTATTCACAATTCATAACTAACGTAGTAACAGCTCTCAGCTGATAAAAGAAATGCAACCATGTATTATTGGCATGTAGAGAAAATTTAATGCCGATAATATTTTGAACGATATATGTATGATATTCTGTAATTAATTAAAAAGCTTATAAAACTCTTAAAACCCCATTTTTTGTTCTTTAAAAATTAACACAAATTTTAAAAAAGTTAGTTTTTGGTTATAATAGTATATAAATCAATTAAAATAATGACTTGTAAAAATAAAAATATTCAAAAGAATTTATCGACTAAGAACACATCTCTAGTTTATTTTTTTTTTATGGATGTTTTTGGATGCTGTAGAAATGCATTTCAAATGGATTGCAGCGTGTTTTATACGTCTTAACGGTTTTTTGTTTTTTATCTGATATTCTTTCCATTTATTACTTAAAAAATGTTGTACTTTTGAAATTAATTATAAAATGATATCAATCAGCTGTTCTTTGAATGTAGTAGTTAGTAGGCATTTAGTTACAGCTTTACCTATAATTAAGTGTAAGCTTTTTATGCTGAAAGTAATCATCTGTGAATAACTTAAGTTGGTACTTGAAAAAGTTAACACTTGGTAATAATTTATGAATATGCGCCATAATGTTTAAATATTTACCAGTGATGCATACCACAACATCATCAGCATACTCCACAGTTTTGATCGTCGTGTTAGTCATCCTTGTTAACATGATATTCAGGGTTAAGTTCAACTATAGTGGGGATATAACTCCTACTTAAGGAGTGACCCTGTTCACTAGTCTGTAAATACTGGTCTCGCCTTTTAGTAGATTATCCACAAACCTGCATACATATGCCGTCATCAGTTCCCAGACCACTCATGGATGCCACAATATAGGCGTGGCTGACGATGGTGAAGGAACCCTCAATTTCGCAGAAGGCACAAGCATACACTCCTTTAATTTGAGTGTTTTCAATTAACCCCACTAATAAGTGGAGTGTAAGGCGGGAATAAAAGATATGCCAATTAAGTTTTTAAAACAGAAAAAAATTTTGCCACGCCCCAAAATACAGCGCTTTTTGTTTTTTATATGTAGCGGCACCACTTAAAGTCTGATTTCAAAATATTGTATGCCCTTCTTAATAGATCGATTAAGAATCACTTATGTTAACTTACATACTTCCCCCCTGTGTCCAATTTTGTACCAAAAAAGTCGTTCTTAAATTCAGTATGTGAATATGCTCACTTCGATGACATGCCTCAAAACTAAGCGCCTTTTTCACCCACATGTTACATTAAGCCAGGTCGATCCCAATACAAAACAAAAAAAATTTAACCAGTCTCGCCCTAGGTGGAAATGAAGTTTCTAAAAATTTAAAACAAAATGTTTTTCCACGCCCTTATACAAAGTGCGTATCGTATATCATTCTTAAGCCACGGTCAAGCCATAAACAATGTTGTGCGTTACGATATGATCGGACTTTAAATGACTTTAATTTATACCGAGGTCGACCCGCTTTAGTGGAGAGTCGTTTCATCAGACCTACCCTTCGTGTAGGCATGCTGTGAAGCAGAAAGCAAACACTTTGGGATAAGGATCCTCAAGTGTACATCAATAAGTCTTTCAAAAGTCTTGAGAAGAAATATGCAAGACTAATCGGTTTATAATCCGTAGGTCTAGTGTGCAAGGCGATCCGTTCTTTAGGGATTAAGACCACTCTACATATTGTTTCAAAGCCTTAAGCCTGTCGTTATAAGGAAAAGAAAAATATTCTGAAATTTTCTCCGTTGTAACTTGTATTTGCCATGTTTTGCTATCTCCTTTAAAAGTGCATTGTAAAGAACTCCATTTGTCATTTTTTATAGTGCATGCATGCATACATATATGAAAGTATTATTGCCTTTACAGTAAAAATGAAATTTTGAATCAATTTCAAAACGTGGCTATAATTCCATTATATTCTGTATAATAAAGCAAAAGAGAACGACCAGCAATAATTTGACAAATTGCAATAACTCAATAAAATAAATTAAATTGTTTTCTTTTGTCAAATAGCAACTACAAACAACAATCATTTCAGTTTTTTTTCAAAGCACATTACTAAAATGAGTGCTACAATCATGGAGGCAATAACCAACAAATAACAAAAATACATATTTTGCCATATAAAGGAAAATATGTCATTAACCTTGACGTCTTTATATAAAATGTTTCTAATGGTTGAAGAATTACCAAAAAGTATAGAAAAAAAAAAAACATTTTGTATAATAGCAAAACTTAAGAAAGAAAGAAATTTAAAGATCAAAGTCGACAGAAATGAGAGCTATGTATATATATATATAGTCCAGCAATTACATTTTGAGATTGTATGCGTTATACCTATTCTCAAGCTAGACTGATTAGTTCTCTACAATGAGTGTGCACATGAGCGTAATAAAAGAGAAAACAAAAGGCACTGCGCCCTGAATATGCCTTTCACTGCGTAGTCTTTTACTTCCCTGGAAATGTATGGATTTGAGGATTCAAATCCTGTTTTTGTCAATCGTTTGAATCACCCTTTGTAAACCAAATAATTTTAAAATTTTTGCGTTTTACGTTTTCGATTTCCAGCACAACCCTGTACTTAGGGAATACACAGCATGCCAGAAGCATGTCATGAACTTAAAAAAATAGAACAAAACCAGTACGTTTCAAAGATCTTTTTGCAGTTTAATTTGAAATTCTAAATTTGAGAAAAATTCTACTGCTTATACTGTAGCACTCGCTTAAACTATTACAATTGAAATACAAAAATAAAAACTCTCAAAATAAATAAAAAGTATAATAGAAGACATCATATTGCCAACAATGTTTTTTTTAACAAATGTCATCTCATTTTGTTATTAAAAGTCCTTATACTACAAAAGACAACAGACAGACAGATGGATAGAAATATGGACGGACAGATAGACAGACAAAACCATGAAGTAATCCTTTGGTTTAAACGACAAATAAAGCAAAAAACATGAATTTTTTAATGTTTTAAATGGAAAATAAAAAAAATCATACGGAAGACTGAATAAAACATAAATATTGGCATAAATCCAATAGTAACTAAACTAACTTTAGGATATGAAACAGGGATTTGAATGGAAGTTTTAAAAAAAACATTAAAAATTAATGGCCTTATTTATAGAAAAACAACACAGGTTACCAAAGGGTGTATGAACCGTATTTTGCATGAAAACTTGTTTAATAAACCTTTTACTAAACTGGTTTATTTTTTATAAATAAGGCCGATAATATTTTAATAGGTTAGGAATTAAAGAAAGTTCAATAACAAAACTCAAAACATTTTTTTATGTGTCTTTTGGGATTTTTTTCGTTCTTTAAAGTCTAGTCCTTGGTTCAAACTTGCGAAAAATGTTGAGCAACATTGATTATTTCACACGAAAATTTTAAAAACAATTTTTTTGTAACGCTTGTTATAAAGAAATTCAAAATAAAAACTGCAAAAAAATTATCAGCTGTTGCTTAAAATTTCGTGCGAAACAATATGAACTGCAGTGGTTTCGCACGGAAAAGAAGTACAACTCTATAAACATTGTTTTTCGTATGTATTTAACAGAAATTTTTTTATATTAAGTTTGAAAACACTTCGCACGAAATTCTGAACAGAGTACCATGTGTGTTTGCAAGTACAATGCAAGAAAAAAACACATTTTGGGAGAAAAACATAAAACTCAACCACTATTTATACATGTGTATGCGTGTGTTTGCATGCAAAACGCTTTATATTGCGCATATCTACACAAAAATACCTTTAAAACGATATATGTTGCATTAAAATCGGTGGACGATAAGATACTTAAAAATCAACAACAAAAAAATTGTTCCCGTATTTATATATAAGATACCACCCAACGTGTTGCTCCACTTTCGACATTCATATTTTATTCGAAACTTGAAATTTTTATATTTATATATAAACAAAGATTAAGGAAAAATCAATTACGTTTTTGGCGATATTTGTAATGCATAGAAATCTGGAACAATTTTGTTATACTGATCGACTTAGAATCACTTTTTAAAGTGATCTAACAATGTCCATCCGTCCACCTGGCTGGTTGTCTGTCCATGTTATAATTGTGCGCAAAGTACAAGTTACAATCTTGTAGATAATTTGATCAAATTTGGTAAATATATTTTAATAATGCTAAGGACGAAGTCTATGTAAATGTTGGCATTTAGATTAAATTCGCTCCAAAAATATATATATGCAGATTAACTCCTTTTCGAATAAGTTCACATTTGCCCAAAGCTCCCATCTATAATCAGCTTCCTTTTAAATGTTAACATTAATAAACAATTTAGCGGCCGTCCCTTATATTCCTTTAAGACAAAAATTCTCATATGGATGTTAATATCGTCATAAATAACTTTTATATGAATTTTAATCACTTTGTTTTTGTGAGCCGATGACATATTTTTAACAATTTTCAGGGCATATTTTAAAGTTTCAACTGCATATTTAATGCGCATAAAACGCATTTTTTTGAGCATATTTCTGGTTTCCCTGATATGTAGATATTGTTACGAAAGTAACTTTAGTTAAGAATTAGTTATAATTATTAGTTAAGAATTAGTTGTATTTATTAGTTATCTTGTATTTATTAGTTGTCTTGTATTTATTAGTTGTCTTGTATTCATAAGTAATTTTACTAGTTTACATTTTTATTAAAAATTTTTATAATTTAGTACACTTCAATCCCAATGTGCAGAAAGCCCTAGAAATGACCATTAAAAAAGCTTCAGTATAAGAGGTAAAATTATGTAAACATAAGTGCTGCCATAAATCAAATTAAAGTGTGGTGAATAGTAAAGCCTCGAAACTTCGAAAAAATTTTCGAATGTTCTAGACAACCAAATTGCTGTATAAATACTAGCGGCGACTAGCGAAATGAGATCATTCTAAGTTCAGACTTTGTCAATAACGTATAACGCTGAGAAAATTATAGTTGGTTGGGAATAAAAGCTATAAATTACGGTTGTTAAAAAGACTTAGTACTAAATAGAGTTGAGTAAATTGTAAATAGTGTTTAAAGTGTTTGTGTTTTATTTATTTTATTAAAGTTGCAATAAAGAACTCGAAACGGTTTATTATAAAGGAAACAAACCAAAACGTTATTGAAAGGCAGTAACGTAACAATATGTATTAAGAAAATATTTTTTCTTACAATATATTTCCTTCTAGCAATACATTCTTTTAACAGAAAACAGAAAATTTTTTAAAATTAAAACAGGACTCTAATGGCATAATGGAAAATTTTATATGTTTAGAGAAATCCAGGAAAAGGCCTGAGAAATAAGATATTCTGTTTTATGGGCTGTTTCTGATTTCTCCAACATCCACGACAAGTGAAAGAATTTATTCCAAGTAAGTTTTGTCAATGCTAAAGAAAATAATCGCGTTAATACTAAACATTTAAACCAAAATTTTTTTCAAAAAAACTAATGATCCATAATTTATTTTTTAATAAGATATTAAACAAGTAAAACTGTTAAGCGAATAAGAATTATAAGCAAAAGTTTAACTTGTAACCATATCAAAGCGTTAACAAAAACAACAACAATAAACAGTGAGTTTATCTTTTCTTACATTCCCCACTACAATTGGTTGGAATTCTTCCAACATTAATTGTAGTTGTAAGTAGGTTAAGAAAAAACAAAATGAAAACAAAAACAACTTGCTTTTTTACTCTCGCAAAAATAAAGCATGCTGCCAGAGTTTAGTTTTTCTAAGCCGTGCAGTTGCCAGTTTATTATCAAAGTAATTTTTGGGAAGTGGGAAATGTAAGAAAAGATAAACTCACTGTTTATTGTTGTTGTTTTTGTTAAAGCCTTTATAAGGGTACAAGTAAGACTTTTGCTTATAATTCTTATTCGCTTAACAGTTTTACTTGTTAAATATCTTTAGTTTTTCTAAAATCTTTGGATGAAGTTTCCTGACGATCTGGCCCAAAGCAACCAGTGAAATCCGCATAGAAATAGCTTATCCCTTCAACAATAAATTTCAGTGTTTTTATCAAGAATAAAAATTGGGAATTAAGCACGACTTACAAAATCTTGTAAATTAAAATTTTGCATTCCCAAAAATTACTTTGATAATTATAATTATAGTTTTTTATTATTGTTTGCTGTCAAAAGTCGGGCCAGTAGCCCATGTTTCAGAAGCAGGTTAAAAAGAATATTACCACAACCAACCCGATAATGATGGTACTGATAAAAAAAGAAACAAGTTTTAAAAATCATTAAAAGCTCTCCTTAACTGCTCGAAAGAAAAGCTGGAAGAGCTAATGTCGTAAGTGCTTGAGAAAGGACTGCTTAATAACATAATCGTACAAAAAGCTTTGATGTAATTGAGGTCAGAAACAAAAAACTTCTTAAGACAAAAAAAATGTACAAACTTGGTCAAAAGCATGTCCTAACACTGGCTTAAGCTTTATCTCCAATTGAAAAATATGTTCCTTTAGGTATCGAGATGCTTAATAGCGGTTCTCGTGGACGCTTAAAAGTATATAAAGTATATATGTATCATATGCAATAGAAGTCCTAAATTGCTTCCCTGTGGGACTCCAGCATGAATTTTTAAAACTTGTCTGTTTGTTTTCGAACTGTTTTTGGCCTGATTGGGGCTATTGTTAATATATCAACACAGCCGTGCGTAGCACTCTTATTTTATTATTCCTAAAAAAAAATCAAAATTTGTTTTCATTTTGGCGAATATTTTTATGAAAACAATGATTTCAACCATGTTTTGTGATTATCGCGATTTTTTCGATTTTAGCCATTTACAAATTATAATCGATTGTAAAAATTTTAATCAGCAATACAACGTTTTCTTATTTTAATACTTTTGTTAAAATGTCAAAGATTTTTTTTTCGGATATATGAAATTTTATTTTGCACAAATAAAGCAAATTTGTAAAATAAAATATTTTTTAACTCCAAACTACAGTGCAGCATATCCTGTAATAGAGACAGTTATCAAAAGAACAAAGGAACAGGAAAAAACATCAGGCTCACAAGGAGTGGTAGTTGTGACAACAGTGAAGACAGCATGTGAAATGACATGCAACAGCAGGAGTACAAGGAAGACAGAGAAATATGAATGTATGTAAGTAGTTGTTGCAAAAAGAGATTGCAGTAAAAATGTTTTTATTTGGTTAATAAAAACATAATATGTTGTAAATACTCATTCATACACATCCTTCTAAAAACAAACATACAAAAGGATACAACACATTTCCAACAAACAAACAAGAATATACATATGTATTTTCAGAAACCAAAGTATAATAAAAATATTTAGTATTTACCAAAAATAAAAACAACAAAAAAACTTTATTTTTGGCAAATAATACAACAACAGGAAAAAGAGTATAAAATTTGCTGCATACACTTACATACATTTTGACAAAAGAGTTTAAGGTTGGTTTCTTGTTATTATTGTTACATACACATTCCTAGAATATCCTTTTGCCTTTGAAGAGACAAGTTCAAGGATTAAAGTTGGCCAAAAAAATATAAACAAAACAAACAAAATTTCATAAGTACTCCTTTTTTCTATTTTTGTTCAGGAAGAAATAAACCAACAAGTAAGCAGGGTTATAGACTTTGAACAAAATTTGTTTGAGAAAAAAGTTAAATGACAAACCTAGAAGATTATTTTGTGGCTTGGAAAAACAAATCTTAAATGCCACATAATATGAAGTTCATGCTTTCTTGTGGAAGCAACTATGAAGTTGTATTTAAGTAAGAAATAATAAAACAAAATGTTGAATATGGAAAAAGTTTAAATGATTTATTTGTAAAATAAATTATGGGTTAAATTTCAGAGATTTATCAGAACTCTATCAACATCAACAAACAAACATATTAGCAGCAATATTTGTGTTTTTTTATTTCTTAGAAAAGATTTACTTTATTTTTATTTAATGGAAAGAGGTTTGTGGATTAATTTTAAGCCCACTCGAAATACTGGCGTAAGAACCTTTTACGCCCTATTGTAAGACATTTGGACAAAACTCAAAACACACCTTTGAAACTTGATTTTTTTTCTCCAATACATTTATTCTAATCATTTTGCACACAGAGAACAATTTTAAAATTTTTCTTAAAGGAAATATTAGTTATGTTTCTAAACTTTTTAAGTAAAGTTAAGAAAGCTTAGTGTTAAAGCAAATTTTTTTTAAAAAACAAGTTCAAATTCTATATTCGGCTGTTTAGAATACCCTATACTAAGGAGGTTGAACATCACATTATGGTTGCTACTGATTATGTGCTAAGCTTTAATACTTTTTCTTATGTATCCTACAATCACAAAATTGAAAACATTCTTAGTATTCGGTCTTTATGACAACAAATTAGAAAATAGATTGATTGACAATTTATAAAGTCAAGTATTCACAAGGCATAGACTGCTAATAATACACTCACAATATTCTGTAAGTAAACTAAACTGAAATTGTAATATAAAATAAATGAAAATTCAGTTAAAAACCGGTCTACTTCATTTATTTTTAACGAAAAGTTAATTTAATTTTTACTTCACAAGATTTTGTTAGTCGTGCTTAATTCCCAATTTTTATTCTTGTTAAAGAGATTAGCTATTCCTATGCGCATTTCATAGGTTGATTATAGCCTTTTCACACTTGTCCACATTTAACATTTAACATCAATTTGCAAGGATGTTGGAATTTTCCCATAAGAAATACATAGGGCTAAAAATCAAAATTTTTCAACATCTTTGCAGAATGTTACTATCTCATTTTGTTCCCTTTAACATTTTTCGATTCTTTTAGTGTCATCACTAGAAAAATGGCAATAAATTCTGTTATTATTGTGGCATCACTGAGAAAATGGAAGTTGCTTTGAAAGCAGCGTTACCATTTCTTAAGTTTTTCCTTTTTTGCAAGACTTATTTGGCTAATTTTGCTAAAATTATTAAACAAAATTAATTAGAAATACGTTTTGATGTTATCTTTTAAAATGTTGGCACTTTTGTAGAAAAAAAGTATTTAAAAAAAATAAAAATTGTTTTTTAGAAATGGTGACATTTTTTATTGATAGTAGATGTCAGAGGTTTCAAGTGTGAGCGCGTGTTTCACATTTTCAACATCTTCCATGCGTTCCTCCGAAATGTACGCAAGTGTACAAAGGGTATTAGGCCAGATCGTCAGGAAACTTCTTCGAAAGATTTTAGAAAAACTAAAGATATTAAACAAGTAAAGCTGTTAAGCGAATAAGAATTTTAAGCAAAAGTCTTACTTGTACCCAAAGCTTTAACAAAAACAACAACAATAAACAGTGAGCTTATATTTTCTTACATTCCCCACTACAATTGGTTGGATTTCTTCCAACATTAATTGTAGTTGTAAGTAGGTTAAGAAAAAACAAAATTAAAACAATAACAACTTGCTTTATTGCTCTCGCAAAAATAAAGCATGCTGCCCGAGTTTAGTTTTTTTAAGCCGTGCACTTGCCAGTTTATTATCAAAGTAATTTTTGGGAATACAAAATTTTTAATTAAAATATTTTGTTAGTCGTGCTTAATTCCCAATTTTTATTCTTGATAAAACACTGAAATTTATCGTTGAAGGGACAAGCTATTCCTATGCAATTCCGTAAAAACAAATGAATTTTCAGTTATTTTATATAATTTAATTATCAAAAATTACCTACATATTCCGTAAAGACATAGGAATATTCAGTTATTTTATGTAATGCAGTAATTTTATTTAATACCTGTTTTACTCGTTTACTCCACAAAAGAGCCGGTTTTCTAAAGAATACCAGACAGAAACCTACCCGGTTGTTTTTCTAATGAGAGATAGAGAGAGAAAGAGAGATTATTATTATTACTTTTGTAGTACTGAACCCTTTGTTTACAGAAGTACTCCCAATTATACGACACCATCAGCATGACCGATATGGTTTCGCAATTATTTTACTTTAAAAATTTGATATATTTAACAAAAAAATTTTAACAAATAGAATATGGGAATTTTTTACACAAAACAAGCAAATCATTTTTTATAGATAACTAAAAATTTAAATTTAGAATAATTTTTTGTTTCCCAGCAAAAACTTTACTTACCTGGTAAGTTAGCAAGCACTACTTATTTTTCGGCTGAATAACTACTTATTTTTGTTCGAGGAGTCCACAGAATTCAGTACTTATAATACAAAAAATATCTATTTGTTATTTAACTACGACTAAGTTGAATTGTATGAACTTACAATATGTTTACTAGAAGCCAAAAAATCACTAGTTAATAGAACTTATAAGTAGTTATTGAGTACGTTACCAGCAAGTAAATATTCAGTACGGAAAACATAGCTGTATTTTAAGTAGTTATTAAACTGATTATTAGTAAACAAATATTCACTAGTGAAAATAAAACAAGTAATAAGTAATTGATGACGTCATTTCTAATAAGTACCTATTGAAGTTTTCAGAATAATGAAAATTGCAATGACAACTACTTACCAGGTAACATATGAAATAACTACCACCTTTTACTAAAAATCAAAAAGTTTTCCTGGGTTTTTACGGAATATGTAGTTGATTTATATAAAATAACTGAATATTCCTTTGTTTGAACGGAATTCGCTTTTGAATTTTTGACAGTAAAAATTAAATGAACTTTTCGTTATTTTAAATTACATTTTCATTTAATTTTACATAAAGAAGAATTTAACTTAATCAACGGACAATATTAACTGAAACTAAAAATCCGCATTAATATGCATTTAGTTTTTTGAATAAATGTTAGAATCAGTTAAAAATAAATTTGCTTGGAATTTCAAATGTTTATTTGTTTAAAAATGACTGAAAAGAATACTTCTAAAATAAACTACAGTCCGTTACTGTAATAATATTGTGGGTGTAGTGTTTTGTTACTGTTTCAACTATATCAGTTCTTAACTTCAATTTATTACTAGAGATGACTTTAGGTTACAGATGCCACAAAAGCTTCGCCCCCAAAAAAGTTATAATTCGTGGTAAAGGATATCAAAGATTTGCCCCAGCCGAAAATAGTTTGTTTTTATACTTGATTTTTTTTTAATTATGTATATCATTTGCAAAATTTTTAATATACACATACAATTTAATAAATTTAAACCACTTATTTATTATTTATACATAAGAGCTGCTTTCGTCACACATTCAAACAAACTTGACAAATATCATGCTAAAATAAACCGGAAACGGAAATTTGTATACATTTGTAAATATAAGCACTCATCATCATTGCCATCAACATCGTTATCATTATAATCAACACACAAGCTTTTTCATGAATTATTGAACACTCAAAATGAAGCAACCAAAATTTACCTCTAAAAAAACGTCCCTTTCCAAATGTCCTTTCGAATGTCCGTTCTAATGCCTAACAAATACAGCAACGACAATAATCAACCACAACCTAAACCAGCACAAGAAGATATTAAACCAAAAATTTGTATATAAACTCAAACCCCTTCTTAAGTCTCATTAAGAAGACTACAGTGCTCGAAATGCAAAGAGCTCATGAGACACCACTTGCCTGGTTTATGGGGTCTTGTAGTTGGATATTTTGTAGTCTTGTATACTTATGTTAACGCATTTAAATGAAGCTGTGCAATTAATTTTCAAATAATTCTGTTTTTTTTTTAGTTTGTTTTATGCCATTTGTTGGTTGCACGGCACAGTGCTACTCTTTGGAAATGTTTGTGTGCCTTGGTTTGGTGGCCAGACAATAGTAAAACAATATATGGTTGTATTGTAAGTAAGTGTTTGTATGCATAAAACAATAAGGATGGCCAGGATACTACTTTAAACAAATTGTTATATAATGTATATGTAAAGGAGATTAAGGAAAGAGATGTTATTTAAGATTTTTTTTAACTTTAATTTTTTAATTGCAATAAAAAGTATTTTCTAGTTTTAGGTTCGGTTAGATTAGAGAGTGTAAACGGATTTTCACACTTTTCTTTTTAAACCCTCTAAAGCCACCAGTGGTTAATGAAGGTACACTTAGTTTGTCATTTCATGTCAATATTTTTTACTATTCATCTAAGATCCCATAAAGTATTAATATTCTAGCTCCTTGAGTTGTGCTAAGTCGATTCAGCCATATCCGTCTGTCTGTCCGGCTCTTGAAAACACGGTCACTTTCGAAAGCCTCAACAGAAAAGAACAAAATTGGCGTCAAACGCTTTCTAGTTCTCCTAAGCAGTTTAAGGGTTTGATCCATTTTAGCCTTATATGGCTAAAAGATAATATATTCTATCCATAATCCATAATTTACTATAGTTCCCATATAAAGCGGCCATTAAGTTTTAACAAATATTTAGGCAATTCACAAAGTGTTTTATTGTGTCGTATTGGTTGTATTTGCTAAAAATTGCTATAATTTTATGAATCTGACATTCAAATACAACAAATATTTTATGAATGTCACATGCATAAAATTATAGCAAATACAACCAATATGATACAATAGAACACTTTGTGAATTGCCTAATTTTATTACTGTACTAAAATTTGGAAGTTCAGGTTTAATAAAGACAGTAGAGTATCCAATTATTTGACTTTTGGTTTTGTTCGAGTAAGGAATTAATCGATTTTTGAATTTTAAAATTGCTTGATTAATCGAATAAGGGCCATTATTACAATCTAATGATAAAGTTGCTGATAGTTAACGTGAACAATAGCTATCTTGAACGATAAAGTGACCAATAAGTTTTTTCCATAAAAAATGTAATTTATATACTGTGGCAACATTGCAGTATATACCGACTACTTTTGGTTGTTTAAAATACGTAGTGGCAACGACTTAGTTTTGTTTTATTTATTAATTAAAAACAAAAGTAAGTTTTTGTGCTTTATTTTTGGTTTTAATGGTAAATTGTTTTGTTTTTTGTGTTAAATTGTGTTTTTGAAAATGTTGAGTAATTTAAGACTATCATTGAAGTTACCATATCTTCAGCAGAAATAATGGCATCTTCAAGTTCTTAAAGTTCACTTGTAAAGTTACCATGAGGACAAACCTGATGTTAGCTTATCAGTCACTTTTTAGGTTAATGTTAACTTGTAATAACCAAAAACTATTTATCTGTCAGATAGCATCCTAAAAATTACTATTTGTAAGTTGTAATAATGGCCCTAAAGGTTTTAAATTGTTCGAATTCAAATAATTTTATCCAATGGGAAAAAGCAAACATCTCTATTTGAACTCATACTTTTATTATATTAATAAACAGAAAAAGAGAGGTAAGAGGTGCCAGCCAGTTATAAAAAACATTTTAACCAATTTATTATTTCTTAAAATCGGGTGAAATTGATATCGATGGAGATTATTTTTTTTTTTTAAATCATCGTTTTTCCGGATTTTAAGAGAAGTTCTGGTTAAGATAAGAATTCAGGATTTTGATAAACTTTTAAAACTCGATCTTTTTTTTAATTCGTTTCATTCCAATTACACTCGTATGCATTCGGTTTTCAGAACATCGCTGATAACTTTTATATATTTTTTTGTAATTCCCTTTTAATTTCCTTTATTTTAAAGTTCTACTCTATAGGTTTGGTTTATTTTTTTTAACGTATTACTATTTCACGACAAAAAACAGACACTTCGTTTTTAAACAAGGACGCTTAGGTTTTTAAGAAGGATCTAATCATATCTTTAACGTCAACATCGAGCCCACTAGAAGATACTTTCGGGTAATAATAGGTAACCCAGAATCTGACAGTACATGGTTTACAAATTTATAACTGTTGATGAATTTTTTTTACGAATTTGACGTTTGTAGTCAGCATTTAAAAAACTGCAGTCAAAGAAGGAAAACTGCCATTCCTTCCACTTCTTCATTTGTCATTGGCCAAAAAAACTTTTCCTTTTACTTCTGATTCACTAAATGTAAACTGTCGCTATCAAACCAACTTAAAAAGCGAAAAGTTGTACACAAATTTTTGTTTTTGTTTGACAGTTTTTGGTTTTGTATGCAGTTTTTTAAACCCTGTTAATAAAGTTTTACATAATTTGTCACACACGCTCAAATCTAAAAATGGACTAAAATATGTTTAAAAGTATGAGTAATGAAAATAAATGCAAAACATAAAAACATTTAATTAGTTTTAAGGTTAGAAATCTAAGCAAAATATTTTTCCATTAAAAAAGTAGAATTTTCTAAGAAATTAATTTTAGTCGATTAATTGACATAAGTTGTTCGAGTTATTCGTTATTCGAAATTGGCTATTTTAATTATTCGATCAAATAAAGGCATACAAATTCCTTGATTAATCGAACAACGATTAATCGAGTGGATACTCTAAAAGACAGCCTTATATTTTATAGATACAATACAAAGCCCACTCCTTAAATATTCGAACTCTCCGTGAAGGGTTAAAAAGATTCGGCAAAATCGAATATAGCACTCGTACCTGTTCCTTTGCCGTTATTTTTTAGGCAAGACCAGGCAGCCATGTCACAGAGTACAATTCCGTTTATAAACGGAATTCATTCGGTTTTTTTGTGCTTCAGAAAATGAAGAAACAATTTTTCGGAATTAAACCATTTTTGTTTTCATGAATGGAATGGGAGTTTTCTGTATCTGAAAGGCCAAAAACTATCAAAATACACTTTCGATAAACAAATATGCTTTCTTCGAACGGAATTGTACTCTGTGACATGGTTGATAAAACACCTCTTTTTCAAAATCCCTAAATTTTAATAGCAAATTTACTATAAAATCCAAAACACAAGCTTTGAACATGAGTTTAAATATTCATGTAGTCATGTACTTACACATGTACTCACTCGTATTAATATAGAGAAAAAGCAATGTGTAATGAAAATCACCAAGATGTATACCCAGAGAAGGGGGGAAGGAGAGAAAGAGAGATTATTACCACAAATAACTACCTTTATCCGTTGCTATTTAATGGTATATGGAAACATTTTAAAACGGCCGAATACTATTTTGTAGCGACCACAAATGTCAAATGCAATATTATAATGGGGTACAAACGACAACAGATGAGGCAGCACCACCAAGCAGCATCAGCAACAACACAATAGCAGTTTTACAAGCATTCATGTAATAGCAGTCTGACTATATGTGTGTGTTTTGTATTTCCAGGATAAATGTATAACATTTTGTAGTTGGTTTCGTTGTTTTGGAAGGAAATACATACAAGTAAAGCGAGTTAAAATAAATTAAAAAAGCCCTACTTTGAAATTTATTTAAATCAAGTACCTAAAAATATGCTTCAAAAAATTTTCGTATAGATAATTAAAATAGATTTGTTTAAAAATATAAGGATTTTAGAAGCAGTTTTATATTTTAAAAAAAAATTTTAGCAGTACGATTTTTTAACAGAAAACTGTTAAAGTTTTTAAAGAAATTTACAAAATGATGAAAAAATCCTTTGAGATTATTACCGTAGACTAAAACCCATTTTTGCCTTTCTAAGATTTCTGGCTTGTTAGCCGCCTCGAACAAACCTTTTAATAAACAAAATGTTTTACTTTTATTCGCGTAGCTCTCTGGTATGCAACAAAAAAAAACGAGTTCCTTTAAACTCAGTTAAAATGCATGATGAAACTTTATGAAACCACAACAAAAGCATTTCATTATATAAATGACCACACAAATACATGAATACATTAACAAAATATATGAAAGATGATGGTGATATATTATAAATATGTATTCCAAAAATTTATATATATACATATATCAAAAGATTTATCCGGTTACTTTACAGCAACAAAATAGGGAACTACATGACAACGTTGATAAATAAAACAGTTACAACTTGTAGAGTAAGTTTTTGGCTTTAAGATTAAACAAGATTAATGTTAGTAGATTCGTTTATCTTATAATAAAATTAAAATTAAAGAACAAAAAAAAAAGAAGAAACGACGAAAATTTTTGTATTGTGTTAAAAAAAAAATAATAAATTAAAAAAAATAATATATAAAAAGATCAAGCAATATATAATAAAAATTTTTGACATAAACAAGGACACCACTGATTGTTTGGTCAATCAGAATTGATCAACAAATTCTTTGTTATATTTAAAAAGATTAAAATGATTTTGACGTGTTCTTTTTGCTCTAAGTTTTCTAATTATTGTCGTATTAAAACTTTCAAATATTTCAAAATCTTTCGTACCTATCACTTGATTTATTTCACTACAATTTTATAATTTTTTACAATAGTTTTTGCATTTATTAGTAATATTTCCCTTTCCCAGCTGTTAGTACTTTTGATAGTTCTGTCGACAGTTTAAACCCAAAACCAAAATTAAATAATCGACTACTCAAAAACTACTTTCAAAGATTAATTTTTATTTAATCGCTGATCTTAAAGTCAAAAGTAAAGTATTTTTTATATTGACACTGGCATATTTTCTTAATCAAAATCGAATTTTTAATTTTGTAAAAATGAAGACAATAACACAACAGATAAGCAATCTGAAATTTTAACCTCACCCACCAAACAACAAAAGATTGACCTTAAGGGCACAATACACGAAATGTTTTTTTAAAATCTGACTTGTCAACTTTTCAAGTCACATGTAATTGTGCATGTTTGTTAGAATTGTTGTTTTACATAAGGTTTGTAATATTCGGTCACAAACGTACATGTTAATTGCTTCTGACATAGTCTCTGTCTTTTTTTTTCTCATGGTTATTGCTGAAACCAAAGTAGGTATCGGTTTCAAAATAGCGTGCTGCCGCCACAATAATGTTTATTTGCACTGTAAAAGAGTTCAGCCATCTTAATTTTTTTTTTTTATTTCGAAGATACCAATTGAGGATGCATATAATAATAAAATGTTTTTTATATATGTGGGAACAAAATTTCTATTAAATTTTGAAATGAACATATATCGGTATTGTAAAGTATTAAATTAAGCTAGCTAATGATTTCGTCAATAATGGACCGCCAATGACGGTTTCCTCACGGCATAGATTTCTGAAAAATTTTTTTTGTTATAAAAAACAGCTGATGTCGATGATTTCCCAGAAGAAAAAAGAGCATGCTCTAATTGAAAGTCAGACGCAAAGTCGTATGACTTTTTTAAAGGTAACGACATATATATTTTAGCAGTGGGAAATTTGACAAGTCAGATGTAAAAAACATATCTCGTACGGGTACCTTTAGAGCAACAAGGTTCTTACTTACATGTAGTTTAGGTGCAAATAGAACCTTCTTGTTCTTGGGCCGCGATTTATATGACATACGCGTATTGTTGTTTACTTGATTACAGTGTTGCCATAACTATTTAATGAGAATATGACAAAACCTTAAAAAAAATCTGTTAAGATCTGATAAATCGTAAAATGAAGAAAACATCAGTTTTCAAGAATAAACCGAACATTATTTAGCGTTTGGATCGATATTTATTTTTTAGTGATTGTTTAGACGAACACAACCCTTAATACCGTTCGTTACTATTTTCAAGAAAGAGCCCAGTATTATATAGTGCTCTGCTCTTCGTTAAAAAAAAAAAAAAACAGAACAATTGTAGTGGTACTGTAGACAAACATTATATTTTTTAATATTCTTTAATGTTTCTTTTTTTACATTGATAAAGAAAAGAACAAACAAAAAGTTTTAGCAACGACCGCAGCACGAACAGCTTGTGTGTGTATTGTGTAAGAATATGTTTTGTTTGTGTAAAATTATTTTGCTGGCTTTTTGTTTTTTTTTTCGTATATGTATTTTGTTTTTGTAAAAAATGTTTAGGTTTTTTGACCAGCTAAAAGGGGGCTAAGCAGAACAGAAACAAACAAACATTAATGAGATGAACCGAACACAATGAAGTTTCTGGTTTAAAAAAACCGAACGGAATTAAATGTTCTTATCTTTTTGTTGAGTTGGATAAGAACAGTATTATTTTTGAGTTTGAAATATGATAAACAGGAAAACGTTTTAAATGATTTACTAGACAAACACTATTAGCGTTTTTGTTTTCTACAAATCTACCCAACCGAACACTAAGGAGCGATATGATGCACGCCACAAAAAGTGGAAGTAACTTTAAAAGTTGAAGCGTGTTTTCCTAAATTTTAGGAAATTTTGCATCATTAGGTATACAAAATCTATACCTAAAAAAAGATGAATATAAGAGAATTTTAAAATCACTTATTCGCAGCCAAAAAATGTTGTGATTTTTTGACAAAAGCCGTGAACCCTTTGTGACGCACGCCTAACAACGCACGCTACAGTTTTTCCAGTTCTTATAATAAACCCAATTTTATTTATTTTAACAAAACAAATTATATATAAAAACTAATTTTGTGATTATTAAGGAATGAATATCAATTTTTTTTTTTAACGAAATTTATGTTTTGATGAGTCTGCTGTAAGTACTATTTTAAGCACATAAAGTACCTAAAATATTGTTAAATTCATGTATAACATTAATAGATCAGGGGTGAGGTAGGATTTGGTAAAAATTATTGTATTTATGATTATCGAAATACATATTTTTTAATATAAAAATAAAATTATACATCTAGTCTTACATTGCATTAAAAAAAAATTAATTTGAATAATTTTCGTTGGTGGACTGTTTCTGGGATTTGCCTATTTATAGATATCATATTAATTATGCGACAAACGAAGAAGGAGTCATAATTTAAATATAATAATTTTGTAAAATATGTATAGTAAGTCTGTTTGAAACAAAATATCTTGGCTAAATAATCTTTACAAGCAAATACTATATTCAAATTTGCAGAGCTAACCATCTCAACCGTGATTAAGCTTTTATCACATCAAGATCGAATATTATTCATTTAAATGAGTTGTTAAACACTTCTTAATTATTTTATTTATCACATAGAATCACATAGAGCATACCTCAAACTGAGAACGATGTAGCATCGGCCACAATAAACGTACCTTTCAGGTGTACTACCTACGATGATTTCTTCTATGTTTTTTTCGTCCTCTAATAATCCATCAAGGTTAACAATTCCATAAATTAAAAGTTTAAAATAGTCTGCTAATAACTTTTTTATTCCTTTCCATTGTAAATGCATTGTAATGTAAACAGTTTTTATTACCTTAATCACCATTATCCTTTAACGCGCCTAAAAACTCAACTGTGGGCATAGCATTAAAGCATTTGGAACTTTTCTTCAAACTACAGAGTGTCTTTAATTCGGTGCATACTTTACGGTTCCAAAAAAAGATTTTTCAGCAATTGTTACCGGTTTTTAAAACATTTACTTTTCATAATCCTTTCCATATTTTTTTTAACGAAAAAAAAAAAGTTTTAAAATCATCATTTATTAACTGTTGGCATCTGAGAGTACTTGAAAATGTATGGACAACTGTGGTTTGAGCTGTGTTGCAGCTCCATATATGAGTATGAGTAACAACGGAATTTTTAATTTTTTTTTTTTTTATCTATATACATATGTAAATAATTTCCGTAAGTTAACAGTTTATTTAATTTTTTATCAAGCACTCAAACATACAAACACGAAAATACTCATCTGCTTAAATTCGATTTTGGTTAGCAAGTAAAAAAAACGAGAACTAAAGAAAGGATTACAATACTTTGTTTCTTTGCTTTCTCTTTTTTTTTTTTTTTTTTTTTTTTGTTGGTGCTTTGCAATGCGTTTTCGTATTTATCCTTTCATATGAAACGTGTTTTTGTATAATAATAATAATTTTTGGCCTTTTGCCTCGTTCTGTTAATTCATTATAAATACATGTTCGTTGTTATTTCTTTTTTCGCTTTTTTATAAACGAAAAAAATTCATGATACCGAACAATACGCGTGGACATTCATGCGTTAATCGAACTGGCCACCAAACATGCGAGAAAAAATGGACCAAACGCAGTTACTGAAGCAACAACAACAATAACGAAAAAAAAAGTATTTTTCATTAAATAAATAATGAAGTCGATTTTTACAACAGCACACAAGTACGAGTATGCATATTAAACGTTGCAATTTCATAAATTGCATCATGCTTCAAAAACCAAAAAAAAAGTATTTATAACGTTAAAGGTTGTAAAAACGTAGAAGAGCAGAAATATTGAAAATATTTATGTATGTATGCATATAAAAATCGTTGTAGTTTTTATTTCCCGAATATAAAAAAACGCTTTAATCAGTCTCGCAAGGGAAATGTTAAGTAGCAGATTAAATTTTTTTTTATTAAAGGAAATTGTATTTAAGATTTATGGTTATTTGATTTAATTTATCAAATTTTGTTAATGTAATGTTATTTTGAAAAAAAAGAAAAAATATACAGTCAAAATTATTAATAATTTTTTTTTGCTCGCAATTCTCACTCCCTCTACAGTTTTGCTTGCATATGTGTATATAAAATTAACTAGAATATTTGTCGTTAGTGAAAGAGAACTCAAGTGTCTCGATACTTCACGATTGCGTAAATTTTAAGAATAATAGAGGAGCTAAAAAAAGAAAACAAGTGCGAATACTAACAATATTGAGATGGATGCAGCAATCAACACTTACGACTTATATCTATCGTTGTACAAAAATTCAGACCTGTATAATGATCTTAAAGTCAGGTATATCGACCTAAACTTAATATTAAGTATATATTTTGCTACATATCGTCAGCTTATTATTGGTTTGGCGCATATGCCAAAAAGTCGGAGTTAAGAAAAACGACAACGTAGGTTTACATGAAGATTTGTAAAAATGTAAGCGATAGAATTTTTTTATATTTTCTCCGCTGCTTCCAGCATATATTATATGTATATTTTTATTAACTTTCATGAATGAAGTTAAAAGTTAATAGCATTTTCTTGAAAGTGAAAAATATTTGTTTGTGCCGCATACGCCACTTTTCTAAAAATATTTTTTAAAAGTAGCTATTTGTGCTGCATACCTAAATTTATTGCTATGCACTGAGTTACTTGCTGATATGAAAGTTTCTATATTAACAATAAAATAAAAAGTCAACATTGATGTTTTTTTTTTTGGTTTTATTTTACAAAAACAGTTCCATTTTTATATTTTTAATAAATTTTAGAAATTTTTACCATTTATTAACACGTGTTTATTATTTTATATAACTTTTTTTTCTTGTTAGCTCTATGAAGAAATACAATAATTAAAAAAAACAACACGCACTTTGTTTGTGTATAACATGATGAAGATATCAAAAACAATTGCTACATAAACAATTGCATGAGGAAAAACACAACTCTGCAAAAAATCAGCAGTCGTTTTGCGTAGACCTACTGATTCGACGATGCTTTTGCTCTTAACCTAATTTTTTTCTTACGGCAGCAAGAAGCAAAGCAAAAGTGAAATTTATTTTGTACGTTTTTATATGAAAAATTTGGTGCAATCGCCAAGTAGTGGCGTGTAGAGCAAAACAATACTTTAAAAACTTTAAAATAGTTGATATGAAGCAAAATGAATGCTTAAAATCTCAGAAACCATAAAAAATTTCGCGAAACAGGTTTTGGATTTAGAAATGGGTGTTAAAAAATATATTCCTCATACCTAAATCATTTTTTTTTAATGGTCGGTAGTTCAAAACAATAATAAGCTGACGATAAAACAAATTGAATGTCAAATGAAATTTTATTTTATTTATTTAATTTTGTTTATATTACTTAACTTTTTAGTCCCTCAATTATACCCCTACAACAAGTGTGTGCCTATTGAAAAAATTAAGAATCAGTCCATAATTTCACATGGCCTTCATACAAACTTCTTTCCCGAATAGTCTTTGTTCCCAAAAACTATCTTATTTGGTTGGAATTTAAATTTTTCTTCCTAAGAAATATTGGTATAAAATAAAGCGGTCAAGGCAAAATTTTTTATCTAGATTTTGTTATGTGCTCGACGAATATTTCGCTCGAAATAAGGCGGTTGTGCTAAAACATATATTTGATCATAACTTGAGAATAATTTTCCCAATTTTTATCGAAAATTTACATTCACATTCATAAAATTTTAGCAAATACAACCAATGTGACACAGCAGAACACTTTGTGAATTGCTTAAATAATTAACTTTAAATTTCCAATTTCTTTTAAGGCATTTAAATCTACTACTAAACTCACACATTTCCAATATAAGTTCAGTAATATTTCTTAAATTGAATGTCAAATGATTTTTAACCAAACCAAATAACGCCCTTTTTATAAATCTTTCAATATTCAATATCAATCCATAAATAGACATTTTTCGAAAAGGCGTTACTCGTATTTTAGTTTAAAACAAAATTATGTATTTGTTCATTTTATGTAACGCCTTCGTCAGGTACTACACTTTGTTAAGAGTAATTTGGTCATAATTTTATATACAAACACTGGCATAAGCCATAGAAAACGACTAGAATAGAAAGACAGAGGAAAGTACCTAAATTTGCCATCAAAACCTAATTCTATGATTGTTATTGTTAGAAATGTGTTAACATTGTTGTTGTAACTTCCCACGTTAGGAATTTAAATAGAGATTTTTTCATTATAATTTGAGAGAGGTTTCTATTCCAGCCGTTTTTTTTTCCCTTTGGCATTAGTATTCTTGCGTTAAGTTTTTTTACTGCAAAAAGAGAATTAGTTAAATATTACAAAATAATTTTAAAAATTGTTGTCATTGTCAACATTTGTTTGACAAGTCAAGTGTATGTGTGTAATAAAATATAGCAACATTTGTGCATAAACATTATTGGTGATGTAGGGTGTTAAGGTGGCCCAAAAACAAAACCTAATAAAGTTGTGAATAAACATATCCAAAAAATAAGTTTGAACGAGTCTGATCGTAACTGATTTTTGGTAAAATTTAAGAAAAGAAATTGTTAAGATTTAAACCAAAAACCTTGCACATTTTTCTCGAGGCCATCCTAATTTTTAAAATTATTATTTTAAAGAGTTTTACATTAAGTGGTGCGAAAAAAAAACAGATGAAAGCAAACTTCAATAATCAAAGCTGGTCCGATTTTAATCACGCGTTCCTAAGAAAATAATAAGAGTGCTTAATAGTTGGGTTGTTTACGGAAGGTTGGTAATCAGGTTATATAGGTATGTAGTTATACACTGCATTTATTTTGAAATTAGGAACTGTGAAGCCCTAGTCTTTGGTCATAAAGTTGTTTACAGTAGTGGGATGACTGATGATGTACAGGAATCAGCTCATATTTGGATACAATACACTTCAAAATGAAAATTTATGGCCTGAATTTGAAATTATCCTAAAGAATGTTCTTGAATGCAAGATATCTAGAATGATTTGGCCCTCGCTTAACGGTAATAGTACAAGACAGGTTCACTGCGAAAATATACAGTATTCCACCACAATACTAATAATCATACAGTATTCCTTTAAAAAAAAAAATGGGCTATTACCGCGTATGGTGTTATTTGTCGAATGTCTTAAGTATATTATAAGCTGAATGGACGAGAGACGGAAAAATCATACTCTCCACAATCGTAGGCCTAAATAACTGCAATGGCGGTAAATGTCAGTCGAAAAAATTATTTCGCGGTCTTGGGAAGAATATCGCTTCAGTTAACTTTAAAGATTTCAAAGCAGAACTGGCATTTACCGCCATTTGAAAACATTGCAGTATCTTCCGATAGGGGAATGAGCAAGATAAGCTTTCTTTAAGATTCATCAGTAATTGGGCTTTTTTTAGAATATTAAAGGTTCCTTAAGGTATGTTTAGACCTAACAAATATTTGACGAAAAAATCCAAAAAGAGCGTGACCAGAAAATTCATCAAACTTAAGCTTTATTTATAACAATTTCTATTGATTGACTAAACTTTATTTGTAAGAAAATAGTTGTATGATGTAATTAAGAAACTGTTTAATGATGTTTGTTCTAGCCAAACGTTTTGCTAAAGCAAATAATTTTTTAATAAATCTAGTGGTTACGTGTAGGACGTCAAATTTTTAATAGGTGTGAACATAGCTTTAGAGACAACTGCACCCCTTGAGAGGGAATTTTCATAAAAATTAGTCGTCCGAGCGGAACAAGGAGTATTTTGGGGCCTTCTAGTGTTTTTTTAAGATTTTTTTTGTGGGTCTTATGTGGGAACTATGGCCAAAAAAACTACTGCCCTATCCCAGATAATAAACTATAAACAAAAAACCATTTTTTGGGCTTGTTTCATATTTTTTATACTGCACAGTATTAAATTTCAAACTGCTTAGGCAAACTTAAAATAATTTGACACTAAAATATTTTCAGCGTATTTTTAGCAGTCGGCCAGACAGGCGGGCATAGCTTAATCAGACGGAGAAAGGAAAATAACTAACTCTTTTGAAAACACCCTTTTCCTAAGCAAACACATTTTAGTATAAATAAAATTTAACTATTTTAATGTTTTGTCATTATAGCAATTGTATGTTAAGGTATTAGCTTTCCATAATAGTTATAACATTGCCACCTCAATCATACCACCTTCTTTCTCCCTTCTTCAATCACCAGTCATCGTTCTCTCCGATACTCCTCCAAACAACACAATACGATTTTATACTAATGACCATTAAATAAACAAAAACATTTTGACCTGTCTACAGTTGTTGCCTTTGCCGTTATTGTTGTTGCTAGCTGTTTGTTCATGCCACACAGTGGCAATGTTGTTGACTGGTGGCACTTTTGCAATCATCGTTTGCTGCTTGCTGTTCCCTTTAGAAAATTACTTTAAATATGCAATTTAATGTTTGTATTGTTATCGGTCGTTAATGCACTTTTATGCAACATTTACTTACAAATTTATAACAAAATTGGCTAATTTGTTGTAAAACTCTTCTAATGTCAGTTATTGTCGGGCAGTGTTTGCTAGAAAAAAAGGTGATGAATTTTTCAAATATTTGTTATTTTGAATGGAATACAGGTAAAATGTTTATTGTTTAATGAGGGAGTGGGAAAACCATTAAAGATTTAAAAAGTTTTCAATTGAAGTTTAATATTTGTTATTACAATAATAAATTTGTATTATCTACACAAATTTGAGGCCCTATGCTCCTTATAGGAACGACGGGAATATATATATATCTACACAAATTCTTTTGCATTGTGGCCCATTTTTAGATTCTACAAACTGAAAAAGGTTAAATATGAATCGATTTCGAAGGATTCGCTAATATTGTGTTACAATTAAAGAATTATATGTAGATTTTAATAATTTGCAGAAGAAGAGCCTATCTAGAAACTTTGTCAGTTATAAACCTATATTTACTTAATTTTATACATATGTATATAGTTTATACATAGTTTATTTACTAAATTTGCTTAAAAAGTGGTTGATATAATCTATTAAAATGAAGATATGCGAATTAAAGTGTTTTTGGAAGATTATTTAAAGTGGTTGTAGATAGACTGTTGTTCATGATATATTTTATTAAATTTAAATGCAAAAAGTGTTTTACAATCAAAAAATTTTGAAGCGACACAACCTTAAATTAGTTTTAAAGTGTCTGCGCTTAATTCCCTTGAAAAGTTTTATCAAAAGTTTTTTAAAGATCTGCAGTGGATTTCGAGAGAGAACCACAAAAAAGACCTTAGGCCAAAAATATAAATTCAATTTTACAGCATTTTGTTATGAAGTTTCCTTTTTTAAAACAAAAGAATTTGACAAGATGAGATATTGTTGTACATACAATCACTAAAATGGTTAAAAAGGATTTGCGAGAGTGGTCCTCACTCAAACTAAGTATTTGATATTTATAAATTTCTGATTTTCGGTAACGGGGGTTTTATCGGAATTTAAGCTAAAAATAAACTGATATGAAATTTACTCCGATAAAGGAGTAAATTTATAATTTAAGCCAATTCAAAATAAATTAGTTTCAAGATAACTTTCTATATTCAAGTTATTTGTAAACAATTTTTTCCAAATTTAGACATTTTACCTAAATTATATTCAACGGTTATAAATCATATGCATCATATGACAAATATAATAGCGAGAAAGGACAATACTGATTCTGTCAAGAGGCATCGGTCAGTTGACTCTTATTAAAATGTTAATAAGCTGCGTCATTGAGTTTGTGTTTGATAGCCATTGAAAGCAGACTACCTCGTAATTTGAGAAAAAAATAAAAGAAAGTCAATTTTGTGTGCTCATTAAGCATTTCATGGCAAAAATTTATGAATTAATTTTTAAAATAAATAATTCATTCAAGCTCGAGGTCAGTTTTTTTTTTCTTGTAATTCTTTATTGTTCAATATTTCGACATCCTTTGGATGTCATCTTCAGGAATACCGAGTCACAAAAATACAAAACAATAAGCTTGTAGATCTATTATTGCACTCTACAAGCTAATTGTTGTGTATTTTTTTGACTCGATATTCCTGAAGATGACATCCAAAGGATGTCGACTATTGAAAAATAAAGAATAAAAAGAAAAAAATACTGACCTCGAGAATTATTTATTTTAAAAATTATAATAAAAAAGGTCGAATAATTAAAAAACTTAAAAACTTAAAACTTAAAAAAGATTTATGAATTAAGCTACGAATCACTACCTTATCCGTCCAATTCTCAAGACTTATGCCCGTAATTTCTACAAAAAGAAATCTAGCTGTGTATAGAAATCTATGGTGTAAAAGCTGCCATATTTTAAAAGTAACCTAAAGGTAAAACACGTAGGCCAAATAAACGTTTAAATAGGTAACGATAACTGTTAGGTACAAACACGACCAGCTTTCTTTTTGTATAAATTACGGGCATTAGCCCTTGTATACAAAATACAAAAAAAATTCGGTAATTTCCCCAAAGAAATTTGTATTGCCCAATTTTCAAAAAAAACTTTTAACATTTTCAATTATATAAAAGTTATTCCTAGTGAAATTCGACACATGCTGATGCTGATTGTAACAGAAGATTCATAAGAACCGATCTCTACAAAATGTAATTTCATAGTTTTACTCTATTTTACTTCGATACATACTATTTACATTAAATTAAAAATTTTGCTGATTTAAATATTTAGAAGTGGGAGCAAAAATAAAAATGTTGCTGATTTCAAGATTAAGAAGTGGGATACTAAAGTGGTTCGGTCCTTATACAAAAAAAGATGAACCAGTCACCCCATAAAATTAAAGATTAGTTGAAAACAATTCCAGAAAAAAAATGTTTTTAATTTTTTTCATGCATCTGGCGTTACCTTTTAGTTTTTTTACACTGCACCGCGATATTATATTGCACATTGAATTATTCATGGCTTGTCTATGGCTTCTTTTTTATCTTCGTTGGCTTTTTAATCAGACATCAAGTTTTGGGCGCCATCCCGGATCCTTCTCTTTTGATGTCCATATTTTTGACGTGGCAAGAAAGTCCTTCTAAAACTTTTTACTTCTATCATTTCATATGCTCAATTTTATGCCACACCCGTAATAGGGTTTGAGTATATTTTGATTTATGGTTTAACAAAAATCTCGGAATTCCTGATAAACTTTAATAAACTTCCAAAAACATAAAGCAAAACGTTTAATATTATTTATGTAAAAAATATTGGCTCCATTTTTCCTTTAAAAAGCGTATCAATAGAGTAAAAATAATAAATATTTATAATTCTTTTTGCCTTTTGCTCGAGTCAGCATAATGGAATTAACAATATTTACTTAAAACTTGACGCCATTGTTAATATTGAAATTTGAATTGTGTGAGTAAATATAAATAAGAAATATGTGTGGATGTGTGTGTGTGTATGTGTTTGCTTATGTATATGTGTGCATGACAGCACTTGCACTTGTTTACCACTGCATTACTACCACAACAAAACCAATAAACATTTCCTCCTTTTTCAGTTTGTTAACAACACAAAAGTATGGTAACTTTCATTAATGCCAACACATAGCTATACACTTTGCAAAAAAAGAAAAATGAAGTATGTAGGTAAGCAAACTCTGAGAGACAGAAAGAAAAGGTACTATAAATATAATTTTAACATTTCTAAAAAAAAAGTGCCATAAGTATTTATTTTACCCACCCCCCCAATTCAAAGTTTTACTTGATTATTATTAATAAGATTTCTGTATGACTTGCTAAATTCCCAATTTTTCATATTTGATAAATACACTGAAATTTATTGCTGAGGGAAAGCTAGCTTCTATGTACATTTCACTGGTTGCTTTGCCAGCTCATCAGGAAACCTTTACCAAAGATTTTAGAAAAGCTAAAAATATTATACAAACAAAACCCTAAAGCGAATAAGAATTTTAAACACTCAAATTCTTACTTGTAACAATATCAAAGCTTAAACAAATTTTATTATTGTTCTTATAATTAAAATTTTGTTTTTAATTTGTTTAAAATATTATTTTCAGTGTACGAGTATTTTTTTGTTTAACGGCTAAGTAAAATGTTTATTCAAGGAAATAGGCTACAGAAAATAAAAATTAAAAGTGCAGGAACTTTATGTCAGAGGATAATGTAACATCATCAGTTAATGTTATAGCATGAATACAAACAACTGGTCAATTTTTAATTTAATTAATAAATTTTTATGCGATGTCTCTGTTTCGATACAATAATTTAAAAACTTTAAATTTACAAAAATCATTGAAATGAACTTTTGCAAAAAAAAATCTTAATAAAATAGTATTTAAGTATATATTTTGATAATAAACAAGTTAGAGTGCTTTGATACCCTCCACCGACCGGCTTTATATGGGACCTATAGTAAATTATGGACTGATCTTCACGAAAATATGTTATATGTCTCTTCAATTCATCAATACCAAGTTGTTTCGGAAGCAAATAACAAAAAATCATATCGAAGTAAAGTTCAATTTCATATGCAATCGAAAACGATTCAGTTTTAAGAATTTGTTTTCCAAAATAAATTTAAATTTGACTATTTCTTCGGTGAAGATCTGATAGTTGATAAAAAAAATTATATTAACTCGAAATACTGCATACTGTGAAGCATCTGAGCTCATCCCACTGGTCGAAAAAGGAATTCTTTCGGCTACAGACATGGTTTGGTGGAGTGTCTCTTATGATGAGATCACTGCCTTGCATTTCTGTGAACAAAAGGTCGAAACTTTTGTCAAAGTTTACCAAAAACTGCTTTTGAAGCCGTTATAAAGCCACTAAACACTTAACCATGTCCAAAAAAAAGCCAGATTCTGCGCCGGCTCCTAGGGCTAAAATAACGTTAACCTGTTTTCGAAATATATTGCCAGACTTAATTTGCTCTGAAGAATGGTCCACTGTCAGCCCTGATCTCAAGCATCTTGATTACAAACTTTAAAAGACATTCCCCAACATTTATTCCCATAAAACTGCATTAGTTTGCGCTGTGGCCAGTTTTTAAGTGGGTGAAGTGCGTACAGTTATTGATGATGAGCCAGAGCGACTGGCGACTTTAATAAATAAATAAATAAAAAAAATTGGTCCAAAGCGATTTGTTATTTTTAGTTTTATACCCTAAAATGTATGCCAGGAACACAACTGGGACGAACGACGTGTTTCGCCCTACACGACGAATTTTTTAGTAAAAATTCGCTGAGTAAATTCGTCGAATGAAACACAATAACGGCGAATAACTAATAGTGAAAATACATTGATCAAAATACTCATCAAGCATTGTGGTAGTATTAGTGAAAATGTGTTTGTATGTGTGACACCGACAACGCTTGATGAAAAATCAAAAAATTTAGATATGACGGCGAATATTACGTCCAGCACACGTACACGTTGAATTCGCCGGCTGGGCAAGCATTTGACAAGTGTATTTGGCCCTTAACAGCTTTACTAATTGAGAAAGTTGTTTGGTGTTTGTGCAAAGAGAGAGAAATAGTGGGACCATATATAAAAAATTTACTTAAAAAACACAAACATTAACAAAAACACAATTAAAAACTATTCTAATAGTTATCTACTTTGTATATTTATTTTAAATGCGATAAAATAATAAAAAACAATTATTAAAGTAAACAAGTAACTTTATATACTAAAAAACTTAAAAACTAAAATGAAACATGGTCACCTGGCACTGATTTGTTCATCGTTCGAAGGCGTATGAAATAGAAATAAATCTATGTATTGCAAAGTCGCCGCGTATGACGAATTTCGGCCGACGCCATTATCGTGTGAATTTTCTTACACACAAATATGTTTTATTTTTGGCGACGAATATTCGCGGCCAAAAATTCGTCGTTCGTCCCAGTTGTGTTCCTTGCAATACGAAGCAGTTTTTGTATTTAAAAGCACAGCAATTATAGGAGTCCTAGTACTTGAAAACGCATAAATAGTATTTCTCTTAACGGTATAGTAACCACATCAGTTGAAGTTCTCTTAATAGTATAAAAGCTTTACAATATCAAGTAATGTTGCAGTCAAGACGAATTCATTTTCCAGGTGGCGTAGAAAGCACAGCTGTGCTACTTTTTTTCTTATTGAGAATTTTATTCTTATTAAATGTCAAAAGTTTCTTGAGTTTTTGGCATATCGACCAACAAAAGCAACAAATAAAATACAATGTTGTGTTTTGGTGTTGCACTTGTCATAGTATCGCCACCACCGTTTACATGAATTCGCCTTGGTTATAGTCTAGGATTGACCTCAATCGTAAATGTCTTGAAAGTCATCAATCGTAGGTCTATAAGCAGTCTAAGAAGTACAGAAGGGGTTTTCACTCTTGGTAGTAAAGTAACCTTGTAGACCTTGTTAAGCTTATTAATGTCCTGTGTTCTTTTTTAGAGCATGTTTAGGCTGGGTTTTTGAGATCTCAGTTAAAACTAAGTGTAGTTCATCTGAAAACAGATTTGTGCCGTCTGTTGAGTTTAAAAAGCCAACATCTTGTGCACACACATAAATACCAAGTTTTTATACAAAATTTTGCGGGAACAGCTCATTTTTGCTTAAAATGTTGGTCACAAGGCATACAAAGATGGAAAAAGTGACGTAAGAAATATGCCCAAATCATTTGGAACAGTTTTCGAAGAAAGATAAGAAAGCGTTTTTTGTAGTGAAGTGGCAATGTGTAAAAATCGGCCGTCACAATCAACACAAATTGCTTAATCAAAACCAACATGCAAAAAGGGCACAATATTTTCTGTCTCGTGACGCCTCTGTGTGATCTGTGATGTTGGTCCTGAATGAAATAATAAAAAAAATGACATTTCGCCGAAAAAATCCGAGTTTCAGACTATGTTAAACTAAATTTGAACTTATTCCAAATCTCAAGAACCCGCCCTTAATGTACTGTATTATAGCATATTTCCGGTTGCCCTGATAATAAGAAATGTAGTAAAAAATTCAAAGAATTAAATGTTGCACACTTAAACCAAACACTGCAGTTTCATTGCTCATTCCTCTGCTACTTTGTTTTCTTAATTTTTAATTATTTTTCATAAAATTTCAATCAAATTTCCACTTAAGTCATGTCTTATTTGCTTAAGTTTTTCCGCATTTTGTTAAGATTCTTTCTACAAAAAAATGTTTTTTTCTCTTCCATAATTATTATTCCAGTCACCTGAGGTTATGTATTGTAACAAATTTTACCTTTCACCTGATGAACATTTAGAATGTTGTTTGAAACTTTTAGCGAAAAAAAACACATGAAAAAAACGTTGTGGACTGGACAGAGATTGTTGTTACAGTTAATATTTAAATATTTCGCAGAAGTTTGAATTTGTTATCAACTGCAAAATAAAATAAAAAAATTTTTTTTTTTTTTTGTTTTTTTTTCATTTAAAAATGAATATAAAACTTGGAATAATAAAGCTGGAAAAAACATAATAAGTAATGCGTTAAAATTCGGATTTTCAACACTGAGAAAAAAAACAAAAAAAAACAAGTAAGAGTGCTATATTCGGCTGTGCCGAATCTCTGATACCTTCCACCGACGGTAAGAATATTATAGGAGTGGGCTTTCTATGGGACCTATGGTAAATTAAAGATCGATCTTCAAGAAATTTGACAATGTGATTTCTAGTCTTATAAAACTGTGACAGCCAAAATAAAGTTTTTGGGGTGGTAGTTCCACATTTGGATTTATAACTTTTATCCTACTGAACCGACTTTGCTGGATTTCAATCCCAAACTAAATAGGATAACTAGAAACAATTTGACACTTATGGTGTTCTTTTCTTTTTAGTTTTTCGAAAGTGAGCGTGTTTTAAACAGACAGACAGACAGACAGAAGGACAGACGGGCATAGCTAAATCGATTTAAAATGACTTAAGGTCCCAGAATATATATACTTTATTGGATCTTAGATGGATATTAAAAAAAGATTCACACGGAATGACAAACTTAGTATACCCTCTTCACAACTAGTTGTGGAGAGTATAATAATGGACAAACAAATTGAATAAGTATGCATAATATTTGACAGGTAGATGTTGATGTTTTAACATTAAAAAATATCGATACAAAATTCATTTGTAGGGAAGTTATCTTTTTTTTTTTTGGTTGTAGTTAGATAAACATACTCCACATAAAAAAAACTATTCATACTTTACTCAAACTATTCATAACATACATATTTATGTTTACGATAAATATTTTTGGATTAATATTATTTGTTATTTTCAAAATTTTATTCCTGTAAGTTTAGGTAAAGTCTACCATTACCTAACGCACCTTTCTTTTATGCCAACATAAATACACCATTCTGTTTTCCGGGGTTTTTGGTTTTTTGTTGCAGCTAACGTCAGTGTGGCATAAGAAACAACCAGAAATAACGAAAAAAAAAGTGAAATAATGTATTTAACCCTGAGGCTGAACCAAGGCAGTTTTTAAACATGACTGCTTACGACCAACCACATCCTGTATAACGGTTTTCCATTACAGTTTTATAAAGTAGCTATTTTTTCAATTTTGTTTTTTTTTATATATTCTTTGTTGCTAAAATATTTCAGTTTTTCTTCGGTATTTTTTGGATTTTGTTTTTTATACCCTACATGGTGGTATTGGATGTAAAAGTTTTGAAATTTGCTTGTCGCTAAGTTTACTTTTAATCATGTAGCAGGAGACAAATCAGTTGCGCTTTTGAGAGTTTCTGAATTGGTAGCAATTTAAGCGAAAATATATACATAAATTGTACATGAACTTGAAAACGTACGAAATTGCAAATGTAATAGTCAGGAAAAGCTTTTCAAGCTTTTATTTAATAAGTTTTTGCATATTTCGAAAAATATGTATATGGAATACTTATGCATGTAAAACTTTCAATTATAAACATTTAAAGAAATCGCAATCCAAATAATGGGATTAAAAAAATTGCAAAAAACCATTAGAAGGAAAATATGTTTTTATAATTTACTGTTTTATATGTTGGTGTAAAGCGCAACTAGCTCTACATTTAGTGACAAAGGGGATGATATTTGAACAACATGGGCCCAAAATACAAGCTAATTTGCTGGCTGTAAATCATGTTAAATCAATTTAAAAAAGGCAATCACAACAAATTTCGATCCACCAAGTGAAAATAGTGAAGAGACAGTGTGGTAACTATCGAAACATGTCAAATCAAGCTGTCCGTAAGCGTGGGATCAATTCCCCGGTCAGTTAAGAATGAAAAATTATCAATTAATTTTAACTCATTTCATGTTGTAAAATTCCTTTCTTCATAAAAATAATTTAATAAAAATTAAATTTAATGAACTTAAGCCTGATTAAAATATAAAAAAACTTCGGATTAAAAAACCATAAACTGTTCAATAAAATAACGACAATACTAAGTTCAGTTAAAACTAACTATTACTTTAACTACCAGTTAACAATATGCTTTTGACCGTTTTAACTGATAGTTAATTAAACCTGAACTTGTTGAAATTGGCTGTAAGCCAACTATTAAAATCCACTTTCTCAGATCCTGCCACCGTTTCCATTTGATTATTTTAAAAGGGAAGGGCATGTAAGATTCGTTTAAGTCAATAATACCCTTTTAATTTTTTTTATTTTAATTTGTTTCGAGTTGTTTGTTTGGAATTATATCACGAAATGGCTGGAGAAAATTTTTGAAAAAAATTAAGAAAATTTTTAATTGAATTTATTTGCCTAAAGAAAATTATTCCTGATAATACAAAAAATTCACAGTTTGTATGAAATAATTTGAGATTTGTATGCTGTGAAAACCTGAAGTTGTTTGTTTTCATAAAATATTCGTTGCATAAATAAAAACGTTTTAATATTTTTTGTTTTATATTGTATGTATTAATAAATTTACTTTAAAATGTTTATCCAAATATTTATGTATCTCATACTTAAAATTTAGATATAAAAAGCCAGAATACAAAAAACCCTGTCTATTCTTTACCAAACAAAAACAAAATTTTTTGCTTAATATATTTTTAGGTCATTGACATCCAGGAATCTTCCTTAATTTGTGGTATATTGAAACGCATTTTTAAGGGAGCCAAAATGTGTAAAATTAACTGTTTGCATTCGCTGCTCACTACAGGCGTTTTTGGAAATACCAAGGAAGAACTTATACGTTTTAATAAAACATGAACATTAGAACCGTCATAAGGCAAACGGCCAAAGACCATGGCATAACATACTACGCCACAGGCCCAAATATCAGAAATAAAGGGATCATAAGCTACTCCTATAGATATAAACAAGAAAGGATAGTTACAAAAATGTTCACTCAGAAATACCAATAATTACCTTTAAGTATCTCTGGACTTGCATAGGCGTAACTGCCACAAAATGTTTTTGATAATATCACCTGTTGTTCGCTATTGCGAATATCTTTGCGTGCAAAACCAAAATCAATTAGTTTCAGATTGTAGTTTTCATCCAGCAAAAGATTTTCACATTTTATATCCCTAAACAAATTAAAAAAAATTAACAACTTTACCTAAAATACCAAAAAAAAAAAAAAATTGTGCACCTATGAACCACCCCTTTTGAATGTATATACTCCACCGCACTAATAAGTTGTTGAAATAATTTGCGAGCCTTAGCCTCATCTAAATACTTCTTCTCGCGTACATAATCCAAAAGTGTACCGTTCTCAGCCAATTGCATTATTAGATAAACTCTAGATAATATATTAAACATTAAATTAAAGTCATACATAATCAAATTCGCACCTATGACTCGTTTCAATACTTTGATAAAATGTTATCAGATTATCATGATGCAAGCCCTTTACAGCCTCTATTTCTCTAGGTAAAAACTTTTGCGTGTACTCAGCAGGAGCTTTGACTTTCGATATTATTTTAATGGCCACTCTTTTGCCGTATTCCTCAGAGTAACCAATTTTAACTTTAGCATAATTACCAGAACCTATAACTTTACCCATCAATATGCCATGTTCTTCCAAAATCGATTTAGGTTTTCCCGCCTTGTTAGTACCACTGGTCTGTGGAGATACTTGTTCTGAACCTTGACCGTTTTTAGCAACACTACTTGATCGGGGAGTATCATCGTGCAGACTCGTGTTTTTAGAGTTTCAAACCTTCTTCAAAGAACAAATGTTTGCCTTTTAGCACCAAAAGTGTTCTTAGGGCCAATTTTGTAAAGAAAATCAAGAATTTCCTATTGTATGTATGTATGTACTTATGTATATCTCTCCGTCTTGCAGTTTTTTGCAGTTTGATTGAGTTTTTTTTAAATTTTCTGGCTTTTAATAAAGATTTATTACAAAAATTTTGTGAAATCTGATCGAATTTTAGAAATGTTACTGAATTTTGAAAACTTTAATTTCGAAATATTTAATGAAACATGTCATAAAATGTTGAATTTTATTTTACTATTTTTAAAATGAAAGGACACAATGTTTTAAATAGTTCCTAAAAGTTAAAATACCAACAAAGTTTTCTCAATTGAAGGAAAATGTTCCAAACAAAATTTTCCCAAGAAAACAAAAGTATTCTGTTAAGAAAGTTTTGTTAATGTTTTCTCAAGAGAAAATTGTCGATACAGATTTCTTGATAGGTTTTAGGACAACATACTTCGTTCGTTAACTTTAGTTTCCTTTTCGATAAAAATTTGTCGACAATGATGTTTTCCCAATAGAAAGCTATGTGCACAGTTTTTTCTCGATTATGAATTACTAGCATATACCCGCTACTTCGTTAGCGTCTCCTTTTTCTTCGTGGACATATTTTTATGCCAAAGTTTATTTTTCTAGGTTGAAACTTGTTTAAATTCCAGCATTTAACCCGCTACTTTAGTAGAACCAAAAAGCTAAAGAAAAATATCAAATTTCCTGTATTTCCTTTTGTTGGGTACTATATTTTTCCCCCATAAAAGTATCAAAAAATTTCAGTATTATACACCCAGAGAAAAAACATGTTTAAATATGGTCATCTCCAACAAAACAATTTTTAAAGAAAATTTTAAACATATTATGATTCATTTAACAATATTATTGTCACCGACAACCATATTATGGTTGAATTAGTCCTCCATAAAGATGCCACAACCATATTATGGTTGCCTCCGACAATGTTATGGTCAAAAATAACTTAAACATGTTTTACACTTATAATATCATGGTTGGTTTTCAACCATTGCATGTTGCTCTTGAAAAAGAGGAAAATACTATTGTTAATTTTAAAACAAATTATTGTTATATTTAACCATAACATGTTTAGAGGCAACCATAATATGGTTGTGGCTTCTTGATGGAGGACTTATTTAACCATAATATGGTTGCAGATGACAACAATATGGTTATATTAACCATAATATGTTTAAAATTTTCTTTAAAAATAGTTTTGTTGGAGGTGACCATATTTTAACATGTTTTTTTCTCTGCGTGTAGTGGCAGCCCATAATTTAGTACGAATATGTCAATGAATAGAGAAAAATGTTTTGTAAAAACAAGTACCAAAAATAGTTAAGATTTTCACCCCTTAATGTTCGAATTTCGAAAAAGTGCCAAATTCGTATACGTATTTTTTGATAAGTTTCGAATATGGTATTATTTTTGTTTCTATGTTTATTGGTTCAAAAGATAGATGGGATGGCAAAAAAGTACTAAAATTCAGATTTTACCCGTTTACTCCCTAAGTCAGTCAGTCAGTTACTCACGCAACTATTATATATATATATATATAGATTACTAGTTGTTTGGTCCCGGCGTTGCTCGGGATTTTCCAAATTATAATAACAAATGAAATACTGGTGAAATCCTGTCTGAAATTGGTCATATCAACTTATAAACCTTCGCCGGTTCATGCTCAACAACTTTGCTAAAGATCATAGCATCGTCAAATGCAGAGTTTACGATTTAATTCATACTGAGTAATTTTCAATAACGCCACCTATTTTAGATTTTTTTGGCTATTCTTCTTACTTGGTCAGAGACCATTCCGAATTGGTACGAATCATCGAAATCGGTCCAGCCGTTTTTTAGTTATAAACGTAGTAACTAACGCCACTTTCTTTTATATATATATAGATGATGACAACGGTTGTTTGAAAGAATACTTTGGCGACAAAGATTTCTCAACAGGAAACTTTTTCGACAAAAAAACAGTTTTTCTTATAGAGTGTCTCAATAGAAAAACTTCGGCAACAAAGGCAAATCATTAAAAAATTTGTCGAAAATGGACTCCCGATAAGAAACTTTAACCATAGAATGCGATTAAAACAGAAAAAGAAAAAAACTTAACTCAGCCATATGACTACGACTATTTTTTTTTTCTATCTCGAATATTTTATTCTTAATAGAAAATTATTTCTCAATAAAAAACTTTGTCGGATAATATTAATCAATAAAAAATTTTGCAATAAAATTTTCTTAATATGTATGTTGTATACTTTCTCATAATAACTTTTCGATCTTCGGAAATCATATCAAAAAAATTTTCTCAATAGAAAACATTATCGATTAAGTTTTTCTTTAGAAAAGTATTATGATAAAAGTTTTTCTATAGAAAACTTTGTCAATTTGGTTTTCTTGGTGAAATTAGTTTTAGCCAGTTTTTTTATATTTTCTTAATTGCCATCCCTTAAATTAAACCAACCCTGTCTAAGCGAATTCTACAACCTTTCTTACAGTTATTTTAGTTAAGGGGTTCCTTTAATTAATAAAATTAGCCACCCTTATGTAACCATGGTTACCAATTTAAAACAAACAATTGAACATTTTTAAAAACTACAAGAAAATTTAGACTGTGCTATACAAATCAAAATTAAAATACATTTGTCAATATGAAAATCGTTAAAAAAAATTTTAAAAAACCTTAAATGTTGAATATTATTTTTAATTTGCGAAAATTTATTGATGGCGGAAGTTTATGTTATTGGGCAAATATTGAAAGCAGTTGATTTTCAAGAACCCCATATTTTTTGCAAGTGGAGTTTACAAAGTGGTACCTTATATTAAATAAATTTTCAATTTAAGTAAGGAATTAAAAAGTCTTTAATTTTTAAAGGAACTTCTTGGCGCCTTATACAAGGCGAAGCTGTTGGTCAAACTTTTGTGGCCTCAAATCGTTTAGAATCTTGTTCTGACTTTTGTCAGCCATTAGATCTGCATTTGGGTACTTCTTCGGTACAAGGTTGGCCTAAATTGCACGTAGAAATACATGCAGTTAATGTTTTAAATAAAAGTTGGCCTGTAGGTTACGGTTTTGTGCATCTACCAACACAGCCGGGATCTCATCGTTTGGAGGTGTTGTGCTGGAAAATAGCGCCACGCTCCTGGTACGATAGTGTAAGAGAGAAATTTGGCGGTGGTGGTTTGGCTTTGTGTAAAGAGGATTTAATTTATTCCGGATTAGAAAGGTAAGATTTAGATTTTATTTTAAATTGAGAAATAATTAATACTGATAATTCTCATTTTTATAGATATAAATTAAAAACTCGATCATCGGGCAAGATTATAATTGATATCAATTTAGTTTTTCGTAATTTCGGCAAGTTTGGTATAGAGTTCAAGTAAAGAGAACAATTATAAAATGTACCCTACAAGACTATTTTTCATATATAAGCTTTTATGGCTGACATTTATCTGCACCGACTCTGTTAAAATTGGCATTTCAAAGCCCGTAACAGTAACTACGACTTATCCTTCAAGTACTACTTTAGCAGACACCACAACAGAAGAAACGAGTACAGAAGTTGCTAGCACTACTTCAAGTTCTACATCCACTACAACTAAAGCAACTACCATTTTACCTTCAACACCTGAAGCTGAATGGCCTGAATTTCCACCAAAAAAAAATTCAAACGGCTCGAACAAAACCGCAACCAAAAAACCTGTTACAACAACACCTAAAACCTCTACGACTGCTACTGTTGGCCCTAATATTCCGACTAATGAGACAAATACTACAGTCAAACCCGAAACTCCAGTAATTTTCTTAACTTCCATTCCACAATGGTCAACCAAAGAAGAGTATTGTTTTTGTGATCTAACCCAAGACACTTGTGACATTAATTGTTGTTGTGATCAAGATTGCACGCCTGAAGCTTTACAGGTATTTAAATGTTTAACGGGAACTCCCATCGATTTGGAGGTACATGAGGGACGTTTTGAAGATTTCAAATTTATACATGGTTTGCCTTCGTGTGAAGTTAATGATGGTTGGTTGTGTGTTTTTAGAACTTATAAGCCGATTGAAAAGAATAAGGTTGGTTTAATATTTTGGTGTTTTCAAAACTTCGAGAGAGTATTAATTATTTTCAGGTTTCTTATTCCTTTGAGGATACATCCCGCTTCTACAAATGGCCTAATATGTTGTTGGAGTCAGAGGATGTAAAAAGTCGTGATTTTTATAAATTTGGCGATATATTGAGAATTATTAATATTGAAACTAAAGAAATACAAAATTTTGGTAAGAAACAAGTATTTGACTTAAGTAATTTGCAAAATCATATTAGAATTTAGAAGTATTCGAAGTATAAACACATAATGTCACAAAGGTCTCAAGTTAATGCAATTATTTAATATAAATACGTGCTACTGTTTTGAACTTTAGTTTAAAATTCCAAATTTATCATTTTCTTTTCAGATCTTCCATCATCTTTTCAATCATCCTCTTGTCAAATAAAAGAGCCCATTTACCACTTAAAATCCACTCAAAGATCGTGTTTCATCTCATCCTTTAAATATTTAAAAGAAATGCAACATAAATTACTACAGCTTGGAGAGAAGTATAAAATATTTAATACACCCACCATACCGGATGATTTATACAATAATAAAAGTTTAAACCGCTATATAGGGAATATAACGATCAAAAAATGTTTTAAAGACAACGAGAGTTGCGAAATTTACAAGGCAAATAAAAAAGAAGAGGACAATTTTAACTTAATTAAAGTAAAAGTAAATATTTTACACAATTTCACTAATATTCAGGAGGTAATAGTGAACATATGGCCTAAGGATTTAAAGGACAACAAAAATTTAAATTCAAATACTTCAGAATTTTGGTTATTTTATGAAACAGAGTTTTTCAATAAGACTTTGAAAGAGTTTAATTTAACAAAAGAAAAAGCTGCACAGAAACTTCCGGTCATATCGGGGCCTTTGGGTTATTTAAAAGGAAAACCTATAATTTTAGCCCGCTATGAACCTTTTAATAAAAGCCTACCTTTATCTACAAAAAATCGGGTAATCAATTACTTTTCCTTTAATAATGCCGAAACACACACTTTAGCTTTATTTGCAAAAGACAATGGTAAATGTAAACGTTTTAAGCCTGATAAAGATCTGATAAGTTTCGGCATTAATGTAGCCAAATATTGTAAATTAAAACTCGAAAATTATACCCTTCTAAATGAAGATCCCATAAATACTAACTTTACGGAAAAATGTTTAAATCTACAACAACGCATATATGACCAATTATTTGGACAAGATCTTATTATCGAGACGCTTTCTTCGTATCTTATATCACAATTAGGAAAACCTGAGAATAACTCAAATAAATGGCTTCAGTTACAGGTTTATAATACAGATTTTGATTCTGTAGTTGGTCAATATTTACAGGAAACTAATACTTTTGTATGCCGCAATATTTTATTAGGTTTAACTTATGAATTTCATATGGCTTATTTTATGGTGGATAATATTCCCCTACAAAATGTCATCAAACATGCGGCTTTACATTTGGCCGAAAGACATGATTTAGAATTTGCTTTAGACGAAAATTTAGAAGTGCCCATAACAATGACAGCGCGTTTCTTTGATGTTCACGAGAAGGCTGTATCAGCTGGTTTTCATTATAAGAACTTTAATTTAATTTACTTTATAATTTTAGATTTAGTATTTTATTTTAAATAAGTAGTTTTTTTATTGATTTCTTCAACATTAATTACATTAATAGAAACTAGTCTTGCTTATAACAAAAAGAAATAAATAATAAATATGCAAAATAAATACTACCGATCGAAATAAAATAGAAGGGTTAATTGTAAAAGCGTCCTTTGCCACAATTTCTTTAAGATAATTGTCTTTAAAGTTAAAATTAAATATGAAAAATAGGTCTTATATGAAATTATTCTGTACATGCATTTAAGAACTCATTTTAAACGGCTACTGTCACATACCCATCGTTGAACAATTTTTTAAAAATTATTTTATAGATTTTTATTTTAATTTATCGCTTATGATGTTACTGCAGAAAAAAATTCAAATTTTTTTCTTAACTAAAAAATTTCAATTAGGTTTTATTCCAAATTTTGATATTTTTAATTAGGCTAAAGTACATCAAATTTAATTTTTTATGAAAAAATGAATTTTACATGAAATTAATTAAAATTTATTGATAATTTTTCATCCTTGATTGCCGCGGGGCTCGAACCCAGGCTTTCACGGACAGGTTACCCTTACATGTTTCATTTGTAACCACTCAATATCTTCAAAATTTCATGCATTTGGTATATGTAGATTTTCTTTTGTGCAATAACGTCATAAGTGCGGCACTTAATGAAATATGCGTTTATTTAGTTTACATACTGAATTTGTTTTTTTTTTAGTGTTGACTTACGTGTTTGATAACAGAGGTAAGATCTTTTACCATTCATAATCATCCCAATTATGAATGAAAATTCCCCGGGAGTTTTCTCCCATCTCTCATTTTTCCTATGTTAATTCAATTGTAAAAGTAGGAAAAGGGAAAAAACTCCTGGGAAATTTTTATTCATGATTGGGCTGAATAATATCGTATTATTTGTCGACATCTATTTTCGCTTGCAGTAACGATAGTGTGATTCTGTAATTTATTTCAAATGATAATATGCACCTGTACTTTTAATATCATGTATTTAATATCGCATGCCAAATATGTACTCAAAAGATTTTTTAAACACAAAATACACTTTATCGATTTAATAAACACTATTATTATCGCTTAAAGTAACAGCTGACTTTAACAGACTGTTAACTGAATAACAAATTCGATAAATTTGTATCAAAGTTGTTTTCGGGAATACAAAATTTATTGTTAATAAGATTTCTGTATGACGTGCTAAATTCCCAATTTTTCAAATGTGGTATATACACTGAAATGTATTGTTGAGGGAAAGCTAGCTTCAATGCGCATTTCACTGGTTGCTTAGGCCAGATCATCAGGAAACCTTTTCCAAAGATTTTAGAAAAGCTAAATTTTTGTTATATTTAATTTACCGATACAATTAGCGTAATAAAAGTTAGTGAATCGTACTACGGGTATGTGATGGAAATTTTGAAAACGAAACGATTTAAACATGAAAATTTTGTTTTCAGTATCTTTAAATATGGTTTTTTATTCTAAATACATTTTCCCATTATGTTCTGTCTTTTTCCTTATTAATTTTTTAATAAATATGTTAATGGAACTGTATTTTGAAATCAAAATTAAGAAATCGTTTTGAAAGCTTTGTATTTGTATACCAAACCCTTTTATCGCCCATACGTTAAACGTCAAATTGAAAGAACATTCGTGTCAAAGAATTAAATTGTGTGATTTTTTAGGCTACAAACTGAAGACATAATCAGGGGTGTTACTGCGTATTTCGATTCGAAAGAAATAATTTACGAGTTCGAACAATATGTACTGTGTATTACGATTTTCACAATCGTTCAAAACCTGTCATCGATTGTATTTTTTTAAAAAATGGAAAATTTAATGAAAACTTTTTATTCGTAATAGAGAGTGGCTGTTAAGAAAGGGATTTTTTGTTTTCAATAAAGTATAAAAAACGTCCGTTTATTCGAAACAAATATTACGAAAATCGTAATACACAGTACAAATTGTTCGAATCCGTAAATGATTTCTGTCGAATTGAAATACGCGGTAACCCCCCAGGTATGTGATAGAAAACGATTTTGAAAATTGAATAAATTTTCCTCTTTTTTTTTCGTCTATATTCTTTTGAATTATTTATTTTATATGTTAATTGAACTGTTTTTTTAACAAAAAATTAAGACTTTACTTCAGAAATAGATTTAAAAATATTATTTTTTAAAATATTTAAACTACTTAAGTAATGTTTTCGTTCCATGTAAAAACAATCCAATTCGCAATCACTTAGAGATTCCTTTAGACCCCAGCATATGCGATAATTATCCACAATAACAATTGTCTCGGTATTAAGCTCCACTGGCCATTGATTTTGTTGCATTTGCAAAACATCGTTTAATATTTTAAAATGTTTTGCAACTCCTCTAAAATCTTGAGATTTAATATTATCCATGTGAAGAGGATCAAACCAAATACGCTTTACCTCATCCTCTTTTAATATAACGGGTTGTTTAGTTAAATAGTTATAACCCTTGTCATCTTTAAAATTATATTCCACTTGAAATTGTGTAAAGAATTCATATGTATCTTTAGGCAATTGTTGCAAAGCCCAAAAACCGTCCACTAAATTTAATTGTATCCTTAAATGATCCTTATCATAAGGCAATGTCAAAACTTGTAATCCCTTGTCCATTGAATTAAAAGTACAATTCGAAAATGGTGTGGTATGTTGGGATTTTGGTAAAAATGTTCTCTTTTCGCTTGTAAATTTATCCCATGAATATTCAAAAAGTTTATTGATAATAGACTTTTTAAGGAATCCATCTTTATCGTCTTTTGGTATTTGATTTATAATTAACACGCCAGATTTTTGCAAACGGTCTAGAGCTTTGTAGGAGCTGGTAATGTTTGATTGTATTAGATCATTAAAATTAATGGGCTGCAAATCATTACGATATTGTATATGTTGGAAATTCCATAATAAAAATGTTGACTCTGGAGTTGGTTGTTGTTTCTGTTGTAGTTTTTCGAACAATTCGTTAAGGTTATAAGTGGAGTTGTGGCCATCACTCCCTGAAAATATGTATATAAAAAAAGTTCGATGTATTTAGATCTTAGAAAATAAAAATTATCACAGCATATTTTACTTTTCTTCCTAGAATTTTTAATTTTTTAATATGTACATTAGAGCGTACACCTTACAAGGGAAAAAAAGTGCGCCGTATAACCTCTAATATAAAGTATTTTTGCAAGTATTTTTTGCCGAACGTAGAGGTCTTCTTTCTACATTTTTCGTTATATGTTAGTCATATACAGTCCGATCTTAAAGTATGATATATCAATATTTTTGTCTCAAAAAGAGCAACGTTGACTTCAAGTAAAAACTTGTAAAAAAGTGATCGTTTATTTTCCACCAACAATTTATTTTCAAAAATCATGGATTTTTAACGTTTCGCTTCTTTAGTTAAAATTCATCGATTACTTTATTACAAAAAATCGATTTTGATATGTATGTGTTGAAGAAAAATAAAAATTTCTTAATTTTTGTTTATTTAAATATTTGAAGATAAAATAAATATAGAAGAAGAAAACTACATAAAATTTCTGTACATTTTTTATAGTCACAGGAAAAAGACTAGTGGATCATAAAATTAAAAATTTAATTATAATGTATATAAATGAATTTTCTTTTAAAAACCTATTTTTATAATTACAAGCATTTAACTAGCTACTTCGTTTTAGTCTTCCTTTCTTTCGTGGACACATTAATGTTTATGCCAACGCTTATGTTTCTAGGTTTTAACAAAAAAGTAAAAACATTTTTCATCTTATACGTTTTCATTAACTCAGGACCCTGCTCCAATAATTTTATATTTCTTAGTTCAATATTATAGAAAATTCAAAAATTTCCACATGTAAAACGGAAAAGTGAAAGAAAGAAAACTAATTACGCGTATTTCCCTTTTTTGGTACTATTTTCTCCTCTTAGAAGTATCAAAAATTTCAAAATTGCAGTGTGAGCCAGGGCTGCCAGTTTTTGGGGTTTTCACCCCAAATTAAGGGTTTTCTTGTTGCTAAGAGGGACAGAAAATTTTATTTGGGGTTTGCATTAGGGAAATTTAAAAAAAATAGGATTTTTTGGAGAAATAAAAATATAGTTTAATTTTTCTATAAAAGACAACTAAGTTCTATGCCATTTTTGCAACATCACTTAATATCAATGAGCACCGTACAAAATAAGTTTCTTTTTTATCTAAAAAAATAAATATCTGAAAAGTTTGAAGCTAATCTTTCAATAATTCGCTTATGTATAATAAGTCCAAAATTTGTATTTTTCTAGACATGTTCATTAGGGCGGCCCATATTTTCAAGAAAAAATTTCAAAATTACTTTGGACATCTGGGCACCCCCTAATTTCTTTACTAGCAATAAAATTAGTATGTATGCAAAGTTTCAAGATAAAATTCCAACTGAAAGACAATGCTCAAACCAATGTAATATAAATAACAAATTAAAATGTTTGTTTTTTTAAATAAGGTACAATTAACTGAATAGTAGAAAAAAAATTTATTTTACAGTAAAAAATGGATAAATAATATAAAAAATTGTTAAAAAGAGGAAAGTTAAGTAAAAAAACAGGTTTAGTTTTTCGAAGATGACGGCTTCAAACTCTCAATTACGGCTTGTTTTGTCGTTTTGGTTGGTATACACTTTCTGTAAGCTTCAACCACTTGCAAAATCAATTTTTTCTGTTCTTCGTCGTTTGTCAGAAGCTTATTGAACCCTTCAAAGAGTTTGACACGACGTTCAGCTACATCATTAACAACTTTCAAGTTTTTTGCGATTATTGTGCCGTTACTGTAATGTTCATTATTGTGCCATTCATTTCGGTAAATTGTCAAGAAATCTGAATTTATTACAAATTTGTCAAACAGCTGCAATGATCTTTTATTTACTTACAAAGTCAGATAAAACGGCTTGGTCATTTAAAAGTAATGAATCTCCTCTAATTTTCCGACCAGAGCGCTCACACTTAATCTTTTTGATAACAATTTCTAAAATGTGGTGCGTACATGCTAGCCATAAAAATTTTTTTCCAGCTTTTTGTTCCAGCATTACACAAGCCCCATTGTAAAATTTAGTATTAACGGATGTAGTGTCAAAACAAATTCCAACTATTTTCTTCTCCAAACCCCATTCAGTAAGTGCATAATAAACTGCTGTAGAAGTGTTTGCGCCGGTACCAATTACAAGTTTTGGCACTCTAAGTAATTTTTCCTTACCATTTGCTGATACTAAAATTGGCAATCGATCTACTTTTTCAGTTCCCAAAATATCATGTAGAATTTTTCCGTCCCAATGAACAATTATTCGATAATCAAAAGAAACAGACTGCTTTATTTCTGCAAACACACATTTTCTTCCTTCTTTTCTTATGCCTTGAATGGTACTTCGTGACAATGGCAACGAATTAGGTTTATGTCCCAATGCTGCTGCAATAGGGACCATTAATCTTAGGGCTTGCCTATCAGAAATCTTATTGAGATCTAATGCGCTAGGAACGTGTTTAGAGAATAATAATTTCTTTGCAGTTGTTTCTAGGAAGAAGTGAAACCTTATAAGAACTTGTCTTAGAGTTTGTAGTTGATTACACCTAGCAAAAAAAAAACTGTGTCCGCTTGACGTGTTGAACTTGATGACACAGGCATATTTGCAATTTTTTTTCGGATGTTTTTTTTGTTTTCTTGATAAAAACAATTACTGAACAAAATATTCACACTTTCAAAGTAGATCCTTTCCTTATAATCTTACTTATACGAATGAACTATCGCAAACTTTTTTAAAGTTAGTTTTCATATAGAATCACAAAGAGCAATATTTCGGGGAATTTTAAAATAGCTGCTCAGCGTATACACAAAACGCAGCATTCATATACATACATCTGACAGTGTGAGAGAGACTAAACAATATAAGCGTTGAGCACTGCCTTCTGTCCCACGTAGGGCATTGAAATTTTTACACTATACTACTATTAACTACAGTCAAAAAACCAGTGGGTGCCCGGGGGTATCAAGTGAATTTGAAAATTTTGGGCACCCCTAATGTTCATGTATATTAGAGGTGTTCAAAGAAATTAAGGTGAACTCTTAAGTCAATGAATGGACATATATTGCAGTAAATGTCAAAACTATGTTAACTTTAATGTAGACAGCATTTTTTGTACATACATATTTATTGCCGGCAATTTATGTTGCAATAATTGTTAGTCAAATTCATTGCCAATTATTGTTAATATAAAACGTCAAATTTGGTTGTCAATTGAAAAAAAGAAGAAAAAAATAAAAGCAAATTGTGTGAGAAAGAAATTAAATTTGTGAAATGCTAGCAAATTATTTTTGTACTAAATAAATTAAATGTAAGAATCATAGCCGTTCATTGTAAATTGTATTCTTCTAAATATTGGCTCAAAATTAATTTTAATTTTTTAATTTAATTTACAATTTATAACTGTTTTTCAAAAATTAAAATACGTTAAATTTATTTTATACTTCTTTAAATTATATATAAATCATTTTCAAATAATTTACGATAATGTCTTTCAAATTTCATTTGTTCTCTTGTAAGTTAAATTCACTATTATTTTAATTTATATTATTCAAATTAATTATTAATTATTAATATTATAAAAATATATTCAAACCAATTTTGTTTGAAAAATATAAAAAAAATGCCTTAATATTTAAATTCAACAAACATTTTTTGAATTATGTACTCATAATCTGTTCTTCGATATTAGAATTTTTGTTTTTTTTTTTTTATTCTAAAATTAAAAAAAAATTTAACGTTATTACCTTTTATATAATACTTAAGTAAAGCCTACAGTACACGGAATGTAAAAAGCTAGATGCGCTTGTAGTTCTGACGTAATTTTGACGTCACTACAAAGCCACAATAACAAGTTCGTGATGTGTGATGACGAAAAAATTACGTCAGAACCACATACGAATGTGGCTTTTTACATTCCGTGTACTATAGGCTTAAGAGTGGTATATTCGGCTATGCCATTTTAATTTCAGTCGAATTGATTTCTAGCACATAACTGCACGTTTCTATTTAGAATACAATGGCAAGGACGTTTTATTACAAAGTGTTTAGAGCTCAGTCCATGGTCTTATATACATATTCTTCGAGCAATTCAACCTCAAAGAAACCTCACAAATTGCACTTTACCATAATTTAAGGAATATAATATGGTTTTTAGTTTCTGGCCAGTTTTCCGCCTAATTTATGTCTTTAATGCCATGGAAAAGAACCTTGTGTTAGCTAAGTAACCAGTAACTATATATCGTTAAATTTTTTAAATTTTCAAAAACGAAATCGCCTTACTTTTAATGTTTGTATTTTAAAATGGAGCTGCATTTTTTTTATCCCAGTATTTTATTACATTGTCTGTCTCATTTTTCAAGGAAAAATTAATAAAAATTTTTGCATTTAAATTTTTTTGTTTGAAAATTTTTATTTTCTACCAATTTTGTTGAATAAAAATTCTAAAACTACAAATCAAATTTTTTATTTGAATTAAATTAATTTTAATATATCCAGCTTAAAATATTTGAATATAAAAAGAATTATAGAAAATTTTTGAGAATCCAAAAAGTTCAAATAATTTTTTTTATGGTACATTTTAATTAACTGCCTGGTCCACAATATCGACAAGAACGTTTCTTTCGTATATTTATATTAAAAACAAAAACAAATTTTAATTTTTTATTGTTTTCATTTCATTTCATTTAATTCATATCTTGCAGCTATGGTAAGAATTTAATTAACACTAAAATAAAATTACAAAAATTATTTTTATTAACAAATAGAAACTGGGAATTATCTCCATTCGTAGGTTACATACAATATACTTCATTGCTATCTAAAGGATAGCTAAGGTAAAATGTAATAAATAAATAAATAAATAAAATACATAGCTGAAATGTAACTCAGCCTATCACCAATCTAGGGGACGAGGGTTAGCAGCCCACATTCCCGAATCACAAATTGCTAACGAATCGCTTGTTAAAAATAGTTGAGTTAAATACATTCAATTTAAAAGGTATCACTATCCAGTGTGACAAAAAGAATTCTGACGAAGGCCGTAGCGGGCCAGAAAATGCATTACATTCTGCTGGTGTCTAATAATTGTAAATTTTTCTGTACATACAATATACTTCATTGCTATCCAAAGGATAGCTAAGGTAAAATGTAACAAGAAAATACAATATAATAGTCTAGTAGTGTATAAAAAGTCATTCCTAAAAATTTAAGGAATAGAACTATTACAAAAAAGCTTTATAAAATACATAACTGAAATGTAACTCATAGAATAAATTCGAAAAATAAAAAATGTTGAATATTATTTTTATTAATATAATTTTTTTCTTATTCGATCTTTATTATTTAAATTTATATTAATTTCTTTTTTATATAAAAATATTAATTTTAATTGAACAAAAAAAAAAATTAATAAAAGTAATATTTTTATATAAAAAAAGACCTCAAGCTTAAACAAATTAAAATAATTAGTATTGTGGTTATCTTGTTGAACTATTTATGTAAAATCAATTAAAATGGATAATCATTCAAAAAAGCAAACTTCGATCTACCAAAGGTTAAAATACAATTTGGTTTAAGGATTGATGTTTGACTATTGACGTCAGCAGTCGTCGATGGCTGCGAGTGTAAAACGGCAAATCCATCTGAGGAGATCGAATGGTTGCGATCGAAACATGTCATGGTAACCTGCCGGCCCGGTTTCGAGCCCCAGCCACGGTCAAGAATGAAAGATTATCAATAACAATTTTAATTAATTTTTATGTTGTAAAATTCCTTTCTTCATAAAAATAATTTAATGAAAATTAAATTTAATGAACTTGAGCCTAATTAAAGTTATTAAAAAAAAATTAATATACATTTAAATAATAAAGTCGAATAAGAAAGAATTTATATTAATAAAAATAATTTTTGCATGATGGCGCATTCTTTCTTGATTCTTTTTAAATTATGAGTTAACATAAATACGTTTTCCCATGCTTTTAACATAAGCTGAGCAATAAGAAATATTGCTCTGTTATTCTGCCGACGTTATTGCCAACTTTCTAAGATTTTTGAATTTATTTTTACAAACACGCTTGCTTCGCAGAGGTTATTCATTGCTAAAAATGGTGTATGTAAATCAAGATTTGCGTGTGCAATTTACGTTTCTGTCGGAACATCTGGCGAAAAAGATATAAGTGGTTGGGATAGTACAACATCGTTAAATGGCGTCATCCTTTTTTATGTTTTTGAGTCTCCGAATGGTGTACTAAATGAAAATGGAATGAATTGTAATATTTGCATAAAGCTTTTGACGGATCTTTTGTTGGTTAATCCATATTGGTGTCAATGAATGGACAAAAATTTCTTGTAAAAAAGGACCATAAATTGGTACTTTTTGAATTAGAAAAGGTACCAACTTTTATGTTTGTATTTTTAAGATAAATAAAAAAAAGGTATAAGGCAACCATTTTGCTTAACTTGAGGGTTACACGATCAAGTTTTGCCTATCAAGTTTTAATACACTCACACTTTTTTACCAATACACTCATACTTTTAAAAATTGATGCGAACTTGCCTTTAAAATGCTCATGCCAGTGAGTGTTTCAATTTACGTTCAAGAAAACAGCTGATTTGAAGGTTAGTGAGCAAATTTTTCGTTTCTCTTTATAAATTTTTTTCTTGATGGCATCTTGCATGGTGGAATAAGCAGGTGGCATCGTTACGGCAACAAATACAACATTACAACAAAAATGGAAATTACATCACCGTTTACGTCAAAAAATACATTTAAGAAAAATCACAGCGTGCCACTGAACGTGATGAAATAAATTAATTTTTAGCCAATTTTTATTTAATTATGATTAATATCTTATTTATTTTAATTAAAAATTATCAAAAACTTTAATAAAATACAATAATCACAGCACAAAACGTGGACTTTTTGTAAACATAAACAAAACTTTGACATAAACCTAGACAAACAATGCAAGAGCAAAAAATCGTCATCTGGCGTAGTGCTGCCACCTGTTTATTTCACCATGGGCATCTTGAAAGTAAATTGCTCAAAAATTGAATGCAGCCTACGTCACAACTATCAATTTTTGGAAATTTTGACAAACAGTATATGTAAAAGACTATCAAGAACAACTTGACCGTGTGGCTGCACTGTAAGTAACTTAAAATTTTTGATTTTGTGAGATATGACTATGTTGCAATAAAGGAGCGATACGTATTAATTCTTATATGCTTAACAACTAACTTGAAAATAACTTTAAAATATGAATGTACTTACAAATGATATCTAATCTGTTGATTTCTTCTTCTACTGTCGCCATTACAGGTTGCAGATTATCATACAATTCAAAGAAATTTATCAAAGATATACTTTTCCTCTTTTTTAAACAATTCTTGCAACTGCATATGTGGCGTAACCATAAAATATCAGCCCTCACTTGCATTTGCACTTGTGGAACTTTCATTAGTACAAAACCATTGTCAACAACAATCTGAAAAACATTTGTAGATTATTCAACACAAATACTAAGATCAATAGTATCATTTACATCCTCACTTGAGAAATCAGTATAATCATTAAAAAGTTCTTCATCTTTATAGGATTTAATTTCAGACTCTAAGGAAACATTCACGTTATCATCAGTAGACTTGGAATCATTACTTGTCTCATCGCTATTACTTTGGACAAACTCTACTCCTTTTTGCGTTTTTGCATGTCGGCATTTATCCAATTCAATTAGGGTTTCAAGATTTAAATTTGGAACAGCAGTAGAATTTAACCTTCTAGACGTTGGATATAGATAGTCTTCTACTCGAAAATGACGACTGCAAACTGCTTGGCTTACTAGACGTGAATAAGGAATTGAATTGAGAAGGGGACTGTTAAAAGCTTTTAACCACAATTTTAAACGACTTTGATTTTGTGGAAATTTATGAGATAAACTAAAACGCAGTGCATGACATTGGGGAAGAGCGCACTTATTGTACAATTTTGGTTCTCTGGAAAAAGTTAGCATTTAAATTTATTTTTAAATATATAAATTAATTGAAACTACTTACTTTCCCGCGTCCATTGTTGTTGCCGATTGTAAATTGCTAACAAATATCCAAGGTATATTTACACAAGGTAGACTCATTTGGGAGTGTAGACAATTTGCTCTATAAAAGGAACCATGTTGTCAAAATTGTCTTCATATAAAACAAAAACAATTTAACGCACACATGTACAAATTTTGGCTCATATACACGCAATTTGACGTTGTGGTTCCAACTATGGGTAAACAGCTGACAAACATATGGCCCAACGAGTTTACCTTGTGTAAATATACCTTGCAAATATCTTCAAGACCAAGGCGAATTCACTAGAAGCCAACATATGGTGGGTTTTTTCGATGGTCGACTTGTCCAAGGCGAACTTACACAAATTCGCCTTGGACTTGTCAAAGTTTGTATACAAACTAGTTTTTTATGTAAACACACCTATTTCCAGGGTTACCGTTGAATTTTGAATAAGTTGCACAAAAAGTGGTTTTTAAAACAAAAAGTCGCAAAAAAAGGCTCACACTTTTTTTAACATTTTGATTACTTTAATTAAATTACCACCCGGGTGACAATTTCGGTTTTATTTCTTTAATAACTCTCTCGAATTTGCTTCAGTTAAAAAGAAATTTTTATAACAGAACAAATTGTTTTCGTTAAAAAAACTGAAAAAAATTTGTATGACCAAGACTTCTTTAAGAAAAAAAAACGAAAATAAGTTGTATGCAGTAACACCCGGGTGGGTATTGGGCAACGATGTACATAAAAATCTTTGGTAAGGCGATGGTTAATCAAAAAACACAAAACAAAAAGGAGTTAGCAATATAAACGATATAAATATCTGAGAAATAATTCGTTAAAAATGTGTTTAAATACACCTTGTGTATTCATTTTACATTTGATTGATTTTTAATAATGTGTTTGTATATACTTTAATATATGTATGTATAAACTTTAAGTCTTATAACTTTTTTTTGTATTTTCGCACATGTTCATTACTTGGCATCCAACCTTCTATTTCAGTATCTAGTAAATTAAGAGTTGATAGCATTAACTCACAAGTTTCTACTTTTAACCTGTTGGTTATGTTATTTCTAATTAAAAAAAAAACTGTCATCACACGCACTATTGTGCGCTGCTTATTTGTCTAAATTTAGGTTCAATGGTTAATTAAAAGCAATCTTTAAGCTTACTACTGTATGCCAAAAATCGTAAGCATTTGCAATTTTTATACTCTTATAATAATTTTATATGTTCTTTTTATCGGCGATGAGGGAGTCGCGGGGATGCTTGAAGGTGTATTGCTTAATTTTTATTTTTATTGTTAATTACTTATAGTAAATATATAGGGATACAACATGTAATACGAATTAAATTGGCCTAAGGCTATATGTATTATGAATGAATAAATAAATGTAATTGTATTATTTATCATTGGATTTACTTTCTAACAACTTGAATTCGTTAATACGAGCTTGTGTCATTTATAACATTTTTAAATAAGGATATGAGATTAATAGCGTTAAAAAAGTTGGTCTTAAAACGCTTTAAATAATAATGCTGATCATCCTAGATTGGCATGGAAATTCAATGAACACGATACAATACAAGGCATATACAATACAGGTCAGTAGTCGAAATTGTCTGGATACAAAATAGTCACCTTATCAATCAAATGAGGTTACATATCCCGGGGAATGTTTAAAACAAAATGATATTTTAAGGAAAATATGTGAAATTATGCAGTGCAAAAAAAGTATTTCACTTACAAAAAGGGGTCAAAAAGTTGCAAAATTAGACGATTTTGAAAAAGTCGCACAAAAAGTGGTCAGAGCGTCAAAAAGGTTGCAAATTGCAACTAAAGTCGCACAACGGTAACGCTGCCTATTTCTTTACTAGCAATATCTTTGACAACCCGACCACAGAAGCCTTGTTTTGTGCTTGGCGATTGGCGATTTTTTTGGCGAAATTAAAAAAAGTTGGCGATTATGTTGGCGACTTCTAAAACGCATTTTATTTTATTTTTTTTTTTTATAAATATAAAAAAATTTGTCAGTACGGGCAAAGTTTTTTCTTTGAATTTTTAACAAATTTTAAAATCGCAATACGAATGCGATTGTTTAAGATGATAAATTGATAATATAGCCAGATAATTACATTGAAAACATTAAAAAATTGTTGCCATAGAACTTTGAATAAAGCTTAAGCTGTCTTGGATTTTTACACATATTCCTTATCAGAAGTTATCATTCATCGGATCTTTCCCGAAAAACTTATTTTCAAAATAAATGTTAAAAACTGAATCGTTTTCGATTGCATATGAAATGGGATTTTTAAAATGAATAAAATAAATTAGTAATTTAGTTGAATTAATAGCGAAAGAAAATCAGAAAATGTTTTTCAAAAGGTGCATTGATATCATTTTCTATTTAATAGTATCAAGCGTATTTTTCAATGTGGGGTGCAGAACGAAGAAATGCGCAGTTTTTTTAAATACGTTTTAACTAGATTTTTTTCAAAATAGAACCAAAAATTAAATAAATAAAAAAGTAAATGTTTAAAAATAGTTCATGTAATTTTTTTAGAAGACTGAGTTGACTTTCAGTATTCCAATTCAATTCCAAGTATCCACTTCGAATACACCTTTTAAGACATTTATCCTTTGCTTCAATTAATGTTTTTGAAAAATTCAATTATTCAATTTACAAAACATGTGTTATGTTAAGCGTTTGTCTACTATAATCACTAAATCACTTTAACTGATTTTCAGGCCCGATAAACATACTACTAGAATAAGGGTAAATATGAAAAATTTAATAAAGGTAAAATACACTTGTATACTCTTTTTTATATAAAACTCCTATTTCGCGAATTTTTTTTACCAAAAATCTAAAAAAATAAAAATTTGGCGATTTTTGGCGACTTTAGGTATACTGTTTGGCGATGAAGATGAAAAAAATCTGACAGCCCTGCTTGTATCTTCTTCTTATTCTGTCCATAGCTGCCAGATAATTTTGTGAAAAATCGTCAATTTTCTGAGAAAAAAAATAAAAAAATCGCGTTTCTCTTTTTGAAAAATCGACAAAAATTAAATTTGTGTATTTTTATATTTTGTATTATTTATTTACTATTATAATTTATATTTAATAAAATGTAAATTAATTTTTGCCGCCACAAGCAATTTGGTTAGTAAAAAATAGCTGATGTCAGATGCTTTGTCACTTGAAAATAGAACTCGTTCTATATAAAAAATGCCATGTGTACTGCACAGAGAGAAATAACACATGATATTGCTTGGAGGGGCTCAGACGATATGTATAAATTTAACATGTGAAAAAGGGACATTCCACATGACAAATACACACGTTGTGAACATAGCTGAGAAACGCAAAAAAAGTAACATTTACGATATTCTTGGCAATTATTTGCCGGTTTTAAGCAATTGGATAAAATTAGTTAGATGAAAATAAGTGAACTATGTATTTAGCTTGGGATCTATCGAGACAATTTAAGCGGCCTATACACTTGCAATATTATTGTATTTGATATTCGCCATATTATTTCAATTTTGGGCTATATTACTCAATAAGTCCCACAATGGTTTCAATTTTAATATTGTTCAACTTTCATTCAATAAAAAGGTCAACATAACCTATAGGAATAACATGATTGTCTGATGTTGCCAACACATTTCACTTTCTTTTCGTTGTGCAATAAAAGTCAAAACCCTACAAGAAGAGAATGAGCGAGTTGCCACTTCAAGTCAATCAAGTTTTCGGTCATTTCTTTCTATCATTTTCTTAACACTAACGTGAAAAAAGTGACTACTCGCTCATTCACTTCTTGTAGGGAAGTCTTTTGATTGCTGCCAATATATTGTGTCACCTGCGAATATCACATACACATTGGTCCCAATTTACAATGTGGCAAGTGAAAGGCAGACAGACGAAGTTTGTTGGTAGGGGGGCGACGCTGTATGCGTAACACACTTCACTTTTTTCCTCTCTCGCCTACAAACGATATAATTTTACAAAACGTAAAATTGAAAAATTTTATTGCAAGTGTATAAGCCGCTTTAGATCAATACCTCACCTTTTGTTCCAAAACTTTAAGCAAGCTTAAAGTTGTGAATTATCGCATACAGCCCTAAAAAAAAATTTTTGAAAATCGAAAAAATGTCACATACAATCCTAAGTTAACTAAAACTACAAAAGTAAGTAAAACTATGACTATAAACATAAACAAGTAGTTTTGAAAAAATCGGTTCAGATACAAAAAAGTTATGTCCAAAATATATATATACATATATATTTTTTGAAATACTCATTTTTGGGAACCATAGATCTTCCAGAGTAAAAGTTGTATCACCAAAATAAATTGAAAGTTTCTTCTTAAAGCTGTCGGTGTACAAATTTGCCAAATCGGTTTAAAATGGCTTTGTTGTGACCAAAACACTGAAATGCAATCAAAACTAAATTTGCTAAATATTAATTAAACTTTTAATACCTATACAGTAATTCACGGATAAATGCGTATATAAAAATTACTAAAACCAAACGCTTTTAAGCGAGAAACGCATTTAAACGAATCTCTACTTAACGCCTTACTTACGCATTTAAACGAATCTTGGTAAGTTTTCAAATTGAAATGATCTTCGGTTATCACACAAACCCGTAGAAATATACTACGTTCAACATCAAGTCGATGTAACTAGCCCATACTTTAAAAAAATTAGTTTAAATAGAGTTCGTCTGTTTTGCTTTTGTTAAAAATAAACATTTGTTGTTTTTAGCTTGGTCAACATTTGAAGATCATGGAAGAAAAAACCCAACAGCATGCCTCAAAAGCAAATATTTTAAAATATTAAAAACCTTTTATACATATGTACAATAGTGTGTCCCAAAAAAAATTGTTTTTGAGGCTCAATTGTTTTTAAAAGCTTATAGGGAAAAGTATTTTTGAGATTTTGCCAAGACCGGCAGACCCGGGTCTTTTCTTAAGTTTTCTTTATAACTTTTTCAAAAACCACGATGTTCTTCACGTTTAAGGAAATAATTCAAAAGAAAAATGTCTAAGCTTTATTTTGGTGTACAAAGACTACAAGTTTTTTTCAACGCATTTGCTCATTTATGCACCCTACATTTTAATGTAATAATAGTCTTTAATAATTTTAATAGTCTTTGTACACCAAAATAAATCTTGGACATTTTTCGTTTTCACTATTTCCTTAAAAGTTTAAAAAATCGTGGTTTTTGACAAAGTGATGAAGAAAACATAAGAAAAGACGGGCAGACCCGATTTTTGGCAAAAATTCGACTTGAGTGACCTCTAAACATCTTCCGAAAAATCTGAAAAAAATCTCAAAAATGCTTGAGCACCCATGAAAATCCACCCATGGGACACACCAATGTACATATATGTAAAGCGGTTATTTATAAGTACAAAAATGTATTGAACCAAATATGCATATGTATTTCTGTTTACAAAATATCCGTGCGACATTTTCTCATAGCTTTGTGCATCAGTAAAGCTAATCTCTCCTCTTCCTTTCGTCTTTCCTCATCCTCTAATGCTTTGCGTATGGCGTCTGCTTCTTTTGTGGCTTTCTCTGAGATTTCATGCACCAGTTCCAAATGTTCCATTATACCCTTACGCATACAATATTGAAAATTCATGGCCATTGAGTATTTGATATCTAACCCAGAGCGTGCAGCTAACTCTTGCCAATGTAAAAAAAGCCAATTTTCATTTTTTAAATCTTTAATGGCTCTATATTTCGGTATAAATTCCTTAAGTAGTTTTAGAAAATAATGAGCAACATCCTTTATTTCTGGTTTTTCTTCAAATGTACTTAAAGATTTATTTAGGGAATTACGTATGATTTCCAAATTATTCCAAACCTCTTCGAGTGCTATATTAACAAGAGGATTACCCAAGGTGGCTTCCTCCAGTTTCACTAAATCTTGGCAAGCATACCATAAATTTTTGTATGGTAAAAAGCCTTTTATAATACTGTTTAGAAATTCTAAGGATAGTTCATCTAATTCAAACAATTTTTGGCGATGCCCCAAAGTTTCGCCCAGCTTTTGTAAGTCTTGAATAATTTTCCACGTTTTTTTAATCTTAGAAAAATAGAATTTTTATATTTTAAAATGTTTTTTTTTTTTTTGTTTACAAAAAAAAAATACCTCTACTGCTATTTCCGTTACTTTTTGTGGATTAAATTGTAAAGAAAACTGTTGTATTTCATCATTCAATGATTCCAAACGTTCTTCAAAACCTATGCATTCACTTAAATGTAATCTCTTAAAATCTTCTGTATCATTTTTTTGCTCTTCCCTTAAGGTACTCAAACGATTTATTATAGTTTTTGGCCAAGCATATACCTCCCATTTCATGGAAAATTGGTGATCAGGTAAATTATAGTAAAAACTATCCAACATATCATATTCCAGCCACATTATTTGTATATCGGCTCTTAGGTGATCCACTAAATCGGGCACCGTTAATGCGAAATCTTTTATGCTATATAAATGCTCTATGCTCTGGGGTTTTTCATTAATTTTCTGAAACATTTCCAAACATTGCCCTAATAAACGCTCATTTGTTTCATACATACGTTCCACATAGTATTCGAATATTTTCTTAACAATTTCTATATGTTTCTTTATCATATAATGTTTCATAGGTTCTACAATGACCAAAAAAGGTCCTATTGTAATGGAAGTAGGTAGAATTTGACGCATTTCTTCTTTGCAACGTTTATGTTCTAAAATATCCGCCTTTATTTCCATAGAAGATTTTCCAGACGTTTTATACTGAGCTATATAGTCAGGTACATTTATCAAATAGAATTGTATAAAACGATCATATTTGTGGGCGTATGATCTTAAGGGATATATGGCGTTTTTATAACACTCTTGCAATAGATCATTGCATTTTGTATATAACTCTTCTATTAACTCTACTGTGAGGATATATAAATCAGTGTCAAATCTTAGATTTGATAAACATTCAGCATCAATTTGTCTTACATTGCTGGTTTTTTCTAAACTCTTTTTAAATAAATCTTTAAGAGCTGGAGCAAATTCTTCTGGCTGGTTGGAGTATATTACTTCCTTTTCCTCGTTTATTGATAAAACCAATGAAAAAATAGGCTTGTTGTAGGGAAATTCTGTGTTTATAAAATCTTGTGACCACTGATATTGAAAATTCAGAGGCAAAAATTGGCGACAAGGATCTGTTAATAAATTTGTAAATGTATTTATGGATTTTTCCAATAATACTTGCATAGACTCCTGCATACGAAGTTTGACTTGTAATATGAAACGGGATATCTTCGCCATTTGATAAACTTTCCAATTATCTAGACTTATGTCCAACCAACCTTTGCCGAGGGCCCTTAAAACAATTATTATTCCATTGGCAATTTTCGCTGGCCAATTTATTTTTAAATAATTAGTAATATTATTGCTTTGTTTTTGCTGGGTTTTTAGAAAATCTGCCAGAGGCAAAGGTTTCAAAATATTACACACAAATATCAACAAAGTCTCAACATATTGGCACTCCGATGCCACGTTTAGCATGGCCTCAATACCTTTAGCTGTATAGAACAAAGTATAGTTTAGTAAAAGACCTTTCCTTTCAGTTATGTTAATCTTTAAAGTTTTTATGTTATTTCGTTCTTTTTTACTTTCGTTAGAAATAAATGCTTTGGGTAGTGAATTTCTTATAATGTCTGCTTTGAAATTGGGGAATTCATGGGGTAAAACTTGGATAAACTTTTCAAATTCGTAATATGTCATTAAATGTTCATATAACAAATATATTTCTAGACGTAGTTGTTCATAGAATATAGCATCGGTTCCAATATTTGCCATTAATTTATCTACCACTTTATGGGAATATAAACGTTTCTCTACTACATCTTGCCATAAAATACAATTTACTAAATTCTCCATCATAATCGAAACTTCAGCATTATTACGCATTTTAACTGCGTGTTTTAAACGCTGCACAAAATTAAAAGGATTTTCAGCCATAAACAAAATTTGTATTTTAGGTATTTCGTAAACAATTTCGTCCATTAATACAATGACCGACCATTTGTCTTTTAAAGCATTATAAGAAGTTACAGCCACATTTTGCCATTTATATTGCAATAAACTATGATTGATCGGTAAATAAGCTCGAGCCGGTAAAGGATAACTTTTCCCTGTTTCTACTTCTCCTAATCTCAGCCAGTACTCCGGGGAATGGCAGTCAAAGTTTGTATCATCAAAAAAACTTAAAGGTAAAAAATGTTGAAAAGCATTTTCGGACAATATATAATATTGTTCCTCTGTGGGAAAAAGTTCTTGCTCATTCAAACCCTGTTTTTCCAATTCTATTTCTAAATTGACTTTGTTATAAATTCTTCTCCTTCTATCAACTTCAACATCTCTTGGTAAATGCTTTGCCGGCACATGTTTGGTCATTTGTACCTTGGGTAAAATTGTTTTTAAAGGAAATTTGTGTATTTTGCCATTTTTCCCCTGTAAAGTCAAAAATTTTTGAGCCGTCTCTACATGATACTCGTGAATTGGTAATTTATCATTTGATATATTTAACTCTTTACATCGCAGTAAGAAATCGGTAGATTGTTGGCAAGTTTTAACTGTTATGGGTACACTATCAATGATTTCAATAGTACCACGATTTTCAGGCTTAACAAGACTTTGAGAATATGTAACAGTATGACGTTTTTCTAAAGATGAAATTGGAGTTTCATTTATGGGGCCAATGGTACCACGTTTTTTAGCGGGTCGGTCGGACATTGTTGTGGGATTTTTTTATGGTAATTTTAAGTGAAACTTTGAAGTAAATATGAATAAAATCTCTTTTTTCAGTTGTTAAAAAATGTTTGAATTAAAAAAAGATTAACTGCCTGTTTTTCAAACTTAAATAAAACTTCTTTTAGAAATTTATATTACAGACAAAAACAAAGTTGAGTTTTTTTATGGGTGTTTCAATATAAATTCCCAAGCGAAAATTTTTAATTAATTTCGAAAAACAGACAGTAAAAGCATTTCTGTAAAAAGTATTATAAATTTTTGAGTTGTTTACTTTTTTAAAATCATAATTTTGGAAAAGATTTTATAAATTTTAATTAGCTTATATAAAACAGTATAATGGTTTGAATTTTCTGTTTAAAATAAACCCATATAATCATAGTACATATATGTGTATATGTTATATATGTAGGTACCTACACGAACGAGATTTTAAGTTCAATTACATACATACATATTTACAAAATTACTGTAGTTTTTCCTGGTTTTAAGAGTTGCTATTGTAAAGCTAATTGGTACTCAAAAAAGTTAATAAAAATTGAATATTTTTATTAACTTTCAGTACAGGATTGTTTTTTAAATTAACGGAATTTGAAATTTAATTAGTATTTATAATGGTGAAATTATGATATTTATACATATATAAAAAATTTTCACCATGATTTTAAATGAGTTAAAAACAACTTCAGCAGGTTTTAAAATTAACATCGGTTTTAACGTGTAAAGTATGCTTTTACTTGTCTATAGTAGATCAAAAGCATATTTTTAAGAAAAGTTTACTTTAGAACTATTAGGCATAATGCCTAATAAATCACTGATGGTTTAAACGCTGGTTTAGTTGAACTAAACTTGAATTTATATGTAGTTTAAACTCATCAACCATAAATCAGTGTCCCATGTATTATATGTTGTTAAAAAAATAACATGTGGCAGCACTACGACAAATGTTGGCAAATTCATATGATTTGAACTGGTAGTTTAAACGCCCAATTTCATGCGTTTAAAGATGGTTTATATGTTTAATGATTTATAGATTTGTTGGTTTAAACACATTTTAAACCAAAAAGAGGGTTTAACTTGCTCTGATTTTTTTTTAGCCCTTAACTACCCGTCTCCACTATCCATCAACTTGGTAAGAACAGCATGTCGCACATGAATTCTGCTCGTGTAGACTGTTCATGTTCATGTTTCGTCCATGTGCTGCCATCGTTGCCCAAACATTCGTCTTAGCATCCATGTGCGCCATGATGTTGGCCATACAATGTATTTTCTGTATACAAGCAAACGCCACAACAACAAAAATTGTGGCCAATCAGAACATGAACATCAACACGTATTCGCCACATACAAGAACGTGAACAAATTAATACCGTTGCTCTGCCGGCGTTATGGTCATGTCATGTTCAAATCGAAAGCGCATGGAGACGTGGGGTAACACGCCGTCCAGACCTTCCAATGTTATGTTTGCACAAGAACAAAACGTTGGCAGAATTATTAACAAACAATTGTCCATGTTATTTGATGTGGGGAAAACGTGTCATGTTCATGTTTAGTTTTTTCATAATTTTTTTATTGTTGACAAATAAGGTTGTTGTTTGCGCTCGTTTCTTTGGCGGTGTTTGTGAATTTTGAGAAAGAAAAAAACATAAAACATATATAAATGTACATATTTAAATACGAAATAAAACATTAAAATAAATTACAAAATCTTTAAAAATTAATACTAAATTAAGCAAAGGTTTTTGTTTAATAATTTTGTTTGTAAATAAAAATTTTTGTGGAATTGATCATTTAATATGGCGTTGAATAAAACTTTAGGCATTTTTGTTGCTTTAAAAGAGCTTAAAGATTTGATTGATCTTTCGGACCAGGAAGAATGCAAAGCAAGAAGATTCTGGGTAAATCCATTTTTAGAGAGAAGACAGCGAAATTGTTTGGAAGCCCAGCTGTTAAAAGATTTACTTTGGGAAAACTCGGAGTTTCAAAATTTTTCCCGATTAAATATAAACGAGTTTGAGAGTATTTTATCCTTGGTAAGTATATTGTTATAACCACCCAACAATAGTGGAGAGTGTATTATGCATTTGTGCAGATGTTTGTAACAACTTAAAATATTGATCCTAGACCCACCTTAAAGTAAACCGATCGACTCAGAAGTAATTCTATAGATGTCTGTCCGGCTGGCTGGTTGTCCATGTAAACTTTTGCGCAAAGTACAGGGCATACAAATAATACTCCCATACAAATAATACTCCCAAAAATAGCTTTTAATGCCATAAGCTCCTTATAAATGTTAGTATTTAAATAAAAATTGGACAATGGCTTTAACGATAGCTGCTATATCATGACGAAATGTTGTCCTGGTAGGTGAAAAATAAACCATAGGTCCCATATAAGCCCCCATCCTAAAATCTCATATAGATGAATTTATATAAACTAGTTTTTATGTTAATATGAAGAAAACATAGTTTACCTAAGTATATATTAATTAACATGTTTCTAGCATTTGTTTTTCCGTCTTAGTGGATCGATTTGGCGAGGGACCAACCTCCGGTTCATATTTTATCTTCTACGGGAGTTAATTTAGTTTTGTAAGTTCAATATAAAAAATATCAGAAAATATCAATTGAAAAACAAAAATATATCAAAAAGTCTCCTTTATAGATTGTCATCCACTCAGGACACTGCATGTTTTATGCTTCTTTGTCTAATATAAATATTAATATTAACGAAAATTAATTAAAGTACCAGATGTAGAACGAAAATTTACCAAAAATCACCCTCTTAGACATTTTTATTCATTTAGGACCATGCATGTTGATTTTTATTTTTGTAGGTCGAATATTAACAAAAATTAAAAAGTACCAGATGAAAAAAAGGAAGCAACATTTTTCGACTTATAGGTTCGCATTCACTCAAAAACCTGCACCTATTATATGATGTTTCTAAGTTTAATATTATAGACAATTTAAAAATTATCATATGAAACACGGAAAAGTAAAAGAAAGAAATTTAATATCGCGTATTTCTCCTTTTGATACTTTTTTCCCCATATATGTTCGATTGACAAACAAAGGAAGAAAGGGTTCTTAACTGCTTTGCCTGTGCCGATTTATACTTAAGTTTAATATGGTCGAAATATCCTCAAACCGGTTTCTGAAAAATGTCGAATAATCGACCACCCTATTTTTTATTATGTATTTGATAATTGAAAAACTAATTTTTTGTATTTTTGTTATTAACAAATTTGAACGCTTATAACTCTGAATTTATTGAACAGATTTTAATAAAATATATATTGTGCACTTCTGTTAGTAAATACCTTTCAAATGGTGTATATTTTGTTCAAATAGGTTGACATACAGAGGAGAAAAGTGTTCTTAACTGTTTTGCCTTAGCCGATTTATATATAGATAATATTCGGGACAAAGAACTTTTAAATTAATGTTATCCTCATAACATAATTTTTTTCAGGCTGGTACATGATTGCCCATGGGTCCCAAATATGGTACACTGTCGAAAACTTGTTTTTAAATACTGTGGTTTAGAGCATCATATGGCCGGGCTTGACCGACTATACTTTCTTACTTGTTTGGTTTCAAAAAAATGATTACCTTATTCCACCAAACGTTGTTAGTAAGGCAAATACATTTCGGTTTAGAACTCACCTTTTAGTATACACAGAAAAAAATAAAAATTGATTTCAATTAAAAAATTTGTGATATTAATTAAAAAATTAATTAAATTTGCACCAGTAAACAAATTAATAGTATCAATTAAACCAGTTAATAGTATTAATTAAACGTTTAATTCACTTGATTAAACGTTTAATTTACTTGATTAAACGTTTAATTCACTTGATTAAATTTTTAATTAAAACTGATTATATTTTTGATTAATGCTTTAATTGGTGAACATTTTTGGAGAATTTTTTCTGTGTACCGAGCGACTTAAAAATGCGTTATAAGTCGTAAGAGCATGTTCATCAAGGCACAGTCCACAATTTTAATATTTAAAGACTGAGTGTATGTAAATTTGCTGAAAACTATATTTAATTTACCAAGTCACCACACAAATTGATCACCAGAAATAGGCTTTTAATAACAGAACTATAAAAATATTGTCTTTGTTAACCGAAGTGGTATTGGATATCATATCGTAGGATTTAATAACCTTGTTTATATTAAAATAGTTTGTTTTTATATTTCGTTTTTAGGTTGATCGTAAAATACGGAAACATGACACCGTGATGAGGTTTGCAATTAGCTCAAGAGTGCGTTTAGCTGTTACTTTGCGCTTTATTGGAACAGGTGATTCATATAGATCACTCGAATACCTTTCCAGAGTGTCAAGAAAAACAATATCTACATTCATCCCAGAAGTGCTTCATGCCATTATAGAGTGCCTTAAAGATAACTACTTAAAGGTATTAATAAAGTTTATAATGTAATAAAAAAAATTATCATTTTACCCTTTCTGCAGCTACCAAGTACTGCCAATGATTGGAAAAATGTAGCTCATGGTTTCCAAGAGAAATGGCAATTTCCCCATACATTGGGTGCAATTGATGGAAAGCATATACGGATTAAGGCCCCTCCTCATTCTGGAAGTGACTTCTACAATTACAAAGGTTTTTTTAGCATTGTACTTCTGGGAGTAGTTGACTGCAACAGTCGATTTCTTTATATTGATGTGGGTGGTAATGGGAGAGCATCGGATGTCGTTATTTTGAAAAACTGTAGTCTGTATGAAAATTTAAAAAATGGATTATTAAACATTCCACCAGATGAGCCTCTACCGGGACAAGTATCTAAAACACCATACTTTTTTATAGGGGATGATATATTTGGGCTGGATTATAACATGATGAAAGCGTACAATAGAAATTCAAAATTAACATCGTCTCAAGAAATTTTTAACTATCGGTTAAGCCGTTCAAGAATGCCAGTTGAGATGGCGTTCGGAAGACTTGCGGCAAGATTCCGGGTATTTCATCGTCCATTAGAAGTTGAACTGTCAACATGTGACTTGGTGGTAAAGACCTGTTGTGTTTTGCATAATTATTTAACAACGCCAAGTTCAGTTTCTGGATGCTTAAGTCAAGAAGAACAAGCGCTTCTAGAAACATTTATTGATTTGCCTCAACAGCGCCATGACACTGTTAGATTTGTAAGTGAAATCAGGGACAACATAAAAACCTATTTAGTGACTGATGGAGGTGTCCCTTTTCAATGGGAAAAAATAAAAAAACAGATGGCAAATCCGGTTACTGTTACCATTGAATAAAAGCCAATAAGTTAAAATTTAGTTATGGTAGACACTCACTGGAAATCGAAAACATAAAGCCCAAGAAATTGGAAGTTCTTTTTAATACACTTTTAATATAATTTTTGTAATTTTTGTTATAAAATTCGATTTAATAAAGCAATTTTTGCATAATATTTGTGATAAAATTCTTTTATTACAGAAATCTTATTGAAAAACGGCTTTCAAAATTCTTGCGTTTTACGTTTTCGATTTCCAGCACACCCTTGTTTATTTTTAGACAATCTTAATTTCATATTTTTAATTTCTCTTTATTTATTATTTTTGTTAAAAAAAAATACACTTTCTAAAAGAAAACTTTCATAGTGTGAACCCAGACTACAAACTTTAAAAATTTTAAATCTTTTTTAATAAAATATGATTTAATAAAAAATGATTAAAAATACCATCAGAAAACTGTATGATTTCAAACAATCTGTCAATTGATTTAATTACCTCAATTATTTCTAATTTTTAGATATATGTACATAGCTCACGTTTAACAATTCCCAATATAAATTATACATAATTTTATAAGTTATTTTATTTTAAACGAAATATTTAAAGGCTCAGTTAGTCTTTACTTTCTGTTTCTGTTCCTTTCCGTGCCGTTCTGTTACGAAATTGTAATAGTTACTTTTTCTGTAGCAACTTAACAGCCATTTATGACAAATTTATTAGTTTTGCACCATCCATTGTTTTATTTCAATAACTTTAAGCACATAAATTTGAAGAAATTAAACTTTTTGAATTCTTAAAATAAAAAAATAGTTTATTTCAATACAAAAATGTATTTTTTATTATTTATTTTGCTGTCACTTACAATTACTTAACAAGTTTTTGATTTTAACAAACTGAACCGCAACAGAACAGAAAAACTAATCAATTTCACAGGTTTGAGCTGAGCCTTAATTAAGATTTTGATAATTTTAATTCATATTATAATTACATAATATTTTTTAAAAAATTAAAAAATTATATCGCCAATGTGTATGTTTTATTCGATAGTGACACAATATATTGGCAACAATCAAGGTATATTTACACAAGGTAGACTCATTTGGGAGTGTAGACATGCTGCTCTATAAAAGGAACCAAGTTGTCAAAATTGTCTTCATATAAAACAAAAACAATTTAACGCACACATGTACAAATTTTGGCTCATATACACGCAATTTGACGTTATGGTTCCAACTAGGGGTAAACAGCTGACAAACATATGGGCCAACGAGTTTACCTTGTGTAAATATACCTTGGCAACAATCAAAATACTTTTGATATTTATTGAACAACGAAAATAAAGTGATGTGTGTTGCCAACATTGTGCAATGCTGTTTATGTTATTCCTATAGGTTATTTTTACCTTTTTATTGAAAATAATTGTCAATTAGCACATTATTTAACTGCCTTTTTCACGATGTCATATATCTATGTACATATGTATATTAATTTTTCAAAAAAAATTGTGTCAATAAAAGTTCAAAATTCAAGCAAATAATTCAGAGTTTTATATACGTATGAAGATCTATACTAATATAATAAAAAGGTAATGTATGTATGTTTGTTTGTAGGAGGTTATCTCCGTAGCCACTGAACCGATCTTTATGAAACTTTCACAGTTTATTACTGATGGTCTGGGAGGCTATATAGGCTATATTTTTTAAATATTAAGTGGCGCACCATACAAAGACATTATAGGTTTCATTCTTTCATTACAAAGAAAGCCTTCAAGGCCAATTATACATGTATCTCCTAAAAACTCAAGACTTGACGGCTAAAGCTTAACTTGTGTGAACCAGCACTAACAGCAATATACCTTATTTGTGATCAAGTGCGATATGTACCTGATAGTAAAATAGAGAAAACATATTTTTTGTTAAAGGAAAATATTTATTATTAACAAAATAAAAAAGCAATTCAATTTCCAAGTAAATGAAACTAATAACAATGTTTAGTTAATAACTTATAATAACTCATAACGAGAAAATAACACAGATTAACATTCAGAACGACCTAGTACTATACATTTAAAATTTTCTTTTTTATATTTAGTAACAGTATTTAAATACATATTAAACATTCACCCTTATTGTGTTTGGCGTATTTAAAATACGCCTACGACTGTTTGGTAATAGATTAAAGAAAATAAGTTCACGTTCTCTTTATTCTATTACCAAACAGTCGTAGGCGTATTTTAAATACGCCAAACACAATAAGGGTGATTGGCTTAAAAAACTTTTGTTTTTTAAATATTTTTCAAATGAAATTCTATGTGAACGTTAGGTCAGATTCACAGCATAAAAGGAAACTATTTATTATTAACAAAATAAAAAAGCAATTCAATTTCCACATAAATGCAACTAATAACAATGTTTAGTTAATAACTTATAATAACTCATAACGAAAAAATAACACAGAGTGGCATTCAGAACGACCTAGTACTATACATTTAAAATTTTCTTTTTTAATATTTAGTAATAGTATTAAAATACACATTTAAGATTAGCTTAAAAAATTGTTTAAATATTTTTCAAATTAAATTATATGTGAACGTTAGGGCAGATGCATAATGACAGCAACATTTTCAATTGGTGTTCATAATAAACCAACAATTTTTTCATAAGCAGACACATTTTTAATCAAGATAACGTTTGCAAATTTTGCCTAGAACAAAATTACTTAGAATATATTATTAATTTTTAAAACGTATTGTTTAAAATTTCATTCAGACTAAATAAAAATTAATATAAACGTAATTTTCAAATTGTTGCTAAAGTAGAAGTCGACTAAGTAATTTTTAAACGCTTTACTGCCTGTTTTTAGAATACGAGCGAGAAATTTGTCCTTTGAACTTTCATTTAAAGCAGAAACAAATTAAGAAATTGTGTTTTAAATGTAAGTTTAACGACTGAATTGCTTGTGTTCTAAAAATAGGCAGTTAGTTACATTTTTGTTAGTAATTGATTGAAAATGTTTGCTTCATTCTGAACACCAAGTGAAACTTTTGCTGTCATTGTGAATCTGACCTTAACGTTCGAAATTGTTACACTGGCTGATAAACTGTATGCTATTAACCATATTTAATTAGTAATATGTAGCTATTAAATACATACATATATGTATCAGGGGTGTGCTGGAAATCGTAAACGTAAAACGCCAGAATTTGGAAGTTGTTTTTAATACACTTTAAATCTAATTTTTATAATTGTTGTTATAAAATTTTATTTAATAGAGTAATATTTGTATAAGATTTGCCATAAAAATCTTTTTATTACAGAAATCTTATTAAATAACCAATTTTTTAAATTCTTGCGTTCTACGTTTCCGATTTCCAGCACAGCCCTGTATATCTCCACTGTATGTTTTCAATCATATTAAATACTTGTTTTTGAAAAGTGTGTTATTTTGAGTGACAGAATTTGTTGTATTTCCGCCATTGCAGTCGTAGCTGCATCCAGTGGCAGTTCTTCTAATTGCATTTCAATAGATTTTGCAAAAGCAGAGAATATAGTTTCCTCTACGTTTGTACTGGAAACTTTAGTTATGATCGAATCAAGAGCTTCATTAAATTTGTTGTCTCTGGCCATTCTTGATCGTTTCAAGCCTTTCCATGGCTTATCGCTAACCGGTGTTGATGTGGTTAAACAGGAAGATGCTTTTTTTTTCTCCCCTACATAGGCAGACCTTAAATATTTAATTTTCTTTTTCACTTCTTCGACACTTTTCCCCATTTCTTTTCCAATTTCTTCCCAAGCATTTCTTTTCAGGTCTATTCTTTTATAATCCGGGCTTCTGTACTCCCAAAGGCAGGGATATTGGCGGTAAAGGGCAATAATTTTAAAAACTTCCGAAACACCCCACTCCATTACAACTTACAAAAAAAATGAGGAAAATACTTTTATTTATTAAAAAAAGGATATAAGCTTACAGTATAGCCTTAAAAAATATATTTTTATTAAAAATTGTATGTTTTTGCCAAAATTATCTTTTTGGCGTCCTTTTTTTTCTTTGAATTTTGAAATGTCAAACTAAAAGTGACATTTGGTGGCAGAGCGATGTTAGACATAGTTGTGCAAACAATTGTTTTAACAACGCTGTTTAAACAAGAACAAAACACCGACAACAGCAGTCTTCACTATCCAAATTCATGTGTGCACAAGAAATTGTTTGTTGTTTTAACATAGCGATGTCTAATATAGACGGTCTGTAAAGTATGCTTTGTTTATGACTATAGTTATGGGCCACTGTAAATTCGCACCAGCAATATAAATGGTTTAACATGAACTGTTATTATTTGTGATATAATTGCCACATTGATATTATCTTAATGCTTCTAAATGGCAGCACTTTATCGGTATATACACCTGTGATGCCAATAGTAGGGAATTTTCCCTTTTTGTAGGGATTTTTTGGAAAAAAGAACAGATTTTTTATTTTAAAGCAAAATACGGAATTTTAACAATATTATCTAATTTTTCATATATTGTCTGAACATATGTTAATGCTTGCCTTGTTTTCATTTAAAAATTAAAATTTTTCTTATACAATATTCAAGTACAAATGTAGTATATATTAACGGAAACACTATACTATGAGTTCTAATAGCCCTCTAAGTTCTAATAGTTCTAAGCCAACTGAGGCACATTATGGTTAAGCCTTAATATATATTTATGGGGCGACGAATATTCACGTTTGCGACCTATTATATTTGCATTGGCACTCACATTCGCTAAAATGTATTCGAATATTAAAAGCGATCTGTGGTCTATAATTTAACCATGAATCGTCTTACAAACGAACAACGCTTGCAAATTATTGAATTTTATTATCAAAATGCGATCCACTTTTTTATCGAAAAATTGTGTTCAGCGACGAAGCTCATTTTTGGCTCAATGGGTACTTTAATAAGCAGAATTGACGATTTTGGAGTGAAGATCAGCCAGAAGAATTGCAAGAGCAATTCAGATTTTGGTCCGGTATATGGGCTGGTGGCATCATTGGACCGTACTTCTTCAAAGATGATGCGAATCGTAACGTAACTGTGAATGGTGAGCGCTACCGTGAGATGATATCTAACTTTTTTTTGACCAAAATGCAAGAGCTTGACTTGCATGACCTGTGGTTTCAACAAGACGGTGCCACATGCCACACAGCACGCTTAACAATGGACTTATTGAGAGGCGAGTTCGGTGAACATTTTATTTGACGTTCGGGACCGGTCAATTGGCCGCCTAGATCGTGCGATTTAACGCCTTCAGACTATTTTTTGTTGGACTATGTTAAAGCTCATGTCTATACACACATGCCCGCTTCAATTGACGCATTGGAAGACAACGCAGTCACGGTCAACATTTGCATGAAATAATCTTCAAACATTAAATTGTGTGGACCGTACTATCGATTCAAATAAAGATTTCATGCATTTTTCTGAATTGAATGTGTTTTTTTTAACTTTCCTATAGCTCTTAAAAAAATCACCCCTTACAAAAATTAACAGCCTGTTTAACGATTTCGAACGTTAACGTTCGCATAGAAAATTACATTAAAAACAAAAACAATATTCGACAATTTGTTTTTGTTTTAAATGTATTTTTCTATGCGAACGTTAACGTTCAAAATCGTTGAACAGGCTGTAAATTAAAACCATTTCAAGAAAAACTTGCCGAAAAAATAATTTCTCTCTCTCAAAGTGCTGGTTCACACACGTCAAGTTTGACTCGTCAAGTCTTAAAATTTTAGGAGAGAATGCCATTTATTTTCCCCCCACTCCTAAAAGCTCAAGACTTGACGAGTCAAACTTGACGTGTGTGAACCGGCACAAATGTAAGACGTCAAACTCAATATTAAAAAAATTTTGTGCGGACAAAAATATTGTTCGGAACGCATTGGTGAATCGAGTTTAATATGCGTGTGTATGGCTTTTACATATTTATTTTGTTTTCTTTTTTCTTGTTGTTAGTAAATGATTTTCTTATAATATTTACAAAACGTTAACAAAATATGTATTTATTTGTCTGTTGCTAAAAACAATAAATTTTTAACGTAGTGAAAAATGTAGGGAATTTTTTTTTTGTAGGGAAAAACCGTTTATTATTTAGACACAAGGCGAATTGACTAGAAGGTGAGGTCAACTCTACAACAACACTGCTTCTGTGGTCGGGTTGTCAAAAAAATTGCTAGTAAAAAAAATTGGTTTGTTTACATAAAAAACTACCCTGCAAGCAACTCAGTTAACTTTAAGCTAATTTCAAGTCAACTTTTTTTCAACTAGTTGTGGTTGATGCCTGGATTATTTTTAATGGAGTCAACTAACTATTTTAACATTGGCATGTCATAAGAAGTAGTCAATTGTCCGACTCTGCATGACTTTTTAACTAATTTAAAGTCAGCTACATAGTAGTTAGCTTTAAGTGAGTTAGGTAGTAGCTAGTTAAAAGTTATCCTGATTGTAGTTAGCTTTTAATTTACTTTATGTCTATACACCATAGGCTCATTATGAAAAAGATTTTTTTTTAATTATTAAAAAGTATTTTATTTCAATAAATATGTAAATTTTTTCATTTTTAAAATTCTTATATGTAAAAATTGATGTGTTTTTATTTTTATTTATAACCTTTCAAGCATTTCTTATTTCAGTATCCAACTCATTTGAGCCAATTGATCGACAGGCGTCTGTTAAAAAAAAGAATTGGAATTTTATATAAATTTTTTTTTCTTATATTCGTATACATACGTTACCTGATAAAACTTGGAAGAAATTTTGAAAATCTTTCAATCTTTTTTTGCCGTGAACTCCATCTACATTTACTTAAAATATGCGACACACTAAAATTTTGCATCTACAAAGCAACTAACAGTTATAAAAATCAGAATTCGAAATAGCAAAAGAAAACAAAACAAGAAAGAAACGAATATATTAAAGAGAAAATCAAAAAATTTGCTACACAAAATTCACTCGCATTGATATCGGGCAATTTCTGCATTTATTTGTAGTTAGCTTAGAGTTAGTTGTTAAAAAGTTAACTATATATAGATGCATCATTTTTGTAGTCGACTACCAAATTGCTCGCAGGGTAGTTTGTATAGAAACTTTGACAAGTCGACCACCGAAAATAACACCGTATGTTGACTTGACCCCACCTTCTAATCAATTCGCATTGTTTATAGCCTTTTCACACTTGTCAACATTTAACATCAATTTGCGAATATGCTGGAATTTTCCCGTAAGAAATACATAGCGCTTAAAATCAAAATTTTTCAACATCTTTACAGAATGTTACTATCTCATTTTGTTCCCTTTTACATTTTTGGATTCTTTTAGTGTCATCCAAGGCGAATTGACTAGAAGGTGCGGTCAACTCTACAACTACAATGCTTCTGTGGTCGGGTTGTCAAAAAAATTGCTAGTAAAAAAATAGGTTTGTTTACATAAAAAACTAGTTTGTATCAAGGCGAATTCATAAAGGTGACATTTTCGAGTCATGTGTTTATTGTTTATTTTTTGTGTGTATACTGAATGTCAAGTTTTGTTTACATTTTGTGAAAAAATTATTTCAAATTTAATTACTTGGAAAAAAACTTATTTAAATTTTGTAAAATAAAAAAAGTAAATATAAAATATAAACACAAGAAATTAAAAATGCGTAAGGAATAAATGGAGCCACAATTAATTTGCAATAGAGGAACAAGATTTACTTTCTAAAGCAATTGTGTATATTTTATAAACAAAAAAATTTCCTTTTTTATATTTTTGACATTTACTCTAACTTTTTACAGAAAACAAAATACATAGTATTTTTCAATAAAAAGGGATAGCTAGAATAACTCTTTCTCATGATGCGGTCACCTTTATGAATTCGCCTTGGTTTGTATACAAACTTTGACAAGTCGACCTTCTAGTCAATTCGCCTTGGTGTCATCACTAGAAAAGCGGCAATAAATTCTATTTTTATTGTGGCATCACTGACAAAATTGAAGTTGCTTTGAAAGCAGCGTTACCATGTCTCAAGTTTTTCCTTTTTTGCAAGCCTTATTTTGCTTAATTTTGCTAAAATAATTAAATAAAATGAATTAGAAATACATTTATTGATAGTAGATGTTTCAAGTGTGAAGGCGTATTTCACATTTTCAACATCTTCCATGCGTTCCTCCGAAATATATGCAAGTGTACAAAGGGTATTAGACACGTAGGGATTTTTTGAAATTTCTCTTGGCATCACTGGTATATATATAAATCAAACAGCCGGCAAATAAAATTCATATTAAACACAAACAAGATAATTAAAGAAAAATTTGCAAAATTGTGCGTTTCTGTCAGTATTGAAAAACTAAGTCTGTTTTATATATTTCTATGTACAAATTGCACCTCTTCTTCAAAAATGAATGACAGCATTGGTACAACAATCGAAAGCTGTAAGTAAACCAAAATACATCTGCCAAATTTTCCTTCAACAAAGCTTAAAATTTACTTTTATTTAGCAGCCTTTTCTGTATCGGTCTTAGAGGAATCCACATTTAATGGCAATGATAATTTAGATTTCAGTCAAATACCCACAAAAGAATCAACAATACAAAATATGAATAATATATCTGAACCCAAACTAAGTATAACCTTAGAACAGGAAGAAAGAGACATTTTAAAACAAAAGTATAACAATGGTCATAGCTCTGTAATTAATGTTACACAAGCAAATGGTAGTTTGAATGGCATAGCCGATACATTAAAAGAAGCTACTATTAATAACCACAATGGATTGCACATAAAGGGTTTAACTAACAAGATAAATGCAGATGAAAGTGTTATACCTGTTGAGGAGGATGATGACGATGTTATGGAAATTAGTACTTTAGAAAGTTCTGTAGTTGAAACACCACAGAAAGATATGTTTTCACATTTACAACCCATTAAGACTGCAGTGGAAAGGCCCGATAGTATGGAAGAAACCTATGGCAAAAATGATTGTGTATCGATTATAGAAGATGAGAGTTTACATTTTTTGCAGGATGAAATTAAACTATTTAATCAGTCCTTCGTAGAGGTGGGTAGAAGACTGTGGCCTTCAACGCAGGAAAAACAACAATATACCAAAGGATGTTTATGGTCACCAGATGGTACTTGTCTCTTGGTGCCGGTGCATTTGGATGGTAAAGGTTTTAGATTAATAAAGAACGGATTGCTTTTAACAAACTAAATTTTTTAGGCATGCATGTGGTAGAATTGCCAACCGATTTATATACCTTAAAAGAACTTTCAGCTAACAGAGTTCTAAGTGACTTATCATCGGCTGTTCATGTAAAAGAGGGCGGTACTGTCTATGATTGCTGTTGGTATCCTTATATGAATAGTTCAGATCCTGCTACTTGTTGGTAAATTGGGTTACAAGCTGTTTAATCCTAAATTGTTAGTGTTTTTCTTTTAGCTGGCTGGCCACTAGACAACATGAACCTATACATATGTGGGATGCTTTCTCGGGTGAGTTGAGATGTTCTTATCGTGGTTATGACGAAGTAGATGAGGTTGAGTCGGCCATATCGATAATATTTAGCAATGATGCTCAAAAAGTCATAGGTGGCTATAAGAAAACTATTAAAATATTTGACACCAATATGTAAGTTTTAACATTTATTATAAAGAAAAATAATTATTCTAAATTTTTAAATCAAAGGCCAGGACGTGATTGCAGTTCCATACCTGTTAAAAAAGCAGTTTCCTGTTTTGCTTTGACAACAGACAATGATAAATGTGTTACCGCTGGCACTTGGATGGGTTATATAAATCACTATGACTTAAGAGCTCCTAAATTAGGACCTTTATTTACTTTAGGTGGCCATAGTGGTGGCATAACCTGGTTGCGTTATTTACCTACAATATATCAAAGTTGGTATTTATTTAGCGGTGCTCGTAAAGATAACAAAATTTTGCAATGGGACATGCGCAATTACACAGAACCAGTGCAAATATTTGAAAGAAAAGTACAAACAAATCAAAGGATTTATTATGATTTAACACCTCAAAATACCTGGATTGCCAGTGGCGATACTGATGGTTTGTTGAGAATATGGAATTTAGGTGATAAAAGCCAACAATTTGAGGTATTTTGTATACATACATAGATATGATTTAATTTTTAAACGCGTCTTATTTGTCTTATACATTTTAATATTAGATACATTTACATCAGGACTGCTGTAATGGAGTTAGTTTTCATCCTACGCTGCCCTTACTTACTACAACCTCAGGTCAATATCATTTTGTAGATGATTTAGAAACTAAATCTGGTGAAATAATTGTAAATTATGAAAATTCCTTATTATTTTTATGGTATGGTCCTTCAGAAGAAAAATAAAACCATCAAGCTTAAACAAACTTAAAAACAAATATTAACCTTACTTACGGTCATTTTCTGATAATCGCACGATTTAAATCGCAAAACGCCATATTAATTTAATGGTAGCTTGTAACTCGTGCGTTTTGCTTGCGATCTGCCATAATTTCTTAAAAATATTCTAGTCACCTTGATTTTGCCTGAATCGCTAGTGTTGTGTTTTGTGATTTTCAGAACATGCCCCTTAAATGCCTAATAAATGAGTACATATATAAATGTATGTAATGATCTAAAAATAAAAGCAAATGTTAATTTCGCTAATTTGAAAGAATAATCTTAGCTTTTAAATCGTCTGTTGGATGTAATATTTTAATGCCTACCATCATGTCAAAATTGTTAAAAAGGTTTAATTTTTTGGTTTGATATTAAAAAGCAATTTGTTTTACGAAAAAATCTAATAATGCTAAATTTATTTCTTTTGGTTTTCCTAAAAGTTTTTTCCGAAAAAAATTACACATTTTGTTTTACTTAAAATCAACAATTCTCAGAAAAAGCATTTATAAAATTTAACAAAAAGGAATACCGAAATACTTTTAACTTTGAGCACATCCTATAGAAGCACTACCAATGCCAATCATCTTAAAATCTCTTCAAGAATTCCTCAGCGCATGTACGGGCTCGTGCATTTACTGCCAATTTCATTTCACTGATTTCCTTATCAATTTCTTCCATAAAACTAATGACAAAATCTACCAGTTTATGTTTGTACATTTGTTCCGTATGAAAATTGGTGATCAAAAAGCTAATATCGTAACCATCAATGGGTTTACGTCTCAAAATAATGAAAGATTCGGCACGACGCATCATGAAACGGGTGAATTTGTGACATAGAATCTTTTCGATTTCATCGGCCTGCTTTACGGCAATACTGACACGCACGGAATTAATGGAGGGTTCAATTAGCACTCGTTCTCTTTCGTTGCGGGATATGACTACAGGTGTTAAAATCAATTCCTTGCTGGAGCATACCTCAACTTCGGGTTTGTTGTGCCTCTCCACCACCTGAGAGGCAAAGTCTTGTAAACACATAGCGGCTGTTAAGGAGTGGCGTACAGCAGTCAGATATGGTTTTAAAGTAGCAGCCATTATTGTTGCTTATTATTAGATATTATTAAAAGATAATAGTTTTAAATATTTTCTATTTGTTTGCAATATTTTTAACAAAATGAATCACTTTTAGGTGTTTTTATCAGCAAAGAATAGAAAGATATGCAAAACACCAACCGAATGACAAATTAACGAAAAAAATGTCAAAATAAAGATGACAATAATTCGCAGTTGCATGAGAGTGGCAGCAAAAAGTTTTTGTGTAATCAAGGTTGCCAGATGTTATTTTAGGAACGATAAAGACAGTTATTTTACTAAAAATTTAAAGCAATATATCACGGCATATGAACCAGAGAACTGCAAAAATCACTATTTTTCTTGATTTACTCATACGCTTAAATTTACATTTACTCTATGCCTGCAAAACAAAGTTCAAAGTTGGTAATTTTGACATCGTTTCGTAAACATTTGATTTGTGCATGTGTGAGTTTTTTATTGAAAGTACTTTTTTGCATTAATTGTTGCGCACGCAATAACACAATTGCTCAAAGTCAAAAGATAGACATTTTTATGCTGGGTACACACAGTGCAATCTACATCAGTGCAATCTCAAAATATCAATACGTTTAAATGTTGATGCAATCTGGAATTATTGAAAAATGAACGAAAATGAATTTAATTTGCTAGATTGCGTAAACGCGTTGCATAGTGTGTACCCAGCATTAAGGCCCAAATACACGGGTCAAAGACTTGACATCAAGCTCGTGTACGTGTGCTTGACATTAGATCATACATTTGCTGGATCAGCTGTCAAGCATTCATTTTGCATTTTAAATTTTAAGCAAAAGCAAAAAATATGAACTTAATATTAAAAAAGAAATAAAAAATTAAAATAACACAATCGGTAACAGTTTTTTATCCATATTTAATTTTTGTTTCATTAAATTTTTTATTAAAAAAAAATAATTTTAGTAAAATACATGTGGCGTTTGTTTACATAAACGAAACAATGTAGCATACTTTGAAGGAATAAAAACATAATGTTTTTAAGCGGCTCATACACTTGCAATACTATTGTCTATGATATTCGCCATATTATTTCCATTTTGTGCTTAATTATGCAATAAGACGCACAATGGTGAAACTACCTTCCTTAAAACTAACATAAAGTTGTAGCGGAATGCACTGATTGTCATTAAATTTAACAAAAACCTTTTTATGACGCCAAATATGGTAAAGGTCGGTCCATAATTTACCTACGGCCCCATGTTAACTCACAATTTAAAAATTTTCAGTAGAAGCAAAACAATTTTTAATATTATATTATAGGTATATAAAAAAGGAATTTTAATCTAACCGCTATAAGTAATTTTAGTAAGTAATTTGTTTTATTGAGTCTTATTTTGGTTCAATTACAATGAGATACTTTTTTTTTACTTATCGATAGAATAATATTATTCTTACGGCCAATTTCACCAAGTTCGGTTAAGACTAACTTTCAATTAAAGTTCCGGTTACCAATATGTTTTGACAGCTATAACCGGTAGTTAATTATAACCGAACTTGGTGAAATTGGCCGTTAGAACGGGCCTGTTCGTAAATGCATCACTGCGCTGCATATGATGTGCAGTATGTTCATAAATGCAAACAGTGGTAACACTGCAGCTGTCACATGGTCGAAAATGCAACACAGCAGTAGATTAGGCGCAAGGCGAATTCAACTACAGGTGGTGTCGGAACTACAACAATCCAAAAACAACAGAAACAACATAGGGTGTTTTACATTGCATTGTTAGTGCCATTAGCTCGAAATGTCAACCATTATTAGCAAAACACTAACAAATCAAAACAAATAAGCCCGAACTGTCAAAATCAGATGCCGTTTCGACACCACCTGTAGTTAATTCGCCTTGATTAGGCGCAAACGAAAGCAAATATAAATCATAAAAATGTCTGATGCAATGGAAGAGTAAGTATGCAAACAATCAAATGAGCAAATAAAAGCATCATGCACAGCTGATTAGCAAAGTCATCGCATAATAATCATGTTATGCAGTGCAGTGATGCATTTACGAACAGGCCCAACTATTTACATCTTGTTCTAATAAAAAGTTAATATGAATAAGCAACTTGCTAAAAAGACAGTACAATAGTATAATGTATTTTTGACATTTGTTCATACAAAATGCTTGCTCCCGGCATTAACGATAACAGACAGAGAATGATTCTGTAAAGGTACTTAAAAATAGATAATGCTAAATACTAAATAAACAAAACAAAATGTTAATTAACAGTATCTTAACAGGTTATCACAGAATTGTTATAAATAAAAACGAACTGTTCAAATTATATCTAAGAACAAAGATAATGAAAATGTTAATTTATAAAGTGAATTTCAGTTGGGTTTAAAAATCAAACTGATAGTGCAATATGCGTAGGTTTTTTTTTTTCTTCTATATAAAAAAATATTAACGTTATATAACATTTATATAAAATAACAATTTTACAAAAATATTAATTGTATAAATATAATTTCTATATAATATAAATTGTACAAAATCATGAACAATGTCAATAAAAAATAAAAAAAAGTAATGTACAGAGAAAATAAAATAGTGCACATATACAGTCCTGCATTAAATGGTCATAATTTGCAAGAGTAGGTATGTACATTAAGTGGTTTTCTTTAAAAATGTTGATATTTTTCCTAAATTTGTTTATTTTTTTCATTGCAGCTAACCTCTATGTGACCCGGAAAGTGTTACTTTGTAGAACTCCGGGGTAATGTAGGGATTTTCCTCTATAACAGATTCACACATGATGCCAACGGGGGACAAGTAAGAATATGTTGACCAATCAGTATCTCGTTCATATTCGTAGATTTCGTTCATTAATGTGTTGTCATGATTGGCCAGATTTTGCACAAATCTTTTTTGTAGAGACATTGCGTAGTAACAAAAGGGTTTGACATCAGATTGTTCGTAAATATATGTGTTGGAGTAACGTTTTGTGAAGTCTGCGTAGTTTTTATTTACGCATTTTCGTAGGATCTTCCTCTCGAATATTTCCAATTCCTTTGCCACTATTGGAGAAATAGTAAACCAGATTGGAAAGGCGTATATAAGTGCTGATCTGATTGCAACTTTGTATAGTAGGAGCTTTGTCATTTGAGGTAGGTATTTATTATTCAATAGCCTGGAAAACATACCAGCTGATCGTTTAGCTTTTGTTAACAGGATTCTGCCGTGATTGTTGAATTTTAGCATTTTATCAAAATTTACTCCGAGGTATTTAATGGTGGATTTGAAGGGGATTTCAGCTCCGTCTAGGTGTAGTTTTAACAGCTTGCTCTCAGGTACCACGTATTTAGAGCATTTCCCGGAAGCATTTCTGATGCAAATGGCTTCAGATTTGGAGGCGTTTATTTTAATTCCCCAAGTTTTGTAAAAGTTGTAAATTTTGCCAAGATGCGAGGCTGCCTTCAGAAGTGCACGGTGTGGAGATTCATCGTGAGAGTATATCATACAATCATCTGCGTACAAAATTGCTTTAAACTCACTTGTCATGTGAGGGAAGTCATGAAGAAAGAGGTTAAATAAAAATGGTGCCAAAACGCTCCCCTGTGGGACACCGCTGTTAACAAATCCGCTATTTGATATGCAATCATTTATTTGAACTTTAAATGATCGATTTGAAAAGTAATTTTGGAGCATTTTTACCAAAAAAGGATCCACTTGTAGGTTTATTAGCTTGTATAAGATACCTTTGTGGAAAGCGGAGTCAAACGCCTTTTCAATATCTAGGGATATGGCTACCGTACAGACTCTTTCACGAAGATGGTGAACAACGTCAGTGTGAAACTTTAAAAGTGCATGCTGAGTTGAGTGGTAACGTTTAAAACCAAACTGGAATGAGGAAATCGGGTTAATGATAAATTCGTTTTCAAGTTTTGTTTTTAAAACATGTTCAAAAAGTTTGCCAATATTAGATAATAGTGAGATGGGGCGGAAATCTTCCATACTGGTACTATTTGACTTCTTCTTTAAAGGTATGATTTTTGCAGATTCCAACCGCTATAACTAGTAGTTAATTTTAACCGAACTTGCTTAAATTAGCCGTTAACTAGTACCGAGGTATTTTTGAAAGGAAAAAGTACTGAAAATAGTACCATAGTACTGAATTATCCATCGTTGAGGCATAAGTTAAAATAAACTAGTTTTTTGTGTCCAATTTGTTTTTTGTTTAGTTTTTTTTAAAAGCATAACAGGGGTTATTTGCACATATGTATTCTTTGGTTTTTTGTTAGCAAAATGTCAAGTGAAGAAGATTTTGTTTTAGAACAAATTTGTAAAAGTGTTTACACCCTTTCACCAAAACGCAAGGGAAGAAGTGTTATGTGGGGCATATTGTCGGAAATAATTAAGGAGGATGAAAATATTTTAGAAGGATATGTATATTGCCGCACATGTCTCAAGCTTCTCAAATATAATCCTAGACAAACATCCAATTTAAGTCGACATAAGTGCTGTCAAACACTCAAGGAGCCAAATGGTCTTAAAATTGTAACAGCAGAAGACAAAAAATCGGTCATAGATATCAGTGTAGCTTGGATAACTGAGGATTGCCAACCATATTCCTCCATCAGCGGTTCTGGTTTTGTCAAGATTGTAAGGTTTTTTGTAAAAATTGGAGCAAAATATGGGGAAAATATTGACATTTTAGACCTTCTTCCTGATGCAACAACACTTTCACGTGCCACGCAGAAGATAACAACTGACAAAAAAAACGAAATCAAAGACGAAATAGCTCAAATTGAGCAAAGCGGAGGGGCCTCTGCTACTATTGATTTGTGGACTGAAAATTATGTGCGTAGAAATTTTATGGGAGAAGACAAAAAAGCGGCCATAGATATGAGTGTAGCATGGATAACTGAGGATTGCAAACCATATTCAGCCATCAGCGGTTCTGGTTTTGCCAAGATTGTAAGGTTTTTTGTAAAAATTGGAGCAAAATATGGGGAAAATATTGACATTTTAGACCTTCTTCCTGATGCAACAACACTTTCACGTGCCACGCAAAAGATAGCAACTGCCAAAAAAAACGAAATCAAAGACGAAATAGCTGAAATTGCGCAAAGCGGAGGGGCGTCTGCTACTATTGATTTGTGGACTGACAATTATGTGCGTAGAAATTTTTTGGGAGTTACATTGCACTACCAAAAAAATATGAAATTATATGATATCGTTTTGGGAATGAAATCCATGGATTTCGAACGTTCGACTGGTGCTAACATTTCATGTAAATTGGACGCGTTATTTGGCGAATTTGGAATTAAAAATACGAAGGAAATTAAGTTCGTTACAGACAGAGGATCAAACGTTGTGAAAGCGTTAGAAAATAACATTCGCTTAAACTGTAGCAGCCATTTATTTGAAAATGTCTTGGAACATTCTTTTAATGAAACCTTAAAACTTAAGGAACTTGTACAATCGTGTAAAAAAATTGTTAAATACTTCAAAAAGAATAACTTGCAGGACCAGTTACCGGCTTCCTTAAAAAGCGATTGCCCCACTCGTTGGAATTCTAACTTTACAATGTTCAAGTCAATAGTAGACAATTGGTTACAAATTAACAAGATACTCATAGAAAAGAAAGAAAACCAAAGATTATTACTAATCAGTATATCAACGCTTAGAGATTTAGTTGACTTATGCAGTGGATTCGAAATTATATTTAAGAAACTACAATTATGTAGCTCTTCCTCCTTATATTTCGTTGTACCATCTATTCATAAAGTCGAAAGACTGTGTTTACCTAAAGAAACGGATGAAGTTGCAATTCTGTCTTTGAAGGAAAATATTAAAAAAAACCTTGATAAAATTTGGGCTAAAAATCTGAGCTTATGGCAAAAAACAGCTTTCTTTTTGTATCCACCAGCTTCAAGTGTATCGCAAACAGATATAACTGACATTAAAAACTTTTGCATTTCACAAATTAACAAAAAAAATTCTTCCACATCACATGATTGCATGCCAACCAGTCCATCCACAACATATTCTGATTCCGATTCGTTGCTATCTTCTTCTGAAACCAGTTTAACAGAAGTCCCGAATAAAGAATCTTCAAATCAATCGCAGATCGAGTTCTTTTTTGAAGACATATTAAAAAAAAAACTGAATACAACAAAAACACCCACAGAAGAGATAGAAAGATATTGCACAGAAAATGTTGAATATATAGATGATTTTAATGTACTCCATTGGTGGAAAACTAACGAAAAGTTGTATCCTTACTTATCTCAATTTGCAATGCAAGTTCATTCAATTCCTGCCAGTATTGCGGCTTCTGAACGAGCTTTTTTGTTAGCAGATAACGTAATAACAGAAAAGAGAAACCGTCTTGGCCCAAAATCTGTAGACAGTTTACTCTTCCTACATTCATATTTCAAAAAGTTAAAAAATTGAATCGTATAATTTTTAGCCCCGTAATAGATACCTAAGTACCTATGTATAAAACTGTAAACTTGACTTAGTATTTAAGCTTGAGTCCGGCTCTCTTTTTATTCTTTTTTGATATAACTAATTAATAAATTTAATGAATATGTATAAAAATAATATATTGTAATTAAAATTATGAATTTTTTTTTTTCGTTTTGTTAAATACTATTTTAAGCAAAATATATTTATAAAAGTAAATGGAACTCTACAACAAATCGCCTTTATGTTAATACTTTTCAGCTTAAAAATATGGTCCAAGGGCGTTTAGCTGGACAAGCTGAAGAAATTTACTTTCTGAGATTATATGTTTTGGACTTACTACTCGATTGAATGTATATTTCACTATTCCACTATTAAGCTTCGTTCACAATCAAAAAAACATTTTCACTTGGTGTTCATAATAGAGCAACAATTTTTTTTGCAACCACACACAGTTTGCATTAAGAAACCCATTGAAAATTTTAGCCACAACAATATTATGCATTTATTATTATTTTTTACAACATTTTGTTAAAATTTTCATTTAAAACTAAATAAAATTATTTTAAACGTCAGAAACAATTTCATACAAATTGTTGCTGAAGTTCTAGTTGACTCAACTTTAGTTACATTTTTAAAAAAATTTTAGTTACATTTTTGTTTTAAAAATGAAAGGAAAATATATGAAATACCTTGGGAAGAAAAAAGATAGAAGAAAAAACGAAATTGTTTCTCTGATTGTGAACGAAGCTTTAACTCTTAAATAACAAGTAAAAAAGTGTTCGTCTAAATTCCATTTTACCTATCGTCAGCTCATTATTGGTTTGGCGGCTTACATGCAGTTTTCGAAAAATATACCTCATAGAATTTTTTTTCATTTTCACTACTGGTTCTGGCATATGTTTTGAAGACAATTTTATTTTATTAGAAGTGAAAATGATTGATTTTTGCCTAATACGACACTTTTCTAAATTTATTTTTTAAAAGTAGCTTTTTGTACTGCATACGTATACTTACTGCTGTGTATTGATTGGTTGACATTTTATTTTGCTTTCGCTTGAACTTCATTTTTTTGCGGCAATGAAGCAAATTTTGTACGTTTTTGTATGAGGAATTTTCTGCATTCGCCAAACAGTGGCGTGTAGAACAAAACAATACTTACAAACTTTTAAAAAGTTGATATTGAGCAAAACAAATGCTTATTATCTCAGAAACCATATAAAGGGGTATTTAAAATATGTATATGTTCCCCATACCTAACTCAATTTTTTAAAAATGGTCGGTAGGTCAAACCAATAATGAGCTGAAGATATGTATGTACAATGTACATATTTTCTTTATTTGTTTTGTTAATTGACAAAAGTATATTTAAATTTTCCGTATTTTAATGCAAAATTGAAAAAAAAAAAATAATATTTAAAGATAATATAATTTTATATAAAGTGACTCTTATTCGACCTTTACAAAATTTTTATTATTATTAATTTTTTTAAAAATTCAAGAAAAAAAAACCCTGAAGAAGGCACACAACGGATTGCCGAAGTATTGGTTGAAATAAAATTTAATATTTTTTTATAAAAAAGAGACCTTCAAGCTTAATTAAATAATAATAATCATAATAATATAATTTTTTTAACTAATTTATTAAAAATTTGAAAAATAACAATTAGGGTTTCTATTCGGTTAAAAGTTCCACTGAATTCCCGGGAAAAATATTTTTGAATTTCTGGAGTTTCCTTCTAACGTTTTCAAACAAAATTAACGTTTTTGTAAAATTAATTGGTAGTGAGAAAATAGTAATGTTAAGGCTTCCAATGGATTTAAAATATTTAATCCAAAAATGTTACAAGCAGTGATGTTAACTTTTATTTTTTCATTACCTTACCGTAATGATCGTTTTTTAGAAGAAATTACCGTACGCAAAGGCTTTTAAATTTAAAATTCACAATTTATTTAATTTTTAAATGCGTTTTATGAAAAATTTTAATGAAAATCTTTGTTTAAAATACATTTTTAAACAAAATGATTGTATTTTTTATCAATACGAAAGTAAAATCATCATATAAATAAAATTCTAACGTTACTGACAGACTGATTCATCACCGTACAACCTAAACGACTGAAGCTAAAAAGATTAAATTTGGTCCGGAATTAGTATAGTTCAGCTTAGACAGAATTTTTTAAAAGTCGAATATCGCAAGAGAATATTAACACAAAATTTTTTTACGTTTTGGAAAAAATTGACACGCAATATTCATACTACCCTCTGTAAAATACAGTGCTATTTTGTCATCTTCTTATGATGAAACGATTGGCTTAAAAGTTCTTTTTCATATGCCTTTAATACAAAATTTATACATAATAGTTTTGCTTCTACAGAAAAGTTTTTAATATTTACTATAGTTAAATGCATCACATTATGGGTATTTTAAATGGTTAAAAAATTTTTGATTTTGAAGCAAACAAAAAATTTAAAAGAAAATAATTAAATAATTAACATACAATGAGTTATTTTATTTTTCATATTTTACACTTATCACTGTAACCTAAGCATTTGCAGAAACATAACATTCTTAATTTTTTGTATAACATCCAACTATTTTTAAAACTGCCTCTTTAAAGTGAAAATCATAAAGCCTTGATATGTAAGTATATATATGAATATCAAAAACCCAAGTCTTGATATTACCATATTTTAAATGAAATTACCTTGCTACCTATTGGCGCTCAAAATTACCGTAAAAAAGGGTAATTACCGTACGGTTAAAATCTCACTGCATTGTCGGACCAAAAAACAAACATCTTAATTGACGAACGAAGATAAACGATGTAATAAATAGCAAAGCACGATGTATGTGCATTATTTCAAATAAAAAATTTAGAGAAAAAAATTTTTTTATGTAAAACAACTGCACGTCGAAGAAACAAACAAAAAATTGTAATTTATTTCATGTTTTTTTTATTAAAGCTTTAAAAAAGCATAACACAACACTTTTAAAATAAATAATTCATCGAAAAAAGTTTAAATTATATATTCAAATTTCTACATAAATTCAGAAAAAAATCAAAATCAAATTTTCACTGTTGTCATATTTTCAATTGTACAAGTTGGAAGTGCTTTAATTTTCTTTATGTATAAAAGCAACATGAATAATCGACGCTTAAAAAAACAATTTTATCATGTACAAATCGAGGCTACAAATGCTATTAAACAAGACCAAATGAAATAAAGTAAAACACATAAAACAAATAAACAAATAAAGTAAAACACAACAGAGGTTAAATAATTACGAGCGCTACGATTAGCCTCTCATATTTTTGTATTTGGAATTTTTACTTCTGACTATCCACATACGTGAAAATGTACAAGCTGGAAAATAAAAAACAATTTTATTCATGGGCTTAAAAATAAAAAAATTCTTAGCTATTCATTTTACAGTCCGAGAATAAAACAAAAAATTTTGCCAGCATTATTCATGTCAATTTATCATGAATGTTGGAAACATGAATATTTTTGAACCCTGGGGCCTAATTCTGGCATTCGTGATCGAGTACTTTCTCGATTCGAAAGCAATTTAAAATCTAATTATTTCAGTCAATACTGAACGAATCGGAATTATTTTTTCAGTGTTGTAAAGCATTGATTTAGGTTTCACAATACTGAAAAAATAATTTCGATTCGTTGAGTATACACTGAAATAAAATTGCTTTCAAATCGAGAAAGTATGCGATCACGACTGCCAGAATTAGGCCCCTGATTATTTGAATGACTGCAAACCAGCAGCGAATGTATGTGGCTGGGCAAGTTTGATTGTATGAACGCAAGCGAGTGTAATTGTTGGTTTCATTTAATGCGATTTTTTGCAATCAGACAAAGCCGTTCTCTGATATGAACACAAGGTAAATTCACCTTTTTTGACTATGCAATTTGTTTCAAATTTTTAAAAATGTATGGATATAAAATATTTTATAATCTTTACTACTCCGGCATTTCGCTCTTTCCATATGAGCTAAAAAGGAAAACATTAAATGTTTGTCTTTTATATTTCCGTTTTAGAACTAAGCGACAGCTTAAGGTTGTAGTATTATAACAACTTTACTTTAACCTACCAGGTAGGATGAATGAACCTTCTTAATACTTAACATTTGTTTTATGTATGTACATTAGACCGACTCAAAAAAAAAGTGATTAAATTGTCCCCCTCTGAAAATAAAGCTTGATATGTTTTATGAAGACTCCCAAAATATGTTGGTTCTAGCGTTGACCATTCGTGAGCTGGACCATTTAAAAAAAAAAAGTATTTTTTCAGGTTTTCGATTTTTTTTTGCAATATGGTTATAAAATTTTTTAAAATTTAACAATGAAAAATATGCCATTGGTAGCTGCTTCAAAAACTCTTTCTCTTGAAGCAAAGTACAAAAAAAAATCGAAAAACTGAAAAAATACCTTTTTTAAAAATGGTCCAGTTCACGGATGGTCAACGCTAGAACCATAATATTTTGGGAATCTTCATAAAACATATCAAGCTTTATTTTCAGAGGGGTAACAAAATCACTTTTTTCAGCTCCATACAAGTTGAGTCGGTCTATAATATACATACATACATACATATATTGAAAATGAGCCAAATCGACCAATTATTTTAACTGGTCTGCATACGGATGCCCTCACCAAAATAAAGATATTTGATTAATATGATCAGAGAAGGAGCTAGAAATTTTAACTTTTGATTATCGAATCGATAGAACGATTTCCGTCCATCCGACAGCCTGTTTATGTAAACTTTGCACGCTAAGTACAGGGAGGCTACTCTCGATTACGATGCGAAAGAAAATGGAAGCAAGTCTAGTGATTGGAACTCTTTAACGCGTTTGTTCATTTGTCTTTCGTATTATTTTCATTTTTTTTCTTTTCGCAAATCATCACAATTTAATTTATTTAAATTTTTTGGTTTAAAATTTTTTATATATTTTGACATTAAAAATTTTTTTTTCGAGAGTAATCAAGGTATATTTACACAGTACTCGATCACGAAAGCCAGAATTAGGCCCCTGTAATTAATTCGCCTTGGGCTTGATCGACTATACTTTCTTGTTTTTATCATTTTATTGTTAAATAAGCGATTTTTAAAATTTTGTTAAAAAAATCTATTCCCCTCGTTTTTTTAGCACCCACTGCAAATAATTCCTTTGAGTGGCCGCTTCATATTCTTGAGCTAAACAGTCGATAACATCACGAGAGTTATCTAATTCTGATAAATCATCTTTAAACATATCCTCACGACGAAATTGATCCAAGAAAGCTCCTCTTTTGCGCAACTTGTCATATTGGGCCAAAGCACGATTAAATAAGGAACTAATACTGGTATGATTTGCCATCATAAGACCGGAAACTTTGTGAGTACTTTGAACATAAGGTGAACTACGTGAAAGGGCAACTTGTATGCTGGCTGGACCCCAGGGAATAAATTGAGCTAGTTTACGTTCACGTATACGCTGTAGAGATTTGTGAACTTGGGTAGGATCAACTTCACCCTAAAATAAATGATAAAGAATATGAATTTTTGTAGATACGTATGTATGTATGTATATTATTGAATCACTTGAATAATATTTAAAATCGATATGTAGCAGTGATGATTGGTTTTATCGGGACCTGAGGAAACCATCATATTTTTTGGCTGCAATAAACGTCTCATGACATCCAGCACAGTAGTTTTACGTATATTCAAATTTGGCTTAAATTAAAATAATATTAAAGAAAATAATGTATTTCTTTATTATAATTAAAACTTACATCATTATCTGTGGTTAAGGGTGTATAACCCGTCATTAGAAAATGTAACTGGGGCGTGGGTATCAATGGCGCCGTTAAACCTATTAAATTATTATTCATATAAGACGGATATCGCAATGTCGTAGTGCTAACCGACATTATAGTCGATACCAAAGTATTAATTTGTGTAAACGTAGGATTTTCTATATGCAAACGATCTGATGCAATACGATTAAGAGCAGTATTATCTAAAACCACTACACAATCTGCGCAATTGGTTAATCTTTTTAAAGTAAGCAAAGAGTTATAGGGCTGTACTACCACATCACTTATTTCATCTTGATTGGGAAAAACACTATAGGTTTGTAAAAGTTTCTTAGGAAAACGATCTGATAAGCGTTCCAACATATATGAACCCATACCCGAACCTGTACCACCTGCTATGGAATGACAGAGTACGAATCCTTCTAGAGAATCACTTCCATCTGCTTCACGATCTATAATATCAAATACTTCTTCTTGCAACTTTTCACCTTGACTAAAACCTGAAGCCCAATTGTTGCCAGCACCGCCGCCATGTTTTGAGAGATAAACATTTTCGGGATTATAAAGCTAAAATTAAACAGCGAATACATTTTTATATTATACCTGTATATCGCACTTGATCATAGAGGATATTAACTTAAATTTGAAAGACTTTCAGTATCTAGAAGCAAAACGATTTTTAATTCAAAATTCAAGGCATATGAAAAAGAATTTTTAAACCAACAGTTTCATTTCCAAGAAGTAGACAAAATAGCGCAATATTTTAAGAGCGGTTAAATATCTGCGGCATTTTGACAAAACATCTCAAGTAAAATTTAAAAAGTTGAAAAAAATTATGTAAATCATACGAATTTTCATTCAAAAAACATATTTGTTTGTTTTTAAAATTTTGTATTCTAGACGAAATTTTTTCTATAATTTTCGTTCATTTTTTTATTTAATAAAAATGATTTTTGCACCGAGGTTTTTTTTAAAACTTTTTTTGCAATCTTATCTCGACTTAAGATGTTTTGTTAAAATGCCACAGATATGAATATTATGTTCCGATTTTTTTCATAAAGTAAAAATAAAAATTTTGAGTTAATAGGCACCATCTCAATAATCAAGTGCGGTATAGATGTGGTAAATTGTGTTACATATTTTGTACATATCTATACAAAATTTATGCAGCTTGCAAGATCACTCAAACCCAAAAAAAAAAAAAAAAAAAAATTATACCAAGTTCAGTTTTATGGAAACTTTAAGAGAGAGAATACTTCTTAAGTTAAACAGTATCTTCCAAAATTTCCTTTTGAAGCAGATTTTTAGGGATTAGTCTACATACTAGGGATCCAAAAATTTCGAATTTTGCGCTTCAACTGCAACGACTTCTACAACTACGTATTCTGCTGACACTACTTTGAAATTGTCGTTTTTAACTTTTGACAGCTTTCAGCGCTATTCGTAACGTTGTGCTACAGTGTTTCCCTCTTGCGAAAAAGCAAAATTTTAGAAACAAAGCAACAACCACATGGACTGTTATTTCGCACAAATAATTGTCTATGTAGTTATGTTTTTACAATTTTGCTTTTCGCAGCTTTAAACGTAAATACCTTTAGAAAATTTTAACTGTCGATCTTTCTACTATGTATGTATTAACAATATATAGTAGATGTGGCAAAGTTAAATTATCTCCATATCTAACCTTTGCATGGGTCGATGTCATGATGGTATGTATGACACGTGGCTCTAAATCTAAAAGCACAGCTCTTGGTATATAATGATTATCGTCGGCTTGGTAGAAAAACACATCCTTGCGATCTAGGTCATCAGTAGTAAAGTCTTCCAAAAGGCCGGTAGGTGAAATACCATGTTCCAGACACAAACGCTTCCAAAACTCAAAACCAACTACATATACAGATTAAAAATGGTTAGTTTAAACACAATTTTTTTATTTTTTTTATACATACATATGTATGTATATTTTATGTATGTACCTACTTTGATTTCCACACTGTCCTAATTGTAGGGTTATAATTTCGCTGGGCATTTTAACAAATTTTCAAAATATTTTTACAAACTTTAAAAAATAAATAACAAATAAATATACAACCAACAATGAAATATGAGATTACCGTTAGAATTTTATCGACATTGTCAGGGCGAATTTATATACATGAATTCGTCATGAACAGTGTTGCCGTTTGGTTACTTTTTTCAATGTCATCGTCCAGACTTGCAATTTTTGTTGCAGCAATTCTTCGGTGAGAGGGGTGGGAAGATTGGGGAGGAGTACTCAGTTTCATGTACTCTGGAATTTTGTTTTGTTGGAACAAATCTAGTTTAGCGACGCACACCCAAATAAAAAAAGTACCTTGGGTGATAGAAAATTGAAAAATGAGAAGAAAAAATAATTGGCGCAAACGCTTAGTTTTCGAGTTATCGACGTTTTTAGTTTTCATAGAAATATGCAATTTTTTCACAAAATTTCTAAAGGAATATGGCCAATATTGGTATCACTTTGAAGGTTTTGATTAGGTCATTCTGGATATACAGAATTTATTTAAAAATTTTTAACTCTTAAGCTTCGTACAGACGATGGTCAGATCTTACAATATTGTGAGCAGGCGTTGCCAACAGCAATATTTTTCTGACAATGGTGCTATTGTCAGATGCATTAATTTTGCACTTCTGCAAATACAAATGAGCTTACAATGTTCACACAGTTGTAAGACATTTTAGCCAATTTTAATGCAATTTAAGCAACGCTGCTTACCAATATTGTAAGATCTGACCATCGTCTGTATGAAGCTTTAAGCTCACATTACAGTTTTTGTGTACTAAGTGTATACATTTCAATTTTTTATTTATTTTTTTTTTCAAAAAGATGTTTTATTTTTATGGAAATATTTAAATAAAAATTAGTACCTAAGCTTCGATAACTAAAGCTTCTCTGTATAGACGGCCTTCGGCCGGGCGCAAGGATTTTCTCCTCTATGGTATAACAAATACCGGCTTCGCTAACTAAAGCTTCTCTGCATAGCCGATCTTCGGCTGGGCGCAAGGATTTCCTCCTCTACAGTATAACAAACACCGGCTTCGCTAACTAATGCTTTTCTGCACCTAAAAGACACTTAAATTAACCTAAAGAAGAAAATAATGAACGAATACAAAAACAAAATACATATTTGCAATCGTAAGCAAATTACCTTTAATTTAAGTACCCACAGGGGTCCCCACGGACCTAAGTCGCCTTAAATTTCAATTTCGGTTTTTTCTTTTTTTATTCTGAATCGGGTGTATTTATATATAAAATATAAAAAGAACAAGATAAAAATGCAAAAATTGCAACCCCAGAATTTCATAATCTGGACAAAGCAGAATTTGAAAAAATTCCAGCAACAAAAATTGCAAGTCTGGATGATGACAATGTGTACTTTATTTTCATTTTAGTAAATTTTTCCAACACAAAAATAACCAATTTTTTATACTCTCGTTAACCTCTTCGCTTTTCTGGATCTTAAAAAATGTGTATTGTATTGCTGCATCCAACACCAATATTTTTTTCATTTACTCAAGAACGATTTCTTCTAAAAGCTTAAACTGTAACGGACTGCCAACTGAACTATATAAAGTTTATACTTTGAAGTGCAAATGGTTCACCATCTGCTCTTTAAAAGTTTTCATAGGGCTAACTGAAACGATCAATATAATTCTTACTCTCTTCACCGGGCTTAGAGCATCAATCTGTCTACGATATACCACATAGATTACCTACGTAGATAGAAATAAAAAAGGACAACATTTTGTTAACAAATTTTGAAGTTATTAAAATTTCCCCAGGCCATTAACGTGTCCCAGGCCACATAAACAATAAATGTAAAAATAAAATTAACATACATATTTTCAGAAATATTTGAAAAAGAGCTAATTTTAACTTTAATTATACCTGTATTTACTGTATATGATTTTTTGTCTTCGCAGGACACCGTTAACTTTTTCGCAGGTATGACAAAAAAAAAATAGTTTTCTTAACGGCAGTTTTACAACTCAATTTTCAAATTTTTAAAAATTGGGTTAAAAAAACTTCCAAATTTTTAAATCATCACTTTGGTATTTATTGAGGATATATTAGGGAATAAAAATAAAAATTATGCCAATACCTCTCATAGTGTTTCCGTACCTGCAATTTAAATTTTGCGATTTTCGGGAAAAACTGATTATTTGACGAATGAGCACAATATCCTTACTGTAATGAATTTTTAAACCTATTTAGAATATTTTAGTCCAGAAAATTTTTAATATATGGGCATTTCCGCCAAATGGTCCACCGTGACCGAATATTTAAAAGTTATTAAAATCTGATTATTTTACGAAATTGTTATGAAGAAATATTTAGATTTTACTAATTTTATAAATTTACCCATAAATTTGTTCACTTAGATGAACAATCAGACTGCAAAGTTGTGCAAACGTACTTTCTTATTTGTGAGTATGTTTTATTGTATATTTTCTTTAATATTATCTTCCTTAAAAGAGGTGATATTTGATGAAAATTATTCCAAAAAAAATTTCTTACATGGTCTGTAATCTAAGGAAGAGTTCGAAGAGAAATATGTTATTCGAATTAACGGTAAATTTTTATTTTGTATTAATCATTATTCAGTTAAATTATTGTGGAAAAAATTTCACGTTCGAATTGTCACGTATCGAACCAGATTTTAGCTTAAACAAAAAATAGTACAGACGATTTTGGAACCAAACCAAAGACATTTTAATGTTACATTGCTATGTAAAATTCTGAAAGTAGTTTGACTAAAAAATTGTGCCAGGTTTCGCTGAACTACAACTTTTTATACATGGCCACAAAAACTACTTCTATTTTTTTCACGTTCGAACCGCTACTTCTTTTGCCATTATCTTTGACCTAGAATCGCGCCCCCCATAAACTTTAGCATAGATAATAGTGCTTTCTTAGTGCTATAATTTAAGGGTTAAAAGAACGTAAAAATATTTGTTGTTTAAAATGTTGTTGCATTTTTGATGCGTACGACTGTCACGTTCAATACTTTGGAATTACCCATATACTGAAGATTTTACTGAAATCGGAAAACAATAACCCTAAAATCATTAATCATTTGGAATTTCTAAAGGAAAGATAGCAAAATATTATAGATTTTTTTTTTGCCGATTTTTATGAAACTGGAGAAAAATATATATACCCTTATATAAATATATATTTATAAAGAAAAACAGTGAAAAATTGGAGATAAACCATTGAATACAGAAAGTAAAAAAATTAATATGAAAAGTGGTATTTTTATACCACCACGCCGGAAAAAGAAAAGAAGAGATATTGTATTTTAATTTATTTATATGATTTTTTAAGTAAAAATATGAAAAATTTTGTTGTAAAATTAATAGACTTCAAGTTACAGTATATACAAATCAGATTTTCTGTGAAATTATGGTTTTTCCTAAATTTGAGCGGGCTTGAGGCACGCCTTAACGCCAACCTATTCACCTGCAATTTTTTCAGTATAATTTTTTTTGAACTAGAATTCACCAAACTGGGGGGTGAGTGTGAAAAAATCTGACACAAAAATTTGCCATTTTTCTGTGTATGTATGTGTTGGCGAAAAATAATAATTGCTATAATTTTGTTTATAGACATTTTTAAAAATAAAATAAGTATAGATTTAGAAAACTATATAACATTTTGTATACATATTTGTAAAAGGATAAAAAACTGTTCTGTAAATTTTACTCGAGTTTTCACGTGAACTAAGTCACGGGTAAAAGCTAGTAAGTACAATATAAATTTAATTACCACTTTTTTATTTATAAATATAAATACATATCGCACTTTTTTATTTTTTCACTTTTTGGAAAATATCGACATGTAATATTCATATCTTACCACTGTAAAAATATCGTGATATTTTGTCTATTTTTGGCAATAAAACGGGTTTGTTTAGAAATTCTTTTTCATATGCTTCATATGTGTATATTTTGCTTATACTGAAAATTTAGATATTTTGAGTTAATACAGTATCGTTGAAATATGGTCTAACTATGTTTTCATAAATTTATTTATTTATTAATTCAATAAAAATAAAAACTTACAAACAAATTTTAATAAAAATTGGTAAAGAGAAAATAAATAGCAGTCAAATAATTATAATTACATAATTATAAAAAACGTAACAGTTCAAGTCGCTCGTCATTTTAATTAAAATTTTTGGAATTTACGCCGAATATAGTGTGTGAGCAATGAAGATGAAAATTACACTTAAAATGTTGGTAAATAAATAAACTATTAGGTAAAAAAATAAAACATTCCAGATCTTTACTATAACGTAGAAAAAAAACGAAATAAAAATGAAAATTTTTGAAACAAACGTAAAAAATAGGCAAATTTTGAATTTTGAGGTGCCATAACTCAGCCATTTCTTATCAGATAGAAATTTGCAGCATATCGGCGGAAAAGGCATTCAATTACCTTTCCAACGATATGCCATCATTCATCTCGATCGGACTTTTCGGTTGGGCTCCACAAGGGTTTGAGTGGGACCATACACCGAAAAACACAAAAGTACCGTTATCTAAAAAACGGTACTTAGAAAAAAAGGAGGTCCCAATTAACTTATCTAGGCATGTGGCGTTCTTGGTATTTTTCCAAATTAAAAATTTGTAAAGCAGTGTTATAGAAGACGTTAAGAAAAACGAATGCTTGTATGTATAATCTGGCGTCCAAAGTATTTATTTGTATAAATTCAAAATAATTTCAAATGGTAATAACACCTATTCTTTACGCACTTATTGTGTCTCATTTGACGAATAAGCGCAACGACTTCGTCGTGCTATGCGAAGTTCGTCCAATTTAAGTTGACGATTTAGCAATGTATGCTCGAAAAAGTGGTGCAAAATTGGGCCGACAGGATGGCGTTTATAAACGCCATGAAATGTGAGAGGTTATAAAGCCAGAATTTTCAGAATTTTTTGTTCTTTGCTCCAAGACGACATAGATAAAATTTGGTATGCTAATATGTCAAAATTTCCATCCAAATCCTTTAAAATGCGTCTTTAGTCATTCTTCAGATTTTAGCAAATCTAATTTTGAGAGAATATGTAGTATATGTAGTTAATTTTTATATATTAATGTATTTTTTCAACGAACTAAGCTATCAAATTAAAGCGGCAAGCGTCTGTTTTACGTCAAAACATTTTATTTCCACACAGTTTGTACGAAACAAACCTTTAGAACGCGAGTTCAACATCACCCGGCTGAAAAATCTTATTTGATAGATCGCTTGGGCGTTTTATTTTATTGAAAATGTATTGGCAATAGAGTTTTCATGCTTAAAAAACGCTTGCCGCTCTTGTTTAGGTAGCTCAGTTACAGAACATCATCTATTTCAAATATATATCGACAGATCAACTCCAAAACATACTAAGTCGACAAAGTGAGTTTAGCAGGAGAAGCTCTTAAAGGCCGTTATACACTATCCAACAAAGTCTTAAGTATTTTACAAAAATCTTTACTGATCAAATTATTGTATTTCAATATTTTTAAAAACATTTCAAAAAGGGTAGTTTTTAAAGTTTGTTTGGATTCAATTTCACTGGACTTCGATTTTCAAAAAAATTTAATTTAAATCATCTTTAGAATATATGTATGCGTATATTTAAATCATAACAACCTATGAAAGTAGCGTTATAAATTAACATTATTTATTATAAAATTAAGAAATAAATTACAAGAAATTTTTAACTTATTTAAAAAATTTACTTAGAAAACAAATGACATACATAGTATGTATATATTTTTCGTATTAACATGTACATATTTTCATTATTTTTAAATCAACCCACTTATATTCCAACATGTTCAACAAACATTTACAATAATTTAAATAATAAAATCAATAAATCTTGTTCTAACATTTATGGCAAAAATCCATATTTAAATTGCGAACATCTTTTCCAATAATAATAAACAAAAATCCAAATTTGTTTAGTTAGAAAAAAACAAAATAATATTTCCATAAATAATGAGATCAATTGCTGGCAAATTGTCATATTGTAGCCGATGCCACAGATATTAATATTTAAATAAATTGTCATTTAATATAATTTATTAAATTGTGTTTAATATAGAATTAGATTTTATATACAAATAAAACATCGTATTAAGAATTTATAATGGAGCACTCCTTTTTTGTGTTTAGGAGTAGCAACCCAACAAAAAAAACGTGATTTTTTCTTCAAATGTTAATACCCTACAGGAGGTAAAACATATTGAAGGTAGGATGACCCAGCAAGTTTAATAAAATCTTTAGTCTAAAGCTGTCAAATATTTGACGAAAAAAACGGAACCAACAAGCGAACTATTAACAAAAGTAGTGGTTACGCCTATTTGGTCATATATTTAAAAAGTGTGACCGTCTTAAGTCATTTGTAGTCACTTGTTTTATGAATTTTATACAAATCACAATTTTAAAAATATAAGAAACTAGAGTAACCCTGCCCGCGTTGCTGGACAATAAAATAACATACGTTTACGTCTTTGTATTAAAAATTAAATTTTCTAGACAAAATGTAATTCTCATAAGGAAAAAAATACATTTTATGTAGGGAAAACACACCATCATAAAAGTGCGCGTATAACGCATATTCGTAGAAACTTTTCGATGTTCAGTGAAAGGAGACCTTTCCAACGCATGTACTCGTTTGAAAATCGGTTGAGTGGTTCTCGAGTTATAAAATCACGAACATAGGACAACTTATTTTTATATATGTACATATATAGATAGATAACTAAGACTTAGAAAATAGACGTTCGACATTTTCGCACAAAATACATACATACCCAGAAGAAAATTTTTAAATATTTTAATATTTATACATATATTTTACCGGTTGGCAAAATGTCGAAATTTACAAAAATAGTTTTATTAACGTTCCTGGTTTAAATCTTTTCAGGTTTCTTTTTTATAATATTCTTTTCTTTTGAAAAATACCGCTCCTTTATTTCGTTTTTACTTCAACACTTATGTTTCGACTCTTGCAGTAAATTATTTTTCTGCTGTTTAGTCAAATCTATAACAAATAACTTGAACAGTTGTGATGAAATATTTTCACAATATTTTAAAATTTTTTTTTTCATCTTTTGTTTATATTTTTTTTTTTAGACTTGGTTTTAAAAAGAAGTCATGTTTTCTGGTTTTTAAGAGACAAGAAAACCACATTTAACCGTTTTCAATTGTTTTTAAAGTTTGCGATTATTTCATTACCATTTTTGGTGTCAAAGATAAACGTGATACTATTGTCAACTTTTTTGTCTTTGCTTGTAGCAATATCAAAAAAAAAAAAAAAAAAAAAAAAATAAACAAAAAAATATTATCTACTTTTACAACAACAATAGAAATATTAAGCAATTAAAACAATGAGTTTCATCTCAGGCTTTAAAACCAAGAAAATATATACATACATATGTATGTATAATAGAAATACTGAGTGATTCTGTAAATCACCAAATCTGCACTTCATTTGAAAACAATTACAATTGTGTCATTGTGACACTTATGTTGTCATCGTCATGTCATAATCTGTGGAAGAGACACCTTAACGACAACATAAACTTTAACTGCACCTTAAAAAAGATAATGAATCCAGAAAATGTTAAACCTAAACAGGTTTACGGGGTCTAAGCTGAAACATTTTGAAATATAAAGGTTAATTTATAGTAGAATAAGTCATTAGGGAGAGTTGTCACTATTTACCCATGTAATGCTAATCAGCGAAATATTACTCAATTGCATATACTTAAGTTTCAACCTATTTTGCACTTTTTAGATATTGCAATCTAACCTTTTTATATAAAGCTTTATTTTATTCAATATATCGAGCCCTTACCGTAAATAAGCTTAAACGACAAAAGCACAATTTTACAGGGGAAGGTTTTTTTATTATATTTCGTAAACATTTTGTATGAAGGTTGGCGCTTTAACTAAAATAGTTTTTGCTACAAAATCGTAACGTTACCTTATGTGCCCATGACATTTTAGGAGATGATGCAAGTGTTGCTAATAAATTCATTTGTTAAAAAAAGGAAAATTGAAAATTATGTCGCTTAAGCTATTTTTGCGGTAAGGGCTCGATATTGTTTATTTGAAATAGATTTTTGGTTAAAATTTGGTATCAAATAATTTTTATATTAAAAATTTTCCCAAAAATAATATATGTGGAATTTTGACAAAACATCTTAAGCCGAGATAAGATAGCTTTAAAATCGTAAAAAAAATGTTTTTTTTTAATGAAAATTGGTATGATTAACAACATTTGTTCAACTTTTTAAATTTGATTTAAGATGTTTTGTCAAAATGTCACAGATATTAATTTATTTGTTTTTGACGCTTGTTTAATTTTTTTTTATTTTCTTTTGTTTGATATTGCATGGGTTTTAAAAGCGAGAACTTATATTCTAATGAATCTACCTTGGACTTAATTAATTTATTTTATAACTTATTAAAAACATTTCAAAACATATACATACGTTAATTTATAGTTAAGCTCGTTTTCAGATTCTGATTTCGATTTTAATGTAGATTATAGTAAAGACTGTAATTCAGAGTGTATAGGTAATATATTCTAGTAAAGATTCTAATTAAAATTCCAGTTAAGATTTTATAGTAAGTCTTATTTCAGTAATTAAGTTAAGGTCGTTCTTGTTTTGTTCTAACAGAGTTCTAGTTCAGTTGTAGTTTTTTGTGAGTTGAAACTGCAAAATTAGTGCGCTCCCCATCTTTGGCTTTATTTTAGTTAAAAATTGTTTTTCATTAATACTAATTGAAATTTATTGCTCAAATATCTCCATGACATCATTTTACTTTAAAAAAATAAGAATATTATTTCTTTATTACTTAATTTTTAAGCCTATTGTGAAATAAAATTCATTACCACCACTAGTCACTACGATACAATAAATTTCAACTACATAGATTTATAATCACCTCAAAGGTGAATAAACTCATTTGCCAAAAAGTCGATTTCTTAGGCACTCGTAATTGTGATTTTTTGTGTTTCTTTGCAAAAAAAAAAAAAAATCAAACCAATTTTTACAACATTCAGAAAAAAAAACGTATTTAGAAATGTTCAATTAACACATAATATAATTGTTTTTTATTAAAAAACATTTTCTATGTTAAAATAAAGAACAAAATAAATTTCAAATTTTCAAACAAAAACAAATAAAACAAAATTTCGTAGTAAATTAAAACAAAATTTATATTAAACTTAATTTTTCGGAAAACTTTTACGATTTACGCAAATAAGCGATTTTAAATAACTATATTTGTATATGTATATTTTAATTCGCAAATATCAACAAAAGTTCTTAAAAAAACAAGAGTGTTATATTCGGCTATACCAAATCTTAAACACCCTTCACCTTGGCGTTATATAAATACCGTTCTTTAGGTATAAATAAATTTATTTTAGCCATGTTCACTTCTCCAATCCCACCCACATTTTATGGGATGTTGTGTATTGATAAAGGCTAGTTTTATACTTATACTATTATACTTTGTATTAATACATATCAAAAACTCTGATAGTATAAATGCATGTGTGATGAAAATGACAAGTATTATGAAACAAAATTTGACATCCCATACGACTTAATCGTTTTTTGAAAAATTTCTTAACAATAATACTTTTCATTGGATCAGGTTTGCATTTTATTTTATGTGTGAGTGTGAACACAAACTGTTATGTTAAATTAGATTTTTTGACAGTCGCCACACAACTCATTAGACTTCTATCTCACAAAGTATTATTCCATAATAAGTAAGACTTGTAAGATAGTGTAAACTAGCCTTAACCTATATAGTTGTCCCTAATTTAAAAGCTTTGGCACTTGCCGTTTTTCAGATATATAGAAATCTAAATTTTCTTTAAAGGTGCTACGCAAACTTCTTCAATTGCGTTATTTATTTTAGAAAGGGTATGCATAAATTACCGAGCTATGTGTACCAAATTTGGAAACGTTTTCTCTTCCCGTTCTTTAGATGTAAATAACTCAATTTTGTGCCACGTCCATGTCCACCTCCCCACTCCCGCCCACATGTTTGTATCTAATCTAAAAACGTTGGCTCTTGCCGTTCTCCAAATATACAGAAAACTATGTCTTTGTATGATAAGTGCCATGCCCACTGCTCCAATCCCGCCCACATGTTGTCGTATGCTGTGTATTGATAGTTAAGATTATTGTACTAATTTGGAAACTTTGAATCTTGTCGTTCTCTAGCTCTGCATAACAAAACTACAACGAGGGATTTATCGGTTAAATAAGAGGCAGTCGTGGGTTTTTGCTTATATCTCAACCATTTATAGACCGATCTAGCTGATATCTAATAGCAAACTGTAACGGAGTATATGTGATATTAATATATACCAACCTCTTCGTTACCATTTCTAGGGTCTTCGGAAACCCCATTTCAACATACACTCAGACAGAGGGACAGACGGACATCTATAAATCAACTTCGCTACTCATAATGAACCAGAATATATATCAAAGATCAATATTATGTAGATTTACAAACGAAATAACAAACTTATATATTCGCTTTTACCTTCGTTGTAGGGTAAACAAACAATTTTTGTTCTAATATCTTTTTAAAAGTAATTATTTGCCATAGTTTTTTTATAAAATAAGAATTTGGTTGTTATCTAAAATTATGAATGTAATTATTAAAATCTCTATATTACTGACAGCCATTGTTTTACGGGGCACGTAATGGAAATGATCAAAATATTCGGTAACTTTTGAAGTTAATTTCCATTTTTTTTGCACTTTGCTTTATTTTAGTTATTAAATATTTTGGGTATGTGTTTTTGATTTATAAGAATAGATTAAAATAAATAAATGCATAATCATAACAGACGTGATGTTAAGAAAATATTAATAACTTCTTATAATAAAAATCATAAACAAAATTTATGGTGTTATCATGAGCAAGTAGTATGATGAATATTAACTGCAAATTTGAAAATGTCGAAAGAACGATTTCTTTCGCAAAAAAACATTTGAAACAAAAAAAAGTTTATCTATATTTTTGTTGTTTGGCCAATGTAATTGTTCATTGAATTTGATTTTATTTTAACCAATACGGCCTAAAGTTTTATATGTAATTATTGATTGATAAGTTAAATATTTCGCGATTGAAAATCCGTACTTGAATTAATCTTTCTGTACTTGATTCAAGAAAATTCGTACTCGCCGTACTATTAATACCGCTTCGGATTGATTTGAGTACGGATGGATTGATTTTTCTTTTGAGTGTATTATTACTAGAAAATATTTTGCGATTTCTTTTATTATTTTATTTTTAATTAATTTCTTTTATCAAGATGCTTTGTGTTTTGAACATATAAGCATAATATTTTTGTTTTCATATGAATCATTTAATGGGTTAATAAGAAACTCCCTTTTTCTTATAAATCTCTTAATATAAATTTTAATTTCTTTGTACCGACGCTTAAAGCAGAATTGAAAAAAACTTTATTATTTGCCATATTAGGCTGCCAAAAATTAACTTAACATAAACATCTTTATTGTTTGGTTTAATGATTTTTAGCTAAATTTACTTTGATAATAAAATAAAAAACCTTTGTAGAAAATTTTATAGAAATCCATTTAAAGAATAACATAATTTTATTATTAGCAATCATAGATACATAAATCCGCAGGTATTTTGTTTTATAATTCATATGTGATAGTCAAGTTCGATGAATTTTGTAATAAAATTGTATAAATTCTTATTCGTTAAGTTATTAAACGAATAAATGGTTTATTTACATTAGTTATAATCATTTTTCTAAATTTATTATTGTTGTTTATGGAATATTTATTATTTTTTTTATTGCAACTATAAAGTTTTGAACACGCTCGACCACTGAAGCAAAAACGGTTAATTTAATTAAAAAAATCATTTAGAAATATGTAATTAAATTTGTCGTTAATAGTGGGCGTTTAAGGAAATTATTTTTATTCATTTTGCTATCTTCAAAAAAAAAAAAAAAAAAAAGAACTCAAGTTAAAATACCTCTTAATTTAAATTTCTTTTCTTATTTTCTCTTTTTAATTTTAATTCCCATACATAAAATTCAATTATATTTTTTTATCTAATATATCTAATTAATTGTGTGGGTACAACACGCGTTTCATTAAATCAATTTCTATGCACGCCAAATGGGAAACATGAGTCTAGACAAATTTTGCTGAAGAGTTGAAAAAACAAAAAAAAAAAACTTAATAATTAATTGAAAACAATTTATAATGCAATACAATATCCAGCTATGGCAACAGTTAAACAAAAAAAATAATAAAATGTGTCAAAATTTTATGTCACAATAAAAAAAGTTTTAGAAAATACTCTTAAGCAATATGAGCCATAAAATCCTATTTGGGCGTAGATTAATGTCTATTAAATGATGCGCAACAAAAAAAAAATAACAGAAAAAAGTAGAATTAAATAAAAAAAAGATTTAAAAACACGCCAACTGTGTTAAATATTTTTTATATACACTATGTCAAGAAAAAGTATTTACATAGTAAAAATTGTTTTGTTTGGCCTTTTATCACTAAAAAACATCACATCGAGTCATTTCCCCTAAAAAAAGCTTAACCGACAAAAACAAACTTTTACAGGAGAAGGTTTTTTTTTATTTTATTTCATAAAAATTTTGTATTGTCTCAGGAGATGATGCAAGTGTTTCCAATAAAGTCATTTATTAAAAGAATAGAAAATTGAAAATGATGTTGCTTAAGCTTTTTTTGCGGTAATGACTCGATATATTAAATTTTTACTTTTATTTTTGTAAATTAATTTTAAGCCATTAACTAACATATAACGGCAAGGAGAAAAAAAACTAAGAAATTAAGATCAAAAAAGAAGATAAACTCCATACTAATACAATATGAAAAAAATAAGGTGGATCTTTAATTATTATTCTTTGCTGTTTATAAATTAATATGATGGTAAATCGATTTAATAACAAAATAACTTACCAACAAAAAACAACTAGAATTTTTTATGATTAAAGTCACAAAAATAGCTATTTTCACCATGTCGAAATATTTTCTTGACATACTGTATGTATTTTGTTTTACAAAATTAAATAAAAGGTGCAGATGATTTACATATGACATCATTTAAACAGATTTTTTGATTAGACTAAGTGGAGCCCCATAAAACATGAAAGAAATAAAATAAATTTGATTCAAAAGTATTTTATAAACATTGCAAGTAGAAATAATATGTGAAGGAGTTAAAATAAACTAAAGTTTCGAAATAAGATTTCAACGAATAATAAACACCGTCTCAGATAAGACTATAGAATACGATAACCATTGGCTTAGAGACTAATTTTAGATTAGAAATGACCTAGACTACTGACTTTACTATTGACTTTTTTTTATATTAGGCAGGTGGAAATCTCATAAGATACCCGATGTTAAAAAAGGCCAACGGATTATGTCGGATTTTTACTGAATAAAACCCCCAGGGGCGAAAAGGCTTAGTCAGCCTTTACCAAGCTCTGTTGTGGTGACTTTCTTCTGTCCTCTTCCTTAGTTTATTTTGGTAAACTATAAAGTGCTTGGAGTCCTCTACTTCAGCAGCACAGTAGGGGTATATCGGTGATTCGTCTAGTTTAAAGCCGTTAAGAAAAATAATTATTTTTCTATTAAACCATACATTTATGTTTGGTATGAGCTTGAATGTTTATATTCCTTCCAAAATTCCTTCTAATCGAGATGGCCAAAAAATTAATGATAGCACTGCCTCTACCCTAGTGACTATAATACTGCTCTATAATCTACACTATAAAAATATAGAATACACTATATAATATATAGAATACACTATTTAATATACTTTAAACACAATACTAAGCTATATATTAAGCTAAAGAACGACCGATGAGTTAGAAAAGGCCCATTTTGAACTACGCCGAATACCAGGTATAACTCCTGAGTATTTAACACCAATAGGTGAAGAATAATTGGCAAACAAGTTAATACACACAATGGGTGCCCCTGTAGACAAGTTGGTAGTCTATCAGTGCGAGGGTTGCGGGCACTTCAAACTAGCCTATCGGGGCACGCAAGAGACTCTGGTCTGTTTCACTACAACGGGCTGAAAGTCTATGCTACTTCTGCTCGGGTAAAAGTAAGAATTAAATTTGTAATTGTTTATGTAACTCTCAATAAAATAAAAAAATACACTTTCCAATTTTTTACTAAAAAGCTTGATGGACTATGTACTGCAAAGGCTTGTCCTTGCTCTAGACGATATTTCACGTGAAAGCCTAGTTAATATTCCACCAGGTGCACTAGTCGATAGTTCACTTAATGGACTCTTCGATGGTTTACTTAATAAAACAATATTTTAAATAATGAATAGACTACACTGAAAGAATTTTCTTCACAATACCAATGAATTTTGACATTAATGCCATGAAAAATTGCATTAAAAAGGAACCTATGCAGCGCTTCGTTGGATCAATGAAACCTGTTTCATTAAAATGTATTTAATGAAACATTACGTTAGATCTATGAATATTATTCATTGGATGTATAAATTGGATGTAAAAAAAGTAAACAAAATTGTTTTTAAATATTACTAAATTTTCGAGCTTAAGGTCTTTTTGTTTTTAATTTTTTTTTATTTTATTTTATTTTTTTAAATTTTTTTTCTTAATTTTTTTTTTTAATAATTCCCTAAACTAATCCGCGAAGCTTTACGCTTGTCTTTAGGAACCAGAGTCTCTGGCGGGAATCGATTCCGCAACCTCGGCGGATAGAGTAGCTCACTACCAGCTAGCCTACCGGGGCACTGTACTTTTTGAATAAAAAAACCATGTTTTTTGTTGCCATTACTTAATTAAGAGCGTAAATATGCGATTTAATTGTCCATAACAACGTTGATTTTTTTTTTTGCTAACGCATAATAAAATAAACCACATAAAGAGAAAACAAGCTTTTTCGTATACATCATTTGGTTGAAAACAGTTTCAAATAAGGGCGTGTTTTTTTAAAGGAGAACTTTTGTTTGTTCATTACTTATTACATACTATATGTAGGTAGGTATGTATGGCTGAGTTCCAAAACGTCGGTTGCAAAGCAACTATCTTTTTTAAATGCATGCAACAATGCAACCGTGTAGGTTATTACAATTCTATTTGTCCCAATGTGCATCAAGAAAGTATTTAATGAGAACATAATACAAAAGCTGTGTATTATTAAACTTGAATATACATTTTTGACTAGGGTTTTTTCCCGGGATTTCCCGTCCCGGGAATTCCCGGGAATTTCAATTATTTTATTTCCCGTTTTCCCGGGATTTTTCTTGCGGGATCCCGGGAAATAAAAAATTCCTCATAATTTCAGAAAATAGCCATTTATACTTTGAAATTTAGTTTTCTATTCTCTAAAAATTAGCATTTGTGGATGGGTTGTGGATTAGATCAATTACAAGAAGTGAGTACATGTATTTAAATCAATGTCTCCTGATGCAATAAATCTACTAAAAGCAAAATGGGCATTGCAACAGATGATAATTTTTACATTTAGTGAAGTGAAGAGTTAATAAAGTACATTAATTCAAAATAAGATGCAGGCAGTAAAGTTTCATTGCTCATGAACAAGTCTTAAAAATAGGAGATACCTAAACATATCGCTCCTTTATTGCAACATAGTCATATCTACAGAAACAAACGATCTTGGCAAAATGCGATTAAAGTTTTCAAAATGTACCGACTTAAAGATATATTTTGCTATAACTTCGGTTCAGTTTGAGATATGACTAAGATGCAATAAAGAAGCGATATGTTTATTTGGTGATAAACACAAATTTTCAATTTCAATTTGTGTTGGTTTATATACCCGTGAAGTGCGGGGAAACCGAAATAGAATAACATTTTGGAAACTCGTGTAAGATACTACAACATACAACTTGAAAAACACATTGTCCTAAATATTACAAATGGACCTATTGAAATGAAAAGGTTTGTAAGAAGCAGTCCGGTTGATGCTTTTTTTGCATAAACCTTGACATACATTTGACTGATATAGACGTTGTTTATAAAAAAGAAAAAATTGCTGCTGATTGTGAATCCGAAGCATGCTACAACGGTGCACTTTTAACTATTTGTCCAACCTTGGTTAAAAATGAACGAAATTTTTCGGAAACATGATAATTAGTAAATAAAATCAGGAGTATACTTTTTGAAGACTTACTAAGCGCTTTGAGTGTGTCTGAAGTTATTTCCTAAGCCGTTAAAATATGTTATATATTTCTTTAAAATATTTTATCTATGTTATTAATTAAGTTTTTGATCTCATACCCAGTAAAAACTTCGCCTACAAAATAATGTGTTGAGTAATCAGAAAAACAAAAGAGCACTACTTACAATTCTACTGAAAGAACCAATGAATTTTACAAGGGATGTCCCAAAATGAACGCATTCAAAAGCAAGTCATTATTTTTTCACTTTAATACATTCAGAAAAAAGTAGTTATAGAAGTTGTGATAGATGTAGTTATAGAAGAAAGCTACTAAATAATGAGTTAAAGAAGCTGTTCATTTTGAAAAAGTAAGCGAAGTTTTTACTGGGTATCTTGAGTAGCTTAATTTTTATTTTGTTTTTATTATTGTTTTATGAATTAAATTGTTATGTTTATGTTATCTTTTTATCTTGTATCCAGAGCATAATAATACTGAATAAAAGCATAATAATAGGGAACAAAGCCGTGAGGTAATAATAATTCAAGTTCCTATTTCAATCTTCAATTAAATTCCCAGTAAAAACTTCGCCTACAAAATAATGTGTTGAGTAATCAGAAAAACATAAGAGCACTACTTACAATTCTACTGAAAGAACCAATGAATTTTACAAGGGATGTCCCAAAATGAACGCATTCAAAAGCAAGTCATTATTTTTTCACTTTAATACATTCAGAAAAAAGTAGTTATAGAAGCTGTTATAGATGTAGTTATAGAAGAAAGCTGCTAAATAATGAGTTAAAGAAGCTATTCATTTTGAAAAAGTAAGCGAATTTTATTCTGGTTTTTTAGTATTGAACCATTTATTTTAGTTTCTTTGTAAACAAGTTCCCTTAAGTTTTTTTAAAAAAGTTTTTTCATTTATTAATAACAAAATTTACTTTGTATTATTTATATGGAGCGGGATCCCGGGATCCCGGGAAATTTAAAAAAATTTCCCGCTTTCCCGGGAAACGAAAAAGTCCGGGAAAAAAAAAACTCTATTTTTGACTTGTGCTGCAAAGTATATTGATGTTTTGGAACTCAGCCTATATATCAAAGAAAACTAAAAACATACATATTAATGGATTGAAAGTTTTTGTTTCATTACTATAATGACATTTTTAATTGTCATAATGAAAATTTAAATTTATGAAGGCATGCTTTTTCGAAATATTTTTATACTTTTAATTATTGGGACTATAGAGTTATTTGAATGTAAAAATAATTTTTTTTTTTCAATTATTGAAATATGTTGCTTTTATAAAAAAATTTTTGATTTCATAAATTTAATGGCATATTACATTAGAATTATGAAATAATTAAATCTTACATTTGTTAATTAACAATTAAACATTTTTTTAAGGAAACTTAAGGCTAGCCGAAATTTTTCTGGAGGGAAAGCTGGCATTCCACGGATTAGTGGATAGTACACTCAATGTTCTGATTGAAACTTTACTTTTGCTATATGCTAGTCAATAGTCTACGCGAAGGACAAGTCGACGACCTAATCGATTCTGTAATCGATAGTCTAGTGGTAGATAGATCACTTGATGGGCAAGTCATTAGGTTAGATCATACAAGCATTGACTAGCCAATTTAATTCTCGATAGCCTAGTCGATTTTTTAGCTGACAGTCTAGCGGATACTGTAGTTAATAGACTAGGCGATCAAATTCTACTGGACGTAGTTGTTAATAATCTAGTTAACTCAATAGTCGAATAGCCTAGTCAATAACACAGTAGATGGACAATTCTAAATTCTTCTTAATGGTTCAGGTTAAAATGTGCTCCATGGACTAGTCGATAAGCAACTTAATGTACTAAAACTAGTATATTGGCTTGCCGAAAGAGTAAGTATATAAATAGATTATTCAATTTATAGACTGTTTGGTAGCCTAGTACATTTCGAGAGATCAATTCTAAAACATGCTTAGTCGAAAAAGTGAGCTTTATTCTAGAAGCTCTTACAGTTTCCGGGCGATACAACATTCAGTTGTAGTTATGCTAAGATACTTTTTTGTCTATAAACTTTGGATTGAATAAGACGATCGACACGAACATTTGACAGCACTTAAGTTGAAAAATACGTAAAAACGTAAAAGAAACGAATGTTTTTGAATTAAGCTGCTGATTTGGACCCCGATTACATTATAGATTTTTGTGTATCTAACTAAGGACAAAACTGTATATTTTTGATTTTTACGAATCTGTACTTTTATTACTTATAAATTACAATATTTGTCGCCATAAAATTATGTTTATTACATCATATTTTTGTTTTTTAAGCAATTTTTTAATGGGCACCTTTTAACACTATTCATTTGTCATAAAAATTAAAGTTTAGGAACAAAAATTTACTTTAAATTACAAAATTTCATGAAAATATTAAAATAAATGACCACATAACTGTAACAATTAACTGGATATTGCCACTATAAAACTTGAAAAATTGTAGTTTTGTTAACGTTTCTTAGATGACAATAGAGTTTATATAAAACAGACTAGAGTCAAGGTAAAACCTAATGAAAAAACAAAAAATTTAAACAAACAAAATGAAATTAAAACAATTATCAAAAAAAAAAAAAAAAAAAAAAAACAACAATAAAAAGAATTATACCACAAAAGCCTAACTTATGTTGGCAAACATAAATTTTAAATTAAAATTTAAATGAACAAAATACCACCAAAAAAATGCTAAACTTTTCAACAGTCAAAACTTGTAAAGCAATTATTCATTATATTGTGAAAAACTTTACAGAATTTAAATGCTTTAAAAACATTTTTTATCTTTTTCATTTTCATTGTGCTACCGTTTTTAAGTTGCCTGAATACTTAACGTTTTTTGTGACAAAATAATTTATATTAAAATACTAAACTACTTAAAATGGATTGTTAACATTAAAATTTATGGACCTAAATTGAAAGTTATGTATTTCCTTGCAAAAAGACGAAAAATTAAAATAAAAATATTTATACGATAATGTAGTAGTAAACAAAAGACTTAAGCAAGCAACTTGATATAATAAATGATAAAAAATAAATGGTTTAAATACGAATTTTATGTGAGTCGATACAATTACCAAATAAATATATATAAACTTATCCAGAATAAATTGAACAATTCAAGACAATTTTTTTATACTTCAATATTTATGCGGCCCTATGCTCCTCACAGGAGTAAAAGGATAAAATATATCGCAATTCGTAAAGTTTGAATTTTTTTTTTTTTTATGTTGCAATAAAGGATCGATAAATTTATTAACGGAATCCGCTTTAGCAGTAAGTAAAAATGCTTGGGGACCTAGCGAGTCGGAAGATCGGCTCTTCGAAGCCTTGTTCGCGTTATGAGTTGAGAAAGGTGCCTTTCAAGCGGATTTGGACGAATTTCTAAAGTTCCGTGTTCTTTACGGAAAGCAAATTGAAGGACTGGGATAATATTCCTGTCATTTAAATACGGGATAACTTCCAATTGAAGTACCTTTTCGAATAACTTTGATACACAAGAAAGTAAGCTAATATGTCTATAAGATGAAGGTAGAGTTAATTTCTTTGACGGTTTTGATATCATTACTATCTATTACTATCTTAGAAATTTTCCATTTTCTGGGGAAAAATCCTATTAAAAAGATCGGCTTAAATAATAATCTCGGTACATTTGTGGCCACGTGAATAGTGATATCGAGTCATATCCCGCAAAATTTTTAATAAGTGTTTTTTTGTTAACTGATAACCATTTTAATATTTATCTCTGCACGTGAAGAGTGAGGAGTGATGATTCTGAATGGCTCAACCAGACTGAAATCATTTGTAGGCCATTTGAATGCAAGACTGCGCTTAAATGCTCTGCAAAAACGTCAGCATTCGCTACAGCACTGCGTGCCCAGGTTACATACGGTTTCCAGAACATGGTGCTTAGATTACAGTTATGATTCTAGATGAGAATGACAATCAGATCGTAAACTAGTTTAGATTCTGATTTAGATTCTAGGTTAGATTTAAATTAAGATTTTAGTTCAGAGCGTAAATCAAATTCTTGTTCAGAGTTTAGTTCGGACTTTAGTTCAGAACAGTGTTGCCAGATGTAGGGGAAAATCCTTACATGTAGGTATTTTTGATACTAATATATAAGCGTAGGGAAAATAGGACAGATTTTTTAAAATCTCCAAAATGTAGGGATTTTTCGTCATATCGCATTAATTTTGAAATAAATGCAGAAATACACTTTTTTTAGTGATATTTTCTTGTCCAAAAAATTTCTTTTTCCTAAAATCGCTTAAAAATATATTTGCAGAGTTTTTAAGGTTTTAAAAAGTTGGCGACACTAATATGTATATAAAGTAGTTTTCCGATTTAACGAACCTAATTGTTGTCAGGCCTGTTCGTTAAAGTGAATTGTTCGTTATATCCAGTACTAAGTTAAAAATTAATAACGTCTTCTATTTTATTCAAAACTCAAAGTATGCGTAGTATTTTTAATATTTTATTAAAAGAAAACAAACATATTTTATTAATATACATTTAAGTAAAAGAAAAATTCATAAAGTAATTTAATACTTTCTCTTAATGGCTTCTTCTTGAAGCTCTCTCAAGAGCATTACATTTGAGCTACTTATTTTGTTTTGTTAATCCCATTTAATAAAAATTAATAGTTAATACAGGAAGGAACCATTGAAAAAGTTAAAAAGTTAGTTTTCCATTCTTGGGAACTCACCTTGCTTTATAGCTCTTCTAATGCGATACCCAAAATTACTGGTTTTTAACTTTATCCGTTAAGAACAATCTATTTCTTTTACCCATTTTGATGTTTCTAACACAAATTACTTCACACACCTGACTCTCAAATGCTATTAAACAAATCCGTCAAAAGAAGAAAATTAACGGTACATTTTTATTTACATTCTTTTTTAGTTATTTTTGTGGTAGCAATTATGTTTTATATTTAATTTTACATTTGTTCGTTATACCGAGTACAAAATAAAAATTTTTGTTCGTTATATAAGGTACTCAGTAGAAAAAATTTGGGTGTTCGTTAAATGCGATGTTCACTAAATCGAAGGTTCGTTAAATCGGAAAACTACTGTACATATATGCTTTTTCTCAGATATCATTCAATGTTGATAGATTTAATTGAATTTCATTAAGAGTACATACATATGGAGATTTCATGTCAAGTGAGCAAACTTTTGAAATTGATGTCTTCCGATTTGAATGAAATTTGCACCAATCTTTAATGCACTATCCTATTGGATAGTAGCTTAGACACAAATTTTCAACAAGAGCGGTCAAAAAGATTCTGAGTTAGAGGCGCGCTCAAAACTACTTATAGGATAAAATGCTTGTTAGGTATGTTACATACCGTCGGAAAGGTTAATTTTCTCAGCATTAGTTTTATTAAAGTTTTTCTTGGGACTCAAAAAATTAATTAACAAGGTTTCGTTTAAATGTGCTAAATTCCCATTTCATACTACTGATAAACTGAAATTTATTGTTGAAGGGACAAGCTATTCCTATGCGCATTTCACTGATTGCTTAGGCCAGATCGTCAGGAAACTTCATCCAAAGATTTTAGAAAAACTAAAGATATTACACAAATAAAACTGTTAAGCGAATAAGAATTATAAACCCCAGTTTTACTTGTAACAATTGTTGTTGTTTTTGTTTAAGCTTTGATTTAAACAAAAACAACAACAATAAAAAGTGAGTTTATCTTTTCTTACATTCCCGACTACGATTGGTTGATTTTTTGTCAACTCTAAGGCCCGTTTTCACAACTTACCGATAGCTTAAAGTAGACTTTAACCGGCCTTATAAAAAGTGTTCCATTATTAAAACTTTACTTTAACCTGAAGTAAGCGATAAAGTAAATTAAGGTTCATCCTACCTGGTAGGTAAAACTAAAGTTGTAATAATGGAACACTTTTTATGCGGCCGATAAAATCCTACCTTTAGCTATCGGTAAGTTGTGAAAACGGGCCTAAATGTAGTTGTAAGTGGGTAAAGAAAAAACAAAAATAAAAACCAAATTACTTTATTTTATTTTGCCAGTTCAGTTTTATTTACACTTCCACATGCATATTAGTTATCAAAGTTTTTCTTAAATAAAACCTTGTTAATTAATTTTTTGAATTCCAAGAAAAACTTTGATAACTAATATGCATGTGGCAGTGTAAATAAAACTGAACTGGCAAAATAAAATAAAGTAATTTGGTTTTTATTTTTGTTTTTTCTTTACCCACTTACAACTACATTTAGAGTTGACAAAAAATCAACCAATTGTAGTCGGGAATGTAAGAAAAGATAAACTCACTTTTTATTGTTGTTGTTTTTGTTTAAGCTTTGATATTGTTACAAGTAAAACTGGGGTTTATAATTCTTATTCGCTTAACAGTTTTATTTGTGTAATATCTTTAGTTTTTCTAAAATCTTTGGATGAAGTTTCCTGGCGATCTGGCCTAAGCAACCAGTGAAATGCGCATAGGAATAGCTTGTCCCTTCAACAATAAATTTCAGTTTATCAATAGTATGAAATGGGAATTTAGCACATTTAAACGAAACCTTGTTTATTAGTTTTATTGTTTAGGTTTTAGAAACACTTATGCACAAATATGAAATAATTTAAAATAGTGCATATGCTAAAAATTGGTTTTTCCATAGTCTTGAGTTAGAAATAATTATTTTATACATATCCCACTCGCAGCCCACTAAGCAACCAAAACTACCTTCAAGGAAAAGACAGTTAAATTGAAAAAATTTTTTTAAAAAAACAAAAAATTTTTTTCGAAAGAATGAGACAGAACACATGTTTGTGCAAAATGTCAAATTTTGCCCCCTCTAACTCAGAAACTTTTGCACCGATCTTGTGTCTAAACTACTATCCAATAGGACTAACCTTGGTGCAAATTTTTACCAAATCAGAAGATATCGATTTTAAAAGTTGCGTCACTTGTCATAAAATCCCCCATATTTGTATTATTTTTTTCAAAGCTTTAATATGCATATTCAAATAAAATTAATTTTTTATAACTAACGTTTTTTTTTTTCTATCTCAATGACAATAATGCGTAGGGATTATTGTAGGGGAAAATTTTTCCAACGTGTAGGGAAAAATCGGATTTTTTTAGCATGTGTAGGTATTTTTTTAGGTCAAACTCTAGTTAAGATTCTAGATCAGATTCTTGTTTGAGTTTTTAGTCAGAGCCCTAATTAGACTCTTATTTCTATAACATTTTTAATTAAAACTTACTGGTATTGCCGCTTTTTTAAAGAAAGCTTCATTAATATTTTATTATTGTACCAACAAAATTGACTGCCATACTTCTTTAAGCTTTTATTTCTTTAACTTCTCTAAATGATATTTGCAAATTTCCTTAGTTTCGTAACAAAGTCAAAAAGTTGCACGTGGATTAGCCTTTTTTCAAAACGTTTTCTATTTTTTTTATCATTATTATTTGCTGGGCTTGTTAAAGCATCATAAAGCACGCTTTCGACTCTTTTTTTTTATTTGTACATAAATATTTGCACAAAATTTATTATTTGTCGTGTAGTTTATGACATAAAACACTATTGTTTACACCAGGAAAAAAAAGAGAACCTAAACGGCAACAAATGTTTATTTACATGACTGACTAATTGTTAAATATGGCTTCTTTTTTTTGTACATACTTCATCTGGCTTTATCAAAATTCATAAAAAACGATATAATAAATAAAATAAACTGCTGTCTTAAGTCATGTTGACACTTCCGGTGCCCGAAAACTTTAAAAATACGAAAACATTTTGTAGACATGTCTAAAAAAGTAAATTTTTATAGCTTTTTTGCCGACAATTTGCATATTTATGATGTAATTGCTTGAAGAAAGGGATACATTTGGTAAATTTGTATTTAAAGTTATTCTTATTTAAGACAAATTTGGAGTTAATAAAATTTTATATTGCTTATCAAATTATTTAATTGGAAAAAAGGTTTTTAATCGAAGCAAGTATGTAAACAAAAGACTTAGAAAGCAAACAGTAGACATAAAAAAAAAATAGAAATCACAGAAAATTATTTATTTAAACACCATTAGGCAATTTGTCGCATTCCTGGTTGAATGAGTTTTATCAAAGTCTTACTTTTGGAGATCGCCGTACTACTGAATCATACTAACGATATCGAATGGCTTGCATCGAAATTTGTGATCATGACATTCGATAAAGTGAAGTCGATCGAATATCTTAAAATGTAATTCAATAGGTTAAGTGCTATGCTCTTAAAATTCTTTATAAGCAAAATAAAAATTTCATTTTGCATTATTGTGATTAATATTTGTTAATGAATGTATTTAACTTTGTTAATGCCGGGTACAGTTTTGCATCCAATTCTTTTATAAAGGGAGGCAGTCAAGTTGAGACAATACAAAGTTAAATGCTTCACGAAATTACTTGTTAGTAATTTATTTACTCAATATATCATTATCTCGATATATTATTTTTTCTTTGTTTATATTTTCAAAGAATAATTTTTTTTATTCTCTGCAAAGCAAAAATTATTAAGCAAATTTCGATTCAAACGCTATCGAACGCCGCATTTTAATTTTCGAAACGTCACAAAATTTTGTTCGTTACGGAGCCATCATCGATAACACAGTGCAAAATAACCATATACGGACACCACTACGTGATAAAAGACAAAAAAAAAGAGCCGTGTCACACAGCTTTGCCCAAAGTAATGCACTTTTTTTATGGGCCTTTAAAGATTTGGGGCCTCGGTGTCATTTTTGCAAAAAAGTGATAATTTCTCAGGCTCAAATCTTGCAAACCGTTCGGCATTTTGATTTACCCTGCGAGACAAAGTTGTAGCTCTGGCCATAAAGAATAAAAATTCATCTTCAAGATCAAAATCTCAAAAATAAATTCGATTTTTTTTACCTTTTTCCCCCCGGTCAGATCCATAGGTAGCAAAGCTATAAGTAATGCGCCGATTAGGCCCCAGAGTTAATCAGCAAACTTGAGTTTAACAAAATAGAGTAACAACTTTTAATTCGTAGTAAATTAATTTGAATTAAGGCTTTAAGAGTTTTTAAAAATTCGTATGTTTTTTGTTTACATGTTTAAAATTATTTTTCAAAAGTCTTCAAAAACCAATAGCATAAACGCTCTTGGAGTTTCTTAAAAATCTTAAGTCTTAAATTCTTTTTTTGTTTTAGACCGTTAATCCAAAGATTCAAATATCAGCAAAAATAAAATTAAGCTAAAACATTTTCAATTTTAAAAAAGCACATCAGTTTACCTCAAAGGTCACTAAAAGCTTTATTCAAAAATAAATCACGATCTTTTCTCAGATACCTGAGACGATTTATTTCTTTGAAATTTATTTTATCTTCAAGTATTTTAACAAGCAATAAATATTATTAAATTAAATAATTCGTACATATTTAACTAATAGTGCTTAATATTTGTTTTGTTTAATGTATAATCAAGTATGTTTTTCTAATTTTGTTGAACTCACGTTGGCTACCGTAAGAATTTATATTTTAAAATTAAATTTCAATAACATAAATCATGAGTTTATCTTAAATACTAACAGCTACAAGACCAGAATACGGGAAAAATTTAATGAAACTTAAAAGCAAACAGGTTAAGTTTTTTTTTGTATTAAATAAATAAATGTTTTAAATAAAATGTTAAAAAACAAGAAGAATAAATAAAGTAATTGACACATTTAAAAAAATAAGAAAAAAAAAACAATACAGAAATAAAGATATACTCCAAAAAGCAGTGATTCCGAAGTTAAACAAGTAAAGGTACTACTTATATTCAACTCTACACCATAAGATTGGAAAGGCAATTATCCCCTAGCTTAGTTAAAATAGGAGATATTGTTTTTTAAAATACACCAATACCCCGGTTTGCGTCGCTTCGTTTTGCGTGATTTCAAAGTTGCGAAGATTTTGTTTCACTTTGCGTTGCATAACTTCGCAGTTCTGTCGCTAGTGCTTCGATTTGCGTCGTTAATATAAAAATGTTTGTAAAAAGATTAAACAGAAAAAGGGGATTTCCCGTTTAAGTCTAATGCAAATATGTATGATGCACCCAGAAAAAAAAAACATGTTAAAATATGGTCACCTCCAACAAAACTATTTTAAAAGAAAATTTTATACATATAATAAATAATTTAACAATATTATTGTCACCGACAACCATATTATAGTTGAATTAGTCCTCCATGAAGAAGCCACAACTATATTATGGGTGCCTCCGAACATGTTATGATTAAAAATAACTAAAACATGTTTAACACTTATAATAGCATGGTTGGTTTTCAACCATAGCATGTTGCTCTTGGAAAAGAGGAAAATACTTTTGTTAATTTTATAACCAATTATTGTTATATTTAACCATAACATGTTTAGAGGGAACCATAATATGATTATGGCTTCTTGATGGAGAACTAATTCAATCAGGTGAAAATAATATGGTTATATTAAACATAATATGTTTAAAATTTTCTTTAAAAATAGTTTTGTTGGAGGTGACCATATTTAAACATGTTTTTTCTCTGCGTGTGTATATGTTTATTTGCTGAAGTAAAGTTAAATTTAAATATTTTGAAACAACGAGTCAAAAAAAAGCAAATAAGCTTAGAACAAAAACTGTTCATTTTGACGCGTTCTAAATCAGGGGAAAAGGAAGTTGATATTGAAAGAAACCTTGAACTAGCCCCTTCTACAATAAAATCCATTTGCTGTTCCAGTGGCGCTGATAAAATTAAGAAATTTGTTGAAACAAGAACATCGTTACAACATGAACAGCGATGAATGCCCTTACAAATGGGTATTCAAAAGAAAGCTTTAACTTTATATGAAGATCTTAAATAAAATTAACCGTTCTAAAGTCTATCAAATCAAAATTTATTTTTTCAGGTAAAATTATGAATCTCGGAACCAATTAAATGAAAATTAATACAAATGTATGGAAAATAGTGCTTCGCTTTGCGTCGAGTTTTTCCCGTCCCAATTAGCGACTCAAACCCGGATATCGATGTACATACAAACTTTATTATTAAACTGGAAAACCATACAAATACGTTTGCATTGAATCTTTCTCCACATCCACGCCGCTTAGTAGAGGATCTACAGAGGTCCTACATAAGACAGATTCGGTAAATATATATCGAAGTATAAAAAAAGTTAAGATTTTAGTTCAGTTCTATTTCTTGTTTAGTTTTAAGTAAATTCCTAGTTTAAGTTTTAATTCAATTTCTAGTTCCAGCCCTAAATTTAATTTTAGTTGGATTCTAGTTAAGTTGTAGCTTAGTTTTACTTCAGTTCTGGCTTAATTCTAGTGCAGTTCTTGTTCAGTTTAAGCTAAGTTTTAGTTCACTTTAAGTTGATGTTTGGTTCAGTTTTAGTTAAGAATACTGGCGAGTTTCCAGTTGCAAAGCAACTCAAATTGTACGAAAACAGCTATAGATGCGTACACAATAAGAAACCTGTACATCTTGAAACTTGATGATACATTTTAGACTGCGACTGCAAAGTATTATGATGTTTTTGAACTCATCCTAAAATTTAGATTTTAGTTTAGATCGATGTTCAGATTTCTTATTCGAATCTAGTTTAGATTGGATTTTAATTCTAGTAGAAAAAATAAAATCAAGCTTAAGACATTTGAGAATCACTGCCTTTAAACCATCAACTCAACCAACAATTTATTAAACAACAACTTTGTAAAAAAGTCAAACACATGACTTTTTAAATAAATTAGAATTTTAAGACATTTTATTTTACAAGCAGACACGGAACACACATGAATTTTGATTTTACAGTTTAAAAATTCCGATAAAGTTTTTACGATATATCGGTCACTTGGCGCACGTTGAGGATTAAACATTTAAAAATTTAATTTAATTTGCTTTAATTTTGCAATATCATTTTGAGTTTATTGTTTGTTATTCTGGACTACCGCCAAAAATAAAAAAGATACTTATCAATTTACTTTTAAAGCAATAAAGAAACATTACAAATAAAATGCAACTAAATAAATTAAAAACTGTATAGACAAACGATCCATTTTAAATATCTAACGATTATGATTTTGAAAAGAAACTAAAAGGAATAAATAATTAATATTTATTAGACCAAACAGGCCACACACAAAGCAAATGGAAATGGAAATTTTAATTTTATTTTTATTTAATTTGATTGAGAAAAAACTAAAACTGCATTTATTTTAATGAAATTTTTTTTTCAATTTAAATATTTTCAAAAGCACGTATTTGAAAATCAATTATGGTGGATATAAAAACTGTCTAAACAAAATATTATAGCAAGCAAAATAAGCCAAATCAAAACAATGATAAATAATTGCAAGTTATTAGTATGTAATACAATAATAAAACAAATTAAATATAAAAAAAATTTTATTTTACGCACTGCATGACTACTGGTCTTGACCTTTTTATTCAATATACGAAATTGCATACTAAATCAAAATAAAAAATTAATTTACTATTTTATTTTTTCAAAATTATACTCATTACAAATAATTTGTAGTTTTTATGGGCGTTATTGATTTTTTTCATTTTATATTTTTATAAATTTTATATTGATTATTTTTAGCACGCACTTCTTTTTTTTCTAAGTTTTTCGTTAAGGAACAACAAAAACTATATCAAGTTGAAATTAATTTAAGTCAAAAAATATTTATTTGTTTTTGAAAATTGCGGACAGTTATTCATTTAAGTTGTTAAGAAATCCAAGTTCAATGTTAATTGTGGATTAATTGAGGAAATATTTTACATTATTTTATGGATTTTGGGGTTAAAAAATTTAGAGGAAAATTTTTGTTAAATTTTTTAAAGCAGTTAAGGGAAGCTTAAAGCAAATTTCATTTGCAAATAATAGCCGAACAAAAGTTATGGCTTTAATTAAATTAAACTATAATATTGACCTTGACTTTCTTAAATGTATCTTTTGTAACTTGATACCTTTCGCTTTATCTATTAATGCCAAAAACAAATCAATTACATTCTTTACGTCTTTGACCGACCTAAAGTGTTCCAAGCTGATTGTACAAAGTCTAATAAAATATCCGTAAGTCACGCACTTTTTTGGGATAGGGTCTTTCACAGAGATGCACCTTTTTCAAAAACTTTTGGGGGATAGGATCCTTTACAGAGGCGCAAGCTATCTGTCTTTCATCCACTTGGTAATGCCCCTTATTCTAAATTTCCCAAGACTGCAGCTAAAGTAAGAAGGCGGACAGTTGAGAATACTGAATGGTAAGCTTAGACCAATGCATCTCAGGCAATTAGGTGATAGGGAACATGGAACAGTTGCAGAAACTCATCTGTTCTTTTTTCGTTTTAATCGCGACATAATATTTTTACACATATATTTATATGTTAATATACTAGCGTTTTTCCAAGGGTCGCAATTCGACCATAATTATTTATGCAAATATGAAGAAAGTTTCGAGCATTTGTTTTTTTGGATCCGGTCCATTTTTTCTTTTGTTCTCATGTTCGATAAATTTAATTTAGTTTTGTAAGTTTAATAATGTAAACAAAATCAGAAAGTACCAATTGAAGAACAAAAAAGTACCAAACAGTCTCTAGTTTTTCAATCACTCTGTACTCTGCATGTTGAATTGTATTATATCGTGCTATTTTGTCCTTTTTTTTTGGTAATGAAACGTAAATGTAAAATTTAAAAATTTTAAATATTGAGTTAAGTTTTGTTGAACAAGTTCGATATATTTTATAGAAATTAAAAAAAAAAAATTTATACAGATTCTTAATCTTTTTTTTATCTTTTAGGTCCAATTTTACCGAAATTCAAAAAGTACCAGTTGAAGAACATAAAAGTACTAAAAAGTTATCTCTTAAAGATAATGGGGAAAATTAAAAAAAGGACCAGTTATAGGACGAAAAAGTACCAAAAAGCTGCCCCCTACAGATTATCATTCACTGAGAACCATGCATATTTAATTTTATATATTTAGATCAAATATTTCCGAAATTCAAAAAGTACCAGTTGAAGAACATAAAAGTCCTAAAAAGTTACCTCTTATAGCAAAAAGCTCCTCTTACAGATTCTTATTTCCCAATAAAAAATTAAGCTTCAAAAGAAGCAGGTTTGTTAGGGAGAACTATAAGAGTTTCGCTTACCATCTCGCTTACGGAAGGCATGAATTTTATATGGTGAGTTCCCATTTTGAAGCAATACATTTTGATACAAAAGCGCTTTATTTAACGCATATAAAAACTGGTGAACGTAGCTATCAGCTTTACACACTGAATGTTTTTTTCTGTTTACTGCTTCGTAGTAAGGGAATGCCGTGGCACTTGCAATGTATTTTTTTTTTTAATAAAAGTTGTTGAAAGTTCTTTCACTTACTTTACTGTATATCTGTATGTCATATTGCGTAGCGCATAATTGTGCGCTTATCTTTTTATTTTAGTGCTTCGCAAAATGATGAAGTTTTTAAACGGAAAAGAAAAAGAAAAAATTTAATTTTCACTATTTCCTCTTTTCATTAATTTTTTTCTTCCCATTGAATTATCAAAAATTTTAATATTATAAAAAAGGTACAATTTTCACCCCTCGTTCGAATTTCGAAAACGTATCATTTTTATATTTTTTAGATTAGTTACGAATTTGTTTTAAGTACAAAAAAGGTTTATTGTATAAACTGGATTTTTTTGAAAAAGTGGCATTAAATGATTTTTTTTTAAACCCATAATATAAATTATACACGCAAATATTTTAGCCATCCTTCTCATAATTTTTCAACGGCTTTATTTAAAGCCACTCCACTACATTTATTTAATTACCAATAAACAAATAAATAAATCATCAAACGTCTCATTAACAACTCAATAAATATGTGAGGTCTTTAATTTGCAAGGTGTTGCCCTCCTTTACTTAAATGAACTCAAATAAATTTTTAAAATATTCTATCAATTTGGTGACAATTTTTTAAATTAAAACGTTAAAATCGTTGAAAGTATTTCAAATATCAACAATGCACAATATTTCATATATTCTTTGTTACAAGCTAATAATTTCTCAGCAGTCAAATAAAAAACCTAACATTACAGTAAGAACTAAAAAAAAATAAATTGATTAATTGTTATTATGATAAATATGCTTCAACGTGGTTTTAACCAACAAAACAATACTATAAAAAAAATAAATATCAACTAACAACACACATGTTACCAATGCTGTAGTAGAAACTTATGCAAAAAGCGTTTGGTTCGTACTTCATAAAATTAGAAAAACAACTTAACACTTTACATACTGGTAACGAAAATCTTACTTCATTTAACAACTAGAAAAAAGACAGAGTAGACAACATTTATAAAAAAAAAATATATATTCATAGTCTTAATTAAGATGCGTAGGTTGTATACAAGTGTCATACGGAGTACATAATGGAGTGGCTGAGTCTAAGAATGACAAAAGAAACAAAAAAAAAAAAAACAAACACACAGCCAATGACTACATTAAAATTCATGCAAGTGGTGGTCGATTTGAACAGAAAAAGCAGAGCACAGTGGTAAGAGAAATGTTAATAAGTTGGAAATTTTGCGAATTTTATGCTAATTTCAATCTCAAGTTTTTTGCTTTAGTCTTTTGATTTGTAATAAAATTTTTAAATTTAAAAGGCTGTTTTGTGTAAGTAAAATATATCAACTAGATGAATCATTTATTTATTTTAATCATACTGAATCCCTACACAGAAAAATTTTTTCACTAATTAAAGCATTAATTAAAAACAAAATCAGTTTTAATTAAAAATTTAGTCAAGAGAATTAAAGATTTAATCAAATGAATTAAGCGTTTAGTTGGTACTATTTGTTTGTTTACTGGAGCAAATTTAATTAATTTTTTAAATTATATCACCAATTTTTTAATTAAAATCAATTTTATTTTTTTCTGTGCAATTCTTTAAAACTTTTCGTTTTATTATTAATAAATAGTTCGGATCATCGGATTTCAGCGTTTCTAAAACAGATTTTAATCATTGGGATACAAGCCATTTTAATTTGACCGATACACAAATGCTTTTCACCTTTTTGGTTTTCTTTAAATAATTTTTATATTTTCTAAACTATGAGTAAATGCATGAGTTTTCTTGGAAAATTGTACTTTCTGATACAAAACAGACATCTTTAACAGACAGCCTTTGGATTAAAAAAGTAATTATTTTATAAAAAACTTTAATTTTGTAAAGAAAAAGAACATTTTTGTTTGTGGTAAAATAAATAAGGTTTTTTAAAAAAAACTTTTATTGAAGAAGAGATTTTTCTAAATTAGTGTTTTTTTTTTTTTGCAAAAAGTGATTATCTACCACTGTTCTTCAAAACAGTGTATTTTTTCGAAAAATAACAACTTTTTTGTAATATATTTGCCTTTTTTTCAACAAAATGATATTTTTTTGCGAGAAAGGTGCCATGACTTTTGCTAAAAAGCGTTTTTTTGGAACAGTGATTTTTTTCTAAAACAGTTAAAAAAATTGGAATTTTTTGTTTTGAACACGTATTACTTTTATGTAAAAAAAATCTTTTGGGCAAGATAATAAATTTTTGTACTTTTTGAAAAAGAGTGACTTTTTGTGAAACGTGTGTAACTTTTCGCTTTAATTAGATATTTTGTGTTGAATGCAACACATTTTGCACGTAAACTTTGACTTTTTGTTTAAAAAATTTTACATTTTTGTGTAAGAATTGAGAATCTTATTGTAAAAAGTGTGTTTTTTTGTGTAAAAAGTGTGATTTTTTTTGTTGAAAGTGCATCTTTTGGTCAATTTTTAGGATTGATATTAAAACACATATGTTTATGTTTAAAATCGTTTTAAATACAAAATTCTCTTCTTCACTAAATACTGAAATCAAACTTAATTCACCGATGTGGTGCACTTAATTTCAACTTAAGCTTCTATTGTAATATTTTACAAGGTGGCCTCAATATCACGACAATACAATAACAAGAGGCAAAGCAATAACAATCAGCTGTTTTTTGAGACCACCTTGTAAATAATAATACTTTTTTATGATATTTTTTTGTATTTAGTAGTGCTACCATACTTTTATCTTATTTAAATAAGACTTTTTAAACAAAACTCAAAAAATCAATCTGTAATTAAATACGATTTAAGTTTTTATGAAAATAAACTTAAGATTTAATTCATATCCTAAAAATTGGGCATTAATGTGCAAAAAGTGTTGTTTTATTAATAATACTTCTTGCGTAAAAAATTTAACTTTTTGTTTAGAAAATTGAAATCCTTGTTTAAAAGTATGACGTTATGGGTAAAGAGTGTGACTTTTAATGTTAAAAGTATTGCTGTGTGTGTGTAAAAAGTATAGTTTTTTTTTTTTAATTAAAAATTCAACTGTTTGTGTAAACGTATGGGTTTTTTCTTAAAAAATTGTGTCTTTTTGTTTTAAAACGAGTATAATATTTTTTTAAATGAGACTTTTTAAATAAAATATAACATATTTTGTACATAAAGTGTTGCATTTTATTAAACAAATTACACATTGTGTAAAACGTGTGACTTTTGGTGTTAAGAGAGTGTCTTTTTGTGTAAAAAGTGTAATTTTTTTTGTAAAAACTGTGTCTTTACGGCACAAAATAAGGTATTTTTACACTTTTTTGTGTAAAAATATGTTAACCTTTTATTTTAAAAGTAAGACTCCTTGCTAAAAGTGTTACTTTTTATGGTTAAAGTATGGCTGTGTGTGTAAAATGTTAATTTTTTTAAAACGTGTAGCTTTTCATGTATAAAGTATGTCTTTTTGTGTTAAATGTGTCACTTTTTGTATAATGAGTGTGACCTTTTTTGCAAAGGGTGAGACTTCTTCTTAAAATCAGACATTTTGTGTAAATAAAACATATTTTGTGGAAAAAATGAGACTTTCTGCTCTTAAACTTAGACTTTTTGACCAAAGGGTGTCCCTTTTTGTGTAAAAGGTGTGCTTTTTTGTGTAAAAAGTGTAGCAGCGTTTGAAAATAAACCAAACATTATCTAGCGTACGGTACACATACCCAGAAGCCATATCTATTTTTCAAGTGTTTGTGTATTATTTCATGTGCGATATGTATTTTGTTATTGTTAAAAATATTTTGTTATCTTTACCAGCCTGAAGGGTGCTGAGCACGAAACATATAACGCAATGAAATGTTCTCATCTTTATGTTGAGATGGTTTAGTACAGTATTCTTATTGCATACGAAGATCACAAACAGCGAAACTTTTTTTTAAGGTATTTACTACACAAACACTGTTAGCGTTTGTGTTTTCCATATTTCTACCGCGCAGAACAACAAAGTACGGTATATAATGTCAAACACTGGTTCAAAAAGTATGACTTTTTGTGTAAAAATTGCGTCTTTTTGTAAAAAGAAAGTTTGAAATCTTTAAGAAAAGTTGACTTTTTTTACAAAAATGTTACTTAAAAAAAGTGACTTTCTGTGAAACAAATAATTTAGTTTCACTGTTTATATGTATATACCATTTGTAGTACAATTGATACAACTTGTTTTTAATACAATAAGTTTTTTTTTTTAAAAAAAAAAAACATGACGCCTTAAATGGTTAAAACTACAATAAAAAAAATATTAAAAGATGTTAACTTAACTAAATAATTTGTTAAAAAAAAAATGTTTAAGCGATGTTTAATATAGAATTTTTTTATTAAAAATAATAATAATATAAATACCATTTTATTACATTACCAAATCATTAGCATAATTGTTGGAAGTTATTTATTTTGGAAGTTGTTTTATTTCTATCTACTGATTCTAATCTTTAATTTGTTTGCCTTTTTGCTTTGACATTCTTATCAGGAAGCTAATTTGTAAACATTTTTTATGTGGCAAAATTAAAAGACAAAGTTTTGCTTAATTTTGAAGGCGTAATTAATAATTTAGTTTTATTAGTATGACATATGTTGAACATATTTTTGGGTAATTGTAATATATGAACTTTCAGCGCCAGTTTGCTATTTAAGTATTTCTCTTTTTTTTTTTTGGTTCAATAGAGAAAATATTGGCCATATATTTTGTTGGTTACCTTAAGAGAATCGTAAATGGAAGCAAAATACTCCTTTTGATTTGTTGCCTTATAAGTCAAATGTGTTTTTTTTTTTTTTGTAATATCATTCAACTTCTAAAAAAATTAAGCTGAATGTGATGGATTTATATTTAGAGGTCAATAGAATTAATTATTATTTAATCAAAACAATATTTAAATTAATATAATAAATTTAAGTTAAATTAAAGGTGGATTCATCCATGCCTGCCGAACAATATTTTTGTTTTTCAGAATAATTTTTTTACTGAGAACGATTCAGCAATTTCGGAAAATTGTTCCGGAAAAACAAAGCAACCATATGGTTTACAGATGTAATCAATTATACAAAATGGCTGCACAACGAGCCACTTATTTTGAATTGTTTTCTAACAGTGTGTAAAACAAAATGGACACAAAAAGGAATCTTATTTATTATTTTTATTTATATTATATTTTTTATACAATTATTCAGCAAACAAACAATCATTTCAACTTTTATGTACAAATTGAAAAAAAAGTGGCAACTAAGTTCATTTTGTTCTGAACAAAAATTAAAATTAAACCAATTCATGAAAAAACTTGCCGAATAAAATAATTTCTCTCCCTCTCAGAAGTAAGACGCCAAACTCAATATAAAAAAAATTTTTCCAGACCGAAATATTGTTCGGAACGCTGGGGTGAATCGAGCTTGTATGTATGTGTCTACAAATTTTTCTGAAACTTAACAAAACGTTTTGTAAACCTAAAATTTTTGTGTAATTTCCTTGCCCCTCATTAATCTTTTTCATTTGGTTAAACTTTTCTTTGTAAAATTTCCTTAAAACATTTTCACATATATTTCTATAGAGTCAAAATGTAAAAAGGAAATGATTGCTCGTTATTCAATTGACTCAGAATTACTTTCAATAGGTACGACTGTTATCTTGAGCTAATATTTCAATTATTTGTAATACTTTTTTATTGTAGTCGTAAAATATTTTCAATTTTCCCACACTATATGTACAAGACATTAATTTGCTAAAAGAAAGAATGAGCAGAAAAAAAGAAAATATCAGCCTTTGAATAAAAACGTAGTGTATTAGCAGTTTCATCGAATACTTCAAAGGGTGTTGAAAAAGGCGAACATTATCTAGGTCATAATAAAAAAGCAAACATTTTTGTGAGTGCCAACCTTTTGAAATGTTTAATTTTTTTGGCAGTGTTTTTTTTTTTTTTTGAAAAATTTATTCTTTTAAAAAAACTTAAATTTGTTTTGTAAAAATAAGGCTCTTTTTGTAAAAAATTTAGTTTATTGCAGTAATAGTAATTTTTGGTTTTGAAAAAAAGTGTGACTTTTTGTGTAAACATATGTATACCTTTGGCATAAAATGTATGTCTTTTTGTGTAAGGAGTGTGACTTTTTGTGCAAAATGAATGACTTTTTGTTAAAAGAGACTTGAGATATAATATTTAGCATATTTTATGTAAAAAGTGTGACTTTGTGTTTTAAAAATTAGACTTATGGTGTTTTCTTTTCTGACAATAATGTTTCATGTATGCTACCATTCGAGCAGGTTTTTGTTCTATTCTAAAAAAAATATGAAAAAAGGTGAGAAGTTGTCGTTCTCCTTTCTAAATATGTTGCAAAAATAAGTGGCAAATTTGTTCTAATTCTTACCCCCAGCTATAATTGAGTGTGAGATAATACCCTTTTTTGCATCTGCGTTAAGTACTTTTTTATGCAAGCAAGTATTTTTGTATTAACTTTTTTCTTGTGTTTGCGTACAAATTGTGTTGTATTGTGATGGATAAAAAACATTTTGTTTTTCGTTTGTTTTACTTTTTTTTAATAATTATTTTTTTTTTTTGGAGTAAAATTTTCAACAACAGCTGACTTTAATTATTGAAAATCAGTGTTGTTAACGCTTATTGTAATTCAAAGAAACTTAAGTGTTGAAAATTGCTACAATCGTGGTGATTATCGCTTGTTAGTATAAATTTTGCATTCAATATTAACACGTTAAGTACACATTAGTGTTGAGTGTAAAACGTAGCTATTATTTTGTTCCATTGTAATTTAGAAAAATGTATCACTTTGTAAGAGTGCGTGTAACCTGATAAATATATTACATAATTAAAATGCATTATTATTTTTTAGAAGAGAAAACACTATTATTCTGTGCAACTAGTGTGACTTTTCGTGGAAACGTTTGTCTTTTTTTTTTGTAAAAATTGTATCTTTTTATATAACTTTTTGTTAAAAACAAGTCTTTTAGTGTAAAATGTATCAGATTTTGTGCAAAAAGTGTGACTGTCTGTTAAAAAACTTGATTTTTTTTTGGGTAAAAAGTGCATAAAAATGTGACTTTTTGTGTAAATATATGACTTTTTGTCTAACACTTGTGTTTTTTGTGTAACGAGTGTGACTTTTTGTGCAAAATGAGAGACTTTTTGTTAAAATTGCACTTTGTGTGTAAACAAATGACTGTTTGTGTAAAAATTGTTTTTTTCTTTGTGCAACGAGTGTAAAGCTAGATTTACACGATTGAAATTTTCTTCAAAATTGCTGTTCAAAATGCTTCAAACTCGTGTAAACAGCAAAATTTTGAAGAAATTTTGCTGTTAACACGAGTTTCAAGCATTTTGAAGAGCAAATTTCTTCAAAATTTTGCTGTTTACACGAGTTTGAAGCATTTTGAAGAGCAATTTTGAAGAAAATTTCAATCGTGTAAATCTAGCTTAACTTTTTGGTAAAATGAGACTGTAAGTGTAAAATATATCATATTTTGTGTAAAAAGTGCGACTTTGTGTTTTGAAAATTAGACTTATTTTGTGAAAAAAGTGTGACTTCTTGTGGAAGCGTATGACTTTTTTTTTTTTTTGTAAATATGGTGTCTTTTTAAATAACGAGTGTTACTTTTTGTTAAAAACGAGATTTTAAATTTTAAATATGACTGTCTGTTTACAAAATTTTTTTGGGTAAAAAGTGTGACTTTTTGTGTAAATAAATGAAATTTTTTGTAAAAATTGCATTTTTTTGTAACGATTGTGATTTTTTCTGTAAAATGTGTGAGTTTTCGTTAAAATGAAACTTTGTGTGTAAACGTAGGACTCTTTGTGTAAAATTTGTGTTTTTTTGTAACCAGTGTGACTTTTTGTTAAAAGCAGGGACCCGAAATAACTGTTATTATTTTTTAAATATCCAATAGGTTATGGAAAAAATAACTGAAAAAAAATTGGTCCTGTAATAATAATTATAAATTACCCAGAAAATTATAGTTCTGCCATAAGCATTATGAAAGATTATTATTTTTTTTGGTCTTTGATAACCGTTATGAAAGATTATTATTTTTTTTGGTCTTTGATAACCGTTATGAAGGATTATTATTTTTTTTGGTCTTTGGTATCCATTATGAAAGATTTTTATTCTTATTGGTCTTCTGTAACCATTATAAAAGATTTTTATTTTTTCTGTCTTCTATAACCACGCTACAGTTCGCAAATCTTAAGATATTTTTATAAAATTTCGCACACTGACTTTTATTTGCACAAGGACGAACTTTTTTTAATGATTTTGGTAAGGATCCGCAAATTTTTTGATATCTTTCTCATATTTGGTAAATAGAAACCAATTATGCCACACAATCATGGTGCTGAGTTTAAATAAAATCGCTCCAGTTTTAGTCATATTTTCCCGATTTTTTTTTTTAATACAAGAAATTTCGCACTAAAATTGTATTTATATACCATTGAGTAGTCAGTGCTGTTGGTGTAGTAGCTAAGATGTGGACTCTGAAACCGATAGGACCCGGATTCGATTCCTGGCTCGAGCGACTAAAAAAAAAACCTTTTTCAAAAAGAAATAATTATTTCTTAACATCCTCAACTATCGGTTGGCTTAAGCGAACTAATGAAAGTAATGTCAGTTCTAAAGCACTTCAAATCTTGCCGTTTGGATTCAGCATTGAACTGTAGGTCTCGTCATGTATTCTAAGAATATACAAAACACCTAATTACGCATGAGTGGAAGCGCAGTGGTATCGCAACGGGCATTCAGTGTCTATGTGAGCTGGCGAATAAAGTCGGCTGCCACCTCTACCTAACCGAAAATACCATTAAGTAGGCTTGTTCGACTATTTTGAACCCAAGTCGACTTCGGAACCATACAAATTTCGGACCCAAATAGGTGTATAATATTATGTGGTCGGTCTTGACCGACTATAACTTTCTTACTTATTATTATTATTACTCAGTAAAAACTTCGCCTACAAAATAATGTGTTGAGTAATCAGAAAAACATAAGAGCACTACTTACAATTCTACTGAAAGAACCAATGAATTTTACAAGGGATGTCCCAAAATGAACGCATTCAAAAGCAAGTCATTATTTTTTTTACTTTAATACATCCAGAAAAAAGTAGTTGTAGAAGTTGTTATACATGTAGTTATAGAAGAAAGCTACTAAATAATGAGTTAAAGAAGCTATTCATTTTGAAAAAGTAAGCGAAGTTTTTACTGGGTATGGTTTTTTTTTCTTACATAGTCATTATAAGTAACCAAATTAACCAATTGAAACGTAACAAACACTATGAAACTATAGCTTTGAAAATGAAAAAGTGGAACATTTAGAGATAGATACATATGTATTTCTTTAAAAATTTAATTTTACAAACATTAATGAACGCAATGTTCGCTCAGATAAATTGCAGCGTAAGTCACTGAGTATAATTTTCAGAGCAGAAAAAAAAGTTCGTCCTTGTGCAAATATAAGTCAGTGTGCGAAATTTTATAAAAATATCTTAAGATTTGCGAACTGTAGCGTGGTTATAGAAGACCGAAAAAAATAAAAATCTTTTGTAATGGTTACGGAAGACCAAAAAAATTAAAATCTTTTATAATGGTTATAGAAGACCAAAAAAAATTAAAGTCTTTTGTAATGGTTACGGAAGACCAAAAAAAAATTTAAATTTTTTGTAATGGTTATGGAAGCCCAAAAAAAACCAAAACAAACTATAACGGTTATCAAAGACCAAAAAAATATTGGTTATTTGTAACAATTATTCAGAGAGCAGGTTTTAAAAATTCGTGATTAATTATTATTTCAGGATTTTTTCAAATATTGGTTATAACTGTTATGTCCCTGGTTAAAAGAAGCTTTAAGTATAAAAGTGCGACTTTGTGTTTTAAAAATTAGACTTATTTTTAGTAAAAAGTATGATTTTTTGTAGAAACGTATGACTTTTTGTGTACCAATTGTGTCTTTTTATATAACGAGTGCGACTTTTTGTTAAAAACAAGTTCTTTAGTGTAAAATGTATCTCATTTTGTGTAAAATATGTGACTGTCTGTTTAAAAAACTAATATTTTTTGGGTAAAATTGTTTCAAATTTGCATTTTTTGTGTAACGAGTGTGATTTTTTGTGCAAAATAAATGACTTATTGTTAAAATTAAACTTTGTGTTTTTTGTTTAACGAGTGTGACCTTTTAATAAAATGAGACTTTTAGTGTAAAATATATCACATTTTGTATAAAAAGTTTCTGTTTTAAAAATTAAACCTTTTTGTGTAAAAAGTATGAGGTATTGTGCAAACGTATCAATTTTTGTGTAAATATTATGACTTTTTGTCTAAAGATTTTGACTTTTTGTGCAAAAAGTATTATTATTGCGTGCAAATTGAATTTTTTATGTGAAACTATATTTTTCTTTAAAACTGACTTTTAGTTCCACCCTTTTTTTTGCAAAACTTTTATTCCAGTACTTAACTGTTGGCCATCATTTATACAAATGAAAGTTGAGCAGACAATTGCACTTATTTTCTCACATACCAAATGGTGTTTGAACAAGATTAAAGCAGCTTGATTTTTCCTAGTTTTTCCTTCTACAACAACTTTATACATATATTTTCTTCATCTATATACATAAATTTCAAGATCTGGTATGGTTACAATGTTTTGTTAAAAGAAATTAAAGTCATTCTCTGCGTTTTTATTGTATTTTTTTTTCCTAGCTTTCTGTATTTATAAATTTTTTTATTAGGCGTTAAAAGCATACTATAAGTATCTGACTTAAAAAATCTCTAAGCAATTTGCACAACATTTCTGTGGCGGGCTTTTAGACGAACATTTCTTTATGATTTCATTTAGTATTGTGTACTATATTTTAAGTCATGTCTTAAGGGGAGATTATTGCAACAGAAATAGACAGACAGAGTAACAATTTCAAATCCAAAACTTATTCAGAGTCATTTGTAAAATGTTTTGGTTGCTTTTGTTTTCATTGGCTTTTGCTACAAAGGCAATTGTTGCTGTGTAAAATCTTTAATGGGTAACTGCGTTTTCATTCCAGTATCTTACTTGCAGTACCACACGAGTAGTTAGTTGTGCGTTTGTAATTTACAGAGCTTTAAGCCAGTATTGATGGTCAAAGTGTAGTGAATGAATTAATGGTCAAGGTGTTATTTAAGTGTGTTACAAACTTTCAATCTTTTTTGTTTTTTTGTAAGTCATATTGAAATGGTATTTAAGTAAAAAGACAATATTTTAGTATTAAAATTATTATTATTTTTTTTATTTCTTATAACTTGAAAGGCAATAGAAACAAAACACGACAACAAATCTACCATAATCATATTTTGTTGAACTATTTAATAATTATGATTAATAGAAAATAAATGAAAAATTTATTTCCGAACAAAACTAATGATCTTATAAACGAAGCAAGCATAAAATCGTATTTTATGCTTGGTTTTATACCTTTAGTTAAATTTTGTTAAATTGCAATGATTAATTATTCAAATTACTTACATTTTTTTTTTATTATTGTTAAAAAAAATTTTATTTGAAGTGATGAAAAACATTTAGGCCCATAATGTTGATCGTTATGACCTTGTAATTTCGAAATTGCAGTTAAAATACATAATGGAAATTTAATTTAGTTCATTTTTTAAATTACAAAATTGTTTGCGGTGAAGTTTAGTTACTGACTAAAAAAATTTTTTTTGAGGCTTAATAGACATAAAAGTTAAAATACAAAAATGTAAAATTTTCACACAAAAAGAAAAGTTTTGCGCAAACATATTTTTTGTAGTTATTTACGCAATATGGTAATTTGTAGCTCTTTTTTTTTTAACAAAATGGCCCATTTGGTTGAAAAAAGTACTATTATTTTGATGTATTTATCTAAAGAAAAACTTTAAAAAGTACCATTTAGTGTAACATTTTTTAACGCAGTATTTTCCTAATAAATTTATTTTTTTTTAAACTTTTTTGCACAATATGAAACTTACTTTAAAGTTAAATGTTGTCTTAAATTGTGCATTTTATAGACATATTAAATTATTTTTAAATGTACAATTTTGCGCAAAATTAGTACCGTTAAAAAGTACCACTTTGCACGAAATATTACATTTTTTTTAAAAAAAAGTATTTTTTTTACTCAAAATAATAAATTTGAATAATTTTCATAATCAAGAGCCATTTAGCACTAAATTTTAAAAACCTTTTCTTCTCAAAATAATAAGTTTTTATTAGAAATAAATAATTTTGCGCAAAATCATATATTTTATATAATAAAGTTCTGTTTAGCGCAATATTACAATTTTTTTTTTTAAAAGTGTTTATTATTTAGCGCAAAATTACACAATTTCTAAAAAAGTACCATTTTACGAAAAATGATTTTCATTAAAAAATTCCATGCAAATAATATATTTTTTCTAAAAAAGTCCCATTTTGGGCAAAATTATGCATTTTCCTAAAAAAGTATCAATTTGCGCAAAATGCCATTTTGCCCAAAATTATATATTTCTCCTAAAAAATATCTTTATGCAGAAAATTATACTTACAATTTTCCTAAAAAGTACCATTTTGTTCAGAATGATACACATTTTTTTTTAAAGTACCACTTTGCTCAAAATGATAAATTTTTCTTTAAATTTAGCGCAAATTGATACATTTTTTTTAATAAAAAAATTTTTTAATCCTAATTTTAATTATTTTTAATTAGGCTAAAGTTCATTAAATTTAATTTTCATTAAATTATTTTTATGAAGAAATGAAATTTACAACATGAAAATTAATTAAAATTGTTATTGATAATCTTTCATTCTTGACCGTGGCCGGGATTCGAACCGCGGCCGGCAGGTTACCATGACATGTTTCGATCGCAACCACTCGATCTCCTCAGATGGATTTGCCGTTTTACACTTGCAGCCATCGACGACTGCTGACGTCAATAGTCAAACATCAATCCTTAAACCAAATTGTATTTTAACCTTTGGTAGATCGAAATTTGCTTTTTTGAATGATTATCCATTTTAATTGATTTTACTTACTTTTCTTGAAAAAGTACCAAATGGCTCAAAAGAAGACTTTTCCCTTTAATGAACCATTGTGCGCTAAATAATAACATTTTTTCAAAAAATGTACCGTAATCATTATCATTATTGAAAAAAAGTAAAATTTTGCGAAAAATTATATGTTTTTCTAAAAAGTATCAAGTAAAAATAAATTTTTCTTAAAAAAATGTAGTCAACTTCACACCCTCATCCAAAGACCAGTGTGGTCCATTATGACGCTTTAGTTAATAATATAATACTAATTAGAAATTAATAGAAGAAATAAAGAGTGTAAGCACAAGAATAGAGAAAGTAGTGGAAGATAAAAATCGGACCAAACAAGCAAGAAAAACCCTACTAAACAGAAAACTGCCCAACATGTATCCAGACCCCAGGCTCTTGCTGCGCAGGCAGGTCATTCCCATTACGAATCCCCTCAGATTATCGAGCACACAGCTCGAGACAACGCCTAGTTCGCCTAAGAATCTACTTCCTAGCTATCTCAGCCTGCTGTTCTGCAGCCTGTGCCAGTGACATAGAATGTGCTCAACTTTCTCCAAATCCCTAGGGCCTCCCATTCTCACCGCTATCCTGCCTTTCATAATACCTATCATGGTCCTAACGCAAATCCTACTTCTACCCAGCAGTGAATCCGAATCGGAATTCCTAAGCACCGGTCAAGCCGAACGCGATATCCTGCAGTCCGTTCGGTTCTCCCTGATTCGATTATTCCCTTAAGAGCCCATTCCCTATCCTTGCAAAATAGAAGTGCATTGGTGTCCTGGCCTCCTACAGTTAGGATCCTCCATTTCTGAGCTCAGTCTCGCCAACTCATCAGCCATCTCATTGCCGTCGATGTTGCAGTGACCAGGTATCAGCACAGCCTCACCACATACTCTCCTAAGATTTCTCCTAGAGCCCTCCTACAATCATCCACTAGCTTGGAGTTCACATGACAGACCATTGAAAATTTTTGTAATAATTTGCCAGAGTTTACTGATCAAGAATGGCAAAAAGTGAGCATAGTATGACAGTTCGGTCGACAACTATTCCCTAAGTAATTTCAATCGGGCTTGAAAAACCACTTACATCCCAGAAATTTTTGGTAATGAAAATGGAAAAAAATCGAAATTTTTTTCTCACCACCATATAAATTTCACACGATCTCTACATGAGATAAGCTAAGGCAATACAATTTGGATTAATGATTTCCTTTTTGCAAAGATTTTCTGGTACTGATATTGAACAAATTCTTACTAGGTCAATTATTTGACAAGTTGGAGTTTGGGAGCAATTGCTCCCACTAGGATTGACATACATTTCTTCTTTGTCAGATATAAAAAATGGAAAAATATGGTTATACTCTCATAGTGTAAAAATACCATTGCTAACTAGCCTATTTTTCTTAATTTTCGACGTATTCACATTCTTTTAACATGAAATATCTTTCAGATTGCATGACATACTAACCATTTATCCATTTACCTGGCATTTCTTGTAACAATTTTTTCACGATAGATATTTATACTTTAGTTTTCTTGTCCATATTTCTATTCATCTGCCTTTTAGCAATTCCTTGAATACTTCTCCGCTTAAATGTTTGGTATTTCTACATCATTAGCTTGGTTTATTTTGCTGTTGTTAATTTTATTTTAGTTGTTAGTATATTTTTATTTCTTCAAATGTAAGTCATTAGGTTGCTACTAAAATAAATCTTTCCTAATTGAGGATGTCTTCAAGATAGCTGAAGTGTTTGTGTTAATAATAATGGCAGATGAAAATTCAATTACATATTTTTTCTTTCTCTTGAATTAAGAGTTTAATTGACATTTGCTCAAATTAACACTTTAAGAGTACATTTTTCTTTTATTTTTATTTTCTTGATTACATTTCGTTTACTGTAATTTACACAATTTCCTTAATTGTTCAAGACAAGTGTGTTTTTATGGTGTTATTTTGTAGCAGTTTTGTCTTAATTTCAAATTGCTACAGAATGTTGCAATCTGTTACTGTTTTGGCTGCACAATAAATAGTTTAATTTAGTAACGATTACTTAAAATATTTCACATTCAAATACAGTTAAAATGTATTAGGAAATTCACACTTGTTTTATTGATGGTAAATTGGTTTTTTGTTATTTATTTTTTAGTTGAAGGTGGTAAAGATTAAAATGCCAAGTATTTGTCTTAAGACTTTGGCTTATGTGGCAAAGAGAAAACCCTTGTGAAGATGGAGTTTTGAATGGTTTGTCATGTAAAGAGAGAAAGATGGAGTTTTGGATGGCTTGTCATGTAAAGAGAGATTTTACAGTGATTTGGAGAAGTTGAAATTTAGATATGTGGCAGATATGTATGTTTTAAGTATTTTGAATTGTTAATTAGTAAAATGAAATCAGTGTTCGAAAATAAACCGAACATAATTTACCGTACGGTACACACACCCACAAACGATATCTATTTTTTTAATTGTTTGTGTATTAAAACACAAACCTTAATACCGTGCATAACTATTTTCACGAAAGTAACAAACATTATACAGTGTTCTGTTGTTCCTTATAAAACAAAACAATCCAGCGTTAAAAACTGCAGTCAATTTTGTCATTGGAGAAAAAAAAAAAAAAAAAAAAAAACGGTTGCTTTTACATTCATTAAACAGTCGCTGTCAAACCAACTCAAAAAGCGAAAAGTTGTACACAAATTTTCGTTGTTTTTTCGACAGTTTTTGGTTTTGACTGCAGTTTTTTAAACCCTGGAACAATTGTCGTGAATCTGTAGACATACATTACATTTTAATGTTCTTTAGTGTTTTTTTACATTGATGAAGGATTAAGCAAACCAAAATTTTAGCACTTTTATTGTTGTTGTTGCGGTTACTTGGCAATTTACACGACCACAGCACGAAAAGCCTGTGTGTGTATTATATACATGTTTTGCTTTTGTAAAAATTTTTTGTTGTGCTTTCCAGCCAAAAGGTTTCTGAGCACAACTGACAACGAACATTAATGTGCTGAACCGAACACAACACAACACAAGTTTGTGGTTTTTTACGAAAAACCGAACGCAATGAAATGTTCTGATCTTTAAGTCGAGTTCGACTAGTACAGTTTTTTTTTTTATTGCGTACGAAGAACACAATCAGATAAACGTTACTTAAAAGAAATTTACTACATAAACACTATTAGCAATTGTACCGAACACTAAAGAACATTATAAAATGTTTATTTTCTAACACTGATAAAAATTTATAAAACTGATATCTTATCTACAAAAGTATGTGTCTTCAGTCTTTTGTTTTATAAAAAAACATGTAAATTTATAGATAAATTAGTTAATAAATTAAAAAAATCGGAAAAGTTACACGATTTGAGCAGTAAGTAAAGAAAATATTGAGATTATTTAGTAGTCTGCCAATGAGAGGAGATAAAATATTATATGTTTTGTAGCCAAAACGCGAATTCAGAAAATAAATGCTTTTCAAATTTATAATTAAATGAAAAAATAAATTTACTTTTAAGTAGTAGATCGACTCGAAGAGATGAGAGGTTCAAAAAACACAAAACAAGTGTGAAGATAATTGCATGAATTAATCGAAGCAAATTATAAACCACATATCGAATATGTGTCCTAAGTCTTTTGTTTTGTGTGAGATGTAGAACGATACATTTGAAATGAAGAATCTAATGTGATTTATAGTAGAGAATTGAATGTTCAACAGTATAATAAAATATTGAAACATTCTTTTAATATGTATGTGTCTTAAGTCTTTTGTTTTTAAAAGAATTAAAAAATGCAGGAATTAATAAGTTTAAAACATATTAAGGAAAATTAATTGATCATTGATAATCAGTCAATTAAACAAGGTAAAATATTGTCTAGTATGTTTGTGTTTTAAGACTTTTTTGTTTTTTTTTTTAAAGCTGATACAAAGTTAAAATTGTTAATGAATTTTAAATAAAATGTTAAAATAAATGGCTTTTTTGCAGAAGATTAACACAACGATATAAAACAACTTATTGCATGTATGTGGCTTAATTCTTTCGTTTCGTATGAGGAAAAACTAAAATTAGAACAGAATAGGTTTATGATCTTTGAATAAATTTATAGAATATTAATAATGTTTTGTCATCTGTCGGTCAGGCCAGGCCACGCCAGGCCATCAGGTATCTACAAAAGAGTATGTGGACAACGCTCGTTAAAAGCTTGTTAGCTAATTGTTTAAACTATTTCAAGAAATAATGTTGACATTAGTAAAGCGATTCTATGACAAATACATTGCATATGGGTCTAATTTGAGTCTCAAACAATTGCTAATCATGCCTTTATACTCTACTCGAACTAAAAGGATTCAAGACATCCACAAGATTTAGCAAGTTCCCAAAGAACCTTTCTTTGATTTTCTTTACGTAAGAACGGCAGTACTGCTAATGTCTATTGTCCAAAATGAACATGTCAATTATTTTTTAGCCTATTTAAATTTGGATTTAATCCTTGCGTTAGCTAAATATCTTTAGATTTTAGGCCGATATATTAAAGAAAAAACATGGTGTAAGGGATTATTGATTATTTTAATGAAATATTAAAACTGAATTGCTTTTTGGAAGAAAATCAACACGAAGAGATAAAACACTTTACAAGATGTATGTGAATTAAAACTTTCGTTTCGTATGAGGAAAAAACAAAATTGGAAATTAAGAAGTTGATGACTTTTAAAAAAATTTATAAAATATTATAAATTTTAAAGGCATACCTACAAGGTGTCTTCCAAAAAGCATATTGACAATTTTCGGCCGGCTCGGATGTTGTGTTGTCGGTCTTAATGATAAACATTTTTTAAGCATTTGAGGCCATATCGCGCTTTAGATAGTTTAATAAAAAGCGGACAAAGCTAATTATTTGCTAACCAATTGGGTAAACTTTTGCAGCAAATAATGTTGACATTAAAAGGCGATTATTTGACACAACGCATGCTTCTCTATGCTGCTCAAACTAAAAGACTAAGGGATCCACCAATTCCACAGGATTTAACAGGTGCCCTAAAAATAGCACTTGCCGTGAAGAAAATCATTTAAGCATGTCAGTTTTGCTAATTTAAAATAGTGGCTTAACTTCCAATTTTTTTAGTATATTTTCCACTTAGCTGGAGTTCTAGGAACAGCTTAATCTCCAAAAATCTTATACCGACATAATTGAGTAAAATATGTTACAGTGAATGGACATACTAAAATTGTTGCTCACAAGTTTTTCGAGGCGAACACCTTTTTGAATGCGTTAAATTATTTGATAGAACTGCGAGGTAAAATGTTTGATCGTTTTTTGAATTGTTGTTTTGATTAAAGTGGAGTTTTTTAAATTAATTTGTTTTACTTGGATCCAAGGTATATTTACACAATGTAGACTCATTTGGGAGTGTAGACATGCTGCTCTATAAAAGGAACCATATTGTCAAAATAGTCTTCATATAAAACAAAAACAATTTAACGCACACATGTACAAATTTTGGCTCATATACACGCAATTTGACGTTGTGGTTCCAACTAGGGGTAAACAGCTGACAAACATATGGGCCAACGAGTTTACCTTGTGTAAATATACCTTGCTTGGATCCATTGAACTGACGTTAGTCTATTTATATGAAAATACAGTTACCAGATCGAATAACTATTACGAAAAATAAAGCCTTAAAAACTCTTTTTTATTACTGAGATTGGTTCTTAAGCCTTATCAAAAATAATACTAATTTTTATTTTCATGACTACTGACTTCAATCAAAAATTTACCTTTAATTTATTCTGCTCTTTATTATATTTGATTTTTCAACATCTTGTGTTTAAAGTCTTTTATTTCTCAGTGCCTTGTGTCTTTTAAAATTAATTAATTAATTCATTTAATAAAATTTATTATATCAACTGCAACATTTATAAACAATTTCGAAAAAATATAATTTTAGTGGAAGTTTTATTTTAATGTGGGAAGCTTAAAAACGCACACACATTTTTTTTACAATCATATCATGCGATTTTCAAGCAAAATTTAACAATGAAGACACTAAATTTGAAAAAAATTAAAGAAAAAAAAAAAAAAAAAACCAGCTGCACCTTTATAAACAATAAACAAGGTGTTGATGTTAATATAAAGATAATTATACAAGCGATTTTTTTCTTTGCTAAAATTTTTTTTATGAAATCCATAAATTATTTTAACAATTTATTAAATTATTTTTAAAAAAAAAAAAAACTAACATTTTACAAAAGTTAATTGTATGTCAAATAAACAGACATTTTGGCACCATTTTTATGCATAACATGCAAAGTTTTGAAGAAACTGAAAATTTTAATTGAAAAAACAGTGCTTTTTTAAATAAACAAATAGTTTTCAAATATTTTTGTTTAATAGAAAAAAATTAAGAAAGAATATTAAATGATATGGAAATCTTTAAAAACTAATTAAAATTTATTTTGTAAATCTTAGAACTCCCATCAATCTTTGTATGCGGAAGTTTCTTTACTTATATGTATACGATTGGTTTTTTAATTTTTTGTTCTCCTTAAACCTCTTTAAATTATTTTTTTTGCGTTTAATTTCCTCTACCTTTATATTAAGCCACGAGTTTAAATAGTTCTTAAGTAAAGACAAGTGTTTAGGCAGTACTGACAGCATCATTAGGTTTTTTGAATATATAAAAAAATAAGCAAATAAACTTTCAACATGACATGCAGATTTCCTTTTAGCAGAATTCTTAATTTCATAAAAACACACTTGAAATTCTTCTTCTACTTCTTTATTTGCCAATTCGCTTTCCGAATTTTTGGCGAACAATGCCAAAGTTGAAAAAACAGACAAGCCGGCGTTTTAACAAAATTCGGGTACGCTGAATCCAGTGGTGCCCGCAGTTTTTTTAGATTGGCTCTGGTTTTCGAGATATACCGTTATTTCGAAATGGAGGAGGTTTCACGAACAGGGCTACCGTTGGAAATTTTTGAAAAGAGTCACAAAAAGGGTATTTTCAAGAAATAGGGGTCAAAAAAAGGGCATTTCAATTAAAAAAGGGTCAAGTTTTTTATAAGCGGTATTTTCCATTTAGAAAAAAATAAGACCATGTTTTTTAAAAACAAACAAAAACTATTTGTTTGAGGACTGCCCTTTTCTGTTTTTAGCACCTGCCAAAAAGTTTGTTCTTCATTATAACAGCTTATTTTTTAATGCTTTTTTTTAGTATATTTCTACTTTTTTTTTGCCGATTTAGCGATTTTAAATAAATTTTAGGGTTTCTTTCCAATTTTGCAATTGTTCTCGAATTTAACCATATTCGCGATATTAGCAATTTTTCCTGAAGGTTTTCTGATTCTTTACAATTTTTGCTATTATACCGCTGTTACCAAATGTTTAGGAATTTCCGCAATTTTTTTACCGAATTTTCTCCATTTCTTTTAGATTTAGAGACTTTAAATCAGTTTTATGGCTTGTTTGATATATAAAATATGTTCGCTAATTTTTGCAAACTTTTCCGAATTTTTAAATTTTTGAGTTGCTCTTTGAGGCAATCGTCGCTGTTTTAAAAATAGCTGCATATTTAATCTGAGGGCACTTTCGACACTGTCGATTTATACGGGCAACATGCTCAATGCCTTATGCGATTAGTAAGTTTCTACTTTGAGTCTGTTTCAAAGTATATTTTTAAGCAATGCTCATTTCGAAAACTTTTGTTAAGCAGAAGCACTACTGTTCAGCAGTGTTGAGAAACACAAAATGTGAGTCATATTTCCATAAAGGGTCAAAAAGTGCCACAAAATAGTTGAAAATGATACAAAAGGGTATATCAAAAAAGGGTCATAAATGGTATCAGGACCGTCGAAAAAGGGTCAAATTGATACTTTAGTACCACAATGGTAACGCTGTGCACGACATATGTTCGCCTTTAGTAATTTCAACAAACTAAACCGTTTTTGAGTAAGGCGAACATATGTCGTGAAACCTCCTCCATTTTCGAAATAACGGTATATCTCGAAAACCAGAGCCAATCTAAAAAAAACTGCGAGCACCACTGGATTTAGCGTACCCGAATTATGTTTAAACGCCATGTTCCCAGCTTGTCACGAAAAAAAAGTGTCAATTTCTTGCACAGTGTTATCATTCAAAAAAATACTTAATTCATCATTCTTTTGATGCGAAGTTGCTTTCAAATTCTCTTTCAAATTGTGTGTTTTAATTTACAGTCAAGAAAACGGCTGATTAGAATTTTAATGAGAACATTTTTCTTTTGTTCTTATAAATCTTAAAAACTTCGTGCAGCCTACGTCACAGCTTTACATTTTTGAAAATCTTGACGCTAAAGGCCCTATCTAACATTTTGAAAATTTTACAGGAGAAGCACAAACTATTTAAAATGATAAATCGCATTAAACTGTTTATAAAATCTTTTTTTCCATTTTTCTTGTGAAATCTACCAGTTGTTTTGACAATTGACAATGTTAGAAACTGTTAGTTAAGCCTTTTAGCGTTTACCATATATTCTCTTGTAGATAGGGCCTTTTGTTTTTTCTAAAAAATCGCAAGTTTTAGTCGAAAGATTTCATAATTTTTTGTGGACATTTATGTTGATGCAATACTCGATTTTTGGTTAGTTAGGGACTTTTGCGTTTTAGGTAACTCAAGAAAAGCTTGAACTGTTGTGTTAATTGTACTAAATTAGCCAATGGTGTACCATTGTACTTTTCGAGTTTAAATAGTACCAAAAAAATTAGAACTGTACAAATTTTGACATCCCTAATTCAAATGTTCGTGCTTAACTTACAAAAGTGCAACTTAATTATTGCAACGCTTACAAGCAGTCGGATTCATGTAAAAGCTAAGAAATTGGTTACCACACGAGTTGTAACTGAGAGACGTTAAAAGACGACTTGCATTGTTCCAAAGGCTGCTAAATCGCCATTTAAAGAAGTTACTTTTGCGATAAACCAATTAGACCAGTAGGGTAATTCTTTAATTTTTGAACGACAAAAATTTGTCGTTAAGAAGTAAATTTTTAAAATTTTTACTTGAAATTTTCTACTTAACGACAAATTTTTGTCATTAAAAAGTTACAGAATTACCCTACAGTTACGACCATCTGAACGTAAGGAAATGCTTGCTCTGTGTTTGTTAAAGTTATTTGAAAAAATATATGTATTACTAAATAAATGGTATGTGACTTAAGTCTTTTGTTTAATAGATTAAAAATCTCAAGATGATTTTTAGTTTTAAGTTTTTTTTTTTTTGGCGCAAATAGGTACCCTACAATCTTAGCACCATAAAAATATATGTACGACGTATGCACATCTATATCTATTATATTTGGTCATTCATTAGACAAAAAAGAATTTACAGAATTTTTTAATTTATGAAAATTATTATTTTTGGACAATTTTTTCACGCGGTTTGGCTAACGGGAGATTATCGCTAGAGCCCAACTATTTTGGGAACCATCATAAAAAATGTCAATAAATGTCAATTTTTAGGAGGGTACAACTTTAATTTTTTTTTTGCCCCTATAAGATAGGTCGGTCTAATGCACGTATATATGTATATTGAATTGGATTTTTCAGTTTTGACTTAGGAGTCTGTTAAGAATAAATATATTCTGAATCCTGATAAAAATTCAATATCTATCTCATGGCATTCTAAAACATAATTAAGATGAATTTAAGAAAATATTAAAAAATGTTCTTTTTATTTTAACAAATAGAATCTGATAGTGCATAGAAAATATTTCTGGAAAATATTGAAGGAATAAGACTATTAAAGTATAAAAGCTCTAAAAATTGTAATTTGACTTAGAACACACATTTGAATTAATATAAAAATTTATATAATGTTCTTTTTATTTTAAAAATTAGGAAAAAATTATACAAAAATTATTACTACAGTTAAATGCTTTTTGGGCACTGCTACATGTTCATTATATTTTGACCGCGATCCAGTATCGCGATATTTATTGAACTTATAGAATGCAGTATTGATGGATCAATATCGCAGAAAAGCATTATTTAATGTGATCCATTACTCCATTAAAAAGGATCGTGATCAAAATATCACAATATATATTAAACGGCCCTTAGTTTTATTCATTATGTCGTATAAATAGTTTAAAAAGTTTATTAAACTTTTAAAATAAACAAAAAACTTGTAATATTTTTTTATTTTAAAATATATACTGGTTTTTTGAATCAGTTATGGCTTGTATATTATTTGCAGTAAATATTTACTTTTGGTTTATATTAAGTAAATAAATCTTTAGCTGAACGATGTAAAAACGTGATTTGGCACTTTGAAGTGTCAAGTTGAAGGTTTGAGAAAAAAAACAAACATTTTAAGGAAGCTATAGTTTTGTTTTTATGAAATGAAATCAATAAGTTAAAACAATGAAAAAATATTTAAAATTGCAAAATCTCAAATACAATAAAGGTAGTCAAGATGATTTATTAAACTGGGTGTGACTTAATGACAATGTAAACTTAGAAACAAATTTTTAAATCGTTTTTTTTATCGAATACTGCATAAAAGGAGTGTAATTGGCTAAAAAAATGGTAGAGGGATAAAAATATGTTTAAAGCTTTTGAAAATTAATAACTTCTAAGAAGGAAAAATTTTTATTTGCGTTTTTTCTCTTAATTTTTACTATAATAGATAAGGATTACATTTGGTTACTTAGAGAAAAAAATTAAACAATAAACGTTTAAGAAATTTAAATCAGCTTTATCGATAAAATTAACATTTTTTTTGTGAAAAGTCACTTTAAATGTAAATTTAAGTTCAAAAAAAAAATAAAATTTTTTAAGAAAAATATATTTGGTTATTAAATTATTAAAATAATTTAAATAATTTATGAGAAAAGCGTGACTTTTGTGAGAAGAGTGACTCTTTGTAAATAAGTGACTTTTTGTTAAATTAATAACTTTTTGTAAAAAATGACTTTTTGTAAAAAAGTGACTTTTTGTGACAAGAGTGACTTCTTGTGAAAATAGTGTCTTTGTGTAAAAAGTGACTTTTTGTGAAAAGAGTGATTTTTTGTAAAATAAGTGACTTCTTGTTGAATGAGTGACTTTTTGTAAAAAGGTCGCTTTTTGTGATAAGAGTGACTTTTTGGGAAAAGAATGACTTTTTGTGAAAAGAGTTACTTTTTGTAAAATAATTGACTTTTTGTAAAATAAGTGACTTTTTGTAAAATAAGTGACTTTTTGTAAAAAGTGACTTTTTGTAAAAAAGTGACTTTTTGTGACAAGAGTGACTTCTTGTGAAAATAGTGTCTTTGTGTAAAAAGTGACTTTTTGTGAAAAGAGTGATTTTTTGTAAAATAAGTGACTTCTTGTTGAATGAGTGACTTTTTGTAAAAAGGTCGCTTTTTGTGATAAAAGTGACTTTTTGGGAAAAGAATGACTTTTTGTGAAAAGAGTTACTTTTTGTAAAATAATTGACTTTTTGTAAAATAAGTTACTTTTTGTAAAATAAGTGACTTTTTGTAAAAAAGTGACTTTTTGTAAAAAAGTGACTTTTTGTGAAAAGATTGACTTTTGGTTAACTGAGTGATTTTTTGTGAAAAGAGTGACTTTTTGCAAAAATTTTATTTTGTTTTTTTTTTTTAATAGTGACTTTTTGTGAAAAGAGTGATTTTTTTTTTAAAAAGTGACTTCTTGTTAAACGAGTGCCATTTTGTGATAAGAGTGACTTTTTGTAAAATAAGTAACTTTTTGTAAAAAAGAAGTGACTTTTTGGTAAAAAAAGTGACTTTTTGTGAAAAGTGTGACTTTTTAAAAAGAGTGATTTTTTTTTTAAAAGTGACTTCTTGTTAAACGAGTGTCTTTTTATGATAAGAGTGACTTTTTGTAAAATAAGTAACTTTTTGTAAAAAAGTGACTTTTTGGTAAAAATGTGACTTTTTGTGAAAAGTGTGACTTTTTGTGAAAAGAGTGACTTTTTGTGAAAAGGGTGAATTTTTGTAAAATTAGTGCGTTTTTGTAAAAAAGTGACTTTTAGTTAAATGAGTGCCTTTTGTAAAAAAGTGACGTTTTGTGAAAAGAGTGAATTTTTGTAAAATAAGTGAGTTTTTGTAAAAAAGTGACTTTTAGTTAAATGAGTGCCTTTTGTAAAAAAGTGACTTTTTGTGAAAACAGTGAATTTTTGTAAAATAAGTGACTCTTTGTAAAAAAGTGACTTTTTGTTTAATGAGTGCCTTTTTGTAAAAAAATGACTTTTTGTGAAAAGACTTACTTTTTGTAAAAAGTGATTTTTTGAGAAAGAGTGACTTTTTGTGAAAAGAGTGACTTTTTGTGAAAAGAGCGACTTATTGTGAAAAAAGCGGCTTTAAATGAAAAATTAATTTTTTTTTGGACAATTCGAAAAAATAAAAAATCAAGGCTAAAATATAAATCATTTAATAATTTAAATCGCACCTTTATTTCAATAAAAATATTGTTTTTAGTTGTGCTTCGATAATCTTACGACAAGCCACCCACTTTATAATGAATTCACAATTTATTTCCCTGTTGTACAATTTTTTTTCTAGAAAAAAAGCGTCCAGATTCTTTAATAAAACCTTAATTGTTTTATTATGTTTCTCAACTTTAAACGTAATAATGTTTGGCATTAGACGTTGCAAGGCATTTGTGCAACTTGACTAACAAAGCCTGCAACAAAAATTCATTTTGCTAAAAAGCAATTCATTAAATTTTGACTATAACAATGGTTTTCAATCTAATTTTTTCCACAATTTACCAACTTCAGTCTCCTTAAACTAGAATGAAAATTTGTTAAAGCAATAAATCGATTTTAACAACTTGACACCAAAAAGCAAAAAACTACAAAAAAAATAGTCAAAAATTGTATGATAAATAGAATTTGGCACGTTTATAGCAACAACAACAAACTTATTGCCGAGAACTGATTTTGTTAACCAGAAAAAAAAACTATAACAAAATGATTGGTCGGTCAATTTAAGATTTATTAGCCAAAAGGGGCCATAATACTTCAAACACATGAATTTTTCGGTATAACGACTCTACACCAAAGACTCTTTTTCTAGTTCCTTTATTCTTTTTTGTCCACTTTAACAACTTACAGTTAACTGATTTTTTAGACTCAATTCATTTGTGGTCAAAGTTTAGGTTACTTATTTTAAAAACTATAAACACATACTTTAATAGCCACAAAAAAGAGCACAACCCATATATGTTTGTATGTTTTATTTGATTTAACAAATTTTTATTGAATTTATGAAAAACAGAAATCATAGAAAAATACCGTTAGATTGTTGTTGTAAGGGTGAGTCATTATAAAGAAATCAACTGCAATAATAAGAATAAAAGAGAAAAAATTAGGTCAAATGTGATTTGCAAGAAATCAACTGAAATGCACAGCAAGCATACAATTCAAATGTTTTCTTTGATTAAACAAAAGACTTAAGCAACATACATTATGAAAAAGTCAAACGAATTTAAGTATGATGGATAAACAACTGTTGCCACATCGACAAAGGTTAGAAAATGGAACAGTTCAAAATCAACAAATAGTTATTTAAAAAACCAATCAAAACCAGGACTTTTTCTTTTTAAAAGCGAAATTTCAAAACGAGTTTTTTTAAAAAGAATGTTTTATTAAAACACAAGAAACTACTTTTTAAATAAATTTCCTTTTTTGCAAGCACTTTCAAAGTGACCTAGTGTATGTTATAGGTCTAGATGAGTGTATTACAAAACCGGTTTTAAAAGTTTCAATATACCTCCAAATTCCCAAGTTATGGACCAAAGAAATTTTTTTGAGGCTGCTACTTTTAAACATTTATAACTTTTATTATCAAAAGTAATTTTTGGGAATACAAAATTTTAATTTAAAAGATTTTGTTATTCGTGCTTAATTCCCAGTTTTTATTCTTGATGGGAAATGTAAGAAGAGATAAACTCACTGTTTATTGTTGATGTTTTTGTTTAAACTTTGATATTGTTACAAGAAGAACTGTTGCTCATGATTCTTATACGTTTAACAGTGTTATTTGGTTTAATATCTTTAGTTTTTCTAAAATCTTTATTGATGAATTTTCCTGATGATCTGGCCTAAGCAACCAGTGAAATGCGCATAGGAATAGCTTATCCCATCAACAATAAATTTCAAGTGTTTTTATCAAGAATAAAAACTGGGAATTAAGCACGAATAACAAAATCTTTTTCATTTATAACCTTTTTTATTTATTAACCGATTTTTGAAATTCAAACGAATTTGGAAAGAAAAATAATTGTTATTTTTAAATATATATACTTCTCATACAATATTAGCACACATATGAATAGATTTTTTCAATTATATTGAACATTTTTAATGTTTTTTAAAAGTTTTAAAATTTCTACAAAACTTTTTTCCGAATTTAGTTTAAAGACAACAAATATATTAAAGACAGTATTTTTCTGAGTAAAATGAGACGTCATTTGTTGAAATCGGATGAGAAATGAGAAAGTTATAGTATTTTTTATGATTTAAATTTCAAAAATCGGTTAATAAATAAAAAAGTTATAAATGTTTTCTTTTTTTGTTTCTTTGGTCCATAACTCGGGAATTTGGAGGTATATTGAAACTTTTAAGCCCGGATTCGTAAAATGCTCACCAACACCTTTAACGCACACTAGGTCATTTCAGAAGTGCTTTTCGAGTGTAGCACAGTGTTAGATTTTCTTTTTGAATAGATTAGACTGTGTTTAAAACCTAGCGATTTCATTTTTTTTGTAAAACAAATAGAGTTTTCATAAAAAAGGATTTAACTGCCTGTTTAACGATATCGAACGTCATCGTTCGCATAGAAAATTACATTTAAAACAAAAACAAAGTTCGAACATTGTACGAACTTTGTTTTTGTTTTAAATGTAATTTTCTATGCGAACGATGACGTTCGATATCGTTAAACAGGCAGTAAATGTAAACCCGAAATTGGTAGTAAGAAAAGATATTTTAATGAAATGTTTAAAGGGTTTTTTTAAAAGAAAAAGGGTCTAATGTTAAAAGGGTTTTTTAGTAAAAATTAAATTTTTTATGAAAAATTAAGTTTTTCTAAAAATAGAATTTTAAATGAAAAAGGTTTTTGTGTTAAAAGTGTTTTTTTTTAAATTTTCTAAAAATAGAAAAAAAAAAATGGAAAAACAGGGACATTATGTGAAAACGTAACTTTTTGTGAAGAAGTGCCTTATTGTAAAAAAGTAATTTTTTATGACGTTAAAAGCCAATTGGGATCAATTTAGACCACTTTCTGAGAATGTTTTGCAAATGTAAAAAGTGACCTTTTTGTAAAAATGTGACTCTTTTTTTTCAAAAAGTTTGAACTTTTGTTGATTAAAAAGGAAGAAAATACAAATTTTGATAAAATTTATTTTTTTTTATAAAAAAAAACGCGTTGGCGAAACAGGTAAGAGTGCTATATTCTGTTGTTATGAATCTTTAATATACATAATATAGCGTCTTGGACCACTTATCCAGTTACACACATTATCAAACAGAATTAAAACTAAATAAACAATTGAGTGCATTTTAAAACATATTTCTCTATTTAAGAGCAAATTATGTATGTATTTGGCCAGAGAAAGGTTTTTCCTATTTTTCCTTTAAAATTATTAAAAAATACTTTAAAGAAGTCATATATAAGTTATTGATCTCATTTGTTGTAATATTAAAAATAACATCTCAAACATTGTAAATATGTTTATACTAAAACAAAATGAAATAAAGATGATATTATAAATTGAAAAAAAAAATGTATGTATTTGTCATGTGTAAAAAAAACAACAAGGAATTTTATAAAAAAAAAATTGAAGGCAATCATGGGTTCTTGGCTCATATCTCAGTCATTTATGGACTGATATGTCTGAATTTCAATAAACAAAATTTAATGGAGCCTATGTGACAGAAATGTATAACAACTTCTGATCATTTCTGGAGTTGTTGAAAGACCCATTTCAACAGATAGGTAAACATCGTTATCATTAAATTTCGCTACTCATAAGGACCCAGAACAGCCACCTTAGGTTGAGGCTGTGGTTTATGTGTTCTTCTTAGGTTTTACGAGGACTTTGGGATATTAGACTCGAAGACATTAAACTGAAAGGCTTTTGCAACTAAAACGAGGTGTTACGTGACCCTGGCCCATCGGTCTGGTGTGCAGTCAAGGGTATTCGGCTATTTTATTACCTGGATCTGAACTACTTCATCACCTCACAACACACCTCACTACATCACCTCACAACAGGCGAGGTGAGAAACTTGTAGAATTTTTAGTCAGTACTAACTTTAACATTTGTACTCAGTGTAATAAGCCCACCTTTATTACTAGGAAAATACAGGAAGTCCTGGATGTTACCTTTACGCCATCTTTGGTGTAGTATTAAATTGAAACTGAAGGGTTGTTGATGATCACTCTTTTCTGATCATAAGTATATGGAATTCACTATTAGGAAAAAACGTCCAATGGAATTGGCTCTATAGGAATGTCTTTGCTAGGAACATAAAGGTTGATAGGCCGCCCCTTCTTAGGATAATAGTGTAGATAAAGACGCGGAGGTGAATAGAATCACTAGGATCTTTTCTGTCCCACTGGTGGGCGTAACAGGACAAAAGCCTGTTTTTAAGACTCGGAGTGGGATGCTTATAAAACGCATCTCTGGGATCCATGAAACGTGCATCGTGGACTCTTTCTGCGAGACCTTGCTAATGATCCACTTTTACATATCCATACTCCAACGCAGGTCATACAAGTGATGTAAACAGACTTTTACTAGAATATGTAGGTTTCCTTGTACTTTTAAACGATTTTCAAGAAGATGTAGCAAAATAACTTTTTGATTATCCTGTTTTAATGCGCAATATCATTTTATATAACACTGGGCAACAGTCATTTTGCGGCCTGGAACTTTGTTACAAATTTTTTCTAATTTGAGGTCGCTGATTTGGAATCCAATCTCCAATTTTCTCTATCGGCTCTACATTTCGTTATGGCCAAAATTAAGGCACTTTCACTACATATATTACAATATCTTGTTCACCATATTCAGTTAAAAAAATTCGAAACTCGGCAACAATATTATCTTTAAGCCGTGCTTAAATTGTTTTAAAATTTGCCCAGTAGTTTCAGAGTTATCGTTGAAGTTTTGAGAAAAAACTAATAATTTAAAAAAAAAAATATTTTTTTGTTCTTTAAAAATTCATGAAAAATAAAAATGCGACAAAAATCACAGTTTTGGTATAAAAACATTTAGTGGAGATAAGATTTGAAATCAGCGACCTCAAATAAGTTACAATTTGCAAAAAAGTTTCAGGCCGCACAAAAAGAAGTTCAGTTTTGTTCCCTTGTTTAATAAACTCAAGCTTGCTTCCAATCTGTTAGGAGTGGTAAGAAATAAAAACTTAAAAAACTATATCCAAAGAGAAGTGATGATTTTATTAGAATAAAAATATATATTCAAAAATAACTATTAAATCTTAAAATACATCTCCTACAAAGCTTAAAAACACACTTTTTCCTTAAAGCCACAGATATATTAGTAAATAAAAAATAGTCCAGAAATAAAAATTTCAAAAGAAAAAAAAAAAAAAAATGCCAAATTAAAAATTGCCAGGCAGAATGGCCCACAATGTCGCAAAGAAAATTTTTTTTCATATACTTGCATTGAAAACAAGAACACATTCTAGCTTTTTATAATTGTTTTCAATATAATTATACGAAAGAAATGTTCTTGTCGATATTGTGGGCCAGTCAGTTAAGCATTTTTTCCTTAAGGCCATATATAAAGGGTGGTTAAATTTCAAGGGCCGATTTTGATTTTGAATAAAACACAAACTATTTAGGAAATTATTGTAATTTTATTTTATTATGATATATTGGTATTACTCAATTATGTATGGAACAAAATATCGGCCAAATGGGCGCCGCGATCACGGCGGCACACCTCCATCCGATGGTCCAAATTTTCGATGACCCTGAGGCATAATGGAGGTTCTATGCCGTTAATGTGCCGAATTATCTCATCCTTTAGCTCTTGAATTGTTGCTGGCTTATCGACGTACACCTTTTCTTTCAAATAACCCCAAAGAAAAAAGTCCAACGGTGTCAAATCACATGATCTTGGCGGCAATGATTGAGATGACACGGCCATTGAATTTGTTGCGCAAAAGAGCCATTGTTTCGTTAGCTGTGTGGCAAGTGGCACCGTCCTGCTGAAACCACATATCGTCCACATCCATATCTTCCAATTCGGGCCATAAAAAGTTCGTTATCATCTCACGATAGCGAACACCATTCACAGTAACTGCCTGACCGGCCTCATTTTGGAAAAAATACGGCCCGATGATGCCGCCAGCCCATAAACCGCACCAAACAGTCGCTCTTTGTGGGTGCATTGGTTTTTCGACAATCACTCTTGGATTCTCATTCGCCCAAATGCGGCAATTCTGCTTATTGACTAATTCACTGTGGTGAAAATGTCCCTCATCACAAAGCACGAAGTGCACGATATGCATTTTGATTTCAACGCCCATTTTCATAATAAGTCTGGATAACTTTAACACATTGTTGGATTGTGTATCTCTCCATGGTTCAAATTGAGTAAGTCTGAAATAGAGAAATGTCAAATAAAATTCGGAAAAAAACTTGGCGTTTAGGTGTGGTTCACATTCAACATCGGCCCTTACAATTTAACCACCCTTTATATATTAAAAATAAAAAATAATTACGTTGTCTCTAACTTTTAGTATTATTTTGACGTAAACTTTTTTAGATGTCTTCAAAATTTTGCTAAGTTAAAGTAGGTTTCCAGACAATCCATTTTTGTACTTTTTTAAATCTTGTACTAACACTTAATAACAATTTTCTCAAGGTCACCTAATTTAATTGCTTTCGAAATTAGTTTAGTTTTGTGTTAACACAAAAACCTTTTATTTAAATGTCTGCCTTAAAAACATTTAATTATTTTTCAAATAATTATGCGCGTAAACAAAAACAAACACACACACAAACAAAACATGCTGCGAACCTAATTGCGACATAATAAGCCAACATTAAATTAAATTAACAGCAGGAGGTGTGATATGAAAAATAAAATTATTAAAGACATATGCTAACATATTATTATGAATGAAATAAATATGCATATATGTATGTACCAATGAGTAATAACAGTAGTAATAATAATGGCTATTTAGCAATGTCTGTTAAGCAATAGACAATATGCTACTATTGTTGCTAATATTTCTATTGTATTAGAAAATATAATAAATTATTAAATAGTTTTTAAAGACAATAAAATATGAAGAAAATATGCACACATACAAAATACATTGTAAAGCAAAGAATATGAATTATTTGAAGTAAAAAGCTAGTCAGTGGCTAAATTGGCCACATGTCTTTAAATAATGAATTACTTCCACAAGTGCTTAATATATTTTTAAAAAATTTAAAGTATAATTAAAAATTCTTAAGAATATTAGAAATCGTTATGAGTTACGATTCATTTAATATGTACAGTGCTATCCCGATTTAACGAATTATATATTGTCAGGCCCTTTCGTTATATCGAAAAATTCGTTAAATCCCGAAGTTTTTTTTAATAGATTTTTTTAATAAAACAATAGTATTTTAATAAAACAAAGAAAATTCGTTTATTTCCATTCATAACACAAACAAAAAATAAATACATACTTCATAACATTTTAAATTAATGATTACATAGTGGAGAACAAAACAAAAAATAATAATGAACTAAAAAAAAAACGTAAGACATATTCAAGTTATTTAAAATAATCCTTTATATTTGTCTGTTTTCGAAGAACTTCAAAAAGTTACGTAACATTTGAAACAGAAAACAAACATTTGTTTTGTAAACAAATGTAAAAAATTACTTTGTAACGTACAAACTTTTATTTTGGAGAGCAAGTATTTTCTTTGCTTTCTTTGCAAGAAAAGAAAATACTTCTCTTAACTCGTTGTTTTCAGTAAAATCGCTCTTAAAATATTTTTAAAATTGTACAAAATTTAAATTTTTTTGTAAAAATTCGTTTTATAGAGTACAAAAATTTGCTGTTTCTTCGTAATATAAGGTACTCAATGGAAAAAATATAACCGTACGTTAAATCGGGAATTCGTTAAACTGAGTATACGTTAAACCGGGATACCACTGTATATAATTTTTGTGAAAAATTTTTAAATTTCTGCCATATTATAATTAAAGTTTTCGCTATCGGCACAGATCAAGGCGCTTTCAGTTGACAGATAAATAAATTTATTTGATTGAATTCTTAAGTATAAAGTAATCATAAAATTAAAATGCAGACATAATTACTTGATGAAATTTGCTATGCTATGTATAAGGCTTGTTGCTTAAATCTTTTGTTTCAATTTGAGTTCTTTTCTTGCCAAGTTTTTGTCTTAAGTCTTTTGTTTTTTTAAAGAGTAAAAATGAATTGTGTGCTTAATAAGTCTATAACTGTTTTGGCTAATTTTCTAAACCAGTTAAAAAATAGCAATTTTATAACCGTTTCTATAAGTAATAATTATTAATATTGTTTAAATTTTTCATTGTCAATATGTTGATGATTGATGTTGATTTTTTTATCGAACAAGCCATACATTATAAAATTTTGCACAAACGGTTTTATTTTGCCTAAAATTTTAAAAATATAAGTTTTAGAAAGTAATAAAATTAAATATAAATGTTACACTAATTTGTTAAATTTTTTTTTTTATATATATTTATTTTCTGTGCCACTTAATATTTAAAAATATTTATGCTTTCGCCACCTACAAAGAGAATTTTTGTTAGCAAAAATTTTTAAATTTAAAAGTTTTAAACTCATTTATCAATTTCTTATTTTATTTCTTTTAACGATTTTACATCAATTGATTTTTATTGAAATTAATTAATTTTAAAAGCTTAAGTAGAAGATTTGAATTTTAAAAAAAGCCTTGGGCCGAATTTCAGATACCATTTTTTTTACATAATAAAGTAATAGTCTTGTAAATTGCTTAATTAATAGTTACTCTCATAGAGTAATACAGTAATATAAGATTTTGATTGATTGAAAATTTAGTTTGAAGTGTTAAAGGGTTCGAAAGATTAACACTTGGCAACAGAAACAAATCAGGTTTAATGACTTCAATACGGAAAGAATAGATATAGTCCGCCAAGCTAACAAGAGCGCCAAAAGAGTATTGAACAGTTTTGGTCATTTTTCTTCCGACGGTTGTCTGAGTAAAGGCGCCCGTACACGACATGTTTTTGTCATCTGACATGCCAAATTTCCCACTGCAAAATACATACATGTCGTGTGTTACCTTTTTAACTTTGCTTCTGTAAAAGTCAGATGCAAAGTCATCTGACAAAATTTCAAATAGAGCGTGCTCTATTTTCTTCTGACAAACCATCTGACATCAGAAAGCTATGCCGGGAAGAAACCGGCAGCGGCGTCCACTATTGACGGAATCATTAGCCGGCTGAAGTTAATTTTTTACAATACCGAGATATGTTTGATCATCTTACCATTGAATATAATTTATGTGAATATATATATATAAACCGTTTTATTATAAAATCCTAAATTGGTATCTTTGAATTAAAAGAAAAAAATGTTAAGATGACTGAACTATTTTACGGCGCAAATAAAACTTTTCATGGCGGCAGCAAGCTATTTTGAAACCGAGCACTACTTTGGTTTCTGCAATAACAATGCGAAAAAAACAGAGACAATGTCAGAAGCAAATTACATGTACGTTTGTGACCGAATATTATAAAACTTATGTAAAACAGCGATTTTGACAGACATGCACAATTACATGTGACTTGAAAATTTGGCATGTCAGATGACAAAAACATGTCGTCTATATGCTCCTTAAAAGACTATAAATAAAATACAAAATTAAAGTGGATCTATTAGACGACAGCTTTAGTTTAAGGAATTTATTTGTGTATAATATTATATAAGACTAAAGCCTTAATAAAAGACTTTAATCTGGCTGAATAACAGTAGCCTGTTTTTCAAAATAAAATAAAAATTTTTGCTTAGGAAAATATATTGAAACAACAATAAAAAAACTCAAATCTGTTTTTGATTTTAATATAAATTTCGTTGTTTAGGCTGGGCGATGATCACCCAGTCAGTCACGCTAATCTTATAAAAATATATGAAATGACTAAAAATTATCTGGTTACTAGGGTGGCAGGTGGTGGCAGCTGATATGTATAGTACTTACTTTTGATACTTAACAGTACTAGATATAATTATCACTTAACCTCCCCTAGCCCCACCTTTTTGGTTATGGTCTCTTTAAATTTGACTAACTTTAGGTTTTATTTATTTTTTAAGTAACTCACAATCACTTCACTTATCCAAAAAATAACACGCACAAAATCACAATTATCACATGGAATGATTAATTACTAATACAGTTTAAACATAACGTGCTTATTTACAAAGAAAACTTTAAAGGAAAAACTCATAGCTCACTTTTATTTCAAAATACAAAAATCAACTTTGAAAACCTTAAATTTGTAAGAAAAAAATTATCTACTTTTCTTCAGTACTAACAGTAAAATAGTGATCGCTATAATCTGTCATCAAAATATTATTAAAATTAAAAAAAAAAAAATCTTTTTTGGCCGGAATTGACCAGTGTGCGTGCAATGGTTCAAATTTTGAGACTTAGACACATGGTGGTATCTGAATTGTAGGCTGTGTAGTTTGTAAGACGATAGTACATTAGTTTTGAAACTGATAGCTTTGTGATTTAAGTGTAAGACGGTGGTCTATACATTCGTTAATTTTTTAAGTATAAGATGTTTGCGTTCAAGTCTTTATTTAATTTACAAATTTGTAATCTTACAAAGACGGAACTTTTTAGGTAAGGCAGTAGTTTGCCAGGCTAGTTCGTAGTACACTAGACTTTTAGTGCGAATGTCAATTACCGCCAGAGAGCTTGGTCTGTTGCACTATAAACAGCTGAAGGTCCAAGTTGCTTTGTTCGGTAAATAAAGTTATAATACACTTTATAATTATATTGTAACCTTTAATTATAAAATAAGAAAAAATATTATAAAATAAGTTTAAGGCAGGAATCCTTAAATTATATAGTTCTATTTGTTGGAACAATAGCTTTACATCTTTGTCAAAAAGTTGACAACACAGTTATTAAGCAGTAATATTTTTTCTTTATATCTTCTTATGTGTTGTTCTTAAAAGTCAAATCAATTAAGCAGTAAAGTGGGTGTTAAAAATTTACTAACGTGTCTTAAACATTTACAAAAAATCAAGTTTTTCTATAAAAGTATGTATTTTTTTTTTGCCCAAAACACTTTACACACAAATTAAATAAATTTTCAAACTTTATATATAAAAGCTTTTTATTAAACTGTCAACAAAATTTAATTGCATTAGTTAAACCATCAAACATTTATGTTATAAATGGTTGGTTTATAATTTTTTTCATAAAACTGCCCAACTTCCTTCTTAAATATTTAATGAGGTTTAATTAAATTTAAAGTACTTTTTAATTTCCGTAAAAAAAAAACACAACAACTTTTTAAAGTACAATTTTTTACATAATTATTTACAGGCATTTTTTTTATTACATTTTAAGAAATCACTTGTCTTGTATTTAAAAGTTTCTTTATTTTTTTTTATTTGTTACTATTTATTTTTAAAATATCTGTAAGAATTCAAAAGTTTTATTTCGTAATAACAACTATTAAAACTGAAAACTGGAAGAACATTTTTTTGTTTATTTTTATATTAAATTTTTTTAATGTCTAGTTTTTTTCTGAAGGCCATTTTTTTGGTGGTTTTTTTATATATTTTTTTTTTTTTTTTTGTTTTTAATTTTATGGATTTCTCTAATTTCTCTTTCCCTCAAAGTAAGAAGTCATGCAGATTGCGTAATTTTGATAAGACTTGTAGCATAAGTGTAATAAAAACTAAATCTATTTATCTTATTTCGTTCTAAAATAAACAAAGCAGAAAAAAAACATGGAGCACAAAAGAAAAACAAAATTTGTGTTATTAATCAAAGTGATATAGATCTCTTAAAAATAACAAGTTTCTTACCTAAGTCTTTTGTTTTCTTAAGTTATTTATTTTGCTGTATTTGAACTTATTTGTTATTTATAGTTAATTCGAGTTTAAGAAGGAGATTTTTAAAAAAGATCCTATTTGTTTATGGGATTAAGAACTACACCGAACCAAATCTATTTTACGTAAAAACAAAGCCAACAACAAATTTTTTATTCATTAAACTTTTTTTTTATATAAAAATTACTTTAGGCAAACGATAGTGTTTAAATAATTTTAACAATTTTCGGCTCAAATTTTATTTTCATAGTCAATGAAATTACTTACATAAGGATGATTAAAATAAGGTTTTCTTAATTCGCTGTACAACCAAGTTTGATTATAAAAATGTAGAATTATAAGACAATTGCCAAAGTCTAAAGATTTTTGTGCGAGTAGAGTTATGTACTGTAAACACAATGCTATGTTAACACTTGAAGCATCTCGAACGTGATTAAGCTCTTATCACATCAAAATCGACTCTGTTAACCATTAAAACGTATTTTAAGAAATGCATGAATAAATATCATTTACTTTTGATTATCTCATTTTTGATTAATTTTCCAGTTACTGTAATAGTTTATTAATAAATGCAATTATTTCATTTACGAATTAAACATTTACTGCAAAAAGGTAAAACTATAAATTGACAACTTTAATTTAAAACAGTAGTAGGAGTTTTTTTTATACTTAAATTCTAAAAACACCCTCATATTTATAAAAAAAAAGAAAAAAATTAAAAACAACTTATTTAGTAAATAGTATAAATGAAATTTATAACTAAAAACATGTTTAAGAAAAATTATTAATGTCACAAAATCAAAATAATAAATAAAATAAAAGTCTAGACAAACAAGTTAATGAAACCAGAAGAAATATTATTTTAGCAAAATTTCAACGGAACAGGTAGAACTAATTAAATGTTTAATGAAAATTGATTAACGGTGTTTGAAATATTGCGCAAATATTTTTAGTATGATTTTAAAATGGTAAAACTGGCTCTTAGACAGGTGTTTGAGTATACGATGGAAATCGGGGTGAAAGAGGGTAGACATAGTAAAAGACTAAAATTTGTATATAAGATGAAAGTCCGAGTAGACTACTATAGTTTGAATAAGAAGAAGAGAGAGTACATAACGTTTTATATGTTCAATATGGTAGTGCGTGTATAAACAATGGTCTATTTATGCGACGGTGTTATATTTTACATAAGATGAGTAATTTGTAGCAGCAGTCTGATTATTACATAGCGTTTACATTTGCCAGTACTGGCAAGACAGTAGCAATTCATTCAAACTTTTTCACTAATACATAAACACTTTTACAGCTATTTTGTTTTTGCATTGTTTTGCCAACTAATATGTATATGCTTACTGTCTTGCCAGTACTGTCAAATGTAAACGCTATGTTAAACAGCAGTCAAAGTACACGACTATAGATGAGGTTTATTACAGTAGACTGTTAATAAATGTAGTATTGCTTTAACAAGGAAGCTGACGTATAAAAATGTTTATTTGTATTAGACGAATGTGTGTGTATTAATAATAGTCGGCATATACGTCGGCAATATGTGTTGTTTAGTATTAGACAGTAGTCTTAATGTAAAACTTTAATTGGAGTATAATATATTGATCTAAATAAAAGACGGTTTCTTAAGTATAAAGACCACCTTACTCTTACGTAAACTCATACCTCTTTGATTTCTCGGCTTTTACGTATCAGCTATCGTCGACGTATACGAAGTTTTTTTTTTTTTTTATAGAAACTGCACAAATAACAAAAGCTCAACTTGAAAAATTTTTATAAATTTTGACAAATTTTCTGTATTCTTTTTCACACATTTCCAAACGTTTATGTAGTTCTAGCAACACCCAACCATTTAAGTCGACCGCAACGTTTACGTGTACGCTACAGTATTAAATGAGTAATTAGGCCTTTACTTTTATGTTTTATATGCATAAGCGGTGGTGTGTGCGTAAATATTATTCTACATAATCGATAGTAAAATATGTTTTTGTTTAAGACAGTAGTCTTATTATTATTAAACAGAAATAAAGATTGGGAGACAGAAAAACAATGATTGGGAAAAAGAAGGAGATACAATGTCCATCATTTAGAATTTTGCAGGTTATATATTTTGAATACCCTTCATCACAGAAGGAAAGGCTATATAGTATATAAGTTTGTTATTCGGTTTGTAATTTCTACACAGAAAGAAAATCACTCGGGATAAATCAAGTTTTTTATGATTACTTTAAGTATGAGTCGCACTCGAAAATTCAAGAACGAATAACACTAAAACGTGCTCAAAACAATCCTAAATGGGATAACTTTCGAAAATCAATCCCGGAATTTCTTGAAATAAGTATTAAATTCTTAAATTAAGTAAAAAAAAGATTAGACTTTTTTTAAACAACAGAACAAGAAAAAAATATATTATTTTTTGATGTTTAACCCTCCGGTTTACGCATGTTTTATTTTCTATACACATTGAAATAATGTCTGGCCAGACTCCTGTTTACTTCGAAGGGTTAAAAAGTGTATTTGAACTCTTGCTTCTCATTTAGTTTATATTTTTAGTTAAACATCTACATAAGATTTTTAAAGTAAAAACTATATCGGGTATGATGTTGGTGTTTTATCATTCTGTAAGGTGTAAAACGGGTAAGTAAATCAATCATAATAATATCCTCTTTCTTTTATCTCAATCAATCTCATTTTTGGATTATTTCAAGTACGAATTCGAGATTGAATATGGGTAATTTAAGTATTTTGCGATTGAAAATTCGTACTTGAAACAATCTTTCTGTACCGTAATATAAAACCGCTTCGGATTGATTTGAGTACGGATGGATTGATTTTTCTTTTGAGTGTACAATTGTGATTTTAGACCATAGAAGTATATTCTACGACCTTATGAGGAGTAAAATTGAGCTAACAATGTTTTTCTGTCCGTCTGTCTGTTGAAATGGGTTTTCCGAAGTTGTTATACATTTATGTCACATATGCTCCATTTAATTTTACTATTGAAATTAGCCTGATGGGTCCACATATGGCTCAGGTATGGGCGAGAAACCCCTGCTGTCTCTAATTTTATTCATAAATACTTTAAATAATAATGATAGGTAATATTTAAAAAAAATGAAATCAGCCGATTTTTTTATTACCTTCTAAAAACCCTTAAAAATAAAAGTTGATTAAAAGTAAAAAATTAACCCATTTAAGCCCAAACAAAAACTACCGGACAAAAAATAAAATACTGTTTATTTTATTATTTAATTCATAACAGATAAACAAAAAACAAAAAAAATTTTTTTTTTTTTTTGGAAATAAAGATGTGTACCCAAATTGGCACCACGGTCACTTTAAAAATGTTATAGAAATTTCTGAAATTTTAGTTTATCAATAAGGTAAACATATATTGAATAATATCAAAAACTTTGACGTAAGTTGCAAAAAATTAAGTGTTCCCAAATTGGCACAGCGGGCGTAAATGGGTTAAATTAAATTTCGTCGCCTCGAAAATGATTTTTTTGATATGTCATAGTGGAACTTTTCTTCCTCATACTAAAAAAGCTTTGATTAATTGATGGCACGATATCAATTAATTTTTGTCCTTATAAATCGACCTACTCTAATATATATCTAAAGAACGGTACTTATATAAGTTTCTTTTCTTATCGCACCATGGTAAAGGTTATATAAGATTCGGCAAAGCCAAATCTTAACCTAATACGTTATTTTATGTCCTGCCAGTGCCAGACAAAAATTTTCTTCATCATGGTAATGTAATGTCAGAACATCAAGAAGCTACTTATTTTCTTTCTCAAAAAACAATTTCAAGCTCATTGCTCCACAAAAAATTAAAATCAATCGTTTAGTTCATCAAAAAATTTTTCACTGGGATTCCTATCCCGGGATATTTCAAGCTAACGTATGGGGAATGAAATACGAACAACTCCAACTCTGTTGTTAAAAAAGGACCCATGCCACTTACAAAAAATATATATACGGGTTATTGAACTGTGCCATCTAGTTATTAAAAAAAAAAAAACTTACATTGCTATGACCAGTTAATAATTAGTTTGAAAAATGTCACTAAACAAGCTGAATCGTCACAAACTAATTTGTAAATTTTATGGAGAAAATCTAAACAAAATTTAAAGTGAAAATTTTATTCATTTTAAAGACATGGGTTAAAAAAAAACGTTTATCTACAGGACAATAAGCTAAAAATTCATTCAAGAAAATGTAGATCAGGTCGGAAATGTAGTTTGCACGACTCTAAAGTTCGGCCAAAACTTAAATCTGAAACAGTAGATTGCAGTGCAAAGTCCAAATTGCTAAGAAATATGATTGCGATAAAAACACAATAAAAAAAATATGTAGAATCCATTCGACTCCAGAAAAAAAATTAAAAACAGGTACCCAGCAAAAACTTGGTAATGACTTGCAATTACTGAACAACTTACTTTTCAATGCCTACTTCATACCATCTGCATTACATAGAAGTAGTTTAGTAATGGCTGGCGTATAATCTGATACATAAGTACTTGATAATGAGTTGATTAACGAAATTTATAATTAATTCATAATAAAACGCATCTTAAGTTTTGTTTATTCAAATCTAATACAAACTGATTTTATTTTTACTAAATTGAAACAATTTTTAATAAATTTGAATATGAAAAATTTAAATACCTAATTGATTTTGATATAATTTTAATATTAAAAACATGATTAAAAACTTGGTATTGTGGTCTAAACCAAACGATATCGTCTAGGTGATATAAATTATAACATATGATATCGATATTGTGTCATTAACTTAATGACTTACTTAACTCCCTATTTGTAAGCGAATGTGGTTAAAACTTACATTGCAAAGTAATGAGTTAAAAAGCTAATATAACCCCTCTTCACTACTTATACATTGGCATTTTAACTCATTATTTTAACACAGTGATGTCATTGGAGGCAAGTACTTACCACCCTCGCTTACAAATAGGGAGATAAATAAGTCATTACCACATTCGCTTACAAATAGGGACTTAAATAACTTATTACTCCGATGTCACCAAAATTACAACTAACATGTAGGGTTATTCATTGGACGAATACTTTCAATAAAGTAAAAAAAAATTTTTTTTTATTATTTTTTTAATTATTTTTTTTTCTATTTTTTCTTATTTTATTTTTTTTTTCTATTTTTTCTTATTTTATTTTACTTATTTTATTTTTTATTTTTTTTTTTTCTGTCTCTGGCAGGATTCGATCGCGCAACCGCGGTGCTGATAGACTAGCTCACTACCAGCTTGTCTACTGGGGCAGTGTAGTTTTTGTATAAAAAAACTATATTTTTTACTCAATTAAGAGCGCTAATCAACTCATACACAAGTACTTAGGTATCAGATTATATGTCAGCCATTACTAAACTACTTCTATGTAATGCAGATGGTATGAAGTAGTCATTGAAAAGTAAGTTGTTCAGTAATGGCAAGTCATTACCAAGTTTTTGCTGGGTATGTGATGGAAAACGATTTTAAGAACATTACGATTTGAAATCGATAGTGTCTCTTTCAGTTACTATAAAAATTGATTTCTAATACATTTTCTTGTTTAACTGTCTAGATTCTTTTAAATTTTATATTATAAAAGTTAATTGAACTCAATTGAAGAAAAAATAAAGACTATAATTCAGAAATGGATTTTAAAATCGCTTGAAATTAACAACCCTTTTAAAAATCTTGCAAATAATCCAATTTTTTTTACAAGATGTTCTTAAAGTCAATAAACTTTGATTTGATGTACTTTGTCGTGTCTTTTAGATTTAAAATTAACGTTCAACAAGCTTCCAAGCGGAAGCTAATGATTATTATTATTTTTTTTTTGTTATACTCACAAGCAAGCATGAACGATTAAAGGTATCACAATGGTATGAATATATCGGATAAATAAACAGTGTAAGCTAAAAACTGAGGCGTTAAGTTACAAATCGTTACCTTAATATAAAAAGGCCCCAACTCATTATTTTTGGAAATCCGTTTTTTTATTGATTCTTGTAGAATGGTTGCTAATACACATTCTATTAAAATTTCAAGCAAATTAGATTAAAAATAAAGAAGTTATAAGCAGAACATCATATTATCATATCAGAACACCATATTATCATTTATTCCGACGGCTGTTTTTACCAGAACCGAAACAGTACGTTAGCCAATGCTTTATATATACTATAAAAATTACAAATATATACATATGTATTTCAATCTGAATTCCTCGTTAAATTTTAATAAATATGTTTTTTGACAATGTTTGTGTAGCTATATTATTTCAGCTTTTATTAAGTTTTTTCCTTCTCCTGTAAAAAGTGTTTTTGATGAGTTGGGGCCTTTTTATATTAAGGTAACGAAATATTTATTTAAAGTCTAAGACAAAATAGAAAAAAAAAAACATACAAACTATTAAAATGTAAACAAGGGGTTTAAAGCAGAAACATTTGCAAAGGGATCATTAGGTAAACTTCACAATAGATAGTAAATTAAATAAAAAAAGTATTTTATAATCAACGACCCAAATAAAAATCTGAACTTTGTAATTTTTTATTAAAAGCTATTATTTTGAGCCATAACAAAGATACATTTTATTTTATATAATTTTTTTTTTTATTATTTCCATTTTCACAAAGGCCCATAAATTTTCCAAATATTCTAATATTTTATTATAATTTTTTTTCTTTTGTTTGTGAATTTAGTGCCATTATTTGTTATGCCTACATTTTGGGGTTTGGTTTATTATTTTATGTTGTTTGCCACGTTTTTGAACTTAAAGGGTCATAAGCGTGCCCATAGAATTAATAATTTATGCTTTACAAATATTATTTTTTTTTATAAAATGTTATAGTTTTTTTTTTCTATTAAAACAACACATTTACAGTTTGAATTGAAGCGATTTTTTTTTTATTAATTTTCTTGATTTGTACTTTAAAAAAGAGCAAAAGAAAAATGCAAAATAATTGAGAAAAATTTGCAAAGAAAACAAAAGACTTAACAAGAAACTTGAAACGGGCATGCAAATATTTGCTTGTAGAAAAACGCACTTTATAGAGGTATTAAAGAAGTTTTCTTTTATTTAATTTTGCTAAAACTTACAGTTAGTTTTCTTATTTATAGAAAATTTTGCAAAATTTGTTATTTCTTAGGATATTTATTAAAAAATTTTTTATATAATAAGAAATTTGTCAAATATTTTGCTGTTTAACAGAAAAATTTTCTAAAAATTAGTATTTTTACAAATTTGTTATTTTAGAGGAAATTTTTCTGAAAATTGGTTTTATTGAAAATTTTTCCAAAATTTTGCCAATTTAACGGAAATTTTTCTACAAGTTTGTTTGATAATATTCTAAAAATTGGCTATTTTATAGGAAAATTTTTAAAAACATTTGCTATATTATAAAAATTTGCTATTTTGTAATAAATTTATCTTTGCTATTTTATAGGAAAATTCTCTAAAAATTTGCTACCTTATAGGAAATATTTTTATTAATTTAATAATATTTCTAATATTTCTTAAAAACTTGTTATTTTATAAAAATTTTATCTTAAATTTTGGTATTTCATAGAAAAGTTTTTTTTTTTAAAAATTTTGCTCATTTATAAGACATTTTATAGAAAAATGTTCTAAAAATTTGCTACCTTATAGGAAATATTTTAATAAATTTAATAATATTTCTAAAAACTTGCTAAATTTATCTTAAATTTTGCTATTTCATAGAAAAGTTTTTTAAAAAAAAATATTTCTCATTTATAAGACATTTTATAGAAAAGTGTTCTAAAAATTGGCTGTTTATAAGAAATTTATCTAAAACTTTTCTATTTTATAGGAACTTGTTCCACAAATTTGCTATTTTGTACGAAGTTTTTCGCAAAATTTGCTATTTTGTAGGAAAATTTACTAGAATGTTGTTATTTTATAGAACGTTTTTCCGCATACACCGCGACGCAAATTGAAACAACGCAGGGTTTCAGTGTTACAAAAATACTTCTTTTTCAAAAGAAAATTAAAAAAAGTAAACATTTAAAAAACAAAAATAATATAAAATATTATTTCATACATACAAAAAAAAAAAAAAAAAAAACAAATTCAATTAAAACAAAATATGCATTGTGTATTTAATAATAAATTTATCTAAAATGTTGCTATTTGATGGGAAATTTTTTTAAAAATTTGATACTTTATAGGAAAGGGTTTTACAAATTAGTTATTTTAAAGAAAATGTTTTAAAAAATTTGCTGTTTTAAAGAAAATTTATCTAAAATTTTGCTATTTTTTTAGATAAAAATATTAATAATTCGCTGTTTTATAAGAATTTTTTTTAAAGAAATTTTGCACCAAGTTTTTTTTTTATAAGAAAATTTTCAAAAAATTTTTTATTTCTTAGCCATTTTTTAAATTTGAACATTTTTCAAAAACTTTATTATTGGAAAATTTTCAAAAAATTTGCTTTATTATTGGAAATTTTTTTTATAAAATATTGTTATTTTTCAGAAAAATTTTCTAAAAATTTTTTATTTCACTTGATTAAACGTTTAATTCACTTGACAAAATTTTTAATTAAAACTGATTTTATTTTTGATAATGCTTTTACTGGTGCAATAGGAAATTGTTTTAAAAAAAGTATTGTATACGAATAAAATAAAACAAGTTTTTAAACAAAATTCTTTTTTTTACAAAATTTGAAAGAGGATGCTTGTTTTAAGAAGATTTTAAAAAATTTTACTACATTTTACCAGGTTAAAGCACAATAAATCCCCTCAAAGTAGTAAAAACTCAACTAAAATTCGTTTAAGCTTAGCGTAACTTAAAGAGAGTCCTAATTTATTTATACCAGCTGTTCTCTTAAAAGTTTTTTTTTTATAGCAATTTCTCTTCTTTTCGCTTTAAAAATAATAAAAGCCGGCAATAATTAGTACAAAACAAGTTTATTTTATTTAAGCCGGTCTTTTTTTTTTTAACAATAAAGAGTTCATTTTACCATCAAGAAGTAACAAGTAAAAAAGTCTCTCTAATTTACTCTTATTTAAAATCTTAAAGAAAGATCATAACTAAAACTAAAAGTCAAATTTATTTTCTCTGACTAAAAACATTTTTCTTTTTTGTTAAGATTTCTTTCTAAAACACAAGTTAGTTGTTGTTTTTAGTCAAATCTAAACTACAGAAAAAACCAGAGAAAAAAGCAAAAAAAAAAAATTAAGTTAATATGAAGCCTACATGCTACCGATCATTTAAAGACAATGTAATCAATCATGTTTTTTAAGATGGAGATAAAAATAAAATAAATGACTATATAAATGTTATTATAACTATAGACCAATTTCATGCGTTAAGTAAATATTATTAGTGGCTTTTGTTTTAAAAAGAGATGAGTTTTAAACGTAAGTGTTTTATTTGACTTAATAGAAAAATTAAGGAAGATATTGTTGTATGTATAAAGAAGTTGCAATATTCGAGTAACAATTAAGTTTTTAACGACAATTTTGTTAAGATATATAGATAGATATATGTTATTAAATGCGTGCAAATCGGTTAATTTCTTAACTTAATTAAAAAAAAAAATATTTTCGAAATTAGGGGCTGGATAATATAGTGATAAATTGGGATGCGATTTCCATGCAAATGCATGTTTTTTGTTGATAGTCTAAACACGATTTTGACCAATTATCTTTCCGAATCACTGAATTTGCACATTTTGGTGAAAATGCATATTTTTGCATATTTACGTCTTAAATTCATATTTTTGCATATTTTGATGGATTTTTTTTTAATTTCCATATTATAAAAAAAGTTCTTAAAAAAATTCTTAAATACACAAAAAGACAATAAAAAAAATTTTAAAATCAATAAATAAATAATAAATTTGGACAAAGGATCCTTATATTTTCGACCGATGCAGCACCTGACATGGTTAAGGCTTCCAATGAGTTAAAAATATTTTATCCAAAACAGTTACAAGGTACTTGCTTGGTACATGGGTATACCGTGTTGCAGAGGAAATTAAGAGCCAATTCGATAACATTGGAATTTTTAGTGAAATGTATTCCACCGCAGCAAGTAGTAACAACCCTGGTTAGATGCTTCAGAATTCTATTAAAAAAAACATTGAGTAATTTAAGAAGGTTAGAAGAAGAGCTTGTTGATACCGATTATTATGCAATTAAAAAAGTAAAAGAAATATTAAATTTACATATGCTACATCAGAAGTCAATTAGCATTTCGTTAGCTAAAATGCAAAAAGGCGTAAATAAAAAAAAATTCAAACTCGAGTTTTTGATTGATTATTATGAAGGCCATTACATGTCTTGACAAAATTGTATACTTCTGCAAACAAAAATTACGCTTTTATTAACAAAAAACAAAGGGACGTAACTAAAGGGTGGTTAAATTTTAAGGGCCGATGTTGATTTTGAATAAAACACAAACTATTTAGGAAATTATTGTAATTTTATTTTATTATGATATATTGATATTACTCGATTATGTATGGAACAAAATATCGGCCAGATGGGCGCCTCGACCACGGCGGCACACCTCCATCCGATGGTCCAAATTTTCGATGACCCTGAGGCATAATGGAGGTTCTATGCCGTTAATGTGCCGAATTATCTCATCCTTTAGCTCTTGAATTGTTGCTGGCTTATCGACGTACACCTTTTCTTTCAAATAACCCCAAAGAAAAAGTCCAACGGTGTCAAATCACATGATCTTGGCGGCCAATTGACATCGCCATTACGTGAGATAACACGGCCATTGAATTTGTTGCGCAAAAGAGCCATTGTTTCGTTAGCTGTGTGGCAAGTGGCACCGTCCTACTGAAACCACATATCGTCCACATCCATATCTTCCAATTCGGGCCATAAAAAGTTCGTTATCATCTCACGATAGCGAACACCATTCACAGTAACTGCCTGACCGGCCTCATTTTGGAAAAAATACGGCCCGATGATGCCGCCAGCCCATAAACCGCACCAAACAGTCACTCTTTGTGGGTGCATTGGTTTTTCGACAATCACTCTTGGATTATTATTCGCCCAAATGCGGAAATTCTGCTTATCGACAAATCCACTGAGGTGAAAATGTGCCTCATCACTGAAGATGATTTTTTTCGAAATTGATCATCCATTTTCATAATAAGTCTGGATAACTTTAACACGTTGTTGATTGTGTATCTCTCCATGGTTCAAATTGAGTAAGTCTAAAATAGAGAAATGTCAAATAAAATTCGGAAAAAAACTTGGCGTTTAGGTGTGGTTCACATTCAACATCGGCCCTTACAATTTAACCACCCTTTACAAGTATGTTTATTTTATAAATACAAAACCACGTAATTACACATTTTTTTCTAACAAAATATAATGAAATAGTTTTCCTGGAAAATTATTTGAAGAATTCCATGGACGACTTATCAATGCATGTTTTTCTGACATGTTTAAAGTTTTCATTTTATAAAGTTTTTTGCTTCTCCTGTAAAATTATATTTTTGTTAGTTACGCCTTTTTGCATTTTAGCTAACGATTTGTATTTTCCAATTACAGATATATTGGTGAAACAATAACTAAATAGGAGGGATTTAGTTCAAGTCAAATAAATTTATATTGCAAAAAGTAAAGTTAACAATGTGGAAGGAAGAATAGCCCGACAAATTCAAAAAATCCAAAACGTTTTGCAAAAAAAAATTTAGAACTTCAACAAATTAAATATTTTTGGTCTGATCTGGAATCAAAGTGGGATCTGAAAATAAATTTTTTTTTAAAATGCATTGGCATTCTTTAAGTACAAGACAAAGTTTTACTTTTAATATAACGGTACTTATTTATTTAAACAAGCCAAAATCTAAATTAGTTATTTAAGTTTTTTAAATATATTGATATAACAATAGACTGCATTTTTTATATTTTTGTTTTTGGTAAAATTAAAAACCGATTTTTATGGAAATTTTTAAAGTTTTTAGTGCATATTTTTTATTTTTTTAGTGCATATTTTGGATTTCTTAGTGTATATTTTAAGCGCATATTTTCGATTTCTTAGTGCATTAAAATCTCATCCCTAGGGATAAAGTTTGTTTCATTTACTCTTTAAATATAAATTGAAAATCGAAACGACACAATTCGGGTTTAGGTCCTTACAAGTCACTTTGCTATTATAAAAAAATAGAATCTATAATACCCATCATCTTCTGCTGTCTAATAATGCAATGCGATATCATGATAAGAGCGAGAAGCAGGGCAGTGGAGTAGGAGGTGAGGTTTCTGTATCGGAGTCAGAGTCGAGGTACCTACAAAAACTCGCGACTCCGACTCCAAAATTTTTCGGCATAAAAAATTCAAAAAATTTTCTATTTTTTTTCCAAAATAAAAATTATTTGAAATTGGCGACGCAATATTTAAAATATCGATTTGAAATTTTTACAGAATCATTTTCTTGCTGTATTTAACCATTTAAAAGGTACTGCATTTAAAAAAAAAAGGTTTTAAAGTCAAATAAGGATCAGTCTCAAAACCGTTCAGCAGCAATGTAAGAGTAGGAGTCGGAGTTGGAGTCGGAGTTAGACTTAAAACATTTCAGCAGTTGGTAAATTAATGGACCGATTTGGCATATTTTAAATACCAAAATAGTTTGGCAAAGTTTTCCAAACCCCCTTTTTCGGTATGATATTTGTATGAACGTTAAGGCAAATAATATGCCACCCGAATCGAATAGTACCAAATGAATCTGGGTTCCAAAAATAAGTTTTCACAAATTTTTAACGTCCACAGCGATGTAGGGATCATCTTAAAGCTATTTCACCATCTGGTGTTACATCCTCTGGGAAAATCAGGCGCAGTCAATACCAATACCTCTTGCGATCGCGGCTGCTCATAGATCATATTTGGTACCACCCCGGTCCTATTTGGAGCATCCGGTGGCACGTTTACGACACCGGAATGACTATTCATTCAGGCCTCTGTTAGTAAGCTTTGTGTGGGAGATGCTCTCTGCCTCTCAGGATGATTGTTTCGCTTTTGCGTTTAACAGATACTTTCGGGGATTACGTGGGAGTTGTTACTTACTACCCAAAGTCGTGGGAGGAGATATCCTGAAAATCCAGCTGAGTGGCGGATCTTTTACCACTTGTAAAAGATTTTAGGTTGAGGGAGGATTATCCTAAGTGTTGTTGATACTCAATAGATGCTGCTAGCATTTTTCCAAAAGCAGCGAAGGAAAGATAGTTACTAAGCAAGGAGCACTAACACGCAAAATCTATTTCAACAAATTCCAACTAGAAAAATTAAGAACGTAAAGTCAGTGATGCAAATTGTTGGGGCACTAAGAGTCTGAAGACATTTAAAAGATGGACTCGCAGAATTCCAATATTAAGGGTATTTCTTAAGCCGTTTAGAACTAACGAAAGGGTTAACTGTCAAACGAACTCTCTTATTGAGCTCACTTTTTGACATTTATGGTCAGTGCACTCTGGCAAATCACCAAGAAACGATTCACGCTTGAACAACGCTTCAAAGTTCTTCAAATTTATTTTAAAAATCAGTCCTCGATTCATGTTATTTAAAGACGCAAAATTTAGTTTAGTCATGAGGCTAATTTTTTGCTTAGCGGATTTGTTAATAAACAAAATTGCGGCATATGGTGTGAGAAAAATCAATTTCAGACCCTACAGACTATTTTTCATATAGAAAATTGCACCGTTTGTTGCAGTTTCCACGATGGTGGCATCAACGGACTTTATTCCTTCAAAAATTATTCCTTAGAGACAAACTTTGCCTCTGTTATTCTTGATGTACGGCTAGCAGTGCTTAAATTAGTATGCCTTTGATTTTTAAAAAAAAAATTTTTTGGAGTAAAATTAAAATTTTTGTGTAACTTTTTACAATTTTAAGTTCTATCGGGCTTAAAAATATACCCTTTAGTATAACTTTATATATAAAAAAGAAATAATCTGCTCTATTATTTATATTTACATCAGTCATGCATGATGTAAGATTCTTATAGTTCTGAACAAGCCGAACCTTTATTTAAAAGACTTAAAACAAATACACGTAGGCCACCAAGTTATTGAAAAGAGTTTATTTCTTATTAGCAAAACTCTCTTAATTATAAAAATGAAATATTCTCTTTGTGAGTTGGCTGACATCATCGATGAAAACTTATTTAATGCCTGGCTCATACAGCCAACGTTTTTAGTACAGCGTTGGCGGGCATAAAAGACGGATTTAAAGGCAACTAGACACGGTTAACTGCAAGAAAATATTGCAAAAATATTAAAAAAGAAGTTTGAAAAAAGTTAATTAAAAGGAAATACAACACACGTTTTGTATAAATCAGAAAAAAAACAACAACACAAAAGCATAAAAAGAAACAGATTTAAACAAAAGTGAATGTAAAACGGTAGACTTTAAAAGATTTTTATTTAAAAGTTATTAAGGATCACTAAAAACAATAATTAAAATAACAACTAATTATTGATAATAAGACAAAACAATAAAAAAGTAATAACAATTTAAAAATTTTAAAGATAAATTAATAAAAAAGCATTTTAAGTGAGAAAGAAAAGAATTATAGAAAATTGTAAAAGAAATAAAAGTTTGCAAAAAATCGTTTTTAAAGTGTATAACACTTTAGACGAGATCTCAACCAGAACCAGTCTAAACAAAAGCACAAATGATGTCAGTTGTGGCTGCAGTGTGGAAGCATCATCATTATCGTCGTCACCATTACCACAGCTCTGAAACCACACTAGGCATACAAATCCAAAAATAATAACAACAAAAAATTTTTCAATAAACACCGACTTTTATTTTGAACAAAAAAAAGTTATAAAAAGTTAAAACAAAAACAACCTGACAGTTGGTGTAAAAAATTAAACGAAAAAAGTGTTTAAGCTTGAATTGCAATAAAGAAAAAAGCGTTAAAGCTTAAACCTGAAAGTCGTAAAGAATTAATAACGAAAAAAATCTAGTTATTTTTTAGCATGAAAGCAAATAAAATTTGTAAAAATAAAATCAAACAAAACAAGTAATTAAATTTAAATCGAAATAATTAAAAAAAAGTACGTATGTAAAATAGTGAATGTTCGCAAATTTATTAAGACAAAATTGAGTTTGTTTTTTGGTTTCTAATAAAATTTTATTGACTGGCCAAAATTAAGTTCAGTTTCCGGCAAAAAAAAAGAGAAAAATATCAAAAACAAGTTGATTTTGCTTTTAAATCTGCTGATTGCTTAAAGGTAAGCTTTTGTTTTTTTTTTCTTTAAGTAGACAGTCTAAAACTTGAAATTTTTATAAAACTGTTTTTTTTTTAAAGAATTACTTAAACAGCTGTTAAATTTGTAAATTTTTTGCCTTTGCAAAATTAATTTTGTTTTAAGGGCTCATGTTTTAAACATTTTAATTTATTAGTTATTAGCTAAAATAACTGACATTTGATTGATTTAAACTGTGTTTAAAAATTAATTATAAAAAAAAACTAAATTTACGCATAGATTTAGTAATGAAAGATATTAATGTATTGTTTTAGTTTTAAATTTTAAATAGACAGTCGCTATAAAATATCTAGAATGTTTATTATTGGATTTTTAAGCCAAGACTTTGAAGTTTGTAGGCGAAAGGCGTAAAAAGCCTTATCTAATTGGTTGGTTGGTTAACGTAGCTGCCTGTAAAGAAACAAAGAAGCAATCAAGAAGAGTCTCTCTTTTACAAGACCACATCACTTAATAGGTTATAATAATTAAGGTATACGACTAGAAAAAGTCAAAAAAGTTACTACTACTTTAATCATGTCATGTTTAAGAATCTCTTATCATGTCATCTAAGCTGATCATTGAAACTTCCGATAAGTCACCCATTAAATATATGCTTGCCTATTTACTTGTATAGAGTCAAGTGAAGTCCTGGACATTAACAAAAAAGATAAGAAAATGTCTTTGGCTTAATTTACCCTACAAGCTTGACTACCCTTTACCTATATTTTATGCCTGATTCTCTAAGTAAAAAATTTATAACAACCAAGTTTTAGTGAACAGAAAAAAATAAAAATTTATTTCAATTAAAAAATTTGTTATATTAATACAAAAAAAAAAATTAATTTAATTTGCACCAGTAAACAAATTAATATTATCAATTGAACGTTTAATTCACTTGGTTAAACGTTTTATTTACTTTATTAAACCTTTAATTCACTTAATTAAATTTTTTATTAAAACTGATTTTATTTTTGATTAATGCATTAATTAGTGAACAATTTTGGAGAATTTTTTCTGTGTAACAAAACGGCTGCTGATTTAGCTCGAAATTCTAATACATGAAACTTACACGTAAACATCTTTATAGATATATACATATTTTTCGATCGTCCAGGGCTGTAAGGATAGACTTGGTGCCAACAAAAGTGTACACATATATTGGGTTCGCGGTCACCAGGGCGTAGAAGGTAACGAGGTGGCAGACGAATTAACGAATCGTGGGGTTCAATTACCGTACAACAGAGTAATAAAAATTCCAATTCCAATTCGAAATATTAAGGGAGATACAGACTCTACTACACAGAAGAAATCAGAGGCGGTTTGGGGAACACCGAAACGTGCAAGGTATCTAGAGTTATGTGGGGACCCTTAACTTCTTCTGTCGCTACCGAGTAGAGACTGCAGTCTTCTGGTAGGTTTACTGTTGGACGGCAGAATACGCCAAAAAGGGCAGGGAAACTGACTAGCGACAATTGTAGATTCTGTGGTGTACCAGGGGAGAAAGATACGGTGGAGCACATACTCTGCTATCGTCCGCCACTCATACGCTCTAGAGCAAACTGTATGGGAAATCATTACTTCCGAGATCTAGGGAAAATTTCTGGAATTAAACTATTAAGGCTCCTAGCATTCACCAAGAGGGTGTGGAGTACTTTAGGTATCATCACATCGAACTAACCTTTTCAATTGAGGATCATTGTACATCGTGGTAACGCTAGAAACCAACACGGTCTACGGAGCCTTTATCAGCGGCTACTTAACCTCACTTAACCTAACCTGAAATAAGTTTTGGGTAAAATTACTAAATGTTACTAAATAGTTTAATTTTAATAAAAAAAAAAAAAAAACATCTAAAATTGCCATTTATGTCCGTACACAGAAAAACCAACTTCAATTAATATATTAGTTAAAAAATTTTACTATTTATGAAATTCCGTACTGATTTGAGCTTTTGTTGCTGTTGAGTTTCATTTAATAGGTTTAATTGAAATGTGACCACCAGCAAAAGAGGGTTTATAAAACGTAAACACAAATCAAAATATTTTTTTTCAACAAACAAAGTTAATTGAAACAATTAAAAAGTTGTTTGAAAGTTTATGTGTATGTTTTCATATTTGCAAAATTATAATTTTTATTTTCAATTAAGGAAAATTAATTGGAACAATGAAAAAAATTGTTTGAAACAGCATTACTTGATTTACTGTCTGTTTTTAGAAAACGTAAACAAGTGAGTGAGTGAGAAATTATATTGAAAACAAAAACAAATTTTCGTTTTTTATTGTTGTTTCCAATATAATTTCTCACTCACTCACTTGTTTACGTTTTCTAAAAACAGGCAGTTAATTGAAAAAATTTTTGTGAACATTTTTTCTGTGTATGTAGTAATTTTATTGATTGTGGCAGATTCTAAAATGAGTATATGGACATAATTCAATTACGTTTCCATCTATTCTATGCAGATTCCACATATTTATTGATTCCTCATCAAATATACGGTTAGGGCTCCACATCAATTTAATCATCTTTATTTGTAACTTTTCCACCATGATCACCCTCTAAAGAATTATTTCCTTTTTCCAAAAATTGCCTTTTCCAGAATCCTCGCTCGCAGTATCTGCGATAAAACTACGTTGGAGTTCATAAAAGTCTAAATAATATCCTTTTAAGGAGAAGTTTTGTACGCGCTAGATGCAGCGGTCACATGTACGAACTCTTATTTAAACATTTATTTCATTAAATGATCTAATTAAATAAGGCAATTAAAACGTTTTCTTTTTTTATTTGAATTAAAAGTTCTCCACCTCTAAATAAAAAACTCTTGATACTTTTGTGATTTAGTGTCTCCTCTGACTCTTTATAATTTTAGTATGCTGGTACTAGCGTTGCTTTTAAGATGAAATTCCTATGAAGTCACAAAAAAGGTCCCTTTCCAATTTTAAGGGATTTTATGAGAAAGATTTCGAAAAATTTTCCCATCACCATATATTCAAGATGTATTGACGTGAAAGATAATTTTTGGTAAGGATTATAGTAGAGCTGTGCACCTCTGAAGTCAAGCTTTAAATAACGAGTACTCTTTGGGAACATTTTCCCACAAATAAGATTTGTCAACGCTGATTTTTAAAGATCATTTGTATGGGGCTGGTAAAAATCCGAGACTTATTTTTACGAATTTCAGCAGAGTTTTATATTAATCAAGGGGATCTGTAAGTCGATTCAAGGTAAAAAAATTGTGTTATATGTTATATTATTACTTTATCTTCTTGGCTGTTTGGTATTTGATAAATACCTCAATATTTTTTAAGATACGTGTACTACTTTTTTTACTTTCAATTCTCATATTTTCAATACCAAAACTTCCAGCAATGGTGCTTTTAGCATTTATTCTTTTAATATATGCACTTATTATTATTATTATTATTATTATTATTATTATTATTATTATGCAGTTATTTCCATTATGTTGTCTTTTTAGTACTGGTTCTTATAATAACGATATTTATAGCAGTGATACTTGGTATATCTTCTCTTACAATTTCGGTTCTTGTACTTACAGTAGTGGTACTTAAAATACTAATTCTTTAAGTACTTACACTTTTGGAACTAGTAAGGTGGATTTATCCATTCGTTGCGAACAATGTTTTTGTCCGGAGAATAATTTTTTTTACTGAGAGCGTTCTGCAAAACGATTCACCCATTTCGGAAAGCTTGTCCGGAAAAACCAAGCGACCACACCGTTTACAGAAAAATGGTAGCACAACTAGCAAACTACTTATATTGATCTGTTTTCTAAAAGTGTGCTAGGACCCAATTATAATATGCCTAAGTTGGCTTAAGCAATTGTGCGAATACATGTGATTCATATGTGTCGAAAAATATTGAACTTTAGAAAACTTTTTAGCTAACTTTATGAAACTGGCATTTGCTTAAGCAAAGTGAGAAACAGATCGCTCTTTCCGTACGGAATAAAATATTTTTTGATTTTATTTTTGTTTTTTTAAATGCTTTTGAGAGGCTTTTTGTTAATTTTTGACAGTAGCTTAAGCCAGCTTATGAATAATATAGTTGGGCCTTTAAGGAGAACGAACGAAAAAAGGAAAGTGATTTTAATATTTTAAATTATATTTATATTTAATGTATTTAATTTTAAATTTAATTATTTTTTCCGCAAAAAACACTTGTTGTAATTTAAATGCAAAAACACTTTATGATGTTGCAGCTCAATTCAACTTTTATTAACAAATTGAAAAGAGTGGCATATAAGTTAATTTTGTTCTGAACAAGAATTAAAATTAAACTAATTCAAGAAAAAACCTGCCGAACAAAAAAATTTCTCTCTTTCCTAAAAGTAAGACGTCAAACTCAATAAGAAAACATTTTCTTCGGATAAAAATTTTTTTTGAGTGCCAATATGCCGATACTTACAATACTAGTCTTTAACGTGCCTCCCTTACAGTAACGTTACTTGTACCTACATTCTTAAGGTACAGAGACTTATAGAACTAGTTCTCATACTATTGATATTTGCAGTACAAGATTCTTAAAGTAGTGATTAATGCTACAACAAGTTCCCAGTTTTTATTCCATAATTATACTTATTCTCGCCTCTTTACTATATATATATATAGAGAAATTATTTAATTTGTAATCTTTCGTAAATCAATCAACTGATTCTTATTAAAAATTACTTAAATGAAATAAAATTATTCTAAAATTTATCATTTCAGTTTGTTTTATTTCAAAGACATTTATAATATTTTAAATTCTCTTCTAATATATTAATAGCTTTTAATTATTGATAAAAAAAAACAAAAATCAATTTGCATAAAACTTTCCAAGAATACAAAAATCTAGCTGAACTTGGCTTAATTATAGTTAAATGAAACCTACACTGTTTGTATAATATTTTTCATAAACTTTTTTTTACGACATTTAAAGAAACACAAAAATTATCATATTTAAAAAAACATTTATTTAATAAGTTTTCTTTAGACATAGACACAGACTTTTTACAAACAATAATAAACAGCTTTAGGCCAAATGTATTTAACACCACGCAAAAATATATTTTTAAGAAAAAAAAAAAATCAAAACCTCAACCACATCTATCGTATAAGAAACATAAAGATGGCTTAATATAAAAAAGGCTTAACTCGATTTTTTTAAAAAATAGCTTTTTTGTTTATTCTGGTAGCTAATGCCACATGTATCGTGATTTAAAATCTTTAAGGGACTGTAGTACAACATTTGTTGGATATTTTTATTAAAAATTGGATTATAAATTTTTTTATCTAAAATTTTACGGATTTTATTAAGTTTTTTTTCTTCCCCTGTAAACAAACAAAAAAATCGAGTTAGGCCTTTTTTATATTAAGCCATCGATATGCCAAGTAAGAAACATTAAAATTATTATTTTTTTTATTTATTTAAAAAAAACTGCACTTCAACAACATCTTCAAATGCATACTTCTTTTTTTAAATTAATGATTTTTTTTCCAAATATTAAACTTAAAATGACGCCTTTGTTGGGGATTTTTTCCACATGTTTGCTAAATAAAAGTTTAGCTGTAGGCAGGCCTTGTTATTTTATTCATTCATTTATTTTAAATTATTTTAAAAACTGCATATAAACGAGAAATATTTTTTTGTATTTGTTAATTAATTAAAATAAAAATTTCAGTTTTTTTTTGTTTTAGTTTTATAAGAGCTAGTTAAATGTTTATTTTTGTATTTATTATTTGTGCTATTAGTAACGTTTTTTTTTTTTTTTTTTTTTTTTTAACAAAAGACTTAAGCTGCAAACTTGAAATCTCTGTGTTGTTTGCTGAAATTTTTTTTTATGTGTATTTGCATAAGTGTGCGTTGTTGTATTGAACTAGTTCACTGAAAAATGAGAGCAGAGGTGTTATAATTACTCTACTTGCAGTGATACATATTGTAGTTGTTGCTGATTGTTATAGATTGCAATTATTTTTTGTTCAACTAAATTTTTACTTTACTTATGTCAAAAGAAAAACAATAAAAAAAATACAAACAAGTAGTTAAATTTCCAAAAAAAATAAAAGTTGTTATTAGTTTTTTTTTATTTAAATATCGTTTTAGGATTTTTTCTATTTTTTTCTATTTTTTTTTTGCATTTTAAGTTTTTTTTCTGTTTTTACCTTGAGGTCTTAACACGGTGTGGGTCATAATATTTATCTCGATATAAATACAAATATATATTTTTGAAAGTTTTTTATTATTATATTACATAAATTATACAATAGGTTTGTTTTCGTACTAAATATTGAGATCCCAATAATACTGAAAGGCTGTTTGCCATATTTGTGTAAATGAATGCAGTTTTGACAAAATAAATTTCTTTTTCCTGTGGCAAAAATTCTCTTTTGCTTTATTGGGCAAATTGTTTAACACTCAGCTGTCAAAAAATCGACAATAATAAAAGAATGTTATTTATTTGATAGAATTTGGAAATCATTCACATGATTTTTAAGCACGATATTCAATGCGAATATTAAATCAGTTTTTAGACAATTTAAAAACATTAAATGCTGCCAGTTGCGATAGGCGACTGTGGTAGCATCCTTCGTATTTTCCGGCCAAGAACTGTTTCTTATCATACATTTTAGTAAAGAACAGGTCAACAGCTGTAGAAAAGATTTAAATGGATAACTGAGGATCTAAGCCGAAGGGTGGCCAACAATGCGTTTACCAACCATCCGCCGAATGTGAGCAGAACTAAAACAGCCAGGTACCAATTTGAATACATAGTCCGACAAGATTTTAATCTCGCTACTTGTTTGCGAGCTGGTTCTGCTATCTAACCCCCGCTGCTTTTTTTAAAAATGATACCACCATCATGTAAGTAGCAACATCACCTTGGGATAATTCTCCTTCAGGCCGAACTCTCCCATAAATGGTGAAAAATCAGCACTTTAGTGCGATTTTAAAGATGTCCCTTCTCGCGATTTTGTGTAGGAAAGCACAACAACTACAGGATCATAGAAATTCATTACTCTTACTGGTGCCTTGCCACCAGCCCAGATAGGTTTCAGATAGAGTCTCTGGTTGACCGCGATCGCAAGAGATTGTGAAGATCTGCAGAGTTCTTGGATTTTTACCGAGTGCCAGTTATTGACTGCACTTGATTTCCCGGGAGGATGTAACCCTAGATGATGATATATCTTTAAGATGATCCCTATAATTCCCCGGTGGGACAGAACAGGTTAACATCCATTATCGTCTGAAGTTTAGAGGCACAAGCAGCAGTCAGTTGGCCATACTGTTAGAAGGCAAACAAACGACATCATTAGAACTGCCATAAAATGGAACATAAAAGAAGCCGCAGCAGAACAGAAGCAGAAAAGGCTCAATCCGCACATGAAGTGGACAGACTAAGACTGAGGTAGCCAGCGGCAGAAAGAAAAAATAAATAAAAAGCAAATGCATTTTTAAAAAGGTTTCTTAAATTAGCCAATTTTTGATTTTGATTTTAAAAAGCCAATTTTTGAAATATGTAGTATTTTCAAAAAAAAAAATAAAAAAGTTTTTAAAACTTTCCTGCAAAAATTTAAGTTAAAAAAAATCTTGTATTAAAAATTCAAATTAAAAAATCCTATAAAATAGCAAATTTTTGAAAGAAAAAAAAAACTTACAAAATAGCACATTTTTTAAGGAAATTTAAGAAATTTGTATAAAAAATTAGCAAATTGTAAAAAATAGCCATGTGAGATTAATCGATTAATCAAAGAATATCAAGGTCAAACTTATGTTGAATCAATTATTCGGTTAGTCAGAATTTATAATCAAGTTTTTAAGTCTTGTTTCAACTAATCCAGAAATGATTAATTGATTAATCAAAAATTTGAGTATTTGAAATTTTGATTAATTGATTAATAGAATATGATTTGTTTGTTTTATAAGCTTTTATATACAAATGTTTGTAGATTCTGCACTTAGGTTACATGATTTTCATATTTGAGGCCTTTTTCATAAAAAATATTTCATGTTTATAACAGGTTAATAAAACGAATTTTTTATTAAAATTTTTTTAATTAACCTTTTGCAAAACTGAAATTATTTTTGTGAATAAAGCGGATAGTGTGCAATATGGCTGGGCCTGACATTAAACTTGCAAGGTTTTGAATGAAGCTTAAGTGGTATACGCTACCTTAATAATTTTTTTTGCCTAATTTTTTCTTTTTTTGTATTTTTCCAAATTTATAAATTTTTGAATAAAATTACATGGTTAAACTTGATTAGTTAAGATTTAAATTTTTTAATTAAACAGAAATATTTTTTAAATAATCAACATTTCGATTATTAAAAATTTTGATTAATCGATTATTTGGTCACCCCTAGTTAGAACCTTCAGAGATATAGACCGAGATCCTATTGTAAAATGGCCATAGCCCCAATTTCTATACCCAATTCCTTCTACACTGTACAGCAGTATTTGCTTCTTTCATGGATACTACACAGAAAAAATTATGCAAAATTTTTCACCAATTAAAGCATTAATTTAAAAAAAATCAGTTTTAATTAAAAATTTAATCAAGTAAATTAAACGTTTAATCAAGTGATTAAACGTTTAATTAATACTATTAACTGGTTTAATTGACACTATTAATTTGTTTACTGGTGCAAATTTAATTAATTTTTTAATTAATATCACAAATGTTTTAATTGAAATCAATTTTTATTTTTTTCTGTGTAGTCATCGATAGTGCAGATGCGTTTTAGAATTTGTGGTTTTAATTGCTTATCTAGTTGGACCTTCGGGTGGACAATTGTGTTGATCATATGGTGCACGGCTAAACTTCCGAACTAATTAATTAATTTCGAATTTCATCAGGAACATATCGAGCTCTTCCCGCAAAAAATGCTTAAGCGACAAAAACACAATTTTGAAGGAAAAGTGTTTTTCTTTTATTTTGTTTCATAAAAATTTAAGGTTATTGCTTAAGCTAAAACTGTTTTTGCTATAAAATCTTAACGGTACCTAAGATGATGCAAGTGTTGCCAATAAATTAATTTTTGAAAAAACGATAATTGAAAATGATGGCGCTTAAGCTGTTTTTGCATTAAGAGCTCGATAAAGTGTTTACACAAAATCATTATTCTTGTTTATTGCTGGCTAACAAATGTAGTGTTTGTCTTTGGCGTCGTCGGATTAGTTTTGGGTTCCACTAACTGGAACTAGTGCTGGGATACTATCGATATTTTCTACTATCGATATATATCGATAGTTCAGATTTCACTATCGATATATCGATATTACTATCGACTGAATGTTTATACTTAAGTAGGAAAACTTTAACTAGTTTTTTATCAGGCTACAGTTCGTTACTTTTATCATTTTATTGAACGTATGAGACGTATGTATGTACGCACCTTATTTTAGATGCCAGTTTTTTAAAATTGTGATGCTGTTAAGCACTTTACTGAAGGAACCAAAGTAACAGGGACTATAAGATATTTTATTGCAACTTTAGATAATGTTCTAAATTGGATTTGATACTCAACCCAAAAGGAAATCAATCTAGCGGACTTTTCCTCTAATGGTCGTTCATTGTTTTATTCCATGCTCGCAATTGCAATTGCATTTTTATTTGATTTTTTTTTACAACATCATAAAACTATCTGACATTTCAGTCCCTTCGGCATAAAGGCCTTAACTTAGTAGTAAAAAAAGTACAGCTAAGCAATCCATACCACCTGCCATTCTTGTTGTTTGTATTCATTGCTGTAATTCTGCGCGAATTAATAAATAGCAAGTAAAAACTTGTAGCAAAAAACTGTGTAAATAATCATAATATCGATATTGATATTTTTCCTATCGATATTTTCGATAGCTTAAGACTATCGATTGTTTCCCAGCACTAACTGGAACTGATGTGATTAAAAAAAAAAAAAAAAAAAAAATATTAAATAAATTATCTTATTTTAAAGTGGCAGATCCAAATCAGAATAGAATTGCCAAATTTAACAATTTCTAAGCAATATAAGCTCTTACAGAAATTTAGAACAAGTAAGAAAATCGGGTAAAGCGCGAATGTAGTAAATATATACATAGATGAGGTTCGTTCGACTTCAAGCGATTTCTGCATGCAGCATGTAGTTTTTCTTTAATTTGAGTCTTGGAGTCTGTTAAACCAACTATATTTTCGGTGTTTCTTTCAAGCTGCACAAATGAAATATAAAAAGTTTTTTGTCTCTCCTGTAAAATTTACTGAAAGGGAGTTACCAGGTTTGCATATTAAGCCGACGATATGTATTTCCCTAGCTTGCAATACAATTAATTTGGACTAAATTTAATTTAAATACTAACATAAGAGAATGATTTATCGGAACAAAAACTGTATCGTGGAAATAAAATTGTATGGGGTCTATGTGAAATTATGGATCAATTATCACCATTTTAAATAGGCTTGGTCAATGTAAAGCTGGGATCACACGATTGCCGCAATGCACCAATTTTCATACTTTTTAATAACCCAATCGTGTGACTGCACAATGAAATGGCCCATGTACCAATCGAGGACAATATTGTGCTTACTTTTACCAATAAAATGCAACTCTGGTGCGGCAATCGTGTGACCACTTGATATGCAACCGCGCGTCAATAAAAGTAACAATAATGTACCAATATTTATTGTGTTCTTGTGCGGCAATCAAACAACACAATACGCGCTAATATTTGCTTTTTTTTAAATAAATTTATTTAAAACGAATACATTTCATGGAAAATAAAAATTAAATTATATGAAAAACTATTATGTACATATGTATTTAATATGAATTGATATTTAAATAAAATTGTTGAAATTGGCCACAAAAATTTTAATAGAAATATCCTCCATTTCTTGATATATTCCAAAATAGAATTTTACTTTGTTTAGTTTTTAGAATTTCATATATTTTTCTTAAAAAATTTCAAAAAAAAAACTATTCATCAAAAATTTGTTTAAATATGTATATGATACATTTTCTTTTTTTTAATGAACAAACCAACTAAAAATTCCAAACAAATAAAAAATCTACCACAACAGCTGTTTTCGCTGTGGCACAAGTACGAACAATCGTGTGACTGTTCTGCGGCAATTATTGTACCCATTTCGCTTTGTACCAACTAGCGGCAATTACATTTGTAAAAAACAGGGCAATCGTGTGATTTCAGAATATTTGATTGGTGCAATTTTATTATTGTGCGTCAATAAAGCACAATCAAAATTGTGTCATATTGGTGCATTTGCGGCAATCGTGTGATCCCAGCTTAACAATTAAAATCCATGTAACAAATTTCATAAAATTGTCGCCAATTGCGACATTTACATGGACAGCCAGAAAGTAGGACGGACATTGTTAAATAAATTCAAAAGATATTCTGATTCGATCGGTATACTAAAATATGGGTCAAAGATTAATATTTTTAGGTATTATACATATCAGCACAAACGCATAATACCTCCTCGACTATGGTGGTTTGAGTAAAATTAACAAAAAAAAAATACCTTTTATAATTAAAAACAGCGTTTTCTCTCGTTCTTTTACTAAAAACTACAATTTTTTTTTACATAGACACTTTTGAATGTAAGCACTCTTTATATTGCACTGGTCGTCAAAAAAAAATCATTTTAAATAAAAATATATGAAATATCGAGAGTTTAAAGTGCTAAATTCAAATCTGTTTTCAGTTCTTTTTTCTTTCATGTCTAGTTTTTTATATGGGCTAGTGTTATATTTCGCCCGAAATAGGGCGGTCATGCTAACAAATTTTATCATAACTTGAAAACGATTTTAGTCAAAATACTTTTTTTCTTATTTTAATCCCGTGAAGCTCTACGCTTGTCTGCAGGAGACCAGAGTCTCTGATGGGAATCGAACACGCAACCTCCGCACTTATAGACTAGATCACTACCAACTAGGAATAAAATTTCGTTTAAGTCATCTAAATAACTTTTTGTTTTCTATTTTTAAGTATTTCGGAGTTATTAAAAATTGGTGGCGATAAATTTTTCTTTTCATGCAAAATAAGTCGATACCATTTTTTGTTTTGAAAAATTCATAAAAAAAACTTCTACGTGCAAAAGTTTTACATATTTCTCATTTATCAGTAAGCCATAAAATCTAGACGTGATAGAATAAATTTGTGAACAGATTTACGTCTTCTTTTTTTGTTTTTTTGCCGACCAGTGTTATTAGATTTACACAACGTTTGACCATTAAACGCCACATGTTTTAAAAATAAAATATTATGTATTTACATTTAACTTAAACATTTCCAATACAATTCCGAACATGTGTTTAAATAATTTGCTTATATTTATTCATTTCTTTGTTTAAATATTTATTTGTCATTAAAAATTCTGTATTTATGTTCATTTGATCATTATGCATAACTAATTATGTTTATGTTAAAATTATTTAAAAGTAAAATGTTATTAGTCATTTATTAGGATTTCCTCAAAAAAAAAAAAAAAAAAAAAAAAAAAAAAAAAAATAATGAAAAAAGTTTATCGTCGTCACTGTAATTAGCATTAACACGTTTTACATAATTATTTCTAAAATGGTGTGTAATAATAAACAAAAAGAAATTTTCCAAACATATATTATTATTTATCTAACTAGCTGTTGAGCCTGCCCCTGCCAGGCGAAAAGAAAAAGAAACCGCAAAAAAATTTGTTTCCAAAATCAAGAAGTTCTTTTTTTTCAAATAGGCGAATTTTATAACTCAAAGAAAAGTACAATAGCGGAGTTCAATATGAGTCTCGCAAAAGAGCACTCTGTCAATAATTTCCAAAAAAATTTTCTCACATGGATAAACAGATCTACGCTAGAATATGGCTTCGTTCTGCTAATTAATTGTTATATTTTGTTGTTAACACAAAGTTTATGCTGCTTCACACATACTTTTGCAAATAGTTAATTATGTGTGCTACCTACGATTGGTTTAAGCAAATAGCAAACTTTTTTTTATATACAAAATATCTTTATAATTCTTTTAATACGTTATAATGCTCATACCCTTATTTATATTTACATTGTTTCAAGTTCGGTCATTTAACTTCATTCAAAAGGATTTCGTTTTTCACCAGAAAAACAAAGAAATTTCAAGGCCAGCGAATAGAACAAAGAGCATCAATTCGGCTATTAAAACATTTTAAAGAAATATCAAAAAAAAACAACAAAAAACAATAAATAATAAAAAATGTTAAAGGTAGCAGAAAAACGTCTCATAAAAAAATTGTGTTCTCCGAATGGAATTAAACAGTTAAAATTCCATTATTTTTTTAAATTTATATGCATAAAAATATACAAAAATTAAAATTCTTTGAAAACATTCGTTTAAATGCGCATTTTGTACAAAAAAATTTTTATTTGCTTGTAAACAAAATTTTTATGAGCTCATAGATTTCGCACTTAATTTTTTAAAATTTTGGCTATAAATATTATAATTATTTTTTTAATGGTAATTATAATATTTGGAAACGTGCAATTTGCTTGTTTTTTTTTTGTGTGCACTAAGTCGAATTAAAGATCGTTTTTTTTAATAGAAAAAAAGTTTAATACGTGACTAGACATAGAACTTACACCCCGCCATGTGACAGTTGTAAACAACAAGTAAATACACAAACGAACAAACAAAACTAGACAAAAATTGCATAATTAATAAACTTGTAAATACTGAAATTAAAATAAAACAAATTTTTGTTTAATTAGGAGTTTAGAAAGAAAACTACCTTAAATTGGATTTTACAAAAAAAAAAAAAAAAAAAAAAAATTATTTCATTTTTAATTAAAAATAATAATTCAAAAATCTGTCTCAACTTCCCACTTGTGTCCTAGAAAGTAATTGTAAAACAACAAGATTACCTTAAAGTGGGTCTAGGTGAACTTATTAAGAAAATACTTGTGTGCATACTTAAATGAACATTAACTAGGGAGATCGATTATTCGACTTTTTTCAATATTCGAATGTTCCGAATAGCTGCTATTTTAAAAAAACCGGTTTTTGGTTAAGCATTTTAAAAATAACCGGTTAACCGCTTTCAATTCGAATACATAAAAATTCAAAAATCAGATTAGTTTTTGTTATAAAAAGTTAATTAGAATAAAAACAAAATAATTCATAGATATGACTTAAGGTTAGTTCAGACCTAACAAATATTTTTCAATAAAATCCAAAAAAAGCGTGACCAGTAAATTTATCAAACTTTAGCTTTATTTTTGACCATTTTAATTTATTTACTAAAATTTATTTCTAAGATGATAATTGTAAACTGTAATTTAGAAACTGTAAAATAATATTTGCTCTAGCCAAACGTCTTGCAAAAGCAAACAATTCTTTAAAAAAAACTAGTGGTTACGTGAAGAACGTCAAATATTTAATAGGTGTGAACAAAGCTTTAGAATTTTTGAAAAACTTCGGTTTGAAAAAATTATAGGAATTTAATAAATTTATTATTTAAAATATTCTCCCAAATTTATTTAAAATGAGTTTGTTGGTGGTTAAGCCTGTCTAAATCAATCAGTACAACTTCAACCATATTTTTGAAAAGTGGCAAACAAAACCTCTTAGCAAGTATTATATATTTGAAATTATTATGTTTTAGCATGATAGAAACGAATAGTTATATGAACATGCTTTTTGTATGAAATACAGTGCTGCCACTTTGTGGGTAATTACCCGAATTTGGTATAATTTTTACTGTCGTGGGTAGAGCGGGGTAATTGCTCTTAGCTGTAATCCAGGTGTAATTTAAAATTTTTACTTCAGATACCCAAATAAAATTAAGATTCGATATCAGTGCAGACAATTATTTCTCTTATGTCTCGGTGTCTTTTAAAGAAAAGTCTTCAATCATTAAATTTATATTTTCAAAAGTTCGATAATGAATGTCGCTAGATGGACTCATAGATTTGAATAAAGATGACTATCATAGTGATTTAGAACCTAAAGTCTATTGAAAAAAGTTATTCAAACCAAAAACTAGCCTGGGGTAGAAATGTTTCCAATATTCCAACATATTATTAATTTTGTTTTTATCTGGAAACTTTCAAATCCTTTAGTTTGAAGAATATTTAACGCCTCTAACAGTTGTAAAACTGAATTACGAAAATGACAATTGTATAAATCCCTGCAGGCATTTTTTTTACTAAATAAGGTATAAACGGTATTTTTAAGACCATGAAACTTAAAATGGTAGACAATCGTAGATTAATATACGGCATTACCAATTGAAATTGATTTCAAACAAATAGGCACCGCGCCTGTCCTTGACGAAATGCATTGCAAACGTCCAATTTTGTTTCCTTTTTCGAGCATTGCTGGCTGCATGTCACGAATAAAATGAACAATGCTGGCATCCGAGACGTCAATTGTTGCTGGCTTATCAGTACAAACCAGTGACGTTACAGTTCTACGGAAAAAAATCAAGGGGTGTTACATCGCACGGCCTTGAAGTTTAATTGACAGTTTATTTTTTCTAAATCAACCCATCGCCTTCATTTGTGAAAAAATAAGTTGCGTCATTTAAATCATGAAATCACCTAAAGTTGCGAAAATCGATGGCTGATTTTCAAAGTCAATGTGGATAATTTGGGGGCGTTGTTCAAGTATGAATCTATTCATGATGATGTGCCTGAGTAAAAAGTAAAAGCAGTATGACAGTTCGTATTATTGTATTATTGTATTAAAACTAATTTTTTAAAAAAAATTAAAATGATATTATGGACTTTAAATCGTTTCATTTTTAAAAACTATTTCCATTACATGTCTGCAAAATTATTTTTTCAGCGTTGTGGAAACTTAAATAAATGCTTTACTACAGTGAAATTATAATTTTAACTCGTTCAGTATTGACTGAGAGACGCCAACCGTTTTGCGGGGAGTCCCAAACTCCACTCTTTTTTCTATATTCCATAACCTTATGACCGTAAATTGAATTTAGATTGGTATAAATAATTTTTTTGCCGGTAAATTTTACCATAGTTTGTTATATTTCTTTAAAGCATTTCTTTCGATCATAAAGTCAACATCTCAGAGCCTTAGGAGAGGATTCTGTGCTCTTATCTTATCTTAATTGATCTTATTTTGGCTAAATTGCATTACTTTAGTACTAAGCTATTTGTTAAGAAGTCTGTCAAATTGGAAAAAGATTTTCCGTAATGTTGAATTCATTCATTCTGGCAGAATACTGCTGGTCTTTAATACGAGAAACTTGAATTTCAGGATACAAGAGGAAAGCAAGCATTAAATGAAGGTGAAGACTTTTCAAAACGAAATATTTTAAAAAAAAGAAGAATTTTTGAAAAATGGAAAAACTAGTTTTAAATATTTTTTAAAATCCTGAATCAATCGAAAACAGTTAAAAGGGGACGATGAGTGAAAACGGAGGTCATAATCGAAATTAGAATGTCTTTAATTTTTTCCCCGACTTGTGGGCTACATTGTGGAAATCGTTTTAAAATGTTCTATATAGTTTTTTTTTTATAAAATATTGTACGGCGGTTAGTATTTTAACTAATTTTTTTATTTTAGTAATTTAATTTTTGATCTTTTATTTTAATTAGCTTCATATGGACTTAGTTTAAACTTAAAAATTTAATTTATTACTACAGATTTCCCGTCATAAAACTAACTTCATAAACTTGAACTAAAGTTTTGTTAAAAATTCAAATGTTTCCTTTTCTAAATGTGTAAAAATGTTTATTAAAATTTGAAATTTTTAATTAACATCGGGTTATTAAATGAAAACAATAAAATCATTTATTTAAGGTCTTAAGTTTTGTAATTATTTTCATTCATTACTTATCAACATGAGTATTTTTTCCATATTATTATTAAACTTTGTTTATAGACAGTAGTTGTTTAGTTGGTGTAACAGCGAGTAGCAACAATAAAAGGTAATTTGATTATAAGGTCAATGCTAAAGAATTATGTTTACTATATGTTTACATTAAGGTTTGAAAAAATAGTTGTTAGTTTTGTATTAAATCTGTCAAAGAAGATACAAAATTTAAATTTTGCAAATAAAATCAAGTTTGTGTTTTAAGTCTTTTGTTTTGATAAACAGATGTCTCTATTATTAGTGAACCGATGAATGATGTTTGAACAATTTTAAAATAAAACAAGTAAAAGTGATATAATCGGCTAAGCCGAATCGTATATACCCTTTGCCATAGTACACGCAGAGAAACATCATGTTCAAATAAGTTTACCTCCAACAAAACTATTTTTAAAGAAAATTTATTTATTTTATTTATTTAAACAAATATGGTAACATTTTTATTATATAAATTTTAATATACAGTCAAATTACAATTTATAAAGCTTTCATACTTCAATATTTTCCAGGAATATTTTCTATGCACTGATAGTGCACTGATTAGAGTATCCAATTATTCGACTTTGGGTTTTGTTCGAGTAAGGAATTAATCGATTTTTGAATTTTAAAATTGCTCGATTAATCGAATAAAGATTTTAAATTGCTCGAATCACTCGAATAACTCGAAGAATTCAAACAATCCAATGGGAAAAACCAAACATCTCTATTTGAGCTCATACTTTTATTTATTAATAAACAGAAAAAGAGAGTTGCCAGCCAGTTATGAAACACTTTTTAAACCAATAAATTATTTCTTAAAATCGAGTGAAATTGAAATCGATGGAGATTCTCCGTTTAGATTTTTTAAAAATCACCGCTTTTTTCCTGATTTTAAGAGGAGTTGTGGTAAGGATAAGAATTAAATGTATACGCTAAAAGAATTTTTTTATAAACTTTTAGAACAGGACCTTTTTTTAAATTCGTTTAATTCCAATTACCCTCGTATGTATTCGGTTTCCAGAACATGGCTTATAACTTCTATATTTGTAATTCCCTGGAAATTTCCTTTATTTTCTTTATTATTTTAAAACTCTTGGTTAATTTATTTTTTAAAGTATTACTATTTCACGACAAAAATCAGACACTTTGTTTTCAAACAAGGACACTAAGGTTTTTAAAACGGGTCTAATGATATCTCAAATGTCAACATCCAGCCGATTAGAAGAAGTAAAAAAAAATTTACAGGTAACCCATAATCTGACAGTACATGGTTTACACATTTATAGCTACTGGGGAATTTTTTTTAAGAATTTGAAGTTTATGGTCAGCGTTTAAAAAAACTGCAGTCAAAGTAGAAATACTGCCATTCCTTCCATTATGCATTTCTCATTGGCCAAAAAAATTGTCGCTATTACTTCTGATTCATTAAATGTAAACAGTCGCTGTCAAACAATCTCAAAAAGCGAAAAGTTGTACACAAATTTTCGTTTTTTGTTCGTCAGTTTCTGGTTTCGACTGCAGTTCTTAAGCCCTGTTTATAATCATTAACATAATTTCTCACACATGCTCAAATCTAAAAATGGACAAAAATATGTTTAAAAGTATGAGTAATGAGGTTAGAAATCTAAGCAAAATATTTTTACATTAAAAAAGTAGAATTTTCTAAAAAATTAATTTTAATTGATTAATTGACATAAATTGTTCGAGTTATTCGTTATTCGAAACTGGCTATTTTGATTATTCGATCAAATAATGGCGGAAAAATTCCTCGATTAATCGATTGTATACTCTAGCACTAATATATGGACAGATACAAGATGGTCAACACGTGCTAATGCTATCTGCTCTTAAAAATGGTTTTTATTATATTTCCGACATCAATCAACCAGAAGAAACAAGAAATGAGGTATAAAGCCTGGCCAAGAAAATGGAAAAATGTTAAACCATTCTTCTGACAGAGAAATTAAATCCACTTCTGGGTACTATGAATAAGACACATATAAATTTACAGAGAAGTACTATTTCCTTTGACTTTTGCTCGGCTCCATGTGTTCTTCGGTCGTCCTCTTCCTCTACTGCCGTTAGAGTTCCCTTCTAAGGCATATCTTCTGATGCTTTCCGGGGTTTTTGCGAAAAGTATGGATTACCTTTTCCCCTTCTTTCTTTAAGTTTGAATAAGTGTTTCAAAGATAAAGACAAGGCTCATGGATGATAAACACTCATCAAAAAGTTAAGGATTATTGGTAAAAATTTGAAATTTATTTGTAAAATTAAAGCCAGTAGTGTTTTTTGCTCTTATCTCAGCCGTTTGTGAAGTGGTCTAGCTGAATTACAATAGGAAACTATTCCGAACTACAAGTGATACGAATATAAAACAACCTAGTCCCCATCATATCTGGGGTCTTTGAAAAACCCATTTCAACCGACACACAGATACTTTGACAGGCGAACATCATTAAAAAAAAAACGTTTCTACTTATAAGGACCCTGAATATACTATACATATAGTTATGAGGGTCAAGCTTCAAAGAATGTCAAAGAGTATTGTAGAATTTACAAACGGTTTGACAAACTTATATATACACTTTCCAACTGTGGTGAAGGGTATAACAACTGGATTTGAAAGAAAGATAATAATGAATAAATATTTGTAAAAAAAAAATAATTTAAATGACAATAGAAATGATCTGCTCTTTATTTTAAAGCAGTTTTTGCCTACAACAAATACTTTTCATTGCAAATTTGGGGAATATAAAACAACATAAAGTAGTCTTGAAAAAATTAATTGGGCACATGAAACCCTTTTGAAATTTTCAATTTTTTCTTTAAAATTTTTTAAAAAAGCAATTAATTTCTTTTGTTTTTGTATCACATTAAAAATAATTTTCTACAATAAGTAAAATTTTTTAATTTTAATACAGTTTCTTTTGTTTGTTTTATAACCTTTTCGTTTTTTTTTTTTTTTTTTTTTTAATAATAAGTAGTTATAAAATCATTGAATTCTAAAATAATGTTTTTATTTTTTGATGCACATGTTTCATATGAGAGATTTTCAGAAAACTTGTCTGACTATTTCAATGTGTATTGTAATTCTCTACCCATGAAATGGTTAAAAAAAAAATTAAACAAACATGATGTCTTACAACACTTACGTTGAACAACAAATTAAAATAAAAACGACTCCTAGCAAAAAAAAAAAACTCACATTTACACAGTTTGATCTTGATAACGGTTGTTAAGCAATTGTTGTTGCTGTTAGTTTTGTTATTACTTTGGCACCCTACATTGTAAATGGTACAATTTATTTATTATATTAAAATGTTGGTCACACAAATCTCTATTAAGGAATGACAAATATTTTCATATTTTAAATTTACTTGTAAACCTTAAAAGTCTTTGAACTTTCTAAGAATGAAATATTTAAGCTCGAGGTCATTGAATATTTATTTCTTTGAGATTCTTTAAAGAGAATGTCTAATTAAAAATTAGAACTTCTTAGTAAAATTTTATGAAAAAAGGCGGGTGTATTCAATTCGTTTGGGACCTATAAATCATCTCTAATTGTTTTTGTTTTTAGTATATAATTACCATAACACTAGAAAGCAAAAACACACATCATGGAAAACGGCACACTTCGGTGAATTTTCAAAACAATAAAAATACAAATGATACAAATAATGATAAGAAATAAAAAGCCCCCAATATGGTGGTGTTAAATTTTTAAATTAAAAGAAACAAAAAAAAAAAAAAATATGTTATTTATTTAATTAGATTTGTAATAGAAAAATTGTAAAAAGATATACAAAAAAAATATCTATCTATTTTTTTTTTTAATTTTTTAGTTTTCAATTTTTTTTGATATATTTTTTCATGAATTTTCTTTCTTTTTATTTGCAGGTGAGATCAAAATCTTTTTTTAAGAATCGCTAAAAACAAATTTACTGTAAGTTTGTATTTTATTTTTAATTATTAATGGCCGATTTCAAAAAGTTATTTAAGTATGAATTAATGTTTAAAATTCGGTTTTCATGTCAAATCAAAATAAAATTATAGGAAAAACTATATTTAAATATGAATTGATATTTGAATAAAATTGGTGAAATTGGTCATAAGAGTTACAAATTATATTTTTATAATATAGCCCGCAATTAGCGGGACTAGCTCACTTCTAACTAGTCTAGCGGGCCAACCGAAGGTCTGTTTTATTTTTTATTTATATACCCAGTAAAAACTTTGCCTACAAAATAATGTGTTGAGTAATCAGAAAAACATAAGGGCATTACTTACAATTCTACTGAAAGAATTAATGAATTTTACAAGGGATGTCCCAAAATGAATGCATTCAAAAGTAATTCATTATTGTTTTACATACATACATCCAGCAAAAAGTAGTTATAGAAGTTGTTATAAATGTAGTTATAACACAAAGCTACTAAATAATGAGTTAAAGAAGTTATTCATTTTTTGTAAAAAAAATAATGACTTGCTTTTGAATGCGTTCATTTTGGGACATCCCTTGTAAAATTCATTGGTTCTTTCAGTAGAATTGTAAGTAGTGCTCTTATGTTTTTCTGATTACTCAACACATTATTTTGTAGGCGAAGTTTTTACTGGGTAGTTAGTATAAAAAAATAATTAAATGAAATTTTGAATTTCGTCTAAATAAAATTTAGCTATTGAAAATCGATTTAGAAACAAATGATTTTAGGTTTCAGTTGAGTACCCGTCTTAATGGCCTACCCAGTAAAAACTTCGCTTACTTTTTCAAAAGGAATAGCTTCTTTAACTCATTATTTAGTAGCTTTCTTCTACAACTACATCTATAACAACTTCTACAACTACTTTTTTCTGGATGTATGTAGATAAAAAAATAATGACTTACTTCTTAATGTGTTTATTTTGGGACATCCCTTGTAAAATTCATTGGTTCTTTCAGTAGAATTGTAAGTAGTGCTCTCATGTTTTTCTGATTACTCAACACATTATTTTGGAGGTGAAGTTTTTACTGGGTAATCCCAGGGTACAATTTATCTACTTAGACCCCTAATACATAGCTAGCAAGTTTAGTACATTTATATCCGAACCATGTAAAAGGCGTTCTATTAAGCCCACAGAAGGGCTCAGGGCAGATTGCAGGGGGAGTATACCTGCTTGATGGCCAGGACTCTATGGCCTGGCTATGACGCGTTGAGAACGCGCGTACTACTCGGTCTCGGTAGGGACCGGATGAGAACAGTGATATCGGTCATTTCGGGTAACTGGGTGGTAGGGACCCATGCTAGGAGGATGAGTCTTGCGTATAATGCCTACTGTAGGAGTTGTCATGATGAGGAGGAGGAGGAGACGGTGTTTCACTTTCTTTGCCAATGCCCCGGACTGGGGAGCATAAGGTTTAGGCATTTTGGGAGACCAGAATTGCCATGTCTGGACGATTTGTCCAATGTGGGACTGAAATCGAGTCGGGAGTCGAGGTGGTTCGAGGCTGCAGTGACCTCTGGGGAATAGTCTGGTGGGTACTGGCTGACTCGTGTCACTGGCTAGGGGTATCACAAAGGGACCGCTATAAGGACCCAAGTGAGTCGTCTTCGTGACGGCTGCCCATTTAACCTAACCTAACCTAACCTAACCTAAGCCCGAAAGAACTTACGAAAGCGATAGCTGTTAAACAACCTGCCATACTGCGTTCACTTTTTAATATTTAGGATCAGCAGTAAAACCGGCAAAATTCCATAAAAAAAAATTTTGTTAATATTTGCAGTAATAAAGGATAGTCGATAAAGCCTACGCCCCAGTATTTACAGACAAATTTTCAAGTGTTCCTCTTTGGGATCCATGCGCAGTAATAATGGACCAACATGAATAAGATTATGTTATGCGGTTAAGATTCATATAAGGTGCACAAAAAATTCTGCAAAGGGTAAAAATATGTACTAACAAGTCGATGCCAAAATTCATAAAAAACTTTAAAACGGACAAATATATTGTTTTTGCTTGCATTGGCAGCACAAGGAAAAACAGATAATTGCATATTTACGATTTCTCTGTTGTTCAGTATGATCAGGCAAATCATCTTTAATTTCATGATCATGCATAATTTTGCACTTAAACAAATCAGTTATCGATTTTTATCGCAAGATTGTGTTCAGCGATGAGGCTCAATTTTTGCGCATATTGAGTAAGACCAATCCACACTAGACGTTAAACACTCCATTATACCGTTTAGTTCGGTTTATACCTTATTTCATAAAAAATTAAGCTGGAACTTGTGTTATGGCCAATGAAGATCGTTACCGCATCGTGATCAATGATTTTTTTGTTTTGTTTTTTTGCCATTCGGCGACCCGACCGCAAGCGTCAAATTATTGAAATCAAACTTTGCAATAAATTAATTTCATGAAATGGACCTGTCAATTGTCCTCCAAGGTTTTGCAATTTAAAACCACTAGATTATTTCATGTGAGACTTTTTGAACTCACCGGCTTATGCTGATAAGCCAACAACAATAATGGATGTCTTGGAGGCCAACATCGGTCATGTTTTTCCTGGAATACGGTCAGCAATGCTTGGAAAATGTCAACAAATTGCATGGCCAAACTGTGTTTCGTCAAGTACAGCCGTGTTTATGATATTGCAGAAATCAAGTGGGAATGCTATGTATTGGATTTTAAAATACAAACATTTTTTAGATTAAAATCTAATATTTTGTGTTAATTGGCTAAGGTCTCTCCAGTACGTGAACATGGGTTCAATTCCTCAGTCAAGAATGTTGTTAAAATTCCTTTCTTCAAAAAATAATTTAATGAAAATTAAATTTAATGAAAATATTAAAAGTTTTGATTAAGTTTCTTCAATTTAAAATTCAACCACTCTTAAAAAAGCATTATTTAATTGTTTTTTGCTTAAAATCGGGCACTATCTAAACCTCTAATGCAAAGCATTATTGATAAATAGCAACACCACACGGGTAGATAACGTAAAACTTCATCAAAGATAACGGGTAAAAATCAGCTCTTCTTATTACCCTTAATTGTTAAAATCCTCTCATTTTGGTTTTAATCATCTGCTTCAAATGTTGCCTCTCTGCTGGTTTTCTGCTGCTTCCGTGCTACTAGAAAAGACTCTTAGATTAAAAAGCAATCTTGAGAAGATCTTCCAATTTTAGGGGCCGAATGTAGAAGCAAAAAGTATAAACAATTTATATTTTACCCATTAGTGCTCTAAAGTGGAAGGGACCGGTTCAAGTTCTAACACTTTATATGAAGGGGGCTTGTCACTTTTACGTGGCGATGTCCTAGGAGGGGGTTAATTGGCACCTTTTTAACACTTTGTGACAGGTGAAAAAATTACCTAAATAGATACATTAGATTTTGGTTAAAATAATGCCTGTAGCAGATATTGTCCCGTGTGAACTATGTTAATATGATCGTTCCCCTTCATATAAGGTAATACCAGATAGAATCAGCCACTACCAGCATAAAATACAGTCACATGACTAGTTTTGCGTCAATTGCCTCTCCTCCAGAGTAATATACTTCAAACACATTGTCACCAGTTATGTGATATGTCTTGTTTTCACCTATCACGTTTAATAATAAAATTTTATTCACTTGTCACGGGATAAGTGCTTTAAGAATAATTGACACAAATTTCCCGCAGGGAACAATTACTTTTAATAATTCCTTGAAATGCTGTTATCAAGGGTTTGAAATAAAACCGCCTTCAGTTTTAAGCTGTAAAAAACTGCAATCAATTGGCATTGAAATCAAAATGATTTTTACCAAGCTGGTGCCATAATTTGATCTCAAAATAATTTCAGATTTCATAATGAAATATTGTCCAAATTGCAAATGTCTTGTGATTGCAATAATGTTTAAATCATTCTTTTCAGAAATCATTAAATGCGATTAATTCAAAGGCAATCAAATATTTATTAAACTCATTGGGGGAAATCCAATCAATTCTTCTCAAATCACAGCTAAATTGAAAGTCTAACAAGTGTAAATTATACTTGGAATCTAGCGGTTCTAAACATAAATTGACATTGTTGGCAATTTAAAATTATCAAAGTCAGCTTTAGTGCCAGAAGAAGAATTTTCATTTGAAGAGAACGAAAATTTTGATTCTGATCTAATTTTGACAGGAATTACTGGATTTGATGGCAATTAAAGCACTGCAATCAAATCGATTGTATTAAATTGGATTGCAATCAATTTATATATAAATTGATTTCAAAAAATCGATTCAATCTTTTTTATCGTATTTATTTCATGATTTAAAATTAATTAATTAAAACAAAGTTTTTTTTATTGAAATTTATTATTTTTTATTATGATAGTAAAAAAAGTTTTTACCTTATCTCTATTAAATTTTTAAGATAATAAAAAAAAAATAAGCCGCTTATTTATTTCAGACATATGATATTCCCATTAAAAACAATGAAAGTGTTAATCAAATATCAAATTAAATTTTTTAAATAATTTTTTACAAAACAAAAAGAAAAAAATGCCATTCAAATTTCTTTAATCAATTTCAAAACTTTTAAATATCATATGACCAAAACAACTACATATTGCAAAAAAATAATAATATTTTCAAAGCATATCAAATAAATGTTGATTTAGAGTATAAGTTAAAAAAAAAATTGAAAAAAGTAAAGAAAAGATTTTAAACAGTAATTGCAAAAATTATAAAAACTTATAAAAATATATACATACAGTATAAACAATGTAATATAAATTATTTTTTCCTTTTTGTGTTACTTTATTACAACTTTCACAACAAGTCTGTTTTACTTTCTGTCACAGATGATTGACAAACTTTATTGTTTTAAAGTCGACTTTTAAAGAGTTTATGAAAAAATATATAAAGAAAAGAGTATAAGCATTAAAATGAGATTTATTAAAAAAAAAAAAAAATTAAGTATATTTTAAACAGATTTTATTTTCTAATTGCCAAGACAAATAAATTATTATTAGGTGTATAACTTAAAAAAGTCTCACTGTTGACAAAGTATTGGTTGTCATTAGCTATGATCTAGTGTTTTGCATACATGATTTCCAGGGACAAAAATCCTGTGATCACGCACATTTTTCGGGGAAAAAAACAAGGGAAATTTGTGCGGGAGTTCCCGGGGTTTTTTTTAATTTAATTCTCTTTTATTTTGTTTAAAATAACTGCATCTTATCATTATCATCTGCTCTTAGGAAAAAATTCTATGAAATAAATCAAAAATATTTTTCAATTTAACATAACGAAAAACAACAGTTTCTGACTTAAGACAGTTTTGCCAAACGCCAAAAAGATGGCAATTTATATCCGATAAGTAAGGCAATGTTCAATGTTTAATGCTCTGAAATTTCGAAAGAAGAAGAGTAAAAATGTAAAGAATTTGTAATTTGTATAAAGACCCAGATTTATTTTATAAAAACAAAAAAAAGTTGTTCCCACTTGCTTCAAAAAATTTAATGATTTCAGTGCAGAGCAGCTGCATAAAAGATTTTTCGGATTAGATTCTGTAAGAGATGATGACAAAAGTTTTTAATAAAGAAAACGATTGATTCGATTGAAAAAAAATAAATTTTTTTTAAAGGAATTACAAGTTTTGAAGGAAATTCTAAGAAAACTGAAAGTGTCTAGAGATTATGTAATGTATCTTTGGCTAAGAAAGCAAACATCCGTAGAAAGGAAACGTGTTTTCTCATAAAAATCTTCTTGTTAAAAATAAGAAATAGACTTTCAAATTCTGTAAATGCTTATTCTTAACTAAAATCCAATTTGAAAAGAAATATTTTGTAATAATTTTTTAAATAATTTAATTTTTTTGGTCTTATATAAATGTTGTTGATTTTGAGTTCGCTCTGTGGCAATAAGTGCTTAGTCTAGTTTAGTTTTATAGGAGAACAATTTAAAACTTTAAAGGTGGCTTTTGGAAATTTACTCCGAATCAAAAGAATCATCAGTTCTCTGCGGCTCTAGTTTTTAAAGTTTTTGTTCCTAAACACTCCTAAGGTCGCAAATCGGAAGTATAAACTTAAGTTTTTATTCCGAATGTTATTGCACTTTCAAAAAAGATAACCAAAAAGTCATTTTGTTATAACTTCCTCAAAAATCCTACAAAATAATTGAAATTTTGACCATGTGTACTTTTGAGCATGAAGATATTAAGATGCCATTAAGCACTTTTTCCTTTTTGCCACAGGAATAAAAAAGTTGAGTGCATTTATATACTTATTTAAATGATCTTAGGAAATCCTATTTGTTAAAATAAATTAAATTCTGGGAAATTGAAAAATAAATTCCACTTTCCCGGAAAAAGAAAAACTCTACTATGATATTTTACCATATTTTGGTCTATTTGAATAACACTATTCTTAAGCTGAAGAAGGTTCTACATAGTTCAAAATAAATGGCAGTCGGACATGGCAAGTTCTGGACTATAAGGCGAGTGAGAAAGAACTTCCCAACCACTTTATTCTAATTTTATGAGGCTGAGCATTGTCGTGATGAAATATTACGGTTTCGTATTAAGGGCATTTTTTGGTTAATGCTTGCTTTAAACGAATCAATCTTCTGGTTTTTAATAAATGTGATTTTTTAGTTCCCACTAAACACATGTTTGAGGTTTATTCGTCTGATCAGTCAAACTTTGCAAACGATTTTTTGCGTTTCCGGTTGTAGTAATAAACTCACATTGCATCACCAGTAATAATTTTATGCAAATATAATTATTTTTATGGCGCTTTAGCAGCAAAAACGTCTCTAAACATCTTTTGGCTTTTGTTCGTGTAGTATTTAATTAGTCTGCCTTTGGCTAAGTTCTACTGCTGGAAAAGATGTCAAATCTCGGGTAGAGTAAGTTGCTCGACGCATAGAATGGTAGAAATGTCAGATAGGCTCCGCCCTTTATAAAGATAGAAAACATATTCGAACGCATGATTTTGGAAGCTCTTCTTGTGTTTAAAAAAATCTTTATCGTTAAGCAATGCCGCAAGTTCATCATCTTCGAAATCTTTTAACTGACCATCTGTTATTTTTTTGTATGAAAACTCAATGCTTTAAAAGTCTACAAACACTATCTCTAGCATGTTAAAATCCATAGAACATATTTAAAATAAGCTTCATTAAGCAAACGATGTGCTGCAGCTTTACGTTTAATTCAAATTGAAAAATTCGAGAAAAACTTCCAGCAAATAATGCTTTTTTTGTACAAATTTCGACATTTGCGAAGCAAAAACAAGAAGAAATGGCAGGTCTCACGCTTTAAAATGCCATATAAATAGATAGCCTATCATTTCAAAAAAATTCACGAGAGAATAAAAAAACTGAATTAAAAGTCAACTGTTGCAATTAAAACAACGATTTTGTCTGGTTAATGTCATTAACAAATTATAAATTAATAAAACTATCTTGAAAAAAGTGTTTTTGTAATCACATTAGTTTTCTTTTTATTAAGATTCTCTTATCGCTCCTGAACATTTTTTAAAAGTGATATAAAGTGAATAAAGATATGTCATCTGTTGTGAGCTCTCCCTTTTTTTTTAGCTATTCACCCAATTGATTAAAAAGCAAGTTCGTTGTCTAAGTCTTTTGTTTGGTGCAAAGGAAAATTTAAAATTTTTGTTGTTTTTGATATAAAATTGGAATTTATTAAAACAAATAAAGACAAACTTAATAATTAATTTTAAAGTATAATATGACATTTTTTAAGCTTAAACAAATTGGTAAAACTTAACTTTCTTACGATTTTTATTTTGGAAATATGCAAGACTTTAATCTTGGCTATCGCACGGCTTTCCCAATCAATTAATCATCCACTATTAAAATTAGTACGTTACCCGTCATCTATAAGATCTTGCTATACGCGATTTACTTGTTAACCAAAACCTCTAAATGGATCTTGTCTTAGTTTCAATCTGCTAAAGATCTGGCAAGCTTGAGGTATATACTGCACAAATATGTCCTAAGGCTACAATGCTAAGAGATAGATGCTCCTCAAGGTGCACATTAATCTTTTGCCATTTTAAAACATAAAAGAGAAGGCGGGGTTAAGGGTGAGTAATCTGCATGTTTAATGCCGGTTTTTTCTTCCTAAATAGTTATGGGTTCTAAGGTTAAAATTCAGATTATATCAGACTGTTTTTAACATACGTCACTTCACTCAAAGAAACTGCCATAAAATCTTCATCAGAATACAACATTATTTTAAAAAACACCAGATGTTTTAAATTTATTTTGTTAATTAATAGAAAAACAAAACTTGTTGCTTGTTCTCGAGTCTATTTACTCAATCTAGATAATTTATAATTCTTTAACTTTTATTTACATAAATAAATTTAAAAACAGAGAAATATCATTATTATTTGAATAGCCAGATTTATTTGCTTAAGAATTTATTACCAAACCAAAATTTTAATAAAAATTTTAATGAACTAATTATCATGTTATTGTAAACAAGGCAAAGTAGTGTGGCACGTGCTTTTAGATGGAGTAAATTCATAAATTAAATTCAAGAAATGGCAGGTTTAAAAGTATTCCTAAAGGGTTAAGTGAATAAATTAAAACAAAGTCTTTTAAATTTAAGTGAAGTAATCAAACATATAAAAGCTAAAACTATAGAAAAGAATTAAACTTATTTTAAACAAGTGGACTTTTATTTAAATTCAAGTGATAAGATAAAATTCCTGTTAAAGTGAATTTCTTAGAGATTCGCCAGTTTAATTATTGATAAACTTAGACAGTGAGGTTTATAAAGGAATAACATTTATGGAATTTTACTTTTCAGTAATATTTCAAGTCTCGTGAACATATATCCTAAATTGTACTTTATAAGATAAACATTTAAAGATATTTTTCAAAGGGGGACTAAAGTTCTTTTTCATAGAAACAAAACAATAAGTTTAAAGAATTAATCTATTTTGATAATTTTTTTTTTAGTACTTATAGCCAAAAGGATATGGAAAAATTAAAAAAAAACTATCTTATATATGTATGTAACAATAGAAAATATTGGTCCTAGACCCACCTTTAACCCTAGAGTACTAATGATCGACGTTTCGACGAGCACCTCTTCCTTTTAATTAATTTACTTTTAAGTGGGTGTGCCTAACACTCTCAAATTTTGTATGCTGTTAGTAGATGATTTACTTTTGCTGTGTGTAATTGTGTTTTTTAAACTGCGTTGCTGGAACATTGCTTTTATTGGTTTTGTACTCGTCGAATCGTCGATGGTTAGTATTAACGTGACTTTTATTTTTCAACTTTGTGAGCAAATGTTGCAAATGTGTTACTTTAAACAACAGTGGCAACAATGACCAGCTAAGGAGAAAATAAAAAAAGAACACAAATGAAGTATGTGTATATCATGCCCATACGAAAAAATGACGAATGTCAAAATCAAAATGTGATATATGCGAAAAACCCATATGCGGAGAACCCAAAGTTGAACTTTGTGACTCTGGCTCAAATTGTTATTTAAAAAAAAAAAAAAATTATTTTTTTTAAAGCCAAAAATGTCTTTTTTAAGTTTTGACTCTTTTTTAGTTTTTCAGTTTTCCTAACAATATTTTATAGGTAATTCTTTATGATCCCAAAAATATGTGCAACATAAAATAAAAAAGTTCTAAAATTAAATATTTCGTTTATCTATATGAATTAAAACAAAAATGTTTTTTTATACAAACTTATAAGGTGCCATGATGATTAAAAACATTAATTAAAAAAGTACATTTGCTTTTAAGACAAAGTTATAGGCAGTTAAAAAATACATCGTCGAATCGACGATCATTAGTTACAACGTACGTAAAATATGGTTCGTACTCTAGGGTTAAATATACCGATCGACTCAGTTTCCGAATCAATCTAATGATGTCCCTCCATCCGGCTGGCTGGCTGGTGATCTATGTAAACTTGTGCGCAAAATACAGACCAGAATTTAAAAAATAATCCGATGAAATTTAGTACATACGTTTCAATTGTCATAAGGGCGAAGTCTATAGAAAATACAAACATACAAACTTCTTTCCGGAATAGAGTTTTGTGCCCATAGACTATCTTATTATGTGTGTATTTTAATTTAATTTGGCTCTAAAATATTTTACAACATAAATCATCTTACAAAATTTTTTTTAAATCGATCTATATTTGACCATAGCTCCCATTCAAATACCACTCCCGAAAACAGCTTAAAATGCCATAACTTCCTGATAAATGTTGATATTTACATATAATTTGGCGACGATAACTTTTATAGCTATGTCCGGAATTTACATATAAACCCCCTTTCCAAAATCACTTTAAGACGAACAAAACTTGTATAGATGTTGATATTTAAATAAAATTTGGCACAAATAACTGCTATATGAATCTTAACCTCACAACATGATTTTTTTTGCCGGTCCATGATTGGCCATGAGTCCCAAATAGGAAACACTCTCGAAAATTTGTTTTTATATACCGACTTTACATTCTATTTAGTTTTTGCATATGGCCGACCAGCCAGATCCTGGTTAAGAAAATTTTTTTTAATTCCCTAGCTAATCCCGCGAAGCTCTAGGCTTGTCTGCAGGAAGGAATCACTATCAGCTAGCATTCCGGGTAAAATCGACTTGGCCTATCGGTATCCTTAAATTTTTTTTTAATTTGATGAACACCTTTAAGCCATTAGGATATGGATTCAGGCATGTTCATCTAGAAGAAAAACATTTGAGTTCGATATGTTCTTAGAGAACTCGTTCAGTATTTTTGCAAAATTTAAAAAAATATACGCGTTATTTGTTTATACTTTATACAACAGCAACCATATTAAATATTTACTGCAATTTTGTTGTAACCATGTATATTTTTGTTACTACTAACTATTTATACAATAACACGCGGAAAAAAACATGTTTAAATATGGCCACCTCCAACAAAACTATTTTTAAAGAAAATTTTAAATATACCATTTTATGGTTAAATTAGTTCTCCATAAAGAAGCCATAACCATATTATGGTTGCCTCTAAACATGTTATGGTTAAATATGACAATAATATGTTTTCAAATTCACACTAGAATTTTCCGCTTTTCTAAGAGCGACATGTTATGTTTAAAAAACAACCATGCTTTAATAAGTCTTAAACAAATTTTCGTTATTTTTAACCATATTATGTTTGGAGGGAACGATAATATGGTTGTGGCTTCTTGGTGGAGGACTGATTTAACCATTATATGGTTGTATGTATATTGTTTTATTAAACATAACATGTTTAAAATTTTCTTTAAAAATAGTTTTATTGGAGGTGACCATATTTAAACATGTTTTTTCTCTGGGTGTACTTTCTGTAAACATATAATTTAATATAAAAACAATTAAACAACAACGTTTAACCATAATATGGTTCCAGCGGCAATATAGAGAACAAATTAAATTCCAATATGGTTGGCAAAAATGACTATGAATAAATCTTTTCTTTTAATGTTATTAATTCAAAACATATTTTTCTTCGCGCATGGATAATTTTTGCCATTCCAAATGTAACAATTGAACAATCAACAATATCACAAAAGCTGATCAGGCGACATAGAGTGATTTTCAACATTCTTATAATAAGATTTCTTTTTAAAATTTTCCATTATGTTTTAGACCACAGCTTTGGTTGCTTCGCGAGACAATAATTTGACTCCTTGGAGTTTTCTTCGTATTACACTCTATAGCATTGCAGTAGAATCGTAAAAAGTTTTACCGAAATATACCAAGGGGTATTAACTACTACCTTTTCTAGCCGTTTTTAAGTTTGAAAAAATACTGTGAATAAGTCTTCATCTTTACAAAATATAACTTTTTTTATCAGTATTATAACAATGGCTTCTATATGATGATTTATAACAGATTTCCTGGGTAAAGAAAAGTTTTGTAAAGCTTTCAGTTGATAATATTGAAGATAATATGGGAATTTATTTCTCATGGTGAGCAACATTTTTTTTTTTATATAAATTTTCATATTAATTCGAATGTGTATTCTAAGTCAAATTACAATTTATAAAGCATAGAAAAATATTCCTGGAAAATATTGAAGGAATAAGACTATTAAAGTATGAAAGCTTTATAAATTGAATTTTAACTTAGAATACACATTCGAATTAATATAAAAATTTATGTAATATTAAAGATATTTTATTTAAAAATTTTCTGAAGTTATCGGTAAAGTGAAGATATGTGGGAACCGATTTATATTGCTGCAAAAACGGTTTATGGGTAAACGAACGAAACCTTGGGTACGTTCGTAAATCACTGCGCTGCATCAGAAAAGCAAACTTTTTTTAATAGCGTTAAATTATAATTTTTTTTATTGTGTGACTATTATTTTTGTGGAGTATTTCACAATTTTTTGGTCAACATTGACTTCACTGATAAATATATAACCATTTGAAATCACTGATGCAGCGCAGTGATGCATTTACGAACGCACCCCTTTATTAACACAATTTTAACAAGTAGATTAATAAATAAATAATAAGATAATAAACAGATTTTTTTTTTAAAACAAACTTTAAATACATATAATTACTCTTTATTGTCCAAAAAAAGGAAATTTTTTCTGAAAAGTTTAACTTCTTTGAGAAATAGTGATTAAAAACTTTTTACTAAAGAAAATGTTGACAAATATTTGTTTAGTTCTTTAATAAAAGTTGATTGCAATTTTATGTAAAATTTTGTTGTATGTACGCATTTAATTTTATTTGTGTTTTTTTCTAAATCATTTAAAATTCATTTAAAGTATTTAACCATGAAGGATTTTAAATTAAGTACTGGCTAGTTTAAATTTTTTTCAACACTTTTGCCAATAGTTTGCAGTTTCTTTCAGAAACTTAAATACTGTCTCAAGTTCACTTGTTTTTGCAAAAAAAAAAAAAAAAAAAAAAAAAAAAACAAAACAAAAATTATTTTTGTATAATAATATTTTAACGAAATCGTTTTAAATAATAATATCAAAATAATTTAAGTTATGACTAACCTTTACAAAACAAAAAACAAAAAAAAAAAAAAAAAAACTTAAACAAGTCTTTAAGATGTGCCAAAAGCCAAATAACAAAATAGATACAAAAGATTTAGACAACAAACGTAATTAAGCATGAAATGAGGTGTTTTTAATCGGAAATTTATCAAAAGAAAAATATAACTTAATAAATGTTTGAGACATTTTTTTAAATATTTTTGTATCAAAAATAACATTTGCATAAAATTAAAACCTTTAAAATAAAATTTGTTTGCTAAAATACATCAACATGTTTAGTCATAAATCAGAAAAGTGACTGCTGATATTCAACTTTAGCCATTATCATCTTATTCTTCTTTATATTCTTATAAACAAAAGACTTAAGCAGCATACTTACTTAGTTATATTTTACTTTAGCACTAATTTGTTGATCGAAAGTAGATTAGCTTTTTTTTTTTAATTAATCTGCTAAGTACAGGGTGATTTTTTAAGCCCGATAAAACTTGAAATTGTAAAAAATAATACAAAAAATTAAATTTTAATTAAAAAAATTGTTTTGTTTACAAGATCATTACATTTCAATATTATTTAAATTTGAAATTGAGCATATTGGCATTACTGGCCGTTACAAAGTGTAAAAATCGCACAAAACGGTGAATTTTTCTGGATATATTGGAGTCTGTAGACTCTGCTGGGGATTGGTCTTACTTACTCCATATGTGGCAACTTTGTTTATTAAAAAATCCAAATCTCAAACTAAAACGTGACAAAACCTTTCAGCAGTTTGGCTATTGAATATAAGGTGTGTTTTTATAAGCCCAGTAGAATTCAAAATTGCAGAAAATAATAAGAAAATAAAATCAAAATGAAACATTTTAAATTATTCGAAAGATCAATACATGGCATACGGATTTTTTAATGATTTAGAACATATGACAACCCTGGCTGTTCTTGGCAAAGCGCATTTTGGACGTCCAATTTTCTGGTCTTTGCTGGTCGTATGGGATAATACATTTAAGCCGCACCAAAAGGTGCATGTTTTGAATACACGTCCTTACCCATATTATTAAACACTTGCTTAAGGAACTTCCTCGATTCTCTTTTAAAACTGTATCAAGTCTGGTCGATGACTTACTTTGCGTTATACGATGTCTTTTCTTTGTTAACACGACATTTTCCGGTAGTTCTTTTGAATTGGACTCAGGACATTTTTCAATATGCTGGAGTATAGAACAGCCACAATAGTAAGTAAATTACCGACCTAATCCAATAATACCAATAACCCTTTCGAATGATATGTTACAAGAAACTCTACAACTCAAAGTGTGTGATAACCCCTTATTAAAGCCCTTAATGGTTTCGTGGCACATATTCTGCAAATTTATTGCAAAAGCCATTTAAATAAAAATAAGCATTGATACTTATTATTAGATTCTTTATAAAATCATATTTTTTTCAATTCAATTATTTCAGTTCGTTTTTCAATAGAACACCTTTCAACATTTAATGTTCCAAGTCTTTATTAGAAATAAAATACAGCATCTCAATATTCGTTCAAGAGTAAAAATACAAAATTTTTATTTTTTATGACTCACTTTATTCATTTCCTAATTTCAACGACTATGCTTAAAAAACTAATTAATTTTTTAATATAATCTATTACCCGGACTTTGTTAATCATAAAATATTAAAAAACATAATATTTAATAATATTTTATTAACGTTTTTTTTTTTATTAAAATGATTTTTGTTAAGTTTTTTCTCTAAAGATAAAACGAAAACACTCTAAATAAGCATTTTTTGATATTTCCAAATATAATTATTCTTTTTTTTTAGGTGCGGAATTGTCTTATTTACTTAACTGTCAAAATAAGCAGCTTTTGGTATATATTGCAGTTAAATAAATTTATACCAACAAAACAAATAAAGGTGTTGAATAGATACTGGTTGAATAAATAACAAACAAAAAGTCACAAAAATCGCACGCGCCTTTGACAATAAATCACTGAAATTAAAAACCTACCAAAAATTCTAAAGTTTATTTAATTGTGATCTTTTGGCAAAAACTTAAAAAAGTAATAAATGTTTAATCGGTTAGAGTTGTTGATACGTGTGGCTTTGTTTGTCGTGATTATTGAGAATAATAAAAGAATAATAATTATTTTTTTAAAATTTAGAACCGAGAGACAAGAATTTAATATCTTTAAGTTTTAAACTGTGTAGTATTTGATTTGCTAAAGGAGATTTTAGAGACTTTTGCTTAAAGATCTTAATTACTAGAGGTTTTTGATTACAAAAGCTTATTCTAGTGAGTTTTAATTACGCACGTTTTTAATAATAATTATAATCCCAAAAACGCGTTGCTAAATTTTTTTTTAATTTATTTATGCTTTTGAAAGTTTTTTAATAAAAATCCAATTAATAATTGTATTATATATATTTACATATCGTTCATTTACTCTAATAGTGACATAACACAAAAAATAAAATTTTTAGTGAGGGATGCAGAATAGATCGCTCCATCATCAACCAGCAACCATGGAGAGGAACACGATTGAGCAACGCTTTAAGATTGTGCACTTGGTGATTTTTTGGCAGCAAAATCGACTTATATTATATGAAACAGTGATAATTTTCAGAAAAAAATACCTTTGCAGTAAAAGTTGCACAAGATATTTTTCCATTACGTAAATCAACTTGCATTTTAAACTAAAAGTATAATTCATTAAACTCAAAAAATAGCTTTACATTTTTGTTATACAGTTACTTACTAAATATATTTAAAATAATAATTAGTATTGTGGTTATTTTGTCGAACTATTTATGGGTTTAATCCAAATTTTAATCATCAAATTTAATTTTTCATTAAACTATTTTTATGAAGAAAAGAATTTTACAACATGAAAATTAATTAAAATTGTTATTGATAATTTTTCTTTTTTGACTGACCTGAGATTCGAACCCAGGCGGTATAATGTGTATGGAAATTAAAAAAAAATTTTTTTTAAGCGCTCAAGAAATTGCATTTGGTGCGGAAAAAAAAATATTTTTAGTATCAATACTAAATTGCCCAACGCGTGGTGGGATGAAGAAATGTTGTCCAAAAAAGTTATTACCCTTATGTGCATTAGGGTTATGATTAATTTTTAGCAAAAAATGTACTTATCACAACGTGATAAATAGCCAATACTAATTTACTGATAAAAGTCGTGTTTGCTGGTCATTTTAGCAGAAAAGCCATCCGAACCAAATGCAATTTCTAAAAACTTACACACAATTATTTTTTTACTACATATGCGGGGTTCTGAAAGAGCAAATAAAATCGTGGTCTGTTAAATCTAATAACAACATACAAAGAGTTTCCTTTAGATTTCTTAAAAGAGCTACGATGTACTTTATCCGTTTAAAATTGAGACAATGGTATATTTAGTAGTTTATTTTTTTTTTTTAATGTAGAACAAATTTAAAATCGTTTGGTGCGGGAACTTTTTTAAATTAGCGAAAAAGAAGGATGGCTTTTGTTAATATTTTTTATGGACATTTTAGCTATGGCATGTTCAATTTGATATTTCCAAGCAAATGTAAAAAGTCATAACCCTACTGTGCATTCTCGCCGTGTTCGTTGCGGTGTGGCTTATGGGCTGGCGGCATCATCAGGCTGTATTTCTTCGGAAATGAGGTCAGCCAAGCATTTACCGTGAATAGTGTTCGCTATCGCGAGATGATACCGGACTTCTTGTGACCAGAAATTGAGGATATGGACCTGTACGATATATAGTTCCAACAGGATGGTGCCACTTGCCACTCAGCCAATGAAACAATGGCTCTTTTGCAAAAAATTCAATGGCCTTGTTATCTCACGTCGTGGTGATGTTAATTGGCCATCAAGATCATGTGATTTGACACCGTTAAACTTCTTTCTTTGGGGATAGTCAAAAGAAAAAGAGAGCGTCAATTAGCCAAGAACAATTCAAAAGCTAAAGGATGAGATAATTCGGCACATTAATGACCTTTTAACCTCAATTATGTCTCAGAGTCATTGAAAATATGGACTATCGGATAGAGGTATGCCACCGAATCCGTAGCGTGCATTTGGCCAATATTTTCTATCACACATAATTTTTACAGATCCTTCTATCAAGATATAAAATATTAAGATAATTCTCTGAAAACGTTATATTTTATTTTCAATGAAGATCGTGCGTTTTGGTTGGAACACCCTTTATAATAAAAAATACAGATTTTATTATTTCACCAAAAAACTCTATATTTTCAAAACGTGTAAAATAACGTTATAAGCTTGTTCTTTTATTTAAAATTAAAATAACGTTGTCAGGAATAAAATTATCTGCCTGTTCAACGATTTCGAACGTAGACGTTCGCATAGAATTTTATATGGAAAATATTTTTAAAACTGAGTGGTTTTCATATAATTTTTCTATGCGAACGATAACGTTCGAAATCGTTGAACTGGCACTATAGTTACATTTATTTAAAATAAGAAAAATTAGAATTAAAAAAATAATGAAGTATAAAACGAAGAACAAATGAATAATTAATAAAATCTATTTTCCAAAGAAGACTCGATTATGTTTTTTCAAAAACTACTAAGTTAGAATAAATATTTAAATAATTCATAAAGTACAAATAGGGTTTCTAACACGTGCATTCACAAAACAGCTTTCAATTTCACACAAGTTGCTGCAAAGTTGTTTTGAATATTAAAATATTTCTTAACATTACTGAAAGATCGTTTCATTTACAAAAACTTTTATTTTTTTATAGAAATGTTTCTTTGACTTCAAAAATTGCCCCATGACCATTTTTTACATTAAAAAGTTTCCTAAATTTAAGGAAATGGTTTTTTTGATTTAAGAAAGAAGCATAAAGAGTCGATTTTTTTTTTTGCAAAATCGCCTTTGGTACAATATGTGTATCATTATTTTGTACAAATAACTGCTTTCCTTGATTTAACAAATCGGTCGAATGATTCCAAAAAAAGCTTTTGATTTTAAAAAAATTGGTCTTTTTTTCAAAAAATAAAATAAAACACTATTTTCTATACAAAAAAAGAGTCGCAAATAAGTCTCTTTTTTACACGAAAAAAATTTTTGCCAGAAAATCACTATTTTCACAATTAAACACTTTTTCTCAAAAAAAAGTAACTTTTTGCTAATAGTTATTACATATTTATTTTCACAGTTATCATTTTTCTCACAAAAGTTATTTTTGTCTAAAAACGTTACTTTTTTACCAAATGAGATGCAAAACTCGTTCTTTACAATTAATTCTATTTAACAATTCTTTTGGCGCTTTATGGGAAGAAATATACCAATTGCATCTATTCTTGTCCTCTTCCATGTTTTTTCGAGGACATGAATTGATACAATCAGTATATTTTTTTTCATAAAGCGCAAAAAGAACTGTTAGAATCAATTGTCATCTCGTATTTTTAATTTTGTAACAAACCTACTCAAATTTTATTTTTTGCATAAGAAATTCATTTAACTCACAAAAAAGTATCTTTTTTAAATTGACTTTTTCAACCAAATTTAACATTTTTCATACAAATATACCCTTTTCCACAAAAATAAATTTTTTAAAAAAAAAATATTTTTTTTTCCAAACAGTATCTTTTTCACAAGAATTCATTCTCTTTTTGAACATAATTTCTCATATAATTAATATTTAAAAAAAACCACTATTTTTTTGACAAAGTCTCAAGTAATAAATATCTTCCAAACTTTCACTTGTTTTTATTAGGCATTTTGTTCAAACAAAATTTTATTCTAAAACTTTTATTTTTTGAATAAAAACAGTCTCCACTTTAATAATTCAAGGTTCTATCTTAAGTCTTTTGTATTTATAACTGTGTTTTAAACAAAAAGCTTAAGAAAACGACTAATGTTAATTTTATTAAGACTTGGCTACTGTTTTAATTTTATTAACGTCATAGTTGTTCGATTACTTTTTAAAAATTAACAGTTATTATTACTTTTAAAAAGAAACGTAATCCCCTTAAGATGGGTTATGCATATTGTTTTTTTAATTTATTTTTAAAAATAACATATTATAATTAAATTTTTTTTTTTTGTTGCTTACTAAAATTTATTTCATGCATAAATTTTGTATTAGAAGACGTTTCAAAACAAATCGTTTTTAATCATTTTTTCTATAATTTATTATATATCATTAAGTTTGTGTCTTAAGTCTTTAGTTTTTTTCTAAATGCCTGTAAAAAAACATGACTTTTTTATTAAGTTTTTGTTTAACAAAAAAACATTTATTACAAAATATAAATAAAAAATAAATAAACATTTTGCAAGTTTTAATAATTATTTGCGGTTATTGAAGAGAAAAAAACGATCAATTTTTATAGCAATTTTTATAAAAAATTATGTGTTAGAAAATAACAAACAGAAACACCACCAAAGTCTTTTGCAAAAAGCAAAATACTAAAATCATGGTTTATTTTTCAAAGTAAAAAATGTATATATTTAAAACGTCATTAAACTATTTAATAATAGATTTTAGAGCAATATCTTTTAAGTCACTTTAGTATAATGTTGCTTTTATTTAGGTAGTTACCTGTGTGCTTATGTTATTTATAGTTCAGTTTTTGAACCTTTAAATCACTGATCTTGTTACTTAATGGCTTTGGTGTTTTTTTTTCTATCTTTAAATGCGGAACTAACTTTACTTTTAAGTCTGAAATTTAAGTTTAAAATATATGTAATTTTTTGCTTTGAAACTTTTTTCAGACTTTTGTTTTTAATTTCCTTTTCAACCTTTTTTACTTTGCATTTTTTTCTTTTTCTGTCAGGTTTAGTTTTTCACTTAAGAGTATTTTGTTTGGCTTCATATCATCTTTAAAAAGCTTTCACTTTCTTGTATTATTTTGTTAAGTGTTTTTAAGATGTAGTTTTTCATCACTAGTAGCTAAAATTACTTGTTTAAAGAAAGCCCAAAAGCAAAATATTCAGTTATTTTATAAAAAAAAAAATGTTTACTTATGAGTCGATTAGGTATGACAACCGAACTTGGGTTGAGTTGCCGAAGTGTATTACAAATGGCAAGTGACGTCGACTTCAATTGCCAAATAATAACCGCTTAGGCAATTGAAAGTTTTTGTTGCAATGTGGATTTTTAAGTAAAAATGCTCCAAAAGCTATAAATTAATACGTTTTTTGTTTAATTGTGGCCACTTTATTAAATACTGGTTAACAAAATGGATAAAAATTACCACGCGCCAATAACTTGACTTACTACCCAGTAAAAACTACGCCAACAAAATAATGTGCTGAATAATTAGAACAACATAAGAGCACTACTTACAATTCTACTGAAAGAACCAATGAATTTTACAAGGGATGTCCCAAAATGAACGCATTCAAAAGTAAGTCATTATTTTTTTACTTTAAAACATACAGAAAAAAGTTGTTATAGATGTAGTTATAGAAGAAAGCTACTAGATAATGAGTTAAAGAAGCTATTCATTTTGAAAAAGCAAGCGAAGTTTTCACTGGGTAGCCCAACAAATGGAATTGAATCCACGTACATATTGAAAACTTTTAACAGTAGTGATATTCTGTTGACCGATGAATTTGTATTCAGCCTTTATAGTCTCTACTAAATCAGATATATAACACAGTGCAACAAAATTTGGGTCATCGCCGCCAGCCTCAACACTTGCAAAGTGAAACGTTGAAAAGGGGTTTGGTATAAGTCAAAAAAAATATGCTAAATGTACTTCTGAGCTAAAATACTATTTCAAATGTTTTCAGTAGAATTGTATGGCGATTCTTTTGTTAGAGTATATTAACCCTATAACACTAATTTTAAGGGGTAATTTTTGTCCTTTTTTAACTTCCCTACAAAAGTATACTAAAACGGCACTTTAGAGGATTAAAATGTTCCACGAATATTTTCTGAATTAAATTTTACTAGGGGTCTTCTAAGTCCAAAAGTTCGTGCAATGTATGAAAAACGGATTTTTGAAATTTTGGGAATTGAAATTTTTGAATTTCAACACATCAATAAAAGACAAAAAAAAAAATCAATGAAATAAAAAAAAGGCAACACTATTAAGACACATGTAGGGAGGTTAATATGACTCCACAAGGAGTTAAGTGAAACAGTAGAAGAGGTCGAATATCGCCCGAAATTATTAATTCAAACATGAGGAAAACATACATTTAAGTATATATTTACATACATGTAAAAGAACGAAAAAAGTACCAAAAATAACCTTCTAACAGCTTCTCATTTGCTCAGGACCTTGCATGTTTAATTTTATGGTTCTAGGTACAGTACGAAAATAAATTCAAAAAGTACCTTTTGAAGAACAAAAAGGTACCAAAAAGTTCCCGCTTACAGATTCTCACCCAGTCAGGACGAAAATTCAAAAAGTACTTTTTGAAGAACAAAAAAGTACCAACATTCTTCATCCTATAGGTTATTATTCACTTAGGACCCTGTTCCTTAAATTTTTTTTTTCTAAGTTCAATAGTATAGAAATTACCACATGCAGCACGGAAAAGTAAAAGCAAAAAAATTTAATTTCCCGTATTTTCCTTTTTTTTTGATACTTTTTTCTCCTTGTTGAAGTATGAAAAGTTTAATTATTGTAGTGGGATAATTTAAAACGTATGTATATGTCAATATATGGAGAAAAATGTTTCGTAAAAAAGTACCAAAAATAGGTACGATTTTTACTCCTTAAACGTTAGAATTTCGAAATGGTACCAAAGTTATATTTGTATTTTTAAGATAAGTTACGAGTTTGGTATTGTCTTTATTTCTAGGTTTATTGGTTTAAAAAAGAGATTAATTACAGGTTTTACCCGTTTGTTCCCCAAAAAAGGGCGAAATTTCAAAAAAGTACGAGACACCTGTCTGCTTATTTTTCCAATGAACAATGATAAGTATTAAATTATTTTTTGTAGGTCTTTTAGTTAAGAAGATATGAGGTCATCAAGTTTGCCCTTCAGTTTTTATTAAAATATACATAAGTATGTATACTGTGCACTTCTGTAAGTAAATACCTTTCAAATTGTGTATTTTTTGTTCAAATCGGTTGACAAACAAGAGAGGAAAGTTTTTAACCCGTTCTGTCTTTGCCGGCTTAAATATGAGATCCTGAAATGTATAAGAGTTTTTTTTTTTTAACTCAAATGGATATAAAAACTTTTGTATGAAATGTTGAAAATTCCTTAATAAATCTTTAAATATTTAAGAGATTTTGTAAGTATTGTAATGTCAAAGACGGAATTAATAGAAGCATATATAAACAAAAATATTTCTCACGAATTATTTGTACACTTTGCTCTACAATATCAACAAGAAAACACTTTCATTTCTTTAAATACTACCAGATTTCTCAAGCAAATTATTTGCAAATTAGTCACTTTTTTAAAACAAATATTTCTACGCTCTAAATATTTAAATATACAGTAATTTAAGTAACATATTAATAAGAATAAAAGCAGCCATATAAATAAAAAAAAAAAAAAAACAGAACAATGGCAGCCAAATGAAAGAAAAAATACTTTCACAACTCCTACACATAAATTAACAATAAAGAAATTAATTTAGAAAAAAAAAACATTTCAAACCTCTCTAACTACACACAATGACAATTTAAGTTTAAAATAATTTAAATAACATTTTTCTTTACAGCATGACGAAATTGCAAAAAAGTAAAATTTATTGTATAGTTTGTAGACAAGATCAAGACATCGTTTAATTTGAGACAATTTTTATTAAGACATTTTTTTTTTAACAAAACACTTTCAAGTTCTTTATCTTAACATTATTTTTATTATTATTTGGACAAAAGAAATTTTTTTTTAGAAAAATTTAGATTTTTTGTATCAACATTTCGTGCGGCTGTTAAAAAAAACTGTGTACGTGAAATAGAGCATGAAGAAAAAATTAGCAAATTTTTAAGTGATTACTTTAGAATTTATATAAAAAACAAATTGGGTTTTTTGTTGGATAAATTAAAAAACGTGTAAATTGCTAAGCAATTATTAGGGAATTAAAAATAAAAAACAATTGGCTTTAGTAGAAACTGTACGATGAAAGAAAGAACTCACAAATTTAAAAAAATTAAAAAAAGAACTTACAAATGCCTTCCCTCTTATAATTTGCTATTGTAACCCTCTAAAAATATAAAAAGACATATTAATGAAATTTAAAAAAAAATAACAAAAACTTAGCCAATTTTTTCTAAAATAAAATTTTCTAGTTGAACCGTATTAACGTTTTGCCGGGCTTTGAGTCTTTAAAAGCAGGAAAACTTCTGCTCAGTTGATATGATGTTTCGAAGCTATCATATAGTATTGGGCGATCGTATTTACAAGCGTACTACTGTGCTGCTTCTTTAGTTTTTCTTGTTGTTTGTAAATATCAATTTAAATGGCTCCTTTGGATGTATCTTTTAGTATATTGTGTGAAGCAGGTTTGGTGGCATATTTTAATTTTGCCGGTGTTTAAGCTCTTGGATTAACACAATACTGCGTGGATTAACACAATACTCTTGGATTAACACAATACTGCGTGGGCCTTGATGAAATAGGGGTATTTTGCTGTGGTCCGTATACCAGAGAATAATGAGACATTTGTTAATAACCAAGTTGCTCTAAGGGTTTTACAATGTTTTCTGTCCATTCTTTTAAACGGTGGTCACAATATTTTTGTTAAAAAAAGGTCTGCTCAAGTGATGCCTTTCAATAACTTTTAATACTTCTATATAAATTTCTTTCTCTTATATAGATACAAAGAATTTAAAAATTTTGTTTTAAACAGAAAGAAAATCATTTTACTTTATTTTGTATTATTTTATAATTTATTATTGTAATTTTACTTTTATTTAATTTGAGAAAGTGTGTGTAATCCCTACAGATAATATTGGACTACGTGGTCCATTGTGGCTTAAATGGACTGCTTACAACATGGTCCAATCTACTGTAATACGGACCATGTTATAAGAAATTAACATGCAGTGCTGCCAACAACTGCATGATGTATACTTTTCTATAGTTTACAGTATTACACATTGGTAGCCCTGATGGTGTCCATTATTAATTGCTTATTTAAAAGTGAAAGTTTGTGAAATTTGTGAAAAAAGATAAACTAATTAAAAATACCAAGTAAATATATTTTATAATAGCAATAATAGACTACAGGGCACGCCATAAAAGGCGATTAGTAAAAAATGAAAAATGCTTAAACTACCCCTTTAGTGCACTCCAACTGTAGTGGCATGGAGTACTTTTAAAAATAACCCACTTAAGTACTCCATGGAGTAGTTTAGGGAATACTTCGGTGGGTTATATAGTCCCCTCCTAGGATATCGTAATGTTAAATGGCCCACCTTTTACCCATATATTTGGAGTAGTTTTGGAGTACTCCTACTCTTTTATGGACTACTCGTTACATGCATGTATGGACTAGTCTCGTTATCTGCAGGGATAGACACGACAATATTTTTTATTTTACACTACACTTTTGTATTTGTTTAAATAATATTTTAAAAAGAACTAGTTCAAACAGAATTATAAAAGAAAAAATCAACAAACTTTACGTTACCCCCATAAAACGTTTTTGACTTCAACGTACGAGTTCGTTGAGACTACAAATCAATAGCAAATTTTATTCGTGGGGATAATTTTTATTCGTAAACTGAACAAAAACTTTATTAATTTAATGTACGGGCTCGGTATGACAGCAAAAAGTTCGAAGAATTGGCTAGCGTTCATGTTAAACACCTGTTAAGTCTCTCGTTAGCCGTTTCAATTGAGGCAACATATGAGTATGTTAATTTCAAATTAACAAACAAAGTTCTAACGGGTTATTGGCTGTTAGTAATTCATGCGAATATACTGGGCTTATCATACAAAGCACATTATCATAGTTAGAAAGAAAACCCGCTGTTTCAATTTCTCTGTGAATGCCCCGTGCTAATGTAGAGGGTATGGAGGTTCATAGGCGGCTACGTACTGACCAGTCTCTCGGAGATATCGGAGAATAGGGTAGTTAATACACTGGAATATCTTAAGGCAACGGACTGAGTTAAGTACTTTGCACACTGACATTTTATCAAGCTTTTGGTTTTTCCTTTTAAAATGGAATCAGCCCCAAGGCATAATTTCTTACAGTATTCGAGATATCATGTCGACCCATCAACCATGTAATCTACTATAAGGGTGAGCTTGTCCGACTTATTGAACTTGTCTTAGTATTCTTGACATGAAATATGAAATAATCTAATACGCCAAAAAAGCCATTTCTCAGTAGTCAATATTTTAAAATTTCAGCATTTGAATTCTTTCTTCTTAAGGCCAATGACCTTTTGTTTTTAAGGTTCCAAGCCCTTTTATAGAAACCCTTGACTACTTAAAGTCTATTTTAACCATTATATCTATTAAACTTCCTAAAAAGTCTCTGAAAAAAAAGAATCTCCAAACTAAATACAAGATAACAAGTTAACATTATGGTCATAAAAAAATCCTTTGTTCTTACTTTAGCCTTTAAAATACTGCCATTATCTCGTCTAGAAATAAAAAAAAAGAAAATAGCTTCTTATTTTCTAGCTGCTGACCATTTTTGTAAAAAGCTTGTGTTCTATTGTCTCCCAATAAAAGGTACAATTGTTACAAAAATAAGCACAAAAACAATGCCAATAAGACAAAGACATTGTACATCTTGTTAGCCTTAGATTGTGATATTGTTAAAGACGTTTTTCTTGCCTTAAATGTTTGTTCTTCTGCTATAAATTTTTATCGCAGAAGTGTAGTTATAAAATGCTATTGGTCATTGTTAAGTGTATTTACGTTTTCTTTATAGCCTTTTTTTTCTAAAAACCAATTTCTTTATGGAAAAAAAAAGTTGTATCCTCGAGGGTGCATGTTTAAGTAGTTATTTATGGATACAAAAGTGTCAGCTCTTATCAACATGAAACATCTTTATGTTTTTTTCTTTCAGCTTTTTTTTCAATTCTTTTTTGGAAGAAAATTTAAAAAAAAGAAACTATGATATTCTAAAATCCACATAAGGTAAAGAAAATGGCAAATAAAGAATTGTTTAGAAAACATTAAGAGAAAAACAAAAGACTTAAGACCAAAACTTGCACAATAGTGAAAATTTGTACATATTGTAAGAAAATAGTGGAATATATAATTTACCCGCAAATGATAAAATATTGAAACCAATTGTTAAAAGTTCGGGGCAAAAATTTAAAAAAAAAACTAAATCTTTCGATTATGCGAAACCAATTATAATTATTGGGCTACTGATTCAAAACTTTAAAAAACCAGGAATTCCCAGTTAAAACGATTTCATTTACAATATTTAAAGTTAAACACAGAATTGATTATGATGCAATTGATTAAGGTGCCCGGTAGGCAAATTGGTACAAAGCTAATCTCTCAGTTATTTATGTAATATCTTTAGTTTTTCTAAAATCTTTGGATGAGGTTTCCTGACGATCTGGCCTAAGCAACTAGTGAAATGCGCATGGGAATAGCTTATCCCTTCAACAATAAATTTCAGTTTATCAATGGTATGATATGGGAATGTAGCACATTTAAACGAAACCTTGTTAAGTAAGAGTTGAGTGTTTGGTTCCAGCCAGATAATCTAGTCTGACAATTTTACCATAACAGGCTAAAGGTCTACCTTAATATTGCTCGGTGAATTAAGTTAGAATAGAATTTGTAATATTATTTGTAACACATATTAAATAAATAAATATGTCCAGTTTTTATAATGATTTTTCAGGGATTTATCTGGAATTTTCTGAATTTGTTTTCGTGACTAAAAGAATTTTGCTAATTTTTCCGGTTTTTAAGAGCAACCCTTTATGAAAGTAAATATGTACCAATTCCCACAAATTTGGTTTTTTTTGAATTTATATTTAGTTATTCCTTAAAAAATAAGTTTTTTAAATATATAAATTGCCGCCAGTGATTAATCTGTCATACCGTAATCAAATCAGGCAACTTTACTTCTACTTGCATTTTGTTTGCCATGATTATTATTATGAATAATAAGTGTTAGAAAAACACTTGCAAAATTTTCTTATTTTGGTTTGAAAATTGGTAAAAATTTATTTAATAACAAAACATATTCTCTATCATTGCCTTGCTCTTGATGACTTAAGACAACAATTAGCCAAAAATTATTTATCAGAAAGCGATTTAAAAGTCCTTGTTTCGAGCTTCTTCCGATAGTTGACCAATAGAAAAAGAGTGCTCCTCACCACATCCGGTCCCTGTAAAAAGTACCCAGTAAAAACTTCGCTTACAAAACGATGTGTTAAATAATCAGGAAAAAGTAAAAATACTACTTCCAATTCTACTGAAAGAACCAATTAATTTTACGAGGGATGTCCCAAAAGAAGCGCATTTAAAAGTAAGTCATTATTTTTTACCTACATACATCTTAAAAATAAGTAGTTATATAGAAGAAACCTACTAAAAAATGAGTGAGAGAAGCTAGTAATTTTAAAAAAGTAGGCGAAGTTTTTACTGGGTACTTATGCAATGTGGAGTCATATTATACCATAAATAAAATTCCTGATTTTTGCGCAAATATTCTAAAGTTTTCGTTGTTAATTTCGAAAATAGCACATATATAAGCCTTTTTATATTTATAATAAATCCTGTTATTTCGGCTTATATGACATGAAAGGAACGCCTTTGGCACTCATGTGCACGCCAGGTAGAATTATAATAAAATTGTATGGCATGGGACCTATGGTTCGACCCAAGTTAGACCCAAGCTATGCCTTAGGCGGCTTAAAAATTTAACTAAAGGCACAGAAAAAATTTAAAATTTTCTCTAATCACCAAATTTATACTAAATTCATAGAATTAAGCAATCCCTTTGTTGATTTTGCACCTATTACTAAAATGATTATATTGATTACTAAAAATTGTAAAAATTAAATATTTTGAATATTTTTTTTTCAATAAATGATATTTTTAATTTTAAAAAATAATCAAAAAACTTTGCCGTTATAAACAATGTGTTGATTGATTTTGAAAATTTCCAACAACAATTTCGCAAGTTTAAATTATTTTATTTTAAAAGAAATAATTTTTTGTTATTTAATTATTATTTTAATTCAAAATTTATTTCAAAACAACTAAAATGGTTATTAAATCAAAATTATTATTTTGATTTTCTTTCAACAAAAAAAATTATTGTTTCAATTATCACATTAATTAAATTTAAATACTTTTTTAATAATTTTTTTAATTGATTAAAAACTACTAATAATTTTTTCTGTGGGTGTGACTTTAAAAGTGAAGAAACTTTACAAATATTCAAAGAGAAACATTTTAAGACTTACATTTTTTAACTATATTTTATTAATTCAGAAAAACAATTCTTTTATTACTAATCCAAAGAAATTCTAATTCAATCTGCATAAGTAAATTACCACTGGGATTTTTTTATTAATTATTTCCAAAAAAGCAACACCACATATTTTTAATTATTTAAATGAATAAAGTGACTCAATTCAAAACCATATAATTTTTTTATAATCATTTGCTCATTCAAAACTAGTTTAAATTAATATTACTTTATTTTCACAACTCAAAAGTAATTTTTTGACAAATTTATAATTCCATTCGCACTTATTACCTTTTATTTTTTATTAACAGGGTAAGTTTTTTTAAGCTTTTTACTAAAAAAAACAAAGTTTTTTATAATAATATGAATTGATTTTTTTCAATGCATGTTATCCAAATCTTAAGAAAAAAGTCCTTTTGCCAAAGGCGAAAATATTGGCTATCCTCTTTAGTAAAATTTTGACAATCAGCCATGTCACAGAGTACAATTTCATTCGAAATCGAACAAAACATATTTTTTTATTGATAGATAGTGTATTTTGATAGATTTTTGGCCTTTCCCATTCCATTCATGAAAACAAAAATGGTTTCAGGCTGAAAATTTTAAATTTAAAGTTAAATTTTTTCTTTATTTTCATTGAAATGTAGACCAAAAAACAAGTAAGAAAGTATATTCAGAAAAGTCCGACCATATCACAACTTACACTACAATATGTACAGACAAGCTTTCGAGACTGCACCCTATTTGGGAAACAATATTTACACGCAGAAAAAAATATGGTTGGAGCTAACCATATTCTAAGAGCAATATAAGTGTATATTTATAGCTTTTTTTATTTAAACAATTTATTGTTAAGTTCAATCATATTTGAAGTGTAAACGGAAGTAAACACTGTATTGTTAAATAGAAACAAAACATTATTAATATGAGAAAAGTAATTTTAAAAACAACAAAAGTTTGTGTGTTGCCATTGACGCTGACTTAAATATGCTTTTTAACTTTAATTCAATCAAGTATTTTCTCTGCGTGTACATTTTTATATGAGCCGAATACCGTTAAATCGATTTAGAAAGTGATTCTAAGTCGATCGGTACACTAAAAGGTTGTAATAAAACCAATATTTGTAGTTTTTACATACTTTTAATAGTTTTGTACATATAGAAACTTGCCCTGCTCATTACCTTTGATTTTCATAAATATTCTTTTCAATATTCTTCATCATTTTATATTTAGACCGCAAATGTATTTTATAAAAATTCCAGTTATTGTTTTACAAATACATGCATACACACATGATCTTTTTTTAATTTTATTTTAAATTTCAATTTCTTAATTAATTCTTGGTAATTTACGCACTTATGAGTCATTTTATTAATCTTTATAGTTTAACCCAAAATATTATAAAATGTTTTCTATGTTTTGCATTATATGATGAAATTATTATAGGCTTTTGTTGTTAAGTATATTTGTATAAAAAACAATGTTAAGATATATAACACTTTAATAGCTTTGAACAAATATTTAATGAAAATAAATATTTTATGCAAACATAACTGTCAACTTTATTAACATATTTGTGTAAATTTTTTAAACTGACTAGTAGATTATAAATCAGTTTAAATTCGTATAATCACGATTTGGTGTTAAAGCCTAATATTTATTTATTGATTAAAGGTTACAAATACAATTACAAATTATATGTTAACTTAATTCATTAACAGACCTTTAAGCCTTTTAAAATTTGTTGCTTGAGATCACCAGCGTTTAAAAAACTGCAGTCAAAGTAAAAAACTGCCATTTCTTCTACTTCTTAATTTGCCATTAACAAAAAAAAAAAAAAATTCTTGGTTTTACTTCAGATTCATTAAACGTAAACAGTCGCTGTCAACTCAAAAAGTAAAAAGTTGTTCACAAATTTTCGTTTTTTGTTCGACAGTTTTTTTGTTTCGGCTGCAGTTTTTTAAACCCTGGAGACCACAGTCAACGTATTTTTTTGTATCTTTTTCACGAGTAAACTGTCTATCTACATCATATTCGTGAAACACATTCCACATCTTATTTGGATATCAATTTGCAAAGCAACCTGTGTTTTAATTTTCATATAAATGACCTAAAAAAATAAAATATCACCTGCAATTAATATATTGTAAAAATGAATAAAGAAATTAATTTAATGATCTACAAATTTGTAACATATTCGCATTTGAAGTATGTATAGAAATATATAAAAAGTGTCTACACAGAAAAAAATAAAAATTGATTTCAATTAAAAAATTTGTGATATTAATTAAAAAATTAATTAAATTTGCACCAGTAAACAAATTAATAGTATCAATTAAACCAGTTAATAGTATTAATTAAACGTTTAATTCACTTGATTAAACGTTTAATTCACTTCATTAAATTTTTAATTAAAACTGATTATATTTTTAATTAATGCTTTAATTGGTGAAACATTTTGGATAATTTTTTCTGTGTGCACATAGGGTGACTGTCCATGGAAACCACCCCAGACCCGATTTTGCCCACCCCAGACTTTTTCCTTTTTTTCTTTTTTAATGACTGTTTTCCTTCAAATTTTTTTTGTAAGTGTATCGATATTTTAAATGGCCGATTGAATATTTTTAATACATTTCTTTTACATAAGTGTTTACTTTGCATTTAGCGAAATTTTTTCTCCGTGTGTAAAACACAATAAGTCATTCTATACTATAGTGATTGCCAATTATAAAAAAAGAAGAGTCAAACAAAGCTAACAAAAAAAAAAAACCAATACATTTAACCAGCTATACAGTCTTAGAATAATGACTTTACTTAAGAAACCTGATTTCGTTGTGAATACGTTTATTTTTAATTTTTCTCTTCAAACGCTAAACCGATTGAACAAATTTTTTCAAACGGAAAATTCGCAACTAGGACATTGCCTTTGCCAACTTTTTTAAGGAAAATTTCCTGTTGATGTGATTGAGTACGTCCCCAATCAAAATAACGAGCAAATCAATATCTTCTGATAATGCAATAGATGTGTCGATGATGATAACATCAGCATCATCTCTGGCTTGCGTTGTTGTGATATTAACAGTTCTAAATTTTTTTAATGATAAATAAAGAATATATATAATATATAAAAAATATATTCCCTTACTGCCTTTTTAATTCAAAATATAATTAAAATATTATATTCAACATTTTTTATTTTGCATTAAATTCTGCTAGTGTCTAATAATTGTAAATTTTTCTGTACATACAATATACTTCATTGCTATCCAAAGGATAGCTAAGGTAAAATGTAACAAGAAAATACAATATAATACTCTGGTAGTGTATAAAATTAATTCCTAAAAATTTAAGGAATAGAACTATTACAAAAAAGCTTTATAAAATACATAACTGAAATTTAGCTCATACACTCACAATATTCTGTACGTAAAATTAACTGAAATTGTAATATAAAATAAATGAAAGTTCAATTAAAACCGGTCTACCTATTTTTCATTTATTTTTAACAAAAAGTTTATTTAATTTTTACTGTCAAAAATTCAACACCATATTCCGTAAAATCAAATAAATATTCAGTTATTTCGTAAAATTTTACTGTCAAAAATTCAACACCATATTCAGTAAAAACGATTAAATATTCAGTTATTTATTAAAATTTTACTGTCAAAAAATTGACCCCATATTCAGTAAAAACAATTAAATATTCAGTTATTTTATTAAATTTTCGTTTACTCCACAAAAGAGCCGAATTTCTAAAAAATACCAGACAGACACCTGTCCGCTTGTTTTTCTTATAAGCGAGAGAGGGAGAATATTTTTATTTACTTACCCAGTTACACACGTTTGTTTTACTTTTGTTGTACTGACCACGGTGTTTACAGAAGAACTCTCAATTATAAGACACCAGCAGCATGACCGATATTTTACTTTTAAAATTTGATGTATTTAACTAAATTATTTTAACAAATAGAAAATGGGAATTGCTTACACAAAACAATCAATTCATTTTTTATAGATAAGTAAAAATTAATTTTTGGTAGTAAAATTATATAAAATAACTGAATATTTAATTGTTTTTACTGAATATGGTGTTGAATTTTTGACAGTAAAATTTTATAAAATAACTGCATATTTATTTGTTTTTACGGAATATGTAGTTAATTTTTTGAAAATTAATTTATATAAGATAACTGAATATTGATTTGTTTTTACGGAATTCGCGGTTGAATTTTTGACAGTATTTTTTTGACCTTTGACCTTGAATATCTTAAGACGCGGACACGATAGCATTTGTGACTTTTGAGACAACATTGACAATACCAATTTACAGCTTATTATCTTTCATTTCGAGGTGAAACCCCTAGTATGACTGGGCTAATATACAATTGGAAGCAATGCCAGTTACAAAAAGATAAAAAGGAAACTATTTTAATAAAGATTTTTATATAGAATCAACCTTAGATAAAAGGAAATTTCTGGATCTGCCTCATGATATTCCTTAAGTTGATTATTGAAAGTTAAATATCTATTATCCAGTAAACAATACCATAATTTCTTATATCGAATACCGATTCGAAAACCTTCCATTAGCTAAAGCTGCAAACAATTTCTAATAATTAGATTTGGAAGGCGCTGGCGAATTCCTTATTAATTACAAAAACGTTTTGCAAATTGATTGTGATGTTATGAAAGCCGAAGCACTCGTACTTAAGAATATGTTTAAAAACATATCCAGCGAAAAACAATTAAACTTTAATATGTGAAAATCCAAAATTAAAAATAATATCTATCCAAACTTTTACAAGTGGCAATTTGCCTTCCTATTAATACTTTAAGTTGCGAAAGAACGTTACGCAGTGCAATGTTTCAGCATCGATTTTCAAATTTAGCATTTTTAGGTATTGAACATGAAATAGTCAAATACAAAATCACTTCAGAAGAAGTATTAAACATATTTTGGAAAAAAAAATAGTAGAAAAATAACGTAAGAATAACTTTTTAAATAATAAATTGATTTTAATAAAATTATTTTTTATATATTTTAAACTCGAAAACACTAATTATCTTCATTTTTTTAAAAAAAAAACTTGTGTTTTGTTACATTAATTGCAGACTGAATTTTCATGATATATTTTAACATTTTTTTTTATTAAAAATTATATTGTTTCAATCAGCGTTTAAAAAACTGCAGTCAAAGTAGAAAAACTGCAAGTTCTTCCACTTCTTCATTTATCTTTGGCCAAAAAACAACTGTTGCTTTTACTTCTGATTCATTTAATGTAAACAGTTGCAGTCAACCCTTCTAAAAAAGCGAAAAGTTGTGCATAAATTTTCGTTTTTTGTTCGGCAGTTTTTGGTTTCGACTGCAGTTTTTTTAGCCCTGGTTTTAGTAAAAAAACATTTTGTATATATTTTTTGAGAAGGGGGTGCACTTACCCACCCTAGAATAACAGTCTAGCTACCCTTATGATGATTACCTATTAAACTTAAATAGAGTACACAATCGAAAACTTGTCTCTAAGTTCTGCGGTGTAGAGAGTCGGGTTTGACCAATTATACTTTCTTACTTGTTTTAACCTGAAAGTCTTAAATATTTGCTCCTTTACCAAAAGTTTGAAAAAGGATCTGTTACTATACTTCAAAAATGACTCAAGTTATTTTGGAACATATCTGTCCTAGTCCGTTTAATTAAGTAAAATATACGTCGGAGAAAGAATTATCATAAACATTTTTTGTTGGCTGCTTAAATATGGTAACTATATAAGATTAAATTTATTGCTTGTTACATCAGAAATTGTACCCTTAAATAATGCTTATAATCTACATTAAGATATGTATAAAAAAACTACATACTAAAGAAAAAACAACATCGAATGTATCTTCTAGGAAATGCACCTGAAAGTCATAAAGGTCCTTCTTTTTCCAAAAAAATCCCCAAGTTTTTACTAAAAAAAAACTAACCATAAAACTCTTTCAATATCTTAATCTAAATATCAATTTAAACTCTTGCCATCATGGCTAAACTGTGCAGTTTGTCTTCTATAAAATGATTTTGTTTTTAGAACTTCATAGCAGTGAATTGTGAATTTAGCCTTTAGCTTAATTCACCATTAAACATGATTTGTTTAGTTTGTCTTTTTATTGTCAGTCTTTTTGGGAAACAAAAAAATGACTTTATTTAAAAAGAAAAAACTTTATTATAATTTAACTTTTTGTATTCACAATTAATTTCATATAAAATATTATTTAAAAATACAATAATTATCAAAATCAAGTTCATTACAATCTTTTTTTGCAACTTAATTTCACACTAATTAACACTTTATGACTTGGAAATTAAACTACTATTGCTGTAGAAATAAAGTTTTTCTTTATCGGCTTAAAATTTTTTTTAGCAGAGCTATAAGAAAAAAAATATTCAAATTTTACTTTATGCCTTAATAAAAGTTAATTTTATGTTAAAGCATGCAAATCAAAAGACTTAAGACATAAACTTGTTAAGACTGTAAAAATGTTTAGAAAAAGACCCAGAGTAGTTTTTTAAATATTTATTTGCAATTTAAACCGTGAAGGTTGTTAGCTTAAACGTTTTTATGACAATTTTGTTGTTTTATTTATTTCTTTCGTTTTTTTTTTTTTTTATTTCTAATGCAAAAAAAAAAATTAAAAAGTTTGTTGTGATATTTTCGTACCAATGGGAATGAATCATTAAGGAAAAGAAATAAGTAGAGTAGATATGGCTTTAAGAGATATCCGTTTCCGGGAAAAGGAGACATATTGTCACAGAAATCATAAACACCATGTAGTCTTAAATTGAATTATATATATATATTTTTTTTTTTTTTGCTTAACTACACTTTTTATAAATAAAGAAGAACATTGAAAAAATTGCCAGCGTTCTTAGAAAAATACAAAGGCCAATAAAAACAAATGCCACCAGTTACAACAAATAGATTCGCAAACTGTTCAACAAGATGAACTCATATAACTTTTAATGGACAGGCGTAGTAATTATTCCAGATTTTTTGGTTTAACTGTAACAATTGACCCAATTTTTTTTGGAATATATCTCAATATAAACCAACCATTATCAAATGTTGTGAGGCGATCGAGATTTGTGTTTCACTTCATTAAACTGAATACAGAAATATTTGTACGACAAGCAAAAAGTCTTATTGATAAGAGTCATTTGTATGGAGGATTTAGGACAATTCATGAACTTGATTTCAAAAAATTTTACATAGTAAGCTTTTCTAATGGTTTTTTATTACTTTTAAATTGTGACCTAAAGCTTATTAAATGCTTTACAGTATTCAGGCTAATAGAATATACATATTTTTATTTTTAATCATTTATAAACAAATTTCACAATTTTTTTTAAGCCCATCAAAGTTAATTTTCTTGGAAGTATTTCCGTTCTGTGTGCGTTCCAATATTTAAATGTCTGATGTCTAAGTCTTGGAACGCAGACGCTTTAATTAAAATTTGGATCGATTTTACTGATTTTCATACCGAAAAGTTTTGTAAAATATTCCTGAGAAAAATTTGATCCATTGAAACTCAGAAAACTTTTCTAGAGTTTTCTAGAGAATTTATTCTGATTAATCAGAAATGTTTTAATAAAATCAGACGTTGATTAAAAATATTTTTTATCTTTAAAATCTTTCCGATTAATCTTTTTCTTTATCTTGCAATTCGTTTAAACTCAATCTATATAACAACTGATTTGACCGCCTTTTGTTTTAGCCACTAGTCCCGGACTATTTAAGGTTAAGTGATTCGGCTACCGAAGTCTTTATCTGGAACCACGGGAGACAGGATGCCCCTAGAACTTCCGTTTTAGCCTGACTATTGGAATGGACCTTGTTGGGCTTCGTGGTGGTTGTGGTTTATACCCAATCGCAGGAAGAGAAAAGTGCTCGAGGTGGAAAATATGTTCAAGCGCATGCATTCACAGAAAAAAATATCTCAAGAAAATTTTTAACAACACAGTTTGTTAAAAATAAAATTTTAGGTCAACAAACTTTTTGTTTGATTCAAAGAAAAAATTTATCAAATTTACACTTTGCAAAATAGCACTCAATAAAACATATTTAATAATGAAATAATTAAATATTTCTTCATATTCAATAAAAAAAAATATTTAAATCAAAGTAAAGACAGTATTTCAACAACTCTTGTCCATTTTTAAATAGCTCATAATTCTCATTTGTTTTACAGTTTTATTTGAATAATATATTAAGTTTTGCCAAAGTCTTTGGAAAAGGTTTCCTGATGATCTGGCCTAAGCAACCAGTGAAATGCGCATAGGAACTTACTTATCCCCTCATAATAAATTTTAGTGTTTTTATAAAAATATAAAAATTGAAAATTTATGAAATCATCATTAATAAATAAAAAAATAAAGATTCGATTAACATTTTGTTTGATTTATTCAACATTTTCAAGAATTTAATTTAACAAATCAAGTAAACATTTTGTTGAAAAAAATTATTTTGGACAACAACTTTTTTTATTGACTCAATAAACTTAAACGTCATGTTTGTAATCAAATATACGATTTTCGTATTCAAATATGAAAATTATTTTTTTCTGTGTTCGATTTCGGAACTCTTGATTTGTGTCGTGGTTTTGTGGCAGAAAATTTATTAGTCTCTGGTCAATGTATTGTGTAGACCCGATGTTTCGATCACTATAAGTTTAGGCCGAAAGGCATTGTCCGAATATCATCTAGATCACGTCTTTCTTTTTTAACCGGAAAGTTTTGAAATGTTCTAAAATATTTACATAAACATACACAGAAAAAATTTTAAATTGTCTTTAATCAACAAATTCATACCAAATTCATAGAATCAAGCAACCCATTTGTTGATTTTGAAGCTATTACGAAAATAATTACACAGGTTACTAAAAATTGTAAAAATTTTAAATTGTGAATATTTTTTTTTTTCAATAAATGTTTTTTTAATTTTAATTAAAAAATTATCAAAAAACTGTGCCGTTTTTAAACAATGTGTTGATTGATTTAAATAAATAAAGCTCAGGTTTTGACAATTTCCAGCAATAATTCTACAAATTTAATATATATTTTTTTACACGAAAAAATCAATTAGGATTTTTTGTTTTTTAATTAATATTTGAATTCAAAATTTATTTCAAAATTACTAAAAAGTTAATTAAATCAAAATTATATTTTTAATTTTCTTTCAACAAAAAAAAAAAAAAAAATAATTCATTCAATTATCACATTAATTATATTTAAATACTTTTTAGCAATTTTTTTGATTGATAAAAATCTACTGATAATTTTTTCTGTGTACATATTTTTGAAGAAAAGCATTTACATAGAGATTGTTAGATTTATTTTTCTAGTCCCTAAGGCAACTTAAGGCATTCGATATCGATTGAAATTACAATAGAACTTAAACGAAAATTATGATCGATGTTGAATACCGTAATTCGCCAGCTTATCTATTGATTTTCTTTTTTATTTTAGATTGATATGGAACAATTTTATTGATTTTTTTTTTCTGGGAATATTTAAACTGATGTCTGGTTCATATACAAAAAAAAAAAAAGATTTTTAAGAAAGTTTTGATAACTTTTTGTTAAAATTTAAAAAATTTTAAATTTTAAGTTTGTAAATCAGGCATTTTTAAATCGGATTTAAATTAAAAAACTGACGAAGTTCTTTAAAATACAATAACATAGGCTGTTAATTTTTTTTTTTAATAATAAAACTTAAAGGTCACATATCGACTTAAATATTTAAAAAAAAAAAAATTTGGTATTTCCGTAAATTGTGAACTCTAGCAAAACAGAATTTCTACAAAGGAAATCCTGCCCAAAATAATTATAACAATGATATTAAAAAATGTAAAACACATGACAACAAAACTAACCATTAAATAGACCTTATGTGTAGCAAAAAATAAAAAAAATTTTATTTAATTAAACAAAATTTAAAACAGTTTACCAAAAAAAAATTAATATATATAAAAAGAACGCAATTACAAACTACAATAAAAATCTGATTATTACAAAAAATTATTTTAAACTTTATTAAAAAAAAAAACATTTAAAAAACAAAAACACACAAAAATTAAAATTTCATTCAAGAACCAGATGCTCGTTAAGGCTTTTATTAATAATTTTATTATATAAAGAATTCTTTTTCATTTAATGTTTTATATAATTTTTTTAACACTTTTTTTTAACCTGATAATTAAAATTTCATATTGTAAAGTTCTATTTAATTTATAAAAAAAAAAAAAAATATGTTATAAGTGTGTAAACAAACATTTTGAAAGTGTTGAAAAACAAAAAATTAATCGGTCGACCGACCACTTATTACTGCCACTATTATATTAAAAGCTAAAAAAATAGATATACAAATAAAAAATAGAAACAACTTCAGAAAATAAACGAGTACAAGTTCAAAGTTGTTTAGGAAAAAAAATTACAGAAAAACAGATACTTAGCAAAGAACTAGTTTTTATATTTTCTTTTTATTGAAATAGATTCGTTTTGGTGATAGTCGTTATTTTACTTACATTTCGACTTGATGGAGATACTCGTACTAGGCAAAAACAATCTGTGGATATCTTTACTTTTAGATAAATTTATATGTATGTACAAAGAAAATATTGCAAGCAACAAATCTAACAGCGATTAAGTACGTGAGTTTGTAATCAAATTTTAAAAGCACGCAATCATGAATTAGATACAAACAACTTTTATTTGCAAGTGCACTCTATAGTCAGTAACAGAGATATTAAGTTTAGTACTTTGATAAACATTTAACTCATTTTTTCATAAAACGTTAATAAAAAAAACAAAATTAAAAAAAAAAAATATTTTCTATATAAAATAGGGTTTCTAATTTTCCGAACTTTTTCTATTCCCGGGAAACGAAACCAAAAAAATCTTTTTCCCGGGAATCCCGGGATTTTTTGAATTTAACAGGGATTTCATTAAATGAGTTCAAGACAAAAGTTTTTACTTTTTTAAAAGAATATACACATATACAACCGCCTAAAAAAATGGGCTTTATTAATTCCACTGAAAACCAAATAAATTGTTACATTCATATGTATGTTGTATGTATGTATGTATATATTTATTTTTTTTTTTTTTTTGGAGATTACGAACTATTAAAACTTATTAATATTTAGTAGTTGTTATTAATAGCAACTTGGTAAAATTTATTTTCTTTTAAGAAAACAATTTTTTGTATTATTAAAGCATTTAAAAGCTCATCAGATATTCTATTTCTAATCCTTGTTGAAATGTATATTGCCTGCTACCGAAAACGTGCTCTCGCTCTCTACAGACGTTGGTTTTATAGTAAGAAGCGCATCATACAAAGACTATAAATTTGTTGGCCTGTTACCCGTGACTTCATAGACGTCAAATTCTTTTTTAAGATTTTTTCAGGCTTTTGTATTTTCTTTACATTTATTTTTTTAGAATTTGAAGATGGTTCTGGCGATGGTGTTTCGTTTACATTTTCATTTTCTACTTCAAGAAGCTTTGTAGACATTTCATCAGCAATTAAAACGACCGTTGGTTTATTGGCGTAGAAAAAATAGTTCGATTTGTAGTAAAGAATATATTTTTATTGATCGTTTTTGATTTTAACGATGCTAACAAATTAAAATTTCAAAAAATTTAATTTTAAATTCCCGAAAATTCTCGGAAAAAATTTCCAGGGATTAATTTTAAAAAAATGTCCCGGGATTCCCGGGAATTCTTTCCCGCGTAGAAACTCTTATTTAAAATTCACTATTAAGCTTTATTCGCAATCAGAGCAACAATTTCTTTTTCTCTTCTTATTCTTATTTCTTTCCAAAGTATTTCATATATTTTCCTTTCATTTTTTAAACAAAAGTGTAACCAAGGTATATTTACACAAGGTAGACTCATTTGGGAGTGTAGACATGCTGCTCTATAAAAGGAACCGAGTTGTCAAAATTGTCTTCATATAAAACAAAAACAATTTAACGCACACATGTACAAATTTTGGCTCATATACACGCAATTTGACGTTGTGGTTCCAACTATGGGTAAACAGCTGACAAACATATGGGCCAACGAGTTTACCTTGTGTAAATATACCTTGAGTGTAACTATTTGTTTTAAAAAATTTAAGTCAACTTCTAATTTTATTTAAACAAATAAAAATAAATACGTAGTATTGTTCTGGGCAAAATTTGCAAACGGTTTTTTAATTTAAAATATGTGTGGTCGCGAAAAAAAATTGTTCCTCTATTATGAACACCAGAGAAAATGTTGCTGCCTATTGTGAACAAAGTTTTATGAATACATGTGTATACACAGTCACCATGCTGCGGCTAAAGTTTGTAGCTCCTTAAGTAATTGATGCTAGAACTAACTTAATCAGGCCTGTTCTCAAAATCACAAGATTTCTAAATAAATGATTTTTAAATCACAATTGTGATTTAAGGGTGTTTTGGAAACCACAAAAGTTTTAACTTGGTTTAAAATGGTGGAAAAAGATATGCAAGTAATTTTAAATCGGCGGCCACCGGTTTAAACTCACAATCATGAAAAAACATTTTTATTCATCTACAAACACAGATTTTCAGAACATGCCATATATATACTTATATACTTATTACTTCGGGCTCACTCCTACAACCTAAATATATAAAATTTTGCGCGTTAGTTGTGAAAATGTAAATTTACTTAAAGTATTGCCTATCGAAGCCACAATTCTGGTCACAAATGAATTCAGCGCTATAGTAACTGCTCACTTTTAAAGGCCTAGAACGAATTTGACTACTTTTGGATTCCCTGTTTAGAAGTCGTTTAAGTTCGGGCATATTTACAGCCAATTATCATTTCAATTCAATCAATTGTGTTCAATACAGCTCCTCTGTTATCTTCTATCCCGATTTCAACCGACCAAAAAGGCTGTGTCACACCAAATACAAGGCATTATCTTTCCGCGTTGGGTATTTGGCTTGAAGGTTTATTCATCTGTCGGACGATGCTTTACATACAATTCCCTGCGCTTTAAGGTGTTGCAACGGATCCATTTTGCATTGCAATTTTTGATTAAAAACTGTGTTCGTTTAACAGGGTTCAAGCAACATTTAGGACCTGTGAAACCTTATCAAAGTCTCTTGCCTTTAACTCGTGTGCTACACAAATTCCCTCGCTTTTGGCTGAATTCTTCTGCTGGCAAACATTTTGAAATTGCTGCTTGAGTGCCTCTCAATGATTTTGCAAATTCTACTTGAGCTAAGCAAAAATCGGAATGAAGTAATTCCTTAATTTCATGTTCTTTAAACCTTTTTCGAAAAAGGTTTATACTATGTATATTGTAAAGCGTCTTAGTAAAACAAAATGACAGATGCCATATAAGTTATTGAAGACACAAACCCATCACATTTTCCATTTCTTCTGAATCACAGTATAATTTTTTTAAGAGGGTCTCTATTCTAGTTGTTTTATTTGTCGGTACTATAAAGATAAGAACTAAAAGGTGTTTTTAAGCTAGATACGAAAGCGTTAGTTGTTAAACGCAGTGTCATACAGCGCTCACTTTTTGGTATTTGTGATCAGCGTATTCCTGCAAATCATCATGATGAGGTTCAGGCTTGAACAACGCTAATAAAATAGCAAAGTTTTCTTAAGCGATTAGGCTCATTTTTGGTTAAACGGTTTTGTTAATAACCAAAATGTTCACTTGTGGAGTGGCACTGATACAAAGAACCCTTCAGACTCTTTTTCATCCAGAACAGTGTATCTGTTTGTGCGGCTTACACGCTGGTGGCATTATCGGACATTATTTCTTCGAAATATGGATTTCCATGATCCGGAAGAGATGTAGGCCCCTAATATGAGTTACATTCGATAAACGATTTTCGCTGACTATCGAACATCGACTATCGAATGTTATTTTGGTATTATGAGTTGGCAGCACTTTCGAATATTTCGTTGTGCATCGAATTTTTCAACGAAAACAAATTTGCTTTCGACGGTACAAATAAATGTAAAAAACTTGTTAAGAATGTAACTACATATTTGTAAATTTTTTTGTCTTCGTATACCAAATACCAAATACCATATTCTTTATCAGTTTTGTTCATTTTATGCAAGTCCAACGTCGTAAACAGCAATTGGAAACGCTCATATTTCTTATGGAACAAAATTCTCTTTTGACCAAAAGATTCGCAGCAAAGTTCAGCATGTAGAAAAGTGGGATGAATCCCCACTAAAGCTAAATTATTTGAAAACAACCATAATTCCGCCGTGGTCACGTTTAGCTTAAATTCTATTTTTTAAATTTGTGAACAAAAATTTTTAATTTTAAGTGACAGCTGATCGAAAATGTACTACTGTGAATTAACAAAATCACAATAGTAAACATTTATCGAATGCGCGCCATAATACCAAATGAAAATTCGTTCGATCAGCTATTTCGACTGTTGTCGAAAATCCCATTTAGTTTATAATAGGCGCCGTAGTTTAAACAATCGACTTATAAAAATCAAAATTTGGCGATAAGTTGATTTCCACAAATAGATCTGTCAGCTCGACACCTCTCGATTATTTCCTGTGGGGTACGTGCAGTCGCTGGTTTATGTTGATATACAAGTAACAATTGACGCTTGGAGGCCAACATTGTTCATGTTATTTGTAACTCAACGTGGGCCAAAATTGGACGTCCAGAAGACACCTTATCAAGAAAAGTTACGGTGCTCATATGTCCGAAGCTATTTTCAATTGTTAATTCCATGTATTGGCCTTTTGAGCACAACTTACATTTTTCCTTTAACTTGTGTTGAAAAGGTTAACGAAAAAGGAAGAAAAAACAGAAAAATCTAGTTTAGACTTTAAGAAGAATTTTTAACAAAATGTATGAAAAACAGAACATAAAGAAGAACATGTAAATCAAGTAAAAAATATAATTATTTACAACAACAAATTTTAATCCACCAATTAAATATACTATTTGGTTTAACGATTGATGTTTGACTATTGACTGCCAGCCTTCGTCAATGGCGGCGAGTGTTAAACGGCCAAGATTCCTGAAAATATCAAATCAACCTGTCCGTGAACTTGGGCTTGATTCCCCGGTCAGTCAAGAAAGAAAAATTTTCAAGAAAATAATATTTCATTTGATGTTGTAAGATAATTTAAATTTAATGAAAATTAAATTTGATGAACTTAAGCCTGATTAAAATATAAAAATTTGGAATCATTTTGTGTGTTAATTTTTCAGTTTTAAGTTTTATTGATTTTAAAAAACTCCCTTTAGTGGGCTTTGATTTTATTATCTTTTTCATCGTCTTAAATATTTTCAATATTTTCCAAATTATTTATCTTGAATTGGAGATAAAGTACTACAAAGCCTGTTTTATTTAAATTTAAAAAAATACACTGTTACCTGTTTAGTTTTTTAAATGAGAAAAAAAATTTAGAAAAAAAAAACCAAATTGCCTGGTTTATTTTTGTTATAAACGTGTACAAGGAAGTATTGGCTTAATTAACGCAAACTTAAATTGGGATATCAAATAAACAAATACCAGATAATGAATTTAGTGCTAAATTAGACTTGTATGAAGTTGTTTAACTTATAAAAGAAATACTAAATTGAAACGGGAACATTTAAAGCCAGTTCCTATCTTAGTCTACGAAAATTTGTGTAATATTAAAATTTTCTGGCTTTTGGCTCCTACTTTTAAAGTCGAATTAAGAGATTTGTTTGCAATCCAATAGATTAACTATTTAAGTCGATTTTTATTTGAAAAAACACATCATTGTTTTTATAAAATTTATAATTAATATTATTAATTAATATCATGTTTATTATTTTTATTTTAAAAAATAATGATTTAAACCAAGTTAAATTTCATATTAGGCGTTGATTTAATCTAAATATATTTGACTTAATATTGTATCTAACTAAAGTTTTTTAGATTTTTTTATAAAGTTGAACTTTTATATTAAGTAAATTATTATTAATAATTATTTATTTATTGCGTGTTTACTGACAATGATTGGGTCTGTTGTAAAAAATGCTGATTTGTAGATCGTTTTAAAAATTATAATTATTAGATTAATAGTTTATTAACAATAAAGGTGTAAATTTGTTGTGTTTTGAATGTAGAATAATATGAAAATATTATTTTTTTTAATAATAAAAAACAAAAGCTGTTTAGTCAATATTGTTAATTGTGTTGGCCAGGAAGCTATAAACTTTAAATAAGAGTCAATTAAAAAAACAAAAAACTTAAGCAACAAAACATTAAAATGCATTAATAAACTTGTCGATGTCATTTGCATTAGAATTGCCATTGTGTCAATGACAATAGAGTGAATGAGAAAGAGAAATTCTTTTTAATACGAATATGATATGAAGAACAAAAGCTTTTATGAATAGTAAATATAAAATTCCCATCAGTAATAAATTTTCTATAGAAAAGAACTATCAGTAATACATTTTTTTTAGAGGAACGATACATCAGTGATGTATTTGTTATAGGAAACATCCACTAATGATAACTTTGCCAACAGTGATACATCTATATATACCTTTGCTTGTGTGTTTATTTGCTTGTTCCCTTAAAACTCCCAAGCGGAAAAAAGAAGGAGTTTGGATGCCTTCTAGAAGGGATCTCTACTCTTTCTTTTGGATGTACATGGCCTCCTCGCTTCCTTCTAAACTCATATCTTTTTTACACACGTTGTCATTGCGGGGTAGCTTTACGCTCTCGCTTCTTTCGCAGTTACATAAGAATGGTAACTGAATCAAAAAAAAAAAAAACATTACTTTTGCTTTGGGGGAAAAAAACAAAACAAACAATGTTACTCCTTCTCTTCACCCTTCTCATAGAAGGGTACTTGGACTGTGTATCTTACCCTTTATACGAAAGAGCCGAGGCCTTCTTTGAGGCATGCTTTAGCAGTTACACAAGAATGGTAATTGAATCGAAAAAAATTTTTGAGCAGGGTTTCAATAAGACCTGAAGTAAGAAGGTCTTCTGAGTTTTCCCGCTGGGTCATAGACTACAGAACTCATTGTCCTGAAGGCAACACAGCAACACCCTGATAATATTATGCTTAGTGTACACTATAAATATCTGTAAATTTTTTGACTACCATTTATTTCAGTCCCTGCAGATCACTCATACTGGAATGCATTGTGAAAAGGGTATCCTTAATTGCCTTTTTTTTCTTTTTTGGCGACAAAATCAAAGCAGTTCTTTTGCCATAAAGATGGGAAACGTTCATAGCTAACGATGGATGGCCAATACTTGAAACAAATTTATTTTGAACCGATGTTCTACGATTATATAAAACAAACTTTAATTCCAAGAAAACCTTTGCTAACAAATATGCAAGTGGCAGTCCAAAAAACTGAACTGGCAACAATAAAATAAAGAAATTTGTTTTTATTTTTGTTTTTTCCTTTTGTTTCCCCTTACAACTACAATTAGAGTTGACAAAAAATTAACCAAATGTAGTCGGGATTGTAAGAAAAGATAAAATCACTGTTTGTTGTTGGTGTTTTGATTAAGCTTTGATAAAATTACGGGTAGAACTTTTGAGTGTTTATAATTTCTATTCGCTTAACAGTTTTATTTGAATAATATCTTTAGCTTTTGTAAAAATCTTTGGATGAAGTTTCCTGAGGATCTGGCCTAAGCAACCAGTGAAATGCTCATAGGAATAGCTTATCCCACCAATAATAAATTTCAGTTTATCAATAGTTAAATTTAGTTAAATTTTTAAGTTATACACTAAATAAAATTGTTTATTTTTATTAAATCTTTTTTTTTATTTTTTTCTTTCTGTAACAAAATATTTACTAATAAATCTTTTAATAATTTTTTTTCTTTTCAGCTTTCATTAACACAAGAAAAAACATTTCCCTCAATACTTCCAAAAATAGAAGAAGTTTTACAAACAAAATTAATCAAATTAGAGCGTGAAAAATTTCTTTTTCATAAAAAAAATCTAATAAAACAGTAGCCAAGGCTATAACAAGCAGCAATAAATACAAAAAAAAAAATCATAATTTATGATAATTAATTAAGAAAAAACTATCAGAAATAAACAGAAAAAGAGCGAAACGAAAAGAAAAGCTCATAAATAAAACATAAATTAAACTATAACAAAACACTTAAAGAAATTCTAGTTTAACGAACAAATTGAAAATAAACACAGAACCAAAAGCTTTAATTTCAAACTAAAGGAAGTTTGAAACGTTGCAAACTAAAACACATTTTCTTAAAAGCATCCGAAACAACAAAAACAAAATGGAAATAATGGCTGCTGCAACAACGAATAATCATAATAATCAAAAAGAATTACGTTTATATGCTCCAAATGAGCAGCAGCAGCAGCAACAAACCGCAAATTCCACATCAACAACTTTAGCCAGTGGTGCTAGATCTCCCTTTCAACGTGAGGTGCGTGAATGGCAGCGTATTGATCCGGATACAGGTGCATTGTTAACAGGACGTCTAGAAGCAGATCGTTGGATAAATGGGCCATTAAATAAATACGGCAAGGTGGGTTTTAATTTCTTCTACTTACTCTTACCACTCCACTCCACCACAGCTGCATTCCTATAAAGAAATGTAATTATAATGCTGTTTGACGTGTGCTCATAGGAAACATAATTGATTGTTAAATATTTACAAACACTTACAACAAAAAGAATGCTGTTATATTTGAGTGCTTACAAGTTTACGAGGTCTTTTTAAGAGACTGGAAAATAGTTCTATGTAAGATGAAACCCCAAGTCAAGTTTAGCATTAGATGCAATTATATTTTGTATTTGAGTGTCAATGAGTTAAGAAGGGTACATAAATATATGTTTTAAAATAATTAATTAAAAATTTGAGAGACATAAAATTAAATAGTAGACTAAAAGGCTATTAAAAATCGAAAGACTTAAGGGACAAACTTTTCGTTTATTGTTAAGTTATAGGTCAGTTCAAATTTACTTTTAGCTCAGTTCTAAAGGGTGACCCAACAAAAACTCTCGTTATTAATTGTAAATGAAACAAAAAGTGTTCAGAGAATTATCTTTATATTTTTAATTATCGTAGAATGTTTTATGACAATTATGGGAGGCCAAATGCACATCCCGGCGTCGGTGGTATACCTCTATCAAATGGTTCATATTTTCAATGACTTTGAGACATAATTGAGGTTCAATGTCGTTAATGTTCCAGACTAAAGTCATTATTTAGCTGTTGAATTATTTTTGACACTTTTTCTTTTAAATATCCCCAAAGAACGAAGTCCAACAGTGTCAAGTCAAATGATCGTGACGGCCAATTTACATCGCTACGACGAGAGATAACACGGCCATTGAATTTCTTGCGCAAAAGAGCCATTGTGGATCGCTCGTGGATTCTCACTTGGCCAAATGCGGAAATTTTGCTTGTCTATGAATCCACTGAGGTGAAAGTGTGCACGAAATGAACTTTAATTTGAACGCTTCAACAATCTATAACGCGCTTCTCAATTGTGTACCTCTTCACGGTTGAATTTGTCCAACACTGAAAAAAGAAATATCAAATAAGGCTGGGCAAAAAACGTTAAGGTGTGACTTACAATTAATACCGTGCACTATGGTTGGACCACCCTTTAGTTCAGTCCTTGTTTACTTCTGGTTCAGTTTTAGTTTAGCTCTTGTTCTGTTCTAGTTCAGTTCTAGTTTAGTTCTAGTTCAGTTCTAGTTCAGTTCTAGTTCAGTTCTAGTTCAGTTCTAGTTCAGTTCTTTTTCAGTTCTAGTTCAGTTCTAGTTCAGTTCTAGTTCAGTTCTAGTTCAGTTCTAGTTCAGTTCTAGTTCAGTTCTAGTTCAGTTCTAGTTCAGTTCAAGTTCAGTTCTTGTTCAGTTCTAGTTCAGTTCTTGTTCAGTTCTAGTTCAGTTCCAAATAAGTTCTAATTTAGTTCTATTTTATTTCTAGTTCAGTTCTAGTTCAGTTCTATTTAAGTTCTAGTTCAGTTTTAATTCAGTTCGATTTCTTTTTATATATTGGAACGTCAAACCACATTCTGATATAAGTGTTATTATATAACAACCTACTGATTCGATACTATTCCATTAAAGTTGTGGTTTGTTGGCAGGATAATTTGAAAATTTTGTTGTCTAGTTTTTCATAAAACTATCGTCAACAAAGCCAAATGTTAAGCTTTTATTCCTCTCATTTAAATGTATGTTATACAACCCTATTAATGTCACGATCTTGTTAAAAATTATTACTTACAACTTTATGAAACTGTTAAACATAAAAAAACTGGTAACTTTTCTGCACAGCAACTATAAATGTAAAAGCTGCATTTTAAAGGTTTTTATAACTAAAGAAACAAAGTAAAAACATACAACAGCAGAAAAAAAGTAAAATAAAAAAAGGAAATTCTTACTTAAGTGGGTGTAGTATTAAACATGATACAAAGCAACATATGAAGGTTGACGACTTTTAAATTGGCAAGCAAAAACTATAAGAGAACAAAAAGTAAGCCAACCTTAAGCTACAACAAAATGAAAATAAAAACAAAAATATTAATCCGGTAATTATCTCCTAGAACAACGACATTAACTTTGAAATGTTGTTCTAGCAAACAAACAAAAAAATTAGATTAAACATACTTTATTTCTTTCCTCTATTTCCCCGTTCTACAATATTTCTTCTTTGCTTTAATATAAATAAATCAAATTTATTTCTAATATCTATTGCTACTCATTCAACTCTTGTGTCAGGCATAATGGCCTAAAGTTATATATTTTTTTTTAATTTTTTGTACTATCCTCTTTAACATTATTAAAATAGAAACCAAGTTTTTATGGTTTTCTCAATGAGAATTTTAAAAATTGATGAATTTTATTATTTAAAATTTCTTTTGGCGAAATATATTTTCATTTAGATTTTAGATATAAGCATTAAACAAAAATATAGTATAAGATTGAGTCTTTGTTAAGATTTATTTTTAGATTAATGCATGTCTGTCGAGTGCGTGTGACTTTAGTATTGATAAAGAGGTTCAAGTGTAGCCAGAGAAATCAATGTCAAGTTTGTAGCCTAAGTCTTTCGTTTATTCCTCATTAATGCAAAGAACTGGAAAAAACGATTTCTTTTGATTCTAATAAGTGTAAAGCGTGTCAACGGAAAATAAAGACGGTTATTTTACTTTCTAGTTAAATTTGAATTTTGATCTACATCAGTTTTAGTTTACATATTTCTGATTCAGTTGTAGTTCAGTTAAAGTTAGATTTTGTTCAGATCTTGTTCAGTTTTAGTTCGGGTCTAGTTTAGTTTGAGTTTAATTTAAGTTTAATTCTAGATTATTTCATGTTCAGTTTGACTTGAGTTTTAGTTCAGTTATAGTTAAATTATAGTTCAGTTATAGTTCAATTCTAGTTGAGTCCTTATTCAGTTCTTGTTTAGTTCTAGTTCTAGTTTAGTTTTGTTCCATTTTCGTTCAGTTCTAGTTTAGTTGAAGTTTAGTTAAAGTCGAGCTGAAGTTAATTTTTAGTGAAGTTCGAGTTTAGTTCTAGAACAGTGCAGTATAGTTCTCGCTCAGTTTTAATCATTAACTTCTATCTAAACATATTTTGTGCTAAAATGCCAACACAAATCACGTCAATATTGTAAGTATTTTTGAAGTCGGCTTCTTTAACTTTGATTAATTTTTGTAAAAAAAAATAACCATAAAAATATGTTTTGTCAATTGCCTTTTTTTACTGAATATGACTTCATATCACTAAATATCTCTAGAGTTCTGTCAAATTCAAAAATATCACATAACATATCATATATATTCACATATATATGATATGTTATGTGATAAAATACAAACAAACGAAATAACAAAAAAAAATATTTCAAAGTTAATCGAATTAGAAACATTAGTAAAAGAAACAAGATAATGTTACCATAACCCTTTTTTGAAATATTAATATTTGAATAGTTTTTATAATTTTAAAGCTTTATGTTTTTAATGTTTTACATATTTGTTATCTGTTTAATCTGTTTCCTTTTTAAAGCGACCATAAAACGGACGGAAGAGTATAATGATTTTCTCGTTTCGTTTGTAGCACGTCAAAATACTCTGATGATTACCTTATTATAAATATATAGATACACATTTACTCACACTATAAGTGGGACACACCGTTAAATTTTTATATTGCCATGTTTGGAACTTAAAAACACAACCCTTGTTTGACAAAATATTTTAAGTCGAGATAAGATAGCAAAAAAGTTTTTTAAAAAAAAGCTCGGTGAAAAACATTTTTATTAAATAATAATATAAACCAAAATTAAAGAAAACTTTCGTTTACAATAAAAAGTTTTAAGAACTTTTACAAAAATGTTTTTAAACTTTTTAATTTGAGTTAAGATGTTCTGTTTAAATGCCATAGAATTAAATAAATAACACTGCGGAACAGTCATTTTGCGGTCTGGAATTTGATTGCAAATTTTTTTTTAATTTGAGGTCGCTGATTTCAAATCTTATCTCCATTTTTCTTTGTCAGCTCTACTTTTCGAGATATACCATTATGTTCACTACATACATATATTGGAATAACTTGAAAACGGTTGACCATATTCAGTTCAAAAAATCCGAAACTCGGCAACAATATTATCTTCAAGCCATGTTTACATTGTTGTCAAATTTAACCAGTAGTTTTAGAGATGTCGTTGAATTATCAAAAAGTAATTTCAATTTTTGGGAATACAAAATTTTAATTTCAAAAGATTTTGTTATTCGTGCTTAATTCCCAGTTTTTATTACTGATAAAAACACTTGAAATTTATTGTTGATGGGATAAGCTATTCCTATGCGCATTTCACTGGTTGCTTAGGCCAGATTATCAGGAAACTTCATCCATAAAGATTTTAGAAAAACTAAAGATATTAAACCAAATAAAACTGTTAAGCGTATAAGACTTATAGCAACAGTTCCACCTGTAATAATATCAAAGTTTAAACAAAACACATCAACAATAAACAGTGGGTTTATCTCATCTTAAGCCTAGTACTCTGTTCAAATTTGTGAAAAATGTTGAGCAACATTGATTATTCCACACGAAAATTTCGGCATTATCAATGTTACCAATCTTGCGAGTTTGTACAATTTGACGTTTTTATTCCTTCAAAGTATGCTACATTGTTTCGTGTATGTGAACAAACGCCACATGTATTTTACTAAAATTATTTTTTTTTTAATAAAAAATTTAATAAAAAAAAAGTAAATATGGATAAAAAACTGTTACCGATTGTGTTATTTTAATTTTTTATTTCTTTTTTAATATTAAGTTCATATTTTTTGCTTTTGCTTAAAATTCCACGTGAAATATAGGCAGCTTACATTATTTCGCAGTTGTAAAAAAAATGTTGCCAGAAACATTTCGGAACTTTTTTACAAAATAAACAGAGTACAATTCCATCAACATTATTTCGTAGATATTCCGCACAAGTTTTTTTCATATGCATTTTGACAGCATTTCACGTGAAATGTTGAACAGAGTACCAGGCTTTACATTCCCCACAAAAATGTCGTTGAATTTTAAAAAAAATAAAATTTTGAAAAAAAACAAATTTTTTGTTCTTAAAAAATTAAAATAAAAAAAAAAAAAAATTTGTCAAAAATCACAGTTTTGGTCAGAAACATTTAGTTTAAAATATTTCGAATGAAATGAGGTTCATTTTGTTGTAATCGGTGCACAACTTTTAATTTTATTCACAATTTACTGAGAAAACTGAATATCGATTTCCATACAAAAAGGAAAAAACGTTTATTCAGATAATTTAGGCCCTTATTATATTAAACGTAACGCAACGCGAAAGAATTACATTGAAAGGATTAACAAAGTATTTTGTTGTTGCTTTCTACAGAAACTCATGTACCGTTTTAAAATTTTTAACGCCACAAGTTATGAGTCGTTAGAAATTTTAAAAGGCAATGTGGATTTCTGTAGAAAGCAACAACAAAATTACAAAATATTTATGACTTTTTTTTTTTTTTTGCTTTCAATGTTATTCTTTGGCGTTGCGTTGCGTTTAACATAATTAGGGCCTAAATAAATTATCCCAATTTAATGTAGACCTACACAAAATAATTAACATAAATTATGTTAACTTAATATTTTTATGAAAAAAGAAAGTTATAGATTCTTGTGACATCCCAAAACGATCTATCCATGTTAGTCCATCTATTCGTCTGTTGAAAGTACGAAAGATGTCACAATAAAAGTCTTCAGAAGATGAAATTTGGTAAACATAATTGTATTTTATCTAACCCCATACAAAAGTTTCCCTGCCTAAGACTTTTGGCATTATAACGGTCATACGAGATAATTTAAAGCAAAAGAAATTGGCTCTGATACATTTTTAATACAAAAAATTATCGATAACAAGAATGGGACAATTTCCTTTTTTTATAATTTTAAAAATCTAATAGTTTCGTGATTACGCGCAAATGAGCACGGCGGCTGGCGTCTCTTGACAGAGCCCATTCTGGACGTCCAATTTTCTTCAAACTTAAAGAAAAGATCCAGCATATCAGCAGGAGCATTTTTCCAAGTGTAATGGAGTGTTATTGGCCTAAATCCATTAAAGGCAATTTTGATTATTAACAAATTCATTAAACCAAAAGTAAGCCGTGCTCCAAAAATATCACAAGATCGTCTACAGTTCCCTAAATCGTTGACTGACTTTCAAACTAAATTTGGATAATTTGGAAGCGTTGTTTAAGCCTGAATATATTCATGATGTTTTACCACAGCTTACTGATCATAAATGTCAAAAAATTAGCGCAGTATGACGTATCATTTGACGCTTCTATCGGTCTATTCCCTCTATTTTCTTTGTTTTTTTTATAATTTTACGTCGTTTTATTTGGATTTATGTTGATGGATAGCATTGATTCGGCACGGCCGGATATAGCCTCAGATCAGATTACGATAAATTGAGAGATTTGAGAAAAATTTGTTATAAAAATGTAAACAAGCAATAAAATTAAACCACATATCGAGCCCTTTCTGCGATTATATCGTAAGCAAAAATGTATCGAAATTTTGTTTTTTTTTTTTGCAAATAAGTTACATCTACTCGTTTTATTGATGAATAAATTCATAGACTTTGAATTTGTACTGTTACGGAGAAAAAGCCCATCTAAATCTAAACAAAGTGTTGCACTGCCTTAGAAAAAAATAATAAAAACCCTTCTCCTGTAAAATTTGCATTTTGTCGCTAACGATATAATCGCAAATAGGGCTCGATGTAATGAACAAGAAATAAACTAAAATTAAGCTTGCCCAACAATTCATTCTTGAAAATCAATCGGTTCCATAGTTTCGAAGTTACAAATGTAGAAAAGATTTCGCTGTTTTTTGGTATGCTTGCAGCTTCAGGCCCAGCAGTGCGAACTTCCCCACAAGTGGCCTAAAGTTTGCCTTTAAAGCTGAATTTTTAAGATTTCCCTTCCCTATATTCAAACTAAATTTGGGTCCAAAACGCAACATCCACATTATCCCCGAAGGAGCCATAGCCAATAGCAGGCTAGGAAGAAAGTCCCAGGGCCTACTAACTCCCGTGGTACCCAAAGATACAGCATAATCAGCGTTATTTTGTTTAAGAATTCTACTTTGTGATAAACTTTATTTGTATATAGGTAATCCTTTTTCTCTGTTTAACTCTTCTTACTTAACTCTATTCTTCAATCAAAAAGTATTTGAAATCTAATCTTACTTAAAACGATAAAATACTCTTAAATACTTGTTTAAGAAAACAGCGAACAGTAACAGAGACAACATAAAAAAATAACTTAAGTTAAACAGCAGTCAAGCGTATAAAAACGATCTAAACATAATTTAACTAAACAATAAACCAAAAAAGTTAAACTTTAAAAAAAGTACCTGCAAATTTTTAAAATTTAAAAAAAAAAGAAACATCAAGAAGTCTTCATCACGATATGAACTTATTGCCATATGTAGTCAGGGCTTAACACATCTTCAACAAAAAGAAAACATAAAAAAAGTAAAATACAAAACTGCCTAAAATTGTATGTAAGCTGCTGGTGCTGCTTCAACCAGACCTTAAACTTGACTTTTCGATTTTTTTTTCTTGTTCAACTCCAAAAAGAAAAAAAAAATCAATTTTCTTTGGTGTAGACTTATTTAAAATTCAACAACAGTTGTCTGTTCATATGAATATCTCTACATATTTTTACCTTCTTTTTTGACTGTTGGTTGCTATTCATTTCCTAAAGATTGCATTGCAGATGTCAGCTGTTGTTTAAGTTAACCTTTTTTTCCTTTTTGGTATGAGGATCTCAAGCGGCTTATGCCTAAATGCTGTCATGTATGTAAGTTTTTCTCAAAGGTAGTTAGCTGTTAGTTGGGGGAAATATTTTTTTGAATATTTTCTGGTAGATAGTGGAAAAGACCTCAAGTTCAAAATCATGACTATAGTTAAAATTGTAGTGAACTTTTTTTGCTTTTAGTTTTTTTGATTAAATATTTGTGGAAACACAAAAAATATATTTTAACATAAAATGGAAAATTTTTCGAAAATGTATTTGAAGTAAAAAAGTTTAAATTTTTTTAATGAATTCATTACAAATATCAAACTACCAAATTGTATTCCCTAAAATCATTTAAAACAATCCTAAAAACAATCCTTTCAAAAAAGCGAATAAGTTATTTCGATCACTTAATAAACTCGATCACAGATAAGCAGCCGCTCATAGTTTGAAATTTATTTGCCCGACAGGAATTAAACCAATTTAAATTTGTTAGATCTGGCGAAACTATGTATTACAATTTGTGCTTGGTTTTGTTTGCCATTTTATATGATGAGATAAAAGACAACTTCGAAATTCCAAACGAAAATACTTTTTTAGTCGTTATTAAGATCGTTAAATCTGGAAATTCTACAATTCCTTTTTTTATTTTAATTTGCTTGGATAAATATTATTGGGATTATAAATACTAGCAGTCCCGGTAGGCTAGCAGTGCAGTATTTTTTTTTTTTGTGATATTAAGGCCATGTCAAATCTTACTAACTATTAATAAAAGTATTGGTTATGCTTATTTGGTCAAATATTTAATAAGTGTGACCGTAGCTTAAGTTTATGTAACATGCAAATGTCTCTCTCTCTCTCGAGAATTTTTTTTTTTTTAACTAAACAAATATTTTTTTTAAAAACCAAATATTTTTTTTGTTTAATTCATTTAAATATTTCGTCAAATGAATTCATTATATCTGTGTGGTCATTTATTGATGTATTTATTTATATCATGTCGAATAATTAAACGACTTTGTAAGTTTTTTTTTTTTATTTATTCCAAGAGAATTTCAAAGAACTGCAACTTCCTCAACAAAATTAATGTTAAATTCTTTAATTCTTGACGAGACCCAGACAAAAATCATTTCTCATGAAATGTAAATACACTCAGGTCTCGTTTTACGCGGATTTTTTTTATGCGGATTCAAATTTATGCGATATTTTAATTAACATTTTTTTTTTTAATTTTTACGGTTTTTGAAATTTTAGATGTTTTTTTTTTTACTTTTTACCGTTTTAAAATTAAACCAAGTTTGCATCACTGATATAATCGTTAAGGTACGTTCAGACCAAGGCGAATTCAGTTTTCAGGTGGCGTTGAAAGCACAGCTGTGCTACTTTTTTTTCTTAATTAGAGAGAGAAATGTCAAAAGTTCCTTGTGATTTTGACATATGGATCAACGAAAGCAACAAAAAAATACATTGTTGTGTTTTTGGTGTTGTTACTTGTTGTAGTATCGACACCACCGTTTACATGAATTCGCCTTGGTTCAGACTAATGAAATATTTGACGAAAATATTTGTTCTGATATTTGCTTCAAACTATGTGAAACAAAAAAATATTTTGTTTAATGTTCAAACTAAGCTCAAATATTTGACAATTTTTGTTTGTTAAAACAGTTGGCAAATATTGTCAAATAAAATGAATTAATTCATGTTTGCCATGCGTTCAGACTAAAACAAATATTTGCATCAAATAATTATTTAGTGAAAGTGTCTAAAAATAAAATTATTTTTCCAAAATAGTAAAAATTACCGCAGAAGCTATTTTATTTATTTTATTCTGTGGAGCAGCAGCTCTTATAAAGTTAGAACAGGAGAATGAAAAAGGGAAAAAACTGGAAGACAATGGGGAACGGAACATGGCTAAAATTTGTGAAAAACTGCAAACTTGGAAATAGAGCCTAAAATATATTTGAAATTGCTAAATCGGTTTAAAAACAAAATGTCGGGAAAAAAGAACAAAAATTTTGCAAAAATAGCGAAAATTCGCGAAAAATTTATTTATTTCAAACAAGACATAAAATTTATTAAAAGCGCCTAAAACTGTAAGGAATGCCAAAAATTCGGTAAAAATTGCCAAATTAGCGGAAATTCGCAAAAATTTGCTAAAAGCGGTATGATAGCAAATCCTAATAATTATTAAAAATCGTTAAAGCTGTAAAGATTCACAGCGAAAATCACTTTTTCGCGAGCATGGCTAAAATTCGCGAAAAATTGCAAACTTGGAAACAAACCCTAAAATTGATTTAAAATTGGTTAAAAAACAAATTGTCGGAAAAAACAAAAAAAAAATTTTCCAAAAATGGCGAAAATTCGCGAAAATTTTTAATATTTTAAACAAAGTATAAAATTGACTAAAAGTCCCTTAAAATATTAAAGTATTAAATGTATTTGAAATCGCTAAATCGACTAAAAAGCAATATGACGGGTAAAAAAAAAAGTTTCAAAAAATATCGGAAATTCGCAAAGAACTTTAATATTTCAAACAAGCCATCAAATTAATTAAAAGTCCCTAAAAGTGTAAGGAATGGCAAAAATTCGGTGAAAATTGCTAAATTAGCGGAAATTCGCAAAAATTTGCTAATAGCGGCATGATAGCAAAGTCTAATAATTATTTAAAATCTTTAAAACTGTAAAGAATCCGAAAACTTACAGGAAAAATTACTTCTATCGAGAACATGGCTTAAATTATTTGTCGTTGTTTGCTCTAACAATTTTTTTGTAATATCAAAAAAATGTTTGCTCAGAAATAACTAAAATATTTGATATTTTGTGTTCACACTATGTTCACATTGGACAAATATTTGTTTGCCGGCAAATACTTTTATTTGCTCAAAATCAGCTTTTATTTTATTTGACACTCAAAAATATTTTGTGTTCAGACTACCTTAATGAAATATTTGATGTTTGCTTTCAAATATTTGATCAGTCTGAACGTACCTTTATAGTTTGTATTATTTTGTGTTTTTTATATGCATAGCCGATACGTATGTAAGAGTGTTTTTAAACTAATGAAGATCATATAATATTAGTTTTACAACGAAGGCTAATTTCGATAAAAATAGAATCAAAAATTAGGTGGAAGTTGGAAAAATTTCAATTTAAGCTCGTTCTTTCTTTTACGTTACAACAACATTAGTTTTAAACTAATAGAGGTCCCATAATAAAACTTTTAGAATATGATAAGGACACTAAAGGCCAATTTAGATTAGAAAAAAAAAAAATTAGAACTAAGTTAGAAAAATTTTGATTAAAATTGGTCATTTCCGGTTTTGCAGATGAAAAAATTTTTTTTTTAAATTAATTTTGTTTTTTTATTTAAAGATCAATTGATTTTTTATAAGAATCACCTAAACTTTTTTTCGTTTGATTAGTTTATAGTTTGAAATAATAATTTTAAAAAACATTTTTTTGAAAACGGCAACACTTTACCACCCCGTAACTCGACAAATAAACATAATAGAAATAGAAAAAAAAAATATTTCGCACACTTATTTATATCTACTAGAACTATAGTTATGCCAAATATAAACGAATTCCAGCAAAATATTTTTATTGGGTTGTCCGCTTCACAAATAATGCCCCAAATATATACATACTTGTTGATTTTTTTATGCGATTTTGGTTTGATTTTTTAATCAAAATTTGAATTTATGCTGTTTTTCAAAATTTTGGAACGAAAAATTATCGATATAGAGTATCGTTTTATGTGATTTTTTTTTTGGAACGCAACTATCGCATAAAACGAGACCTGAGTGTATAAAGCAACACATTTTTTGCTGATGAGAATAATTGCAGTTTCTAACAAATGAATTAAACATTTTTCTTTATATAAGATATGTTGGTAAAAAGAGGCATAATTTATGCCCAATTAAGCCAAACATAATTTATTTTAACTCCCCCTATTTATATAAATGCATTTCAAGTGTAATTCTATAATGATTCTAAAGTCTAAAATCGCATGAGATTGCTTCAAAACATTCGTGGAAACTTGATATGATGTTCCAACTACCAGAGCTCTGAACACTGGTTGAAAACAATGTTTCTTCCAATGTCCCTGAGTGTGGACACAAAGCACAAGTGTCAATGTTTTACATAAAATGAAGCAGGAACTCTATAATATTCTCTACAAAATTCACATATATTTAATAAAAACAGCATTTAGAAAGTGTCATTAGCAGAGTTAGCTTTTACTTAGATTTCAGCCTAAACAAGACCCTAACCCGACATCTTAAAGATCTACCCCTCGACGATTTGATTGTAACACACAGTAATATGACTCTGTGTTTTTGACAATTAAATCTGCAAAGGACATGGGTAAAAAAAATCCTTACTTATGTAAAGGAAAACAATTGCTGCGTGTCATAACAAATCCACTGATTTAAGTCCTCTTTATTGTAAAACGTCCTTGTTGATGCATAAAATAAATTAAGGAAAACGTTGAGTGAAAACAATAATCGAATATATAAATGTTATTTTTGTTATAAATTTGCATACACTATACTGCATATAAAAGGTTTTTTTTAGAGTGTCACAACTTTGAGTTGACATCACTGCTTTATTTGAGCACCCATTTAATAGCTGATAGCTGCCTTTTGCTTAGTTTGCTTTGAAATTTCATTATGAATCGACTTACACCAGATCAACGCGTGCAAGTTGTTGAAGTTTTTAATCAAAATAACTCGGCGAATAGACTGAAGCACAAATTGATATTGATTTTAAATTTCATTCATCATTGGCCCAATTTCTTCAAAAACGATGATGGTCAGAATGCGAAAAGTTGTTGAAAATTGGTGTCATATTTAAACATTAACAGCCGTATTCATAAAAACTTATTGATAATTAATTGACCGTTTTTAAGCAAAAATTGCTAAAGTTATATTTATAAATGTAAAATAGTCTATTGAACCTTTAATAAACCATTCATAAAATAAGAAAATTTATTGTTGGATTTGCCCTTCTTTAAACCAAAATAAAATGACATGTTAAAAGGTATTTGCATTTTATGATATTATTGTTGTGAAATATGTTGAAAAATAATTACAAAAATGTTTTATTTATTGCAACGGACATGTTAAATACATTTAACTAATTTTTTTTTATTTTAGACAGCCAATTTAAAGTTATATTGATAAATATTTAAAAAAAAATTTAAATGATTTAAATGAATATATTCAGGGGCAAATGCAGATATTCTCTTTAATTATTTATTAAATTATTGCAACTAGTCGTTTTTTTTTTTTTTTTTTTTTTTGTTTAAAACACAAATTATTGTTCAAAAATATAAAAAAAAATTAACAAATCATAATAATAGTGATGTTAATAAATAGTAAACAAACTTTTTATTCGAAAACTTTCTTATCGTATGTTTAAAAAAGGTTCAAACAAAATTTTTTATGATACCTTTCGGAAACATTTTGTTTAGAAACTAAAATAATATGTAGTTTTATTTGATAAGAATAATTTTGAAGGTCTTCAATTAAAAAAAAATATTTAAAAAAAAAATTTAATATAGAATATCATGTAAACCGAATAGAAGTTTCGTGCATCACTAACAACAAAATGGCAGCCAAATATAAAGTTGCCATGTTTAAACAGAAACTCGCTGCTAACAGTTAATAGTAAGAAAGCTGTTATTGTACGTTTATGAATACAAATTTTTATAAGAGGTTTATAAGACAAATTTTTGAATACAAATTTTTATAAGAGGTTTATAAGACAAAAAGCGTTTAATAGTTATTACATACTATAAGCTTAAAATAAGAACTTTTTATGAATATGGCTGTAATTTCATAAAATTTTCTTTTCAATAAATCCCATTTCCTTGATATTCAAATTATATTTCCTTGTTTTATTATGATTTAAACTTGTATCACTCTATAAAAAACTCCCTTTACTATACTGACTATTGATCAAATACTTGATAAAATCGCAAACCAAATTCTTAGCAAATGATGGTTGAACAAATGGAAGTCAGATTGATTTTAATCGGAAAAGTAAATCTGTTGAAAAAGTAATCATTAGTAAAATATTTTTTCTGTAACATTTAATGTGGAAGTAAATTAAAGTGTCGCCACTTTTTAATTTTTTTTTTTTTTAATATAATAAGCAACCAAGTTCGTTTCCTTAGTCTTTCGTTTCGCTTAATAAAACTTGTTTTTTATGTCTTTTTTATGATTTTTTTCTTTTTAACTTATTTTCTTAAAGTCTAGTTCAAAGAACTACAACTTCCTTAAGAAAATTTATGAACCCAGTTTTGTGCTCTCTAGCACCGACAACACTCGGAAATAAACAATTTCTCAAGAAAATTTTTTTCTAAACTACAATTTTTTTTTTCTTCTCTTCTGTCTTAGGTATAGAAAGATATAAATAATGTCATTGTATTTTTTTTTAACTTTGGTCTCCAACTAATAGGTGATGTTTACATGGAAAATTTATTAAAGCAAAAAAAAAAAAGACTTAGTGACTTTAAAGACTTTAACAAGATAAAGTTTTCTGTTTTATTTTTGTCCAACAATAGCATTATTTTGCCGTAGTTGGAAAAAAGAGCAGTCAAGCGGTATATTTCAAATATTTCTTGAAAATGGTAAGAAACTTTTAAGAAAAAGAAAATTTTAAGTTTTTCAGACGCAAGAAAAAACTTAAAACAGATATTTGAGAAAAGAGGTCATATAAAAAGCAGCCTAGGTTAAAAAAGCATGAAAATAAAATCTAAATAAAAAATTTCCATGTAAGGGTTTAACTAAAAAAAACCTTGAAGGTCTTTTTTTTTAAATCTACAACCCACAGTTTGGAATAAAGAAAAATATAAAGAAAAGTGCAGTTAAATTCAGGGTTTGTGTACAACTTTTCGATTTTTGAGTTGGTTTGACAGCGACTGTTTATATTTGATTACTCAGAAGTAAAAGCAACCTTTTTATGGACAGTGGCAATAGAAGAAGTGGATGAAATTGAAGTTTTTCTACTTTGACTGCAGTTTTTTAAACGCTGGTTAAATTATTTAAAATTACACATGCCATTAGTAATGGCGTAGGTGGGCTTAACCCTCAACTACCTGTAATTTAAATATGTAGTTTGCACTTTATTTGGCTTTTCGCAAGAATGTTCTGACTAGAATGGTTTCTTCTTTCACACTACCTCAATCATTTAATTCAATTGGTGACGTTATACTGAGAATTTTATACAAATTTAAAATTTTTGCATCGTAACTGCGTGGAGTAAATACTTATTTTTTCTGATGACCGTCTGTAGGCGGTCTTGGGTTTTCAAGGGTTAAGTTTTGACCAACAAATTTCAAAAATCACAATATTCTTACTTGCTATTTATTGATTTATCTCTAATGCCCTCGTGTATTTTATACAAAAAGCAAACTTCACATAGGCACTGTTAAAGTCCGCATTTTTAACAACAGATATATTTTTGATAAAAGTGACTACCTGGTTTATAAATGCCCCTGTGTATGAACACTTATATACAGATGGCAGTTATAGATATACAGCCATGTACTAAACTTTTATCTATGAGCTGATGCTGTATGAGATCCACTTTAAAGCAGCTTCTGTTAAATAACATTTTTTTTTTAAACCCTTTACTTGCGATATGATCTGGAACCACAGCCCTATTAAATATCTATATTCTGAATCCTTATGAGTTGCAAAGTTGATTTAACGATGTCCGTCTGTGCGCCTTTCGGTTTATGATGACATGGGGTTGCCGAAGATCCCGAAAATGATGGAGACTAGGTTGTTAAATATTTTTGTCACATATACTCAGTCAAAGTTTGTTATTAAAATTCAGCCAAATCGGTCCATAAATGACAGAGCCTCTAACTTTTGTCATACAATTCCCTGTTGTTTTTGTTTTTTTAGTATAATGTGTAGACTTTTTTGCTTTTTTACATTTAACCAACAAATACATACCTAATTCGGCGCTTAAATAGAGAAATGTGCTTAAAAACATAGAATGAATTGGCTTTTCGATAACATGGTGAAGGTTATTAAAGATTTAGTACAGCCGAATATAGCACTTTTACTTGTTTTATTTTTCTTTCAAAATTCCCCACTGTGCAGCCATAGTGTTCAAATATCTTGATTTTCCACAAAATTTAAAAAAAAACATTTTAGAATAGCAGCAATATTAGTTAAGCGTGAGAATCTAAAGCATTTTTCCCCTACAATTTGGTAACAAAAATAACGAATCTTTTTTTTAGTTGAAATAACTAAAAGCCAAGTATCTAGCAAAAAAATTGCTTTGCTTATTGTAATAAAAAAATGTAATGAAAAATGAGTTTCATATTGTTGAGGGAAAAAATCGTGCGTTGCTTAAAGGGCTTTTTTATGTTAGACAAGAAAGGCAGCTTTAAGAAAATATTGAACTAAAGCAGCTTAAAACAAATTTTCAATTTTTTCTCTGATTTCTTAAGCCTTTAAATTTACAATGAAAACAAGTTTTATAAAAATCAGTTTTTTTTTTTTTAATAAAATTATTAAAAAATATTGTCCTTTATTGTTAACTTAAAAAAAAAATGCTGTGACTCATTTGTTTTATCTGTAACCAAAAAAAAAAAAACTAGGCTTGTTTATTGTCTTTGTAATATTTATTAAGAAAAAACCTTTAAAGCTGCATATCAGTTTTTATTAATTTATGGTTTTTTGTTTTTTTTTTTATAGTAAAAACTGTTTAGAGTTTTATTTTCAATATTTTTTTTTATATACAATTTTATATTTTTTCTTGCTCTTTGACCATAAACTTTGTCTTATTTACCTGAAATGCTATCAAATTCATATGCATGCATGAGGTATGGCCTTAAAAAAACCACTTGAAAACAGCAACGTTTTGACTTTAGTTTAAAAACAAGATAAATTTGGTTTTTAGTAAATAATATTCTAAATAAAACTACAGCTACAGCATTTAAAAATTGTAAACATTGCTTTTGCCTTCTTTGTAACAGAGTTTCAAAGACAATGCTGCTTAAGCTTAAAGTCAACATGTTATTTGCATTCTTCTTACTTTATACAAACTAAGAACGCTTTTAAAAAATAATTAGAACTTTGTTTTTATTAAATCATGTAATAATGAATTTTCATAACTTTGTTTAAATTAGGAAAATCGTTCTAAATAAATAGTTTGCTGTCAGATGCACCAATGCAATACAGAGCCCTACGCTAGTTGAAAAAACAGACAAGCCGGGAACATGGCATTTTAATATAATTCGGGTACGCTCAATCTAGTGGTGCTCGCCGTATTTTTAGATTGGCTCTGGTTTTCGAGATATACCGTTATTTCGAAAATGTAGGAGGTTGCCCAACATATATTTGCGCTACTCAAAAACGGTTTAGTATATTGAAATTACTTAAAAAACCGAAATTCCGTCGTTTTTGATACATAATTTTTTTTTTTGAAAAAAAAATTAATTTTTTTTTGTCAAAATTTCGAAGTTTTTGTTTCTTAAAAAGTCATAAAAAATTAACTAATTTTTTGCAGACATATAAAAAACGATACTGCAAACAAAACAAGCCATAATGATTAAAATCTTTTACCAACTTTTGATTTTATTCACAAAAGTCGAAAAATTTTAATTAATTTAAGAATTTCATAAAACGCAATATTTTTATGGGAGCCCCCTTAAAAAGTGGAGATAAGGGGCAAGTATGTCTCGAGAAAATGTTAGGGACAAAAAACTAATTGAGGTCGGTCATACATTTTATCTTGCTAGGGGCGACTCCTGGGCATTTAAGGGACTTTTTTTTCAAAATATTTCTAGTCTGCATTGAACATTTTGCATAAAGAATGGAGGTAGCGGGTAGGTATGTTACAAATAAATGATTGAGATGAAAAATAAAGTGGGGTTGGTCATACATTTGACCCATCTAATGGCATCCTAGGCGCTGCAGGGGCCAAATTTAATAATTTCATTAAACAACCATATTTGTATTGGGGCCCCCCTAAGGGGGGAGATATATGGCAAGTATGTTTTAAGTAAATGTTAAGAACAAAAAACTAATAGAGGTCGGTCATAGATTTTATCCCCCCGCGGGGCGATTCCTTGGCAGTTATTGGGCTTTTTCTTCAATATATTTCTAATATGTATTGACTATTTTGTATGGGAGCCCCCTTAAGGAATGGAGATAGCAGGTAGGTATGTTAGAAATAAATGATTTAGATGAAAAATAAAGGGGAGTTGGTCATACATTTGACACATCTAGGAGTATCCTAGGCACTGCAGGGGCCAACTTTTAGAATTTTATTAAACCGCCATATATGTATGTTTGAAATTCTTAAATTTGGCTGCTGCAGTGCCTAGGATGCTTTTTTATGAATTTAAAAAAAAACAAAAATTTTGAAATTTTGATAAAAAAAATTAATTTTCCAAAACGACTGCTCATATTAGAAAAAAAAATTCTTTTCTCTAATAATTTCAATGAACTAAACCCTTTTTGAGTTACGCGAATATATGTTGTGCAACCTCCTCCATTTTCGAAATAACGGTATATCTCGAAAACCAGAGCCAATCTAAAAAAACGGCGACCCGAATTAGGTTAAAACGCCAAGTGCCCAGCCATTTTCCTCCTCCTCCATTTTCGAAATAACGGTATCTCTCGAAAACCAGAGCCAATCTAAAAAAACGGCGACCCGAATTAGGTAAAAACGCCAAGTGCCCAGCTTGTCTCAAAAAAAAGTGTCAATTTCCTGCACAGTGGAGTGAATAAGGTCCAGTAAAGCGGAGAGGGTAAAACTGGGTATACAAACATATTTTGATCATCACAATAATTCATAGTTTTAATGCAATTTGACCGAATTAGCCCATTTACGTAGCAACCAAATTATATAATGATTGTTTTCGAATACTTTAAACCCATATTTACTATTTTAAGGCAACTAGTTTTATAATATTTAAGTAAATTGCGACCTTAAAATTATTAAATTGTGATAAAAAAAACTATATATAAATATAAGATTAGAAGTATGAATGAATACACAAGTGTTCTAAGATCATAACACCTATCGTTATTATATCAAAAGTCATGAACAAGTCTTGTGTTGTAGTATATCTTCGATAACCAATAGAATGAGTAAGAGCTCAAAGAATTGTTACATTTAAATAAATATTGTGCCAATTTTCTTAAAACAAAAAGCATTATACACACTTGCACCTGAAACTACTTCAAACACATTGCATGCACAATCCTGCAGTATGTCATAAATCAAAAAACCACAATTTTGCACAACAATGAAACAACTCTCAAAAAATCTCATAAACATTTTAATTGGCTAATTACTTAATAAGACTTAAAAACACAAAAAAAAATTATTTTCAAAAAAAAAAAAAATTAAATCAATTTCATTTCCTGATCCTTATCATGACACATCCTTTTTTTCTTCTTTTTTTCTCAATCTCATTACAGATATCCGATTCCCAAAATATCGCACAACCCAATGGCACCCAACAGACACAACGCAAACAATTAGAAGTATTACAAACATGCACTGCTGCTGGCGGAGCATTACAAGTGATACGATCCCAAACTGTACAAACAACATCATCCCGTTGGTCAACGTCCTCAGCATCGCCATTATTATTATCGGCATCCACATCACCCATACCACAGCAATTACAGCAAACAAAAAATAACAGACATAGTTTTAAGCAAAAACAAACACACAATTCCCCAACACTCACCACCTCCTCCACTTCCACCTCTAATCCGTTTACTGCCACAACATTACCAACTAATGGTTTAAATCATAAGCCCCTCCATCAGCAGCATTTTGATAAAATGCAGCAGCAACATCAAAACTTGCAACAACAATTCCCTCATAGTTTAGTTAATGGTATTAGTAGTCGTAATAGAAATTGGCCAGATTTAACTGGAAAAATGTCCGCATTGGATATTTGTGATAATGATCATGATAATGAACATGATCATGACAATGATTACATTGTACAACAACAATCAAGTGATGAACAAGCCAGTGATGATAATGAAAACGATTACGATGACGATTCGTTAATTGAAGTTAATGATGATGATGATCATCATCAGTATTTGTTAAATAAACGTAATAACTTGAAGAATGTTGACTTTTCAAAACGTCATTCGTTTACGTTATTTGCCAATAACAATGATGACAATAGCAACATGAGCACTGCGATCAACTCTAATATGCATTATGATCATCATCACCATCATAACGATAATAACTCACATCATCACCCCAACCACAATCACGACCACAATTGCAACCACAATAATAATTTAAGTCGTGATAGTAGTAGTGGTAGTTGTAGTAATAATAATCAATTATTTTTGTTGGATACGGCGCCAAGTTTAAAGTTAAGTAATCTAATGGTAAGTAGTTGATTATCGATTGTTTTTTGTGAGTTTTTTCTTTTAACAAAAAAACATTTGAAAAATGTTTATGTTTGGTTTTTTCGTTAAGTTCAGTTAATTTACATGTTAACTATTATAAACGTTTAATATTTTGATTTATTTTAGTTTGTTATTGCTAGTGTTTTTCTTTGAAATGATCATTGGTTTTAAGTTTCAAAAGGAGGTCAACGTAAAAGTTTTTATTTTTTTTTTTTTGGCAAATTATTAACGTTTTTTGTTGTAAACAAAAAACTTTTTTAAATTTGATGACATAATTTGAAAATTTAAGTCGAGATTATTGAAAAATTACGTACGTATATAATTGAATAAGTACTGAAGTACTGAAAGGGAACTACTTCACAACATTCCTTTTGAAGATAATAACTCAAAATAGTGTAGTTAATAATAAAACTGTGCTAGAATTTTACACTTTTTTTGAGACAAGCCGGGCACCAGGCGTTTTTATTTAATTCGAGTACGCTGAATCCGATGATGCTTATCGTTTTAGGTTAGCTCTTGTTTTCGAGATAAACCGTTATTTCGAAAATGGAGGAGAATGCTCAAAAAATATTGCGTAACTCAAAAACGGTTTCTTTTATGCAACAAACTAAAAAAATTACGCAATAAAATTTCCTTTAACCCTGGATGGTTACTGTTCGTCGAATCGACGAAGCTTATTTAAATTTTATCATATAACTGTTATATGTCTATTCAAATCACGCTCTTTTTTCAACAACGTTAGCTGATGACCAAAGCTTTAAAAAAATAATTAATTTGAAAATTAAAAAAAGTGCTTTATTTTAGTTTATTTTTTAATAAAATGATTAGACAAAAAAGTTTTTGTTGAATTTTTACTTTAAATATCGTTCCGCTAGATTTTTTTGTAAAATCGTCGATTCGACGAAGAGTAACCTTAATGTACCAAAATGAAGAGTAACCTTTCAGGGTTAAGTAATGTTAAAGTTTTTTTAATATGTGAAGTCGTTTTAGAAACACTTTTTTTTTAACAAAGAAAAAATAATTTTTTAGCAAAATTTCGACATTTTTGATTTTTCAAAAATCGTTAAAAATTCACAAATTAACAAATATGGCAGTTTAATGAAATTCTTAAATTTGGCCCCTGCATTGCCTAGGTTACCCCTTGACGTATCAAATGTATGGCCAACCTACTTTTAATTTTCATCACCATCATTTGTTTCTAAAGATTCGTACAGACGGTGGTCAGATCTTACAAAAATGTTAGGGGTGCCAATGTGATGAAAATATGCTGCCAAAAAAATATCACCACCAAAATTAAATTGTAAGTTCACACGATTGTAAGAAAAGCATACAACTTCGTTGGTAGCAACTGTCTGACAATAAAGTCATCTGCCAACAAAAATTGTCAGTTCACACGGCTGCCAGATCTGTTTTTAGACATTGTCAGAAAATTAAAATTGAGTCTATTTTTATAAGCTGCAAAAGTGGAAATATTATTATTGAAGGGAAAAAGCAATTGAAAGAATTTTAGCTTTTTTTTGTTTTAAATAGGTTTCATTGATTTTAAAAAGGTTTCGCTTAAATGTGCTAAATTCCCATTTCATACTATTGATAAACTGAAATTTATTGTTAAAGGGATAAGCTATTCCTATGCGCATTTCACTGGTTGCTTAGGCCAGATCGTCAGGAAACTTCATCCAAAGATTTTAGTAAACCTAAAGATATTACACAAATAAAACGGCGGCATGAAATAACTCCCCACGAAATAACTCCCCAAAAAAAAATTTAATTACTCCCCAAAAAAATATACAGGAAACAACAACAACGTTTTTTGGGGACTTATTTCATTTTTTTAGGGACTTATTTCATTATTTATTTTAGGGAGTTATTTCATATGAAATAACTCCCCAAAAATCTGAAATGAAATAAGTCCCTAAAAATATTTTGGGGACTTATTTAATTTTATAATTTATTCCAAAGTCGTCAAAAATGCAAATAATGGTCCGTTATAATATATAAACAAAACTTGTTTTATTGAATGGTCATTAAAAATAATTGTTACTAGGCAGTTAGTTTTAGAAATAATTTTGCTGTATAAGGTGCATTAATAAGAAAAAAAAATATTAAAAATAAATTTTGAAATAATAAGTGGTTACAGAAAACATAGCAAATTGTTATACGTTGTAGATCAAAAAATGATCTATATTAAAAAATCAGTTTTTGGGGATTTATTTCATTTCAAGAATTGGGGACTTATTTCAAATGAAATAACTCCCCGATTTTTGGGGATTTCTTTCATTTTGATTTAGGGAGTTACTTCATTTCGTTGGGGTTTTATTTCATTTTAAAATTGGGGGTTTATTTCATATGAAATAAGACCCCAAAAATTGGGGACTTATTTAATTTTATTTTTGGGGAGTTATTTCGTGGGGAGTTATTTCATGCCGCCAAATAAAACTGTTAAGCTAATAAGAATTATAAGCCACAGTTTTACCTGTAACAATTTCATTAAATTTTCATTAAAATTATTTAAAATTTTGCAAAATTAAACATTTTTTGTTTTTCTTTTCACTCATGCATATCAGGGATGGAAACTATAGTGCAGATGTTTTTTTTTTTTTTGATACATTGCTGGCTATCTTTAAAAAAAATTTCGTAATTAATAAAAAGTCTTTTTTCTAAATATATATATTAAGAGATGAGCCAGAAAATATAAAATGGTACCGTCATAGTCTAAAAACTACGTATTGCTCTTGGTAAAAAATTCTAAAGCCCATTTTTAATCCCTGGTACGCAAGTCTTTGCAGCGTTGCCAACAGAAAAAGTTCTCTAACTTTGGCACCATTGTCGGATGCATAACCTACACTGAAAGAATTTTCTTCGCAATACCAATGAATTTTGACATTAATCCCATTAAAAATTGCATTAAAAAGGAACCTATGCAGCGCTTCGTTGGATCAATAAAACCTGTTTTATTTCAATGTATTTAATGAAACATTACATTAGGTCTTTGAATATTATTCATTGGATGAATACTTTCAATAAAGTAAAAAATTTTTTATCTTATTTATTTTTTTTTTTATTTTTTTTTTTTATTTATTTTTTTTTTTATTTTTTTTTTTTATTTAATTTTTTTTATTTTATTTTATTTTTTTTCTGTCTCTGGCGGGAATCGATCGCGCAACCTCGGTGCTGATAGACTAGCTCACTACCAGCTAGTCTACCGGGGCAGTGTAGTTTTTGGATAAAAAAACTATGTTTTTTACTCAATTAAGAGCGTAAATATGAGATTGAATTGTCCATAACAACAATAACAACGTTGATTGAAAGTGGATTGAAAGTTTTTGTTTCATTACTATAATGACATTTTTTTTGTCATAATGAACATTTATAAAAAAATTTTTGATTTCATAAATTTAATGGCATATAACATAAGATGTTTGAAATAATTAAATCTTACATTTTTTAATTAACAATTAAACATTTTTTTTAAGGAAACTATAACTTTGTATTAATTTATGAATATAGTTATGTTTGTATGTATATTGTTTTTTTATGTTCCCAATTAAAATTTTTTGTTTAACTTGGACAAACTTAAGTTTTCATATATCCAATGAAAATTTTTAACGTAATTACGAATTCCAATGAAGCTATTTTAACGAAAAGACTTCATTATAACTATGAAATTCCATTTAGACAATGAAAATTTTCATTTAACCAATGAAAAATTTTTATGAAAATGATTCATTAAATATATGAAGCATTTTTCTTTCAGTGTAGTAAAACAAATTTGCTTTTTTGAAGCACTTTAGAGGAAAAGCGCATAATCGAGCGCTTTAATATAGAATTAAATATACAAAAAAGTTGCTTACAGCGAAGATGGTTTTAAAGCGGAAAAAGCGAAAAAATTATTTACGAAAATTATTGAAAAAAGGAATTTAAACAAGTAAAAGCAAAACATAAATGATTATAATAATATAGTTAGCCCTTAAAAAAGCACTTTAGGAGTGCTTTGTTTGCATGTTTAAAAAGGCGCTTATTGTCAGCAGAAAATAGTCCTCCAAACTGGGATCACCTCATACAAAAATCAGGCACCCCATCAGCAGGTTTGAAGCGATTTTAGGTATGAATTCATATATAAAACCTGCTCCTTTTGGAACACATTTTTTACTTGGAAGCTTTGCACATCTGACAATAAAAAAGTAAGATTCCAACGACTGACAATGATATGCCAATGGCAACAAAGACATCTAACAATCTTGTTGTTTTACAATGGACCGACAATATTGTTAGATCTGACTACTCTGTGCAAAGCTTAACATATCTACCCGCTATATCTATTACTTAAGGCGACTCCCATACAAAATTGTCAATACAGACTAGAAATATATTGAAGAAAAAGCCCCATAACAGCCAAGGAGTCGCCCCTAGGGGGATAAAATGTATGACCAACCTTTATTAGTTTTTTGTTCTTAACATTTTCTCAAAAATACTTGCCATATTATACAAATATTCTTAAATTTAATTAAAATTTTCCGTCTTTTGTGAATTAAATCCAAAGTTGTAAGCAAATTTTAATGAGATTTTTTGTTTGCAACTTCGTTATATTGTATTTATCTAGAAAAAATTAGAAGCATAGCTGCAATTTGAAATTTTTTATGCATTTTTAACAAACAAAAATTTCGAAATTTTGCCGAAAAATTATGTTTCTAAAACCACTGCTCATGTTAGAAAAAAGTTTAACTTTTCTTAAAGGTAATTTTATTGCGGAATTTCGTTTTTTTAGTGTTATCAATAAACTAAACCGTTTTTGAGTAACGCGAATATATTTTGTGCAACCTCTTGCATTTTCGAAAAAAAGCTAACCTAAAAAAAGGCAAGCACCACTGAATTCAGCGTACCCGAATTAGGTTAAAACGCGTGTAAGTATAGCTGACAAGCTTCATGAGCTTAAAAATATGACTAGAAAATACTGCATTAAAACACTAGTGTAAAAAAATGCCTAAATGAATTTTATGTTAAGAGAAACCTACTTAAAAAGTATGCGGATCGCGCCATAATCCGAAAACAAACAATATTAGAAATAAAAAGTTCCTTATGAGAAATTAATTTTAATTAAAATGTACAGTTATGATCAATTAAACTAAAGCTTTAAAATTCTTGTAATTCAATATTTTGTATATTTTACAAAAAAAAAAAAAAAAAAAAATAAGTGTTTCATTATCTAAACATGAAATATCTTGTATTTTCTTAACCCTTTTAACGCCCAGCATTTCACTTGTCTTAGAAACAATATTTAAAACTCGTACAATAAAATGTTGCGTTAAAAAAATACAAAGACATTCGTACATTGAACCGTCTTTTTTACATAATGTTCAACAAAAAATTATAAAATTTCATTGTTTATAGTCAAGCGTGAAATAAAATAATTCTTTTTTAACAAAAACTTAAAAAAAGAATTTTTTTCCAAAAATAATAATCGCAAGAACAGTATTAAATGACACCTTCTTTTTTGACTGTTTGGGAACGATCAGCAAAAAAAAAAAAATATTTACAAAACATGGAATATGATGATGATGAAAGAGTTGGAAATGAAAAAAAAACACAAACTGTAGTTAATGACTGGTGATTCCGTAAAAACAAGAATTAAAGCTATATGTTTAGATTGTAATAAGTCAAAAAGAAATGAAAACAAAGTGAAAAAATAACAATGTGACTTCAAGAGAAAGAACAAACGAACGTTCAATTTGTTAATTTTAAGAAAAAGTATAAAAAACACAAAACATTTCTTTTTAATGAATTTCTGTCTAAACACCCCCACAAAATTTTTTTTATTTATGTTACTTAAATTATAATTCAAACCCATAAAACCGTTAAAATTAAATGTAAATAAAATATACAGTGATTAGAAAAAGTTAAGGTACGAAATATTGCCATACACTATTTTAAAATGGATTTCAAAACTTTTAAAAATGCTAAAGGCACTTTTACACGACATGTATTTTACAGTGGCTTTTTCAGATGTAAGATACATATGATTGTGCATGTCTGTTAAAATAAACGAATACAGAAGATTTATAATTTTTTGATTTTACATGTAAGTTTTTGGTCTTATAATTGACCGATAAGTTTGCATGAAACGATATATTAATTTGGGTTTACACTGTTATTATTTTCTTTTAGAAAGTCTGAGTTTAGTGGTGAGAGAGAAAGCGAACATGCTATTCTTCACTCCCCTCTCACCAATAAACTCAGACTTTCTTAAACAAAACTTGCATAGTGGAAACCCTAAATTAGGAATATGAGATGCAGCCATAGTTTTAGCGCTTCTAAAATAACAATTAAGAATGAATAAACTCGTAGAAATGTTTATAGAATTGTATATTGTTTGATTTATATTAAAGAAGTTTTAGTTTAATTAAAGGAACATATTACGGCTTTGAGAATTTCTTCCTTAGTGACGTAAATTAGTGAAGCCGCTTTTATAAACCTGGTTTTCATAAACTGTTTAACCCACTGTAATCTAATCAATCATAGGATTACTGCCTGAAAAAATTACCAACAAAATACGATTTTTAATTTTACAAAAAAAAAAAACCAAAACACTGAGGCATTTTTTTTTTGTTTTTTTAATATATTCATTACAGAAAAGTAGCTCCAGCCTATCGAATAGTTCAAATAATTCCACGACTGCATCTCAGGCAATAACAACAACGCCAGCAAATCCATCGTCAATGAACACCCACAAGAGTATGGCAACAAACAAAATAAGCCTACATGCAATTGTTGGCAGCAGCAGCTGCAACAACAATAACACAACATCATCAACACCATCACCAACATCCCCAGCAACGACAACAACAACAACAGCGGCACGACCATCTTGGCAGCAACCTACCTTATATAGACAAAACAGCTATAAAAACCACAACAAAAACAACAATTCACATTTAATGAAATCACGCGTAGGTGACACTCTCAATTGTTGTAGCAGCAGCAATCACAGCAGTAGTGGTGATGAATCTCGTTCGTTTAATGGCAAAACTGAAACAGATCTTTGTCATCTCCAGCGTCGTCAGTCACCCAACAATCAACTGCAGCAGCAACAGCAAATACAGTTTAAACAAAACGATAGATTGACACCAACGCATTCTCCACATACAACATACCATCGTGTCGATTTGGAAAGTTTCCGGCATTATAATAATCATAATGACAATGAAACAACAACAAAAAATAATAATAACGATACTGATGATGATGGCTTACGGTAAGATTTATTTCATATTTTTCTTTTTTTTCCACAACTTCTTTTCATACTTCTCCTCCCCCTACATGTCCAAAATAAATTTATTTCGTTTTTTCTTTTTTTAATTTTAAATTTTTTGTTCGACTTTTCAATATTATTTTTTTTTTTTGTATATTTTCGTTAATGAATAATTTATTTTAAAGTTGCTGGAGGTTTAAACAATCATTATTTTACATTTATTTAAGTTTTAATTGTGTTTTCGAGAGGATTGGTAAGGTGATCGCTTAAAGTTTTGTCAAAGCAAAAGCAAAGTAAAAGTTAAAATAAATTTAGGAAAATCAGAAAACAAAACTTTATCAATTTATTTAATACACAGGAAAAAATACAAATTGATTTCAATTAAAAAATTTGTGATATTAATTAAAAAATTAATTAAATTTGCACCAGTAAACAAATTAAAAATATCAATTAAACTTGATTTAACGTTTAATTTACTTGATTAAACTTTTAATTAAAACTGATTATATTTTTGATTAATGCTTTAATTGGTAAAAAATTTTGGAGAATTTTTTTGTGTAATAAAGACTGAAACTAAAAATTATTTGCGTGAGAAATAAGACTTTAACCCATCATTTGTAGATATTGGATAATACACGAAGTTAAATGCGATTCCATCAAAATAAATTTATCCGAATTTTACCCATAAAATGCCATAACCGAATAAAACTAAGTTCAATTATCGTAACCATTTAAATTTGTAATTATACATTTCCCGATAAGTCGCATTAAATATTAACGAATCATAAAACGTGTTGAGCAATAAATCCTAAAACACGTATTTAAAAAAAGTTCTCTAAATAATATTCTAAAAAATGAAACGATTAAAAAAAGTGTAAAATAAACGTACACAGAAAAAATTCTCCAAAATTTTTCACCAATTAAATCATTAATCAAAAATATAATCAGTTTTAATTAAAAATTTATTCAAGTGAATTAAACTTTTAATCAAGTGAATTAAACGTTTAATTAATACTATTAACTGGTTTAATTGATACTATTAATTTGTTTACTGGTGCAAATTTAATAAATTTTTTAATTAATATCACAATTTTTTTAATTGAAATCAATTTTTATTTTTTTCTGTGTATATTAAATTAATTTTACTAATTTTTTAATGAAGTGCAATAATCTATTTTAAACGAACACCCTTTTTCTATTGCCTTGTCCCGGCAGCGCTTTATAAACAGAGCCTTGAGAGGTTACACTGTATTTCGTTATAACAAGTGAAAATTACGTCAATCTGAATACAAATTACATGAGTTTTATTAAAGTTGCCAACTTTGTTGCAACTAACAAATTTACTTAAACCTGTTGTCATATTAACATAACAAGGTGTTTCCATTATACACACTATAACTTTAAGTTCTTTAAATTTTAATTCATCAGCAAAACCAAAATGAATAGTCTTTATATAAATCAATTTCAATTATTGAAATATTTTGAATTTAAAATAACTCCACTTCTTCTCAATCTCCTTTGATCAATATTTCGTTAATTTCGGCAATTATCACGTCAACCTTAAAACAAGTTACGTGCTTTTAATAAACTTCGTCAAGAAATTAAAAATAATCAATAAAAACTTTTAGCATTTTTTTAAAAGCAAAACTACCCCCCTTATTGAAAAGTATTCAAAAACGTTTATTAAATTTAACAAACGTTTATTAGCTAAAGTTTTCGTAGAAAATCTGTTCATAAGAAAACTTTGAACCTCTATTTACTTATCATTGTATGAATTTATTATAGATAAGTCTTATTAAAATTATTAATAAGAAATACAAAACAAGTTTATTTGTGCCTCTTCTAATTTATTTACTAAGTAATTGCCTTTTTTCATTCAAATTTCGTTTGTCCAAGTAAGAATTACGTCAACCGTAAAAAAATAACGTGCATTTAATTGAATTAATCAACTGACAATAAATTGCAATCTAATCTGTTGTTAATTTTATATTTTTATATAATATTTTTGCCAAAATCATTTAAAGGCAAAGCACGGTAGTCAATTCCGACCAAAATAAATCATTTTTTTTTATTTCTTTAAGTAAATTGCTAAATTTTTATTCCAAATTAAGAATAACATATTTGATCCCTCGCTAAAATATATGCAATATATAAATAGCTGTATAGAAAAAGTACCAAAAGAATTTGTTTTTTCCGAAAAGCACCAAAATGTGTTTGAAAGCTTTCTAAGGAGAGAATACAATTTAAATTTTATTTCTATCTTTATTACTTAAGAAGATAAATTCAAGATAATTACCAAAAAAAGTACCAAAATTATACTTTTGCCCGTTTTTTGCGCAAACTACCAAACACTTGTCCACTTATTTTTTTGGTTTGATCATGATTTCTTGAATTTAACGTCTACTTCTATTAGATCACAAGATATATAGTTACCGAGCTTACTCGTTGTTACCCATTTCTAACCCCTAAGGATATGAGTTCCAGAAATCCCTTCTTGTTGTATCTATACATCGGGAGAGGAGTTTTCATAAAAAATTTACAGTCTCTCCCCCGTATTCATAAATGATTATTAAGTTTAACAAACGTTTATTAAGGAAAATTTTTATAGAAAATTTCTTTTGTAAACCGTTATTAAATTTCAATTATATTTCAATGAATACGGCAGTCTGGCATGATATGCTTAGGGTGGGCGATGATCAACCAGTCAGTCACGTTAATCTTCATCTATAGACGAAGTCACTTAAAATGCTCTGGCTACCAGGGTTGCACGAAGTAGCTGCAGAAATTTATTATACAGCGGTTTTCATTTGGTAGTTTAAAAACCGCCGGTCTGGCAAGGCTTTTAGCTGTTAAATATCTGTAATCTAAAGTGCCACCTATTTAGTGAAAGGTTTGCCATTTTCGAATATGAATTGTCTAGCAACTGAAAACCGCTCAAAAAAAATTAAGACTTATTTCAGAAATGGTGGTTAAAACGTGGCCACTTTTTTATTATTATAGGGTGATTATGGTCGTCTTAATCGACCTACTGTGGAAGAATTTGGCAAGATTATCAATGTGCGCACTGCCGAAAATGTCGCTTCTGTTAGTTAGCTTTTTATAACCAAAACGCACTCATCCCCTTTTCAAAACGCGCTGAATCGCAGCGCTGAAAAATAATTATAACCAAAAAGCGCTTTTTTAGCGAGTTAAATTAAATTAAAAAGAAAATTCGATACATCCATATATTAGAAAAAATACAAAATTTATTAAATGGGGTCTTACACGCAGGGCTGTGGAGTCGTCAAAAAATAGTTCTAACTCTGACTCCGACTCCAACCGCTAAAATTTTTTAAATCCGACTATAACTCCGACTCCTACTCTTACATTGATGCTAAATGTATATGAAACTGGTCCTTTTGTGACTTTAAGATCTATTTTTTAATGCAGTACCTTTTTAATTGTTGAATATAGCAAGAGCATTTTTTGTAAAAATTTTAAATCGATATTTTAAATATTGCATCGCCAATTTTAAAGAATTTTTAATTTAGAAAATATTAGAATATTTTTTTAAATTTTTTATGTAAAAAAATTTTAGATCAAATATTGTTTTAAGTTTAAATACTTTTATTCGCGGCTTTATCACGAAAACGAATTGGAATTTTGTTTCATTGTGTTCGACAAAATCGTAGCTGTAGACTAATAGTAAAAAAATTTGAAGCAAACTGTATCTAGTGCCTCAAAGTTGCTAAAATGTCAAACAATTTTCATTTGTATATCTTTTGTTTAACGTTTTTGGCTCGTAGCGGCCATATTGTGGAAAATTCGGTAAAGTGATCTGTAAGTAGTTCTATTCCATCTCTTGCCACCGCAAGATTTTTAATAATCAACATGGCTTATTTCAAATTAAAATAATTCTTTTAAATATACATAATTATCAAAAAAATAAACAAACGAAATAGACTAAATAATAAAAACTAAACAAATAAAAAAGATTTTAGTATTATAGCTTTCTTTCAATTCTTATTCAGTTAAAATTTTTTTTTTTTAATTTATTAGATAAATTGTGTTAATAAAATGTTCGTTATTGTTTACAAGCAAAACACAGCTGTTTTTGTTTTGTTTTTAAAGCAATGATGACAACAGAGCTAATAATAAATAAAAAACAAAAGTACCTATATAAGTTTAAACGAAATGTATTAACAAAGTGACCTCAGTACTACAACAATGAAACAATAGAAAAAACAGGCACTTTGTTGCTAGAATTGAGACGGCAAATGTCAAAATACCTTAATAAAAAAAGGAAATAAACGAAAAAAAAAATGACTACAAACGTCCACACGAAGAAAATCACGGTAAACAGCAGAGCTTGTGAGGTCACTTTATTTATGGAAGTTTGAAAAAAAACGTTATGACTGCAGGGTCAAGGCCAACAATTTCTGTTAAATGGCAAATAGAACTAAAAATAAAGCAGTTGTACGTTTTTCAAGAATTTACTGTCGAAATGATTTGAAAGTTTTTCTCTTTAGTATTCCACTTTAATAAATTTCTAATTTCTCCTTCTAGACTATCTTCTCGTCATCTGCGAAGACAACAAATACCCAACGAATCACTGCTTAATTCTCTAGAACGTTCTCGTTCTATTTCTACCGACGACTTAAGTACCGAGTGGAATATACAAGGAGTCGACAGTGAAGAGCCAGCCGAGTGGCGGCGTGTAAGTAAACTAAGAAGATCTTTTCAGTCATCTTCCAAAACAAATCCAGCATCAAATTCGCCAATAACAGCTAGAAGACCCCTCGATTTACCCACTAATTCGGTGAGTGTTTCGAAAATTAGAGCTGAATTGGAAAACGGACGGAGACTGAATACAGTCATGCGCAATAATCATGTTGATTTGGCCGCTTTAAGTAGTATATTAAATGGTGAGAAGGAAACAAAGTCCCCACTGACACCGAAACGCAATTCTTTCCTCACAGCTGAATCTTTAAAAGAAATTCGAGGAAAGTTGAAAAAATTATCAGATGAATCTTTGTATAAAGAAGACTTCCTTATTAATCAACAAAATAACGATCAAAATCCCGTGGTGGAACATATAGTTGATGATCAGACTAAGATCAAAAGAAATTACGAAAAAAGTCCCGATAGATATAAAGTAACTAACAAACAAGAGGAGGGTAATAATAAGCATACTACCAACAGTTTGGAGTCAAGACTAAAATATAGAGATACCAATTCTACGGATTGGCATATTCGAAGAAAATCCTATGGTTTTGAAAAAATGTCTCCTCCGGAAAAGGCCATGCTTAGAATGGATGCTTCTACGGATAGCGGTTTAGGCAGATCGGGAGAATTGCAGAATTGGTCTCCCACGTCGGATGCAGCAGCAGCAAATAATCGTACTGTAGTTCATTTTGGAGAATCAGCCAAAGTTACAGCTGCTCCTTTGGTCCAGAGACGCTATAGACCCCAGAAATCATATGAGGAATCTGAAAATTCCCCTGAAGAAGATTTGGCTGTTTCCAAGAGGCATTCCATAGCGGTTGATGAAAGCCAATACGTACGCGATACTTCAAGGCAAACTACCCAAATACATTTGAACGGTTTCTATGAACCAGGTAGCTATTCGAAATTAATACACTCTAGTGAATCAACGACGACCAATGACAGAGGTCAACAGAAACGAGTAGAGTTTAGTAAGACCGAAGTACACTTTGCTACCGAATCGGGTAGAGTTAACATTGTGGAGACAGACAGCAAGCCACCACCCACTAATAATTTTCGCAGACGTAGAAGTCGTAGTTCTAGTGTGGGCCCCCTACAAAGTTTAGTCAAATCGGCCACTACTGTTTCCACAAATAACTCAGCTAATTTAGTTTCCAGCCCCTCTTCTCTACCCTCGGGAGTAGCTATGCCTGTTACTCTATTCGGAGATGATGGCATAAAAAAGAAAACTATAGCTTCAACCACGGTAGCTTATCGAGCTCCTTTAGTAGGTTCTCCAGAACCGAAAGATTCGGGCATAAATGTTACTGTTACCGTACCAACACACAATGAAACTTTTGCTTATACCGAATGTTCACGCAGTAGTTATGCTTCTACTAGCGGCGTGGATACCACCGATTGTGATACCGACGAAATGACTTCTCTTAGGGGCATATTGAAAAATAAACCTGCCAAGCCGAAGCCCTATGTTTTGGGAGAGAATATTGATAAGCCTGATGATCTCTGGGGAGTGCAATTAAAACCGATCGGAAATCAAACAAAGCAAGAAAGAGGTGAGTTTGATTACCTATTTACTAAGAGATCTAAATTTTTTTTATTTTTAAATACATTTATTGCAGTTTTCAAATCCGAATCTCCTACTTTATTGTCTTCTATACCCCAAAAATCTGTAGCCGAGCGCATACAAGAATTAGGCTCTGCCACCTCTTCACAATCGAATGGCTTTTCTACCAAAATCAATGTGAGTCTTGGAAACTCCTCTAATGACTGGGAAGAAACTGGTAAGTTTGATTTTCATCTTAATTATATTTTTCCAAATCGGTTATATTGTTTTTAATGTTGTGCTGTATAAAGTAGTTTTCTTATTAAGTCTTTTATGTCTGTATATGGTTTTATTTTATTATTGTTTTTTATTTTAATAAATCTGTAGTTTTTATTATATTTTCTTCTTATGGGATGATCTACTTTTATAATTAAATTTACATATAAATATTTTTTAATGTTTTAAACTTTTATTAAAATTTTTCGTTTGTTAAACTTTTAATACTAAAACCGCAGCTAACAGCATGAATAACTGCTAACAAGTTTGTTTTAACCAAATTTATACATGAAAAAAAACAACATTTTGATAACGGTTACAGTAGTTTTAAGATGTCTTAACCAAAATTGGTAATTGGCTTATCTACCAGATTAAAAGTTAAGTTGATTTAACATTTTTTTTTTAAGTATAAATGTAGTTAATAGGCTAAAGCAGATTTGGAGTATTACAAATCAGATTTGAAATTAAGGTTTAATAATTTTTAAACTTTCTTCTTTCTTTTTAATTTAATTTCATTTACGACCTTTCAATTTTGTGTTAAGCCTGGTACTCTGTTCAGTATTTCGTGCGAAATGTTTTCAAACTCAATATAAAAAAAATTTCTGTGAAATACAAACGAAAAAATGTTGATAGAGTTGTACTGTATTTATATTACGAAAAACATGCGAAATGTTTCTAGCAACATTTTTATTTTCCGTACGAAACAAGTGCAGCTCATATTATTTCGCACGGAATTTTAAGCAACAGCTAATAATTTTTTGTAATTTTTTATTTTGTATTTGTGAAGTGGGGTTTATAACAAGCGTTTCAAAAAGAAAAATGTAGAAAAGTGCAAAAATTATTAATAAAATTAAATTTTTTGTTTTTTACTTTAGGAAATTATAAAAATAATATTGTTTTACTTTTTTAATGACAATTGTAAAAACACATGGTTTTTGTCATAGATGGGGGTAGTGCACTAATGCTGAAGTTTCAACTCATACTTAGTGATAGTTCAAAATGATTGCAAACATTTTGTCGATGTTGAGTGATGAATTGAAAACTAGCAATCTTACTAAACATGAGTGATAGTAATGTTAAAAAATTTTGCGCTAAAAAAATAGTTTGATTTAACAAAAAGCAATCATCAGTTTATTGCAATATTTTTTCTTCACTCATTTGACTGCAACTAAAAATTTTTCACAAAACTTAAAATACAAAACTTGTGTTTTCATGATTAAAGCCAAGAATTATTCCGTTATTGACAGAATTTCATTTAGTTTAATTTCCTTTGCTTAGCATATCATCAGAAAAATCAGAAAATTTTTAAAATTTTAGTGACATTATGTTTCTGTACAGCTTTTTGATTGCAAGTTCAAATTTTGAACTACATATTTGAATTGAGTGCAGATTTTATGCATTCAATCACAGTTAGTGTTAGTAAAAAAATTTGCAATACCACTTTATTTTTTTTAGTGATAGTGAAAAAAAAAATACCAATCATCACTAACTAAAGCTGGTAAAAAATAGTAAAAACTAATTTTTTTGCAGTTTTATTTAGTGAGATTGCAATGTTGATTTAAATCAATATTTAGTGCACTACCCCCAACTATGGTTTTTGCTTACTTTAGCACAATAATGTTGTATACTTGTATCTAATAAAAACGTTAAGTTTTGAAAAACCGCAAGATAGATAATATTGATACATGACAAAATTTTCGTGCGAAATAATAAATGTTGCTCAACATTTTTCGCAAGTTCGAACAGAGTACTAGGCTTTACCTAGGAAAATCCTCGAATCTGTCGAAATTTTTTCCATAAATACTGTGGTCTAGGGTGTTATATTTTCGGGCTTGACCGACCATACTTTCTTACTAGTTTTATAATGTACTTTTACTGTTTGCTCAGAATTTACTGAAAACAACAATTATTTATTTTGGATATATATATGTTTGTACATAAACTCTGACTAAATGATTTTATTTCAATCTAATGTATTTTCACACACCCACTTAGATGGGCGTTGCATAACAAAGGGCTTAAATTTCGTCTATTTGCACAATCAAGTACTTGAATTTTACAAAAAAACAGTATTGTCATGAATTTTGGTATAAATAAGTTTTTAAATGCAGTAGCTTTTAAATCGATATTTTAAATATTGAATCGCCAATTTCGTAGAATTTTTATTTTTAAGAATATAAGACCTTTTTTTATGTCGAAAAATTGTGGATTCGGAGTCGCCGAATTCTTGTTGGTACTTTGACTCCGGTACAAAACCTCAACTCCGACTCCACAGACCTGATTATTACGCTAAAAAAATTTTTCAGTTAAATTAAAGCTCAAATGAATTTTGTTTGGCTGAAATTTATAATTTCCTATAGGTTTAAATTTTGGAAACCACGTTCCTGTGCAAAAAATTACAATACCATTGCAAGAATTTTATTCACTAAGATTTTAATTGACTAAGTAAGATAAGAAATGGCAGTCGGTACGTAACTGGTACATTTAGACCCATTGATCTATTGTAATACCATGGGATTATACTCAACAGAATTCCCATAGAATAATCAACCAAAACTTCTAACGAAGTTAAAAATGCACTTCAGCACAGAGGTAACAAAATTTTTAAAAATTATTTAAATAGAAACTGGGAATTATCTCCTTAGGTTACTTTATATTATATTATATTCAACATTTTTTATTTTTCGAATTTATTCTATGAGTTACATTTCAGTTATGTATTTTATAAAGCTTTTTTGTAATAGATCTATTACTTAAATTTTTAGGAATGACTTTTATACACTACCAGACTATTATATTGTATTTTCTTGTTACATTTTAAGGAATAGAACTATTACAAAAAAGCTTTATAAAATACATAACTGAAATGTAACTCATAGAATAAATTCGAAAAATAAAAAATGCTGAATAAAAATTATTTAGTAATTTTGTTCATTTTTTTGTAATGTTATTTAATTACTTAAATATTATTTAGTTGTGTTATGGACAGCGTTGTCAAATCTGCAGATTTATCTTATTTTTGCAGTTTTTTTAGTGCAAAACAGTCATGATTTATACTCCAAAAAAACAGTTTTTTAAAATCACTGCAGTTTTTCTTATTTTACTCGAATAATACAATTATTTATATGTTTAATGATTATTTATTCTAGTGCAACAATGTTATAACTTGTAATCTCTTTTAAAAGAAAAAATTTGCATCATATTTAGTACAAAATGTTGCGATGGTTCAGAACAATTTCCGATTTAAAAAATAATAATTTGCGGAATTACGTTAAAATAAGTGTCAACAGCCAACACAAATCCAAAACAAGAAATAATTTACAGCTCCTACTCTATTTTTTTAATTTAAATTTTGTTGATTTTATTAGGTGAAAGTTCATCAAATTTGATTTTCATTAAATTATTTTTATGTAAGGAATTTTACAACATAAAATTAATTAAAATTTATTGATAATGTTTCATTCTTGACTGCCGCGTGAATCGCACCCAGGCTTTCACGGAATTTTGCAGGCAAAAGACATGCTAAAAAAAATAGTTTTAGTTGCACAAATTTCATACAAACAAAAGTTATAAAAATTAAATTTAATTAAAAAATGTACAACTAATAAGTGTAATTAAATAATTCAGTATGATCTGTATATGTAATTAAATAGAAAAATTGTTGTTCACAGATATGGTTTTATGGTTTTATTATAAATATTTTTTAAAGAGCAGTTTTTCCCCATAAAAACAGATTTTATTTAAAAACTATCAGGTTTTTAAGAAAAAAATATAGCAACACTGGTTGTGGAAAACTTGAAAATTAATTTTAACAACAGTTTTATAAATAAATCACAAGATGGTGCAAAGACAAATGCAAAAAAGGAGACAGAAACACAATATCTTCCGTCTCTTGTCTCCTCTGTATACTCTGTGCCTTCAATCCATAGCCAGAGCTATTATACAATTCATCAATAATAAATAGCAGATTCCATTTTGGTCAGCTATCTTGTCGTCAATGCAGGACTGTGAACGAGAAGGTGTTACAAATTAGAAGGTGTTCCATGCAGTGATCATAATGTTTTTCTCTAAGCCGTTGTGCTGGCCAACTTTAAAATAATGTCCAGTTATTATAGGTACCAAAAGTGACAAATCTCTTTTGGTCATTGATAGTAGAGATATGGTACGCTTGTCATCTATAGTTGGTCACGGTCTCGATAGACTTTTGCCGATATTTAAATTTATAGTAGAGTAAAGGAACTCCCACGACTACCATATCTAGATGGAGTAGTGTCGATTCTAGCAAGCTCATCCAATCTAATGTTGCTTATTTGTTGTTAAAAAGGTCAATTTTATATTTATTGTGGGGCACCTAGACATAGCTCATTCGAAGAATTCACAAGATTTAGCTAAAACTTGGTTTTTTCTTTCTGACAATAAAAAAAAGAGTAGCGTATACCAGCTAAAATGTATTTAATAGTTCCAGAAAACGAAATCAGCGATATTGAATTGCAAATGCTAAGGTACACAGAAAAAAATAATTTTCATATTTGAATACGAAAATCGCATATTTGATTAATTAATCGATGACGATTTTTGCGGTATAGATAAAAAGTTTGTAGGTATAGTTATTGAATTTTTAGTCAACAACCAAGTTTATTGAGTCAATAAAAAAAAGTTGTTGCACAAAATTATTTTTTTCAACAAAATGTTTACGTGATTTATTAAAATAAATTGTTGGAAATGTTGAATAAATCAAACAAAATTTTTATTCAATTTTTATTTATTTATTAATTAATTATGATGTGCTGAATTCCGAATCGTTATTCTTTGATAAATACACTAAAATTTATTGTGGGGGTATAAGCTAGTTCTTATGCGCATTTCGCTGGTTACTTAGGCCAGATCATCAGGAAACCTTTTTCCAAAGTCTTTGGAAAAACTAAAGATATTATACAAATAAAACTGTAAAGCGAATGAGAATTATGAGCTATTAAAAAATGGACAAGAGTTGTAAAAATAATGTCTTTACACTAAAATTTATTGTGGGTTGATAAGCTAGTTCCTATGCGCCTTTCCCTGGTTGCTTAGGCCAGATCATCAGGAAACCTTTTTCCAAAGACTTTTGAAAAAACTAAGGATATTATACAAATAAAACTGTTAAGTGAATAAAAATTATGAGCTATTCAAAAATGGACAAGAGTTGTCTTTACTTTGATTCAAATATTTTTTTTTTTTTTAATATAAAGAAATATTTAATTATTTCATTATTAAATATGTTTTATTGAGTGTTTTTTTTTAAAGTGTAATTTTGATACATTTTTTCATTGAATCAAATAAAAAGTTTGTTGACCTAAAATTTTATTTTTAATAAACTGTGTTGTTGAGAAATTTTTTCTGTGTAAGGTTAAACTTTCCGTCCACTTCCACTACAAGTATAAATGGAAGTAAGAGGGTAGAGACGGCTATAAAACCTGTGAGATAAGACTTTCATTTACTACGCCGAAAGTGGATCATTTTCAGCCAGATTGTCTTAAATCCTCAATAAGTTTTATCGGGAAATGCCTATGGGAACATCTATTTCATTCAACGACAAAATTCTGATCTTTAATGTACTTTTATAATTTGAATTCTTTTAATATTTTACTACACAAATTTCTTTGTTTTCAAAAGCTTGTTATTGTGTTAAGCAACTTTTTGCTTTTAGAACTTTTGCATGTTAGACCCTTTATCAATCTTACCTTGAAATTTACAACATTTTTATTTTCTTTTTATTTCTAAAAAACTTTTTTTATACCAACTATTTTTTTTTTTTTTTTTTTGTATTAAAATAAATATTTTCTACTTTCACTAATTCTATTAACTACTATTCTTTTTTTCTTTAAATTTCTATAAAAAAAAACTATAAACCAATAAAACACTTTCTTGAATATTAAAAGCTTATAATGCTATTAAACTGCGTAGATCACTCTACTACTTTGCCAACTAAACGTTATAGAGAAATCTTATTAATAAACCAGTAAAATAAAAAAATATAAAGATTTTTAAAATGAAAAAAAAACTTATTTTATTACTACCACTGTATGAAATTTAAAACAAATTCTTAAAAAAAATTAAACACATCTAAATAAAAAATGATCTATCCAAAACAATCGTCAAATCAAACAATCAACTTTAAAAATCATCCCGCTAACAGGTCTAACAACAAGCACAAAACACAGACCCAATGTGCAAGAGCTACTTATGCACAACCTTAAAGAGCATCAGAAAATATTAGACGAGGGCTTAAAATCGACCACCTTAATTATCAAGACTATGCGTTCAGCCACAGAATTTGATGAGGCCATGAGACGCTTAAGTATGGCTTCTATAGAAGCTGCTGTTGTAAAACCCACACCTATGCTAAGATCTAGTAGCTATCAAGAGTCTACGCAGTCAATTGAGTACATAGAGCCAGATTATGAGGAAGCAAGAAACCTCTATAAATCTACTAGTTTTTCTTCAACATCATCATGGTCAACTGTATCATCATCACGTAAATATTCCCAAGATTCTCGTAAAACTTCCACCGATTCGGGAGCCTCGTTTCCACGTAAAGATTCTATGCCACGTTTAAGTTTTCTGGGAAACGAACACGTGCCCGTAAGCCAGCAGTTACAGCGTTTAAGATTAATTTATGATGCTGCTACTGTTTCACAGGAAGAAGATAGTGCCGATGAAGAGGTTAAAAGCTATTTTAAGGAACAACATGATAGTGATAGTGGTGGTGGTACTCAGGATAGTTCTTCGTATGAAGATGATCATTGTTTAGAACATTCCAATAGTTGGAGTCGTTTAAAAGCTAGAAAAACTATCTGGAAAATAAATACGGATACCATTAAGGAAATAGCTTTAAAGAAAACATTGGATAAAAAAGGTAATTTTTCTAAAAATCAAAACTAAGAAAAGTAGATCATCTATATAAGAATATTATTAGCCAAGACATACACCTAAACTTATGATAAACAAAAAGTGGCGTATTTAGGTAAAAACAAAAATGTTAAGAAATACATTTAATTAATTTAAAAATTTAATTTTTAAGCACTCTTCAATTGCCGCACCGCACCATTCATTTTGACATTTAACTTTATATTAGCGATTATTTGGAATCATTTTACCAGAATATCAGACTAAAGAATTAAGCTTTTTATACTTAAAATACGATATATTTTGTAAATCCCATAATTTACATTAATGTTTATTTTTAGAACTTCCTAAATCAAATGTAATGAGTATTAAACTTCACTCACCGCAAGCCGCCAATGAATTGCAAAGTCCTTTAAAACTTGTTCCTCCCATAGCCAAGCCTAGAACCGTAACGACTAGTAAGTGTGAAAAAATCCTTCTATATAAAACATTAACACTTCTCTACTTCAAGTTCAAGAATCACATCCACCCAATTTACTAAGCACTACTACCGTCAAACAAGCTCCTTTCCAAACCAGTCTACCCACCAAGGACTCTTTGAAGATAATTAAAGAAGCCCGCGGAGCCCGTCAACTACGAGAACATGAATTGTCCTATTTTGGTTTACCAATATCGACATCAGAAGATGAAAAACCGAAATCGAAATATATAACGAATGCGAATTTTAGAAATTCGCCAAAATGTTCTCTGCCCCTAAGGAAACTAAGTGAGGAGAGCTCTTTTTCTATTGAGGCAGCACAAAGAGAACAATGGCAGTTGGAAAATGATAAACCAGATCTTTTGAAACACAATCCCATTGAAGTAAAGCCAGCCGAACGTAAAAGCTTAAAAAGTAAAGCCGAGCTAGACGAAGATGAAGAACATTTATACGAAAATATTGCAAATGATATAGCTCCAGTATTTAAGGTTAAGGCCGGTACTCCACCAGAACAATATGATCGTAAAATGGATTTGAAAAGAGACGCCATGATTTTGAGTGAAATGAATAAAAATGCCGATCAAACTTTAAGGGTAAGTCTTAAAAAAAACTAAACTCATTGAAGAAAATCAAAGCTCATATTCTAACATTTTAACAGGAACTCTCTGATGAGGCTGCCTTAAAAGATCGGCGTAGACGTTCTTTGCAAAGACGCAATTCCAAGCCACTCGAAACTATAGATGAAAAATCAATAGCCGAGAGAATAAATGATAACTGTATAGCAGTTAAGATATCGCGAGGCACCTTTTCCTCTGAAGCTAAGAAAACCTCCAGACAGTCAACACCTTCACCAACATCCATCAAGGCCAATTTAAAGGAACGCACTTCTTCTCAATCTTCAGTGGATTGTTGTCCTCGTGATAGGTCTAGATCTTTGTCTAGTGAAAAAGAATATGATGCCGCAAAATCCAAGCCTTCCAGAACTACACAAATGGTTAAGCATAAGCCACAAAAAGTTTCGCAAAGTCGTTCTAGTTCTTTAGACTCACAAAGATCGTACCATTCACAATATTCCTCAGGAGAGGAACAAAAACCAATACGCAATACTGGCAGTTTTCGTCGAGAAGATCGTTCCCGCACAAAAACTAAACGCATAACTAGCTCAGCTTCTTCAAGTACACGAGACAAACATAAAGATGACAAGGCTACAAGCCAATCATCACAACAACAACACAGCCATCATCGTCATGGTGATTCAAAGCGCTTATCAAGTACCACGCATTCTTCGTCACACAGAGAACGCGTTGAGTGCAAACACGATAAAGCTACGGCAACAACAACAAACCAACAACATCGACATCATAGCAACTCTGTCAGTGGTTTACAACGTTCTACTGCTACCTCTAGTAGTGGCCGCCGTCACAAAGACGATGTTAGAGATTCTCAAAGAATGAAACGTTCTTCGACTACTGCTTCGGGTCGTTCGAACAGTGAGCGCCACGACAAACACGAACAGTCGTCCAGTAAACAAGCTTCACGTTGCGTTCGCGAAGATGAACGAAATAATCCACAACGTTTATCGTCACATCGCTTGGAACGTGGTGACAAGGAGAAAGAGAAATCATCAAGATCAACAAAAGGTAAGTGGCTTTAGAGTTTTGTGGATTAGAAATAAAGTACGAATAAGCTTAGGATTTCTTTTAAATATTAAATATTTCGTTCTTTTAGCACAACTTTTAATTGAAAATTAAAAAAATAAAATAAAAAAACCAGTATAGACACAGAAAATATTATCAGTTCTTTTTAATAATTAAAAAATTGTTTAAAAAGTACTTCAATTTAATTAATGTGATAATTGAATTAATTATTCTTTTTTTTTTTTTTTTTGGTTGAAAGAAAATTATAAATATAATTTTGATTTAATTAAAATTTAAGTTGTTTTGAAATAAATTAAATGAATCAAAATATTAATTAAATAAAAAAAAATCTTAAATGATTTTGTCGTTTAAAATAAAATAATTTAAACTGGTAGAATTGTTGTTGGGATTTGTCAAAACCTGAGCTTTGTTTTATTAAATCAAAGGCAAAGTTTTTTGATTCAAATTAAAAATATCATTTATTGCAAAAAAAAAAAAAATATTCACAATTTTCAATTTTTACAATATTTAGTAATCTATATAATCAATTTGGTAATAGATGCAAAATCAACAAATTGTTTGCTTGATTCTATGAATTTGGTGCTTACAGGCAATTTAATTTTTTTTGTGGATAAAGTTTCCAGTTCAAAGGACACAAAGTGGCCTAAAAAACGAAAGTGTTTAAATAATCTAAAAAAATTTTCTCCATGACTTTGTTCAAGATTTCCAAAGCTTTTTGAATCTTTTAGTTTGAAAAAGGTCGCAAACAGCACCTTGTTGTCGAAAACGGGCAATCAGATGATTTCTATGTTCTTACATTGATAAAACTGCAATATGCTCATTGCGTTGAAGCAATTAAAAAGTTTTGTTTACATACATATGAATATGTATATCTGTGGCATTTTGACAAAATATCTTAAGGCGAGATAAGATTTCATAAAAGATGAAAAAAACTCGGTGAAAAAATTATTTTTATTATATAATAAAATAAACCAAAATTAAAGAAAAATTTCATTTATAATACAAAATTTTAAAAACGTAAACAAAGACGTTTTCTGAATGAAAATTCGTAACAAAATTTTTTCAACTTTTTTAATTTGACTTAAGATGTTTTGTCAAAATGACACAGATATAATTTCGCAGAGCTACACTTCACAAGCGTAACTTTAAATTAATTTTAATTTAGGCAGATCAGTTTTTCGACAAATATTTTGATTAAAATTTCTTATTTCGTAATCCAATGGGTAAATGTTTCTTTAATCTAAAGAAACTTTTGTCATATTTACGTATCACAAAGTGGCGTGAAATATAACAATCGAACTATTAAACTACTTATCCGATCGACATAAAATAAAGTTAAGCTTGTTGTTCAAGAGAGTTAACAACCTCGAGTGTACACTGTACAGTATGTATATATAAAGAGTTTTAAATCTAAAAATAGTTAAAAAAATAATTGTAAAAAAGTCTTTTAACACTTAAAAAAGTGTTAAAGGACTATAAAAGTGTCATACTATTAATTCATTATATTCAAATAATGGCGAAGTTCAATTTAATTTATAACTGGTTTTATATTTAAGTTATCAAAATCTCCTCAAACAAAAGCAAGAAGAATATATAGGACAAAAAAAGCTTCCTTTAAAAAAATTTTGTATATTTTGCCTTATTTATAAGTTTATTTTATGTTCTAAACAAATCTTTTTTTACAGACCTACTGCTATTGGGCCTGTTAATAATGGGTGCCACACAGCCAACAAATTTACACAAAAGATTTAGGTTAGAAATCAAACAAAGTTTCTAATGTAGTTAATAGAAACTTCACAAAAACACACATATACACACACTTGCACTTAGACTTAATTTTCATTACAACGGGCATGACTTTGAATTTGGTAGGCAAAGGGTATAGAAAGTTATAAGCCTGTCACGCAAAGGCCAACCTTTTACACACTTTACCGACTAGCATTAAAAAGTCCTACCTGTCCTGATAAAAAAAAACATGTCATAATGGAAATCAAGTCTTCGTCTTTGATTCAGGAAGAAGTTAAAAAATACGTCTTAAAAATTTGCCAGAAACATATCTATTTGAAATTACTGCACATTGTTTGAAAAAAAATTCCAAAAAAAAATTGTAGATCTTTCCTTCAGATTAACACAAAATTCAGAAATGTTTTTCACTAATTTGTATTCAAAATTTTTGACAAATTTTTAAAGCTTGATACTGAATCAAACCCCTTGAATCGGATTAAAGGCACAACAGCACGTAGTTTACATTAGATAAGAAATAGTTTTAAAATAGAAAAAAGAACTAAGAGAAATTTTTCTAAAAAAAACTAATAACTGTTATCTTTGCCTAAAAATCTATTAAATTCTTACAAAAAATCTTTTTTATTCTTTTCGATAAAAAATTTAAAACTAATATAGAATTTTTAAATCCTTAGGTCACTCCAATCGTTCCACATCCAATCATCACCATGAAAGATCAACAAATCCAGAGAAACATATCACCACAAAAGATTCCAAAACAAAGTCAACAAATCCTGAAAATACGACGTACGTAAGCGTAACGAATTTAGCACAAATGCAAAACAAACGAAACGATAGTTTAGTAACTAACGCAAACAATTGCGAAAATCTTAGTAATACTAAGATATATAGCCAAATAGCTGAGATACAAACCAATGATAAAATTCCACCTCCTAAGCCGCCGCGTAAAAAACGTAAACAATCTCTTATTCCCATAGCCATACCCACTAGACCTGAACGAGAACCTCCTTTGCCTCCCATACCCTTAGCTCCTTCCCTTAACTCACAATGTCCAAACAGTGAATCTCCAACTTATGAATATAAAATAATTACCAAAAATATACCTCCCTCGTATTCCAATCAAAGTACTTTGAGAAAAAGTACTTTACCCAGACCCACAAGTCGCTTAGCTATGTTGGTTAAGGCTAGAAAACCTTCTCTCAAACATACTCAATCCACTTCCTCATCGTTTGCCTTTCTGCCCTATTTACCGGCTAAACGTAATTCGGATGTCAGTCATGTATATGACAACTATATGTTGTATGCTGTTCCAGCCGCTATTAACACTAAAGCCTATAAACAGAATTTAGTTAATGATCATGCTCAACTATTTGGTTCGTCGGCTAATCGATATCATGCTACAAGCCATGGAGGATTTGCTGCGGGAGGAAAAGGAATGACACGTAGAACCGTACGAAGTTCACTGTCAACGCATCAACCATTTGGCATATGCACATGTTCATAGTACAGCAAAATACAATGCAGGAGAGAGAGAGAGAGACATAAAAAAAGCTCGCAAATAAGTCTTTCTCTTCCTCTCTCTTTTTAAAAAACTAAACTCAACATAAAATCTTTTGTTTAAACGAAACTGAGCGCAAATTTTTATTATTATTATTATTAAATGAAAAGATACTCGCATATTTGTTTTTTGGCAAAAACTACCTCACTTCTTCTTCTTCACTTGTACTAAACACTCAGAAAAGAATGAAAAAAATGTATAAAATAAACTAAATATAAATAAAACAAATTCAATTTAAACACATTTAGCTAAATTTTCACCACCCACCACCACAAAAACAACAACAAATCACAAAAAATACACCATTTTTTAATGCACCTTCTTGTTTTTAATAATACGCCATGTTTTACGATATGAACGATACGAATTCAAAATTTTTCTTACTATTTAAAAGAAATTTCAGCAACGACATCTCATTTTATTTTGTTTGCAAAACTTACAAAAGTATATAATTTTTGGATATATTTTTACTTTTTTACAGTGTAAGAAATGGCAACTTTTTTTTATTTTACTTTTTTCAGTATGTAGTTAAAAATTTCGGTAGTTTAAGACTTGTCTTTTAGTTTAAAGTAGTATCGTTCAGTATTTATCTCTAACTATTATCTAATATTTTATTAATATTTCAGCCATGATCACGAATCGAATTTCCTTCTATGTAAATATTTGTAAACTAAAAATGGTTTTATTAAAGGAAATATCTCGGGTATCGAAATTTTTTCTTAATTATAATTTAAAATAACAAAACTTTACTTACCGTTTACTAATTACTCTTATTTTTTAATCTAGTTTCGTATTTTATCATTAACGAAATTCTCGCTTCTTAAACTTTTTCGTTAATTTAAAACATGTAATTTTGTTAAAAATAACGTTTAAAATTTATTTTCCTTAATCAGTAGAGTAAAAAGTGAACTGATTTAGAACTGAACTAAAACTGAAATAGAACCGAACTAAAACTGAACTAGAACTGAACTAGAACTAAGCTAGAACTTAGCTAGAACTTAACTAGAACTGAACTAAAATTAAACTAGAACTGAACTAGAACTGAACTAAAAGTGAACTAGAATTTAACTAGAACTGAATTAAAACTGATCTAGAACTGAACTAGAACTTAACGGAACTGGAACTGAACTAGAACTGAACTTGAACTGAACTAGAACTGAACTAGAACTGAACTAGAACTGAACTTGAACTGAACTAGAACTAAACTAGAACCGAACTATAACTGAACTAGAACTGAACTTGAACTGAACTAAAACTAAACTAGTACTAAACTGAACTTAAATTTAATTCGAAATGAACTAGAACAAAACTGAAATTTAATTAAAACTGAATAACAACTAAACTGAAATTTTATTAGAACTAATCTAGAAACCGAACCACAATTTTAACATGGACACGAACTAGAGTCTGACCTTAAATCTAAATTAGGATCTGAAAAAGAACTTAAACTAGAATATTTTGTAAGGGTATTAAATTTCATAATTTAAATGCACGTTTTATTATAAATAGTTTTACATTCATTTGCATATTTCTTACATTAGCGCAATTGCGCTAAATGTACTCATTTTACCTCTTAGTAAACATATCGGCATCTACTACATTTAACTATTTAATTTTAAGTTTGTTTTACAAATCTTTTCCTTTAATACAATTTACTTTTAAAATTTAACATTTTCTTGTCATTCCAATTCTTTTTTAATATTTTTTTACTTCCAAGCCTCTAAACCCCTTAACACTTTGCACTTATATCCATATCGTATCTCGTTTTTTTTACTGACTATGAACATGTTGCTCTAGAAAAAAAAATCAACTACTTTCGTATATTTCGTTTATTCTCTTACCTCTCTTACACAAATGTCATCGTATCTGCGTTGTTTTTACTATTTCTCTCATAACTAGATTTAACCTATTTTTTTGATTTACAAAAAAAAAACTTCATTTCAAAAACTATCGTAGATTTTAAACTTAACTAATTTCAGTAGTTTAGCTTAGAAAGAAATAACTTTTATTTAACGATAAAGTTTTTTAACTATAATACTTTAAAATGCTTTATATCCCTTTTTATAGCTCAAGTAAAAATGTCCAACCATCTCATCATCACAACCAATCGTCCAAGGAACGCCATGAACGTCAACATCATCACAAATCGAAACGAGACGAAGATCATACGGAACATGTCCATGGTTTAAAATCGGCCATTATTAAGACCACAACGAAATTGCGTGATAAGTCGCGTAGCAGAAAAGAAAAGAAATAAAATCCATTTAAACTAAACAAATTAACTTTAACTAACTTTATTTATATTAAGATAATTGAGCTTTCAATTATTATTTATTTTAAACGATATCTTATTAAAAAAATAAGCAGTTCCTGGTTATCTGCCTCCCTATAAAATATATTTTTACTATTTAAATTCTAACTCGCACTTACGACTTTTGAAAAATAAACCGAAACTCTTCTAAAATTTAATTTTTGTTGCTGGTTTATATTTTCAACAAAAAAAAAAAAAGAAGTATTAACTCATTAAATAACTTTTTCATTAGAATTATTAACTTTTTATGATACTCATACGATATTATTTTTTTTTTTGTTCCATTAGAAATTTTAAGTTTTTTTTTTAATTAATGTTGTGTTTTTATGTGTATGTTTTTTCGAAAGTTTTTTTTTTTTAATTTTTCTCTTAAAGTTCTTTAGAGTTTTATGGTTTTATATGAAAAAAAAATTAATTAAACTAAGTAAAATTGTGTGTTATTTTTCTGTAATTTATTTAAAATATTTAAATAATAATAAAAAAATCATTTAAAAGCGAAAATTTTATAATTTGATGGTTTTTTTTCAATGGTAAGCAAAAGTAAATACAAGAAAACAATATTTTTTTTTAACAAAATCCTAAATTTAATACAGTTCGAAATTCAACTACAATCTTTTAGCTCCAAGTGTATAAACTCTTTAAAGGATTACGGACTTAAAGGCCAGAAAATATTTACGATAGGTAAATAACATATTCGAAAATAATATAAAATTTTTAATTACAACAACTTTGGTTTTAGAGAATTTCGGAATTTCTTTATAACAAAAATATTTAATGTTTATATGAAGTTAAAATTTTTGGTGCTAAAATAATTTAATGTTATCAACTTGTAACTTATTTCAAGTCTTTAAATTATTCTAGATAAGCGTGCTTTGCCTGATTTTTTTTCTTTCTTATATTTACCATGAATACTCATGTAGTTTTCTATTATGTCAACATTATTGAGTTTGAAGTAAATTCAATTTTAGATATAAAAAATTGCTTTAATTTCCCTTAAATAATTCCATCTTATATCTTAAGTTTTTAGCAAAAGCTTTTATATTTTTAAAATTCTTTTCAATATTAAAAAATTCCGGATTTTTTTATCTTTAAAATATTGTTTATTCCTTACTAAAATATTTATATTGTTAGGTGTCATTAATTACATTTATATTTAAAAGTTTTCCCTTATATTTTATATTAAATCAAAAGCTTTATGGTGCTTAAAATTTTTTAAATATTTTTTAATATTGGTTTTTTGTAATTTAAAATAAACTGTTTTTTAGACTTATCGTAAACATTTCTCCATTGGTGCTGGTTCACACTCTTCAAGTTTTAGCCGTCAAGTCTTGAGTTTTAAGGAGAGAAGGAAATGAAAAAAAGATTTGAAACCATTTCGCTTTTATTAACAATTTTTATTAAAATCTTTTATTATTCTTAATTCTCGAAACTATTCTGTAGTTTCGGATTTCACTTGATTTTTTAATAAAATTTTTATTATAATCAAAAAGTAATTTCAATTTTTGGGAATACAAAATTTTAATTTCAAAAGATTTTGTTATTCGTGCTTAATTCCCAGTTTTTATTATTGATAAAAACACTTGAAATTTATTGTTGATGGGATAAGCTATTCCTATGCGCATTTTACTGGTTGCTTAGGCCAGATCATCAGGAAACTTCATCCATAAAGATTTTGGAAAAACTAAAGATATTAAACCAAATAAAACTGTTAAGCGTATAAGACTTATAGCAACAGTTCTACTTGTAACAATATCAAAGTTTAAACAAAACACATCAACAATAAACAGTGGGTTTATCTCATCTTACATTCCCCACTACAATTAGTTGAAATTCTCTCAACATTAACTGTAGTTGTAAGTAGGTTAAGAAAAACAAAATAAAAACAAACAACAACTTACAAAAGATGTTGTCAATTAAGTGTTTTTTTAGGCGGTGCACTTGCCTGTTTATTATCAAAAAGTAATTTCAATTTTTGGGAATACAAAATTTTAATTTCAAAAGATTTTGTTATTCGTGCTTAATTCCCAGTTTTTATTATTGATAAAAACACTTGAAATTTATTGTTGATGGGATAAGCTATTCCTATGCGCATTTCACTGGTTGCTTAGGCCAGATCATCAGGAAACTTCATCCATAAAGATTTTGGAAAAACTAAAGATATTAAACCAAATAAAACTGTTAAGCGTATAAGACTTATAGCAACAGTTCTACTTGTAACAATATCAAAGTTTAAACAAAACACATCAACAATAAACAGTGAGTTTATCTCATCTTACATTCCCCACTACAATTAGTTGAAATTCTCTCAACATTAACTGTAGTTGTAAGTAGGTTAAGAAAAACAAAATAAAAACAAACAACAACTTACAAAAGATGTTGTCAATTAAGTGTTTTTTTAGGCGGTGCACTTGCCTGTTTATTATCAAAAAGTAATTTCAATTTTTGGGAATACAAAATTTTAATTTCAAAAGATTTTGTTATTCGTGCTTAATTCCCAGTTTTTATTATTGATAAAAACACTTGAAATTTATTGTTGATGGGATAAGCTATTCCTATGCACATTTCACTGGTTGCTTAGGCCAGATCATCAGGAAACTTCATCCACAAAGATTTTGGAAAAACTAAAGATATTAAACCAAATAAAACTGTTAAGCGTATAAGACTTATAGCAACAGTTCTACTTGTAACAATATCAAAGTTTAAACAAAACACATCAACAATAAACAGTGGGGAATGTAAGATGAGATAAACCCACTGTTTATTGTTGATGTGTTTTGTTTAAACTTTGATATTGTTACAAGTAGAACTGTTGCTATAAGTCTTATACGCTTAACAGTTTTATTTGGTTTAATATCTTTAGTTTTTCCAAAATCTTTATGGATGAAGTTTCCTGATGATCTGGCCTAAGCAACCAGTGAAATGCGCATAGGAATAGCTTATCCCATCAACAATAAATTTCAAGTGTTTTTATCAATAATAAAAACTGGGAATTAAGCACGAATAACAAAATCTTTTGAAATTAAAATTTTGTATTCCCAAAAATTGAAATTACTTTTTGATAATAAACAGGCAAGTGCACCGCCTAAAAAAACACTTAATTGACAACATCTTTTGTAAGTTGTTGTTTGTTTTTATTTTGTTTTTCTTAACCTACTTACAACTACAGTTAATGTTGAGAGAATTTCAACTAATTGTAGTGGGGAATGTAAGATGAGATAAACTCACTGTTTATTGTTGATGTGTTTTGTTTAAACTTTGATATTGTTACAAGTAGAACTGTTGCTATAAGTCTTATACGCTTAACAGTTTTATTTGGTTTAATATCTTTAGTTTTTCCAAAATCTTTATGGATGAAGTTTCCTGATGATCTGGCCTAAGCAACCAGTGAAATGCGCATAGGAATAGCTTATCCCATCAACAATAAATTTCAAGTGTTTTTATCAATAATAAAAACTGGGAATTAAGCACGAATAACAAAATCTTTTGAAATTAAAATTTTGTATTCCCAAAAATTGAAATTACTTTTTGATAATAAACAGGCAAGTGCACCGCCTAAAAAAACACTTAATTGACAACATCTTTTGTAAGTTGTTGTTTGTTTTTATTTTGTTTTTCTTAACCTACTTACAACTACAGTTAATGTTGAGAGAATTTCAACTAATTGTAGTGGGGAATGTAAGATGAGATAAACTCACTGTTTATTGTTGATGTGTTTTGTTTAAACTTTGATATTGTTACAAGTAGAACTGTTGCTATAAGTCTTATACGCTTAACAGTTTTATTTGGTTTAATATCTTTAGTTTTTCCAAAATCTTTATGGATGAAGTTTCCTGATGATCTGGCCTAAGCAACCAGTGAAATGCGCATAGGAATAGCTTATCCCATCAACAATAAATTTCAAGTGTTTTTATCAATAATAAAAACTGGGAATTAAGCACGAATAACAAAATCTTTTGAAATTAAAATTTTGTATTCCCAAAAATTGAAATTACTTTTTGATAATAAACAGGCAAGTGCACCGCCTAAAAAAACACTTAATTGACAACATCTTTTGTAAGTTGTTGTTTGTTTTTATTTTGTTTTTCTTAACCTACTTACAACTACAGTTAATGTTGAGAGAATTTCAACTAATTGTAGTGGGGAATGTAAGATGAGATAAACTCACTGTTTATTGTTGATGTGTTTTGTTTAAACTTTGATATTGTTACAAGTAGAACTGTTGCTATAAGTCTTATACGCTTAACAGTTTTATTTGGTTTAATATCTTTAGTTTTTCCAAAATCTTTATGGATGAAGTTTCCTGATGATCTGGCCTAAGCAACCAGTGAAATGCGCATAGGAATAGCTTATCCCATCAACAATAAATTTCAAGTGTTTTTATCAATAATAAAAACTGGGAATTAAGCACGAATAACAAAATCTTTTGAAATTAAAATTTTTATTATATTTATCGTAAATATTTCACCATTTAGTTTACTGGCTTTAGTAAAAAAATTTATAACATTTAATAAATCCACAACATATTTTTTACTTTCGGTTTTTATTTGATATATAAATATTTGTTTAATATAATTAAATAGTTTTATTATTTTAACATTCCTCATTATTTTGGCATTTTCCATTCCACATGTTTCTCCCTATTCGTAAAAAGCTTTTTTAATAACAATATTTAATCTATAAAGTTTCATTTAAATAGATAACTAACTGATAAAAACAAGCACTAAAACATTAAAAAAAATGTGTTATGAAAAAGCTTTTGTCATAAACATTAAAGTTGGTATTATATTTGTTTTCTAAATGTTTTAAAAAACGGAAAGAAGGTAACATATAGTAAAATCGGTAATAACGAATGTTACAAAACTTATATTTAAAATTTATATAAAAAAAATTCTTTTAAGTTTCTAATATCTTCTGAGCTGATTTCAATTTTATTTCGCTTAATTATAAAATATAAAACAGATGTATAAAAGGTTTATTAAAGATATTTTGATAGAAAGTCCGTTTCATAAGCCTTTTATAAACCTGTTTTGTTTTTTATGACTATGAATTTTAAAAACTTATTAAATTAATTATAATTTATTCACATTTCAAAAGCTTTTTTCGTTTCTTAATGTTCTACAATAGGGTGCGCCTTATGTCAGCTTTGCTGCTTTAATTCTGACACCTGAAAAGTGTAAATACACAATTTTATTTGTGTTCATATTAAATTTTTTTCCATTAGATATCACTCGAGATTTAAATGCGGTAAAATATTGCGGTTTAGTTGAGTTTTGTACGTTGTAAAAGTTAAACGTTTTTTAAAAGAGAATTACATAACTATTTATTGGTTACTTCATTTATATTAAAAAAAAACACTTAAGAGAATAAAATAAATTTTTGTTAGTTTAGTTTGCTGTTATCTTAAATTAGCAAAGATAATTTAAAATAAAGAAAAGTGTAAGTGATAAAAAACAATAAAATATTTTTAATATTTGTAGATATTCAAAAATCAATAAGCTTTTTAAATACTGCGTAGTGGAAATTAAAAAAAAAAAAAAATGGAAATATATCTCTATTTTTCAAAGAAATATTTCGGTTTTGATAAGAATATATGAATTCCCAGTTTGAAATTTAAAGGCTATGTACTCCTTAAGAAACAACAAGAGAAAAAATCGTCCGAGTCACACATTGCGGAGACACTTCGATATTGAAGCGATCAATAAAATTAACCGATCCTGAGTTAAAAAATGGCCGTCGCAGCGGATCTGGTATGAATTCGTTGGGGCCCTATGTTTATTATAGGAGCCAGAGAATTTACATTTACCATTAAGTGCAACAAATTCAAAAATTTTCCCTAAGCAATTTTTAAAAGCCTTTGCCATTTTTAATATTTTGCATCCATATTTAGGAGCGGTTCACAAATTTCAAATCGAAATTAAACCTTAAATTCCATTAACATTATAATTATGTCCGAACTGAGTTAAAATTTTACTTTTAAATGTTTGATTGCAACATAAATCATGTTTCCGAGTTTTGTTGGAATCCGTACATATAAGATGGTATTTCCCGTATAAATCCCAAACTTCTAAAAACCTCTCAAACTGCCATTATTCTCTTATAAATGTTGGTATCGAAAAACATTTAACTACGGGCAAAAGTGTTTTTTTTTTTTTCAATTCCCTTGAGGATTTCAATGATTTAATTTATATATTATAACCTCCTATTTATTAAAAATACAAGAGGTTTGTTTATAAAAAAAAAAAATTTCATAAACCAGTTTTATTTTTTATAATTAAGGCCAAGGTACATTTACATGGATTTTACATATAGAAGACATATAAAACTACATAGTACATTTCCCTTGTGTAAATCCCTTGACTAAGGCCAAACAAATACAATGGCAAATAATATATATCCAAATAAATACCGCGTGCAGAAGGGGGCGAAGATTTTCATTGGTTAAAGTAGGGTATACAATTCTATTAACTCTCCTGAGCACCGTCGCAATGTAGGTTGTATTTAATACAATACAATGTTAATTCAATTTGATGTGTTTTGATGAAATTAGGGATTTGATTCCCTAAGCCCGTATTTTTGTTTATAATACACGTTTTATCTCAAGAGCCCATCCTTTACAGGGAAAACTCGTTTTTTTTTTTTGACCGAACTGTTCGTGTGTAGAATAAGCTTCCTGCTGAAGTCTTTCGTCTCAGTTTTAACATAAATAAGTTCAAGTCGAATATTCACAAGCCCCAGTCCCTTTATCCTCCTTCTCATAACCTATTTTCCTAGCTCTAACACAATGCAATGCATTAGTAGGTGTCATTCCCCGAGTGTGCGTTTAAAAAGTTTTGAAATTTTAGTTCAAGTCCATGTTCATATATTTTTTGTCACTAACTGGAAATTTTTACAAAAAAAAATCCATAATAATTATTTTAAACATACAATTAAACACGAAGGTCATTTCTAATGCATTATGAACTTCAATTACTTCGTAGTTTTATTTTTTTTTTCAGCCCTTTTCAAATATAAGGCTAATTGACAGGTGTACAAAAAAATGTTCTAGACTCTAAAAGAAGTTACGAACACAAAACATTAACAGTAGCTGCTTAGTAATTTAAATATCATGTTTTGAATTTTTTTTTTATAAATAATTAATTAAATGACAATCTAAATAACAACAAAAACTGTACAAATACTCTGGAGAAAGCATGGAAATGATAGAGTTTGCACTATGGGGAATAGTTTTTTAAAGTTTCATCGAGTAAATACAACTTTAATGCGTTTGCGTTGAAAAAAACTTTTGTTATTTTATTGATTTGTATAATAGATTTTTTTTATTAATATATTTATCAATTTAATACAACAAGAACAAGTCTTATATTACAGTATTGGGTACTAATTTGGTAGATAAGTATAAATTATATTCAATAGTGTAAAAATACAATTCTTTGAAAAAAAGAAGAAAAAAAAATCAAAAAATTTAATGACTATAAATTTTAATACAATCTAAAATGAAATATATCGATTTTAGCTTTTGTTCTCTTTCAAAATATTTTCAATATTTCACAATATCTTAAAAGATAAGAGCCACCCTTTACTTTAAATTCCCTTACCTAATATTTCTATAAAATATTCATGCATTAAAAGTCAAATATTGGTCAATGTGTCTAGTACACATACTGGAAGAAACTTAAAAAAGTTAGAAAAAAATAGATAAAACAACAAGAGCTTTTTTACAGTTCGATTAGTAAATAATTATTTATGTGTGAATTTCAAGCACTTGTGTTAATAAATCATACATAAATAACAAAAGTAACTACCAAATAAAAATAAAAAAGAGTGAACGCAATTTGTATTAACAGAAAAATAGAATTATGAAAAAAAAACCAGATGGAAGTAAGAGACAAAACTTTTACTTTACCTTTACAGACTGTAGATACAATTTTGAAATTTAAGAAAATTAATTCGAACAAATTTGTTCTAAATACACATACAGCATATGGGCATTTTCCCAGCAGTTAAGGTTGTATTTTAGACCCATGTATAGATATGAGGAAAACACAAACGCTAAATAGTGTTTGGGTAGTAAATCATTAAAAAATAACGTTTTCCTGTTTGTCATCTTTCGAACACAAAAGTCATACTGTTCTTATCCAACTCAACAAAAGATGAAAACCTTTAATTCCGTTCGGGGTTTTTTTTAACACAAACTTCAAATACACATACAAAAAAAGCCAGCAAAATAATTTAACACAAACAAAACATATACACAATACACCCACAAGCTGTTCGTGCTGCGATCATTGCTAAAATTTTTTGTTTGCTAATTTCTTTATCAATGTAAAAAAAGAAACATTAAAATATAATGTTTGTCTACAGTATCACTACAATTGTTCTGTTTTTTTTTTTTTTTTTTTTAAGAATATACAATATTCGGCTCTTTCTTGAAGATAGTTACAAACGGTATTAAGGGTTGTGTTCGTCCACACAAACACAAAAAAATAAATATCGTTCCTGGGTGTGTAAGCCGAATGCTAAATTATGTTCTGTTTATTTTCGAACACTGCAAAAGAGTAAATAAAAAAATTTCATGTCAAGTGACCCAATTTTTAAATTGATGTCTTTTAATTTGGATGAAATTTGCAACAAGGTTAGTCCTATGTAGTTTAGACACATCTTTTCAACAGGATCGGTCAAAAAGTTTCTGAGTTAGAAGGGGTCAAAATTTGACATTTTGGCCATACAGGTGTTCTTTCTCATCCATGTAACTTATTACCTATTGGTGTAAGCAAAATTTGTCCCAAGTAGCTTCGATAGCTATTTGATCAATATTTCGAAAAAAAAGTTTTTTTGTTTTATTTAAAAATTTTTTTTAAATTTTTGCTCAAAAGAAAGCTTATGTCTTTTCCTTTAAGGTAGTTTTGGCCGCTTTTTGGGATGCGAGTGGCTTATGAATAAAAAAAAATTATTTCTAACTCAAGACGAGGATTATTATATTTTTAGCATATGCAGCACTATTTTGAATTTTTTCCTTAAAGAGCAGAACTAACCTAAAGGAAAAGACATTAGATTTCTTTTGAACAAAAAAAAAAAAAAAATATTCCGGAAAAAAAAATTTTTTAAATTTTTTTAAAAAAACAAAAAAAAATTTTTTCGAAAGATGGATCAAATAGCTATCGAAGCTACTTGGGACAAATTTTCCTAAGACCAATAGGTAATAAGTTACATGGATGAGAAACAACACCTGTATGGCCAAAATTTCAAATTCTTACCCCCTCTAGTTTATAAAAATAAAAACAAATATTGATCATGCTTTTAACCCTGTACGGTTACTTTTCGTCGAATCGACAAAGCTCATTTACATTTTATCATATAACTTTTTTATATGTATTCAAATTACGCTCTTTTTTTCAACAACGTTAGCTGATGCCGTAAGCTTGTAGTGAGCGGACGTACGCTGGATCCTCATTTTTTTAAAGTCAAAATTCAGAGATGTGTACTCGTCGCAACGACGAAGAGTAACTTTAGTGTAAGTTTTTGTGTCTTTTTTTTTTAATATTTAAATATTCCTTTGTCAACAGCTACGTCATGTATACTCACAATATGTTCCATAAATATCGAAAACCCGAGAACCGACGACAGTATCTGAAAAACCTTCATTAATCTCTGGTGGCTCCCTATTTAAGAGGCAGATTCGAGACACCTCTCTTTTTTTTCTTTTTTTTTAATAAAACGTTTAACTAAAACAGATTTTTCGGAGCCTACTGGCTCCCGTGTATAGGATTTCTGGTCAGCCGCGATCGTAGGAGATCGTAAAGATCTTCTGAGATCTGTAAATTTTGGATTTTTGAGGAATCCCAACTATTGACTACCACTGATTTCTCCGGAGGATGTAACACCAAAAGGTAAAATATCCTTAATGTTACCCCTGTACACACATGGGGGGGGGGGGGGGGGTCATTAAAGCAATTTTTAAAAAAATTCATTTTACTGCTAAAAATGTTTTATGAATGTTTTTAGAAGCGAAACTTATGTGATCCATAATAGACCTACCGTCACGCAACTTTTACTGAGCATGCAGTTTGAATATATACCGATGTGAATAACAAAATTATTTGAGATAAGTTATTTTGAGAATATTTGTATGGGAGTTAGGTTTAATAATGGACCTAATTTCTAACTTGGGTCAAAAAATTGTGTGCATTAGGTATGATTTACTAAACTATTTTCACCAAAAACAATAGATAGGCAGACATTATTTGATCACAAAGCCTTCAAAAAGTTGGCATCTGCAATACTTACGGTGTAAAAATAGTTTATATTTGAAATAATTATACATGTTATAAGTAAACTATTTTGGAAGGATCTATTCATAACTGTACAAAAATAAAAATAATTTTTCCTTATAATATTTTTGCAATACTATTGTTTGGAAAGGATACTGTATACAGCCAGAGAAAAGCATGTTTAAATATGGTCACCTCCAACAAAACTATATTTAAAGAAAATTTTAAACATATTATCATGTATACATTTTCAAAATACATATAATTTTTTTATTCAGAGAAAAAAATAGTATATTGCTGAGCAATTAGCCAAGGGCAAAGCCTTATTAATCTGCCCTAGTACACTTTGAAACTGTTTGAAACATTCTTGATTTATTAATTATTTGATTTAAGTTTATAAAGTTGTGAAACAAAATTCCCTCAAACTTTTCTGCAAAAAAAACAAAGAACTTATCCAAACCTAATCTAATCAATCAATAATTTTTTTATATATAACAGGTATTTTCGTAATAATCATCAATCTAATATAATAATAAAAATAAATTCACAAAATTAACAATGTTCTGGCAACAGATTGTCTTTCGTTTCTTGCTTCTTTATTTAGAAAAATTTTACTAAATATGAACAAAATATTAAAATCAAGACATTATTCTTAGATTTTGGATTTTCTTGTTTTAAGAAAATAATAGAAAATAAACTTCTTTTCGTATATTCATGTAGAATTGCCTAGAGCCAAAAGGAAAGTCAAATTTTTGACTTAAGTGTGTTTTAAGACCTATAGTAGAATTTCATGAAAAATATTTTCGCAGAATATTTCAACCACATACATCCCTGTTTAAAAGGTTATTTTGGCTTTTTTTCAAAATAATTGCAAAAAGACCCATTTCCAGAAGATTAGAGGGTTACTGTATACCAACAAAATGTTGCTTGTTATGTTCTGAGTAAATCTTCTAAAGACACTTTAAACCAAAAACCTAAGTATCACACGTTTTTTTATTACACAAGGGTGCAACGTTAAATAGGCCGTAAAATGAGTTTCAGATGTAAACTTTTAAAACTCCGATACACGTATATCTTTTTTTAGTCCCCTCTACAAGAATCAGTTTTTTTTGTAGTACAGTGTTATTTATTTGTTATTACCAGGGCAAGTCTTGCTGGAAAATTAAATTTTGGAAAATGTATAGTTTGCAATAAAAAGTGCGGCTAAGTTTGGGATCGAGTTTAATTGGTAACAATCCATATATTTAACTTTTACTTAATATAGTCTTAAACTAGATAAACGTTGTTGTTCAAGCTACGAAATAGATGAAGAGTTCTGCTTAAATATGAATTCTGAAACACGCAAAAAGTCGCAATATTACATAGATAGTGGTTTATGATCTATTAGTGCAAGAGTTGCGGGTTCGGTTCCCACTAGATACTTTAGTCTGTTTCACTACAACAGCACAAAGTACACAGCTGTCACGAGACAGAAGATAATGTGTTTTATATACGTTTCTTTTTGCAAAAGCTAGTTGTTAGTTTTGTTTGGATTATGAAATTTGTGTTGAATTTAGCGATCATTTCACTACCAAAAAAAAAAATGCTCTCTGTCATTTTCTTCGAAAGGATAGAGAGAGAGCATTATCCCTCCCTTCTCTTCGTAATGCTCAAGACTTGACGAGTCAAACTTGAAGTATGTAAACCGGCACTTATTTGTAATATCTATTTCTATATTTACTGTTTTCCCTATCTGTTTAAATATTTATAAACAAAAAACCACTAACTCTTTTTTTAGATGGCCATTTATTGTTCTTTTGTTATTAATATTTTTAGATAAGACAAGACCAATATCAATTGATTAGAACGAAAAAAAAACTGCAAAAAGTATTGGTAAAACACAGACTTTATTTGGTTTGTAGTTATTAAAGTAAATACATTTAAAAGTCATAGACACGAAATTGTTTAAAAATAATTAAAAAAATAAAGTAATTAATTTAAAAATGTTTACTTGAAACTAAAACTTAATTTTTACATTTTGAATATTTACAGATTTTAATTTGCTTTAACAAAATGTCTTTGCTGACGGGAAGTGCAAATTGCATTAAATATGTTTTATTTGGTTTTAATTTAGTTTTTATGGTAAGTTAAAAAAAAAACTATTACATTTTTTTACTTTTTATTAATAAGATATAATAATTTTAATCGAAACGAAGTTAATTTTGATAAAACAGAAAACAATAACAATATGTCACTCAATGAGAGGTAAAGTTGTAAATAAAAGAAAAAAAATTTAATTGATGAAAAAGTGGCAACGCACATTGGTTGAAGTTCATATAACGAGCGGCTAAAAATAGAAGAATTTGTCGAAGGACAATGAAACTTGGCACATAGGCATTTTTTGTTTGAATCAAGAAAAAATGGAAAAATCAAAATGATCCGCCCACTTTTTCGCCCACCTCCCATACAACTTGTATTGAAAAAGTGGCATTACTCCCTTGATTTTGATTGTATCAACTCAATTTTCACTAAAAATAAATATTATAATTGTAGAATGGGCTCCTGAAAATATATATCTAATCCGCCTACTTTTACGCCCACCTCCCATACAACTTGTATTGAAAAAGTGGCATAGCTCCCTTGATTTTGATTGTATCAACTCAATTTTCACTAAAAATAAATATTATAATTGTAGAATGGGCTCCTGAAAATAAATACCTGATCCGCCTACTTTTACGCCCACCTTCCATACAACTTGTATTGAAAAAGTGGCATAGCTCCCTTGATTTTGATTGTATCAACTCAATTTTCACTAAAAATAAATATTATAATTGTAGAATGGGCTCCTGAAAATATATACCTGAATATGAATGAACATGAATATGAATTATAAGAATAGATTTTTAATAATTTTTTGACATCATTATCGTACTCCAATTTTTTGATTTGCAGCTTTGAGCGAAATGTGTTTATAAATGGGTCTGAAGACAAAAAAAGATTATGCATTACGTATTCATTAGTGGCTACACGTCCAGTTCTTCGCGGGTGATGTAATCTATAGGCTCTATAGTCTTTCTTCCTTGCTTCAATCAATATTTCGCAAATATTTAAATAAGAAATTGTTAAATGTTCCATAATTAATAAAATAAAATTTTGATATCACTTAATAATACACCACTTATAACTGCACTTGCCAATTTAATGTAAATTAGTGAACAACAACAAAAAATTCAATTAAAGCTTAAACAGAATTCCAATAAGAAAAAAATATAAATACCCGTTACTTTTCTTCTATTCTTCTTGTACATCAGTTTTTATTACAAAGTAATTAACATACATATCTGTATGTAATTTGTAGTTTGTAGCTTTAAATGTTAATATGCATACATATATGAAAGTATGTAACTTGTATATTTAAACAAGATGTATAAGACAAATTAAAGAGAGTAAATTAATATGATCATACATACATATCTACAAACATTTACAAGTTATGTTCATTTTTATTAAACTTTAATAAATACGGTACGTATGCAATTAATAAGAACATCCTATATTTAAATAAGTTTAGACAAATTCTTAAATATTTTCCAACAACTATTGACTAGTATGTAAATTGCATTTTGTAATAATTTTAAACAGTTAAGAATTATGGCAACAACAACAAGCATGAACGAAAATTCATGTTTTGTTACTTTATCACTTTATCACTTTATAGTTTTTACTGTTTTTTTTGGAAAAGTGCAAATATGTGCAGCTGAATTTTTTTTTAACTTTTAGCTGAGACTTCAAGCTTTAATTTGACATCATTCGTTAAACAGCGCTCCACAGCGCTAAAAAGATTCTGCCTATTAAAGTTGATGAACATTGAAATTTTGATGTTGTTTATATTTTGTTCTACGAAATTTTTTATATGGCACTTTTTCCAACTTTTTTTAATGCAAATCTCATCTTTGACAATTGTCATTTACGAAAATATATAACAAAGTCAAATGATAAGTTTACTGTGATTGTACCAAAAGATTGAATATACAGTAAATTTGCATGCCATTTTAAACAATCGAACATATATGAACTTCGAGCGTGTCTATCCAAACAAATAATAAATATATCAGCCTAATATTACGGAATCATAATATTCAGATATCTGCCAACAAAATACCAAAAAATTATCCAAATCGGCGAACATGAAAACAATTAATTTTGGCCACTCTTCAACCAATGTGCAACGTAAGCAGTGTTTAAAAATGAAATAACACAAACAGACCAGCATTAATCATTAATCTAAGTCGTAAGATTTTCTAGCGTCTAGCTTAAACGGTGTAATGACAAACTTTAATAAAAGCTTCAACGCTGTGTCATGAACAGTAATGTGAACTTATCTGGTTTGATAAAACCCACAAAATAGAAATAAAAATGAAGATAAAAGCGACAAAAAAAGGCTAAATTGACATTTCTTTTTAACAATAGCATCCGAATTTTTCCAATTGCAAGTCGTTGACGCCGCTTTATTTGTCTTAACATTTTGTATAAACACAAGAATTTTTGACAGATAGAAAACGCTTAACTCGCTGATTTAGGTTGGTCTGTAAGAAAACTTAATCTTGATTCCCAATTCTGTTTTGAAAAGTAAAAATTTGTTGGTAACAAATCAAAAAATTAAGGTAAAATCTAAAAAATATCTTTAAAAAATACAAATATTTAAAATTTCGAAAAAGAAAATTATAATATTGGGGTCAAACACAAAACTTAAAATAAAATAAAACCTGTCAAATTAAGATATTAAATAAAAAATTAAACTTCTCAAAAACGAAATTAAAAAAAAACGCTAAAATCCGACAAAATCGCTTAAAAATAAAAAACCATACATAAAAAACATTGCGCAAAAATCTAAAAAAGCACATACATAAAAATAACGTATGTAAAAAAACACACGCTGAAATCCGACAAATTAAAAAATCGGGAGAATGTTGTCAATCTGAATCACTACTTAAAGGTACTTTACACTATCACACAAGTCTTGAATTTTTTTGAGGAAAATAAAACCCCGTCATGTTAAGTTGTAATTGTTTTTTGAAAATTTTCGAACAATAACTAGATCATGAAAATAATTAAGACTTGTGTGATAGTGCAAAACGGCCCTCAAGGCTAGTTTACATGGTAATAAAATGAAAAAATTAATGTGTTAAGTTCAGTTCTAGTTTTGTTCTTGTTCAGTTTTAGTTCAGTTCTAGTTCAGGTCTATTTCAGTTCAATTGTTTCTACCTTAATCTTCATACAGACGATGGTCAGATCTTACAATGTTGTCATTTTTCTGACAATGGTGCTATTGTCAGATGCATTAATTTAACACATCTGCCAAATGAAAATAGTGTACAATGTTCACACAGTTGCAAGACATTTTCAGTCAATTTTAATGACAACATTTTAAGATCTGACCACCGTCTGTACGAAGCTTTATACTAGAAATAATCAAGCAAATGTTTTCCTTACAACTGTTGTAAACATTTAGTTAGATTATTAAATTAATGACTAATTTTCGACAGTCTCATCGAGTGATAACAATATAAGTTTTTTAATCAATAAACATTTGTCTTTCTATTTCGTATATCTGTAATTTTTTTTTATCAAACTTAATCCATCTAAGAATCCATAAAATTGTATTGCTTTTTTTTAAGTATTATTTTTTTATATTAATCATTTTTAAAAAATACATAAATAATTTTCACATATTTTATTAACTGGTATAGAGATTAATTGTATGACTAATTTTCATTAAAATAATACTACCAACATAACTACGTTTTTCATCAACCTTAATGTTATAAAAATCTTTCTGAATAAAACAAGAAAACATTTACAAATACTATTGCAAACAACATTTTTTATATCTTTTGAATAACATGATTAGCGATATTTTTAGTCGAACGGATTGAAGGCGTTTCTTTTATTTAAGAAAAAATTAACAAACATAGAAATCGAAATCTATAAATATTTTCTTAAATTTTTCAATTTTTCTTCTAGCTTACTGGCATTATTTTAATTGCCGTGTGTGTTGGCGTTGGTGCCGTCTTTTATTTGAGATAAAATTATAAAACATAAAAATTAAAATCTAAAAATATTTTCCTAAATTTTTGAATTTTTTCTTGTAGTTAACTGGCATTATTTTAATTGCTGTGGGTGTTGGCGTTGGTGCTGTCTACAATGAATATGAAGTATTTTTAGTATCGAAATTCTTTTCGATACCCACATTCCTTATTGTTATCGGTTCATTTGTCATTGTCTTCTCCTTCTTTGGCTGCTGGGGTGCTTTGAAAGAAAACTACTGTTTAATCTTGACATTCTCCGTATTATTGGGTATAATTTTCATTTTGGAATTGGCTGCCGGTATTAGTGGTTATGTTCTAAGATCAGATGCCGAAAGTCTAATTAAGGTTACCTTAACCGATTCCATGAAGCAGTATAATACGAATAAAACAAATGATGTCACCGAAATGTGGGATTATGTTCAAAAAACTGTAAGTTAAATTAACAAAATCGAATTATAATAAAAGTTTTCACTGAATATTAAATTATTTAGTTCACCTGCTGTGGCGTTGAAAACTTTAAAGATTGGCAACCTTATTTCAATGATCAATTGCCCTTATCCTGTTGTAATGTGCCCAGTGGCATCGTGGGTAACTTTAGTTGTACCGTCCACAACGAAGACACCAACCGTTATAAGCTCGGTTGCTTAAGGGAATTCTCAAACTTTGTTTCAGCTCATGCTGTTAGTTTGGGAGCGGCTAGTGTTGTTATTGCCGTTATACAGGTATGTGAAGAATAAATTTTACTTTAAAGATTATTTTTTGAATTTTTTTTTTCGTTTTCACAGTTCTTTGGCGTTCTTTTTGCTTGTTATATTGCTCGTGAGATTAAAATTCGCAATGGCATCACTGGTTTTACGGGTTAAGTGCAATTTTGCAAACTCTTTGAAATTATTAGTCATTTTTGTTTAATAAGTTGTGCTGAAGTTTTAATTTTTTTTTTATTTATTGATAATTTTTGTTAATGCTTTTAAACGAAAAAAAAATAAAAAATAAAAAAAAAAATAATAAACAATTATTGTAATTTAAAGTTTTAAATTTAAATTTAATTTAAAAAGAGCCAAAAATCTCATTAAATTATGCTCAAAAAACTACAATAAGTTTTAAGTCTAGTAAAAACATATAGAAGTTACATAGATGAATATTACTGCAATAATAAGCGCTTCTGAAAATAGTTCTTAACGACATGAATAAATATTTATCTTACAAATTGTGGTATGAATATAAAATGCTGCGTGGGTTGAGGGTTCGATTCACGCCAGAGACCTGGTGATCTGCAGACAAACTTAGAGCTTCAAAAGCTATTTTCGGGACTAGTAATTGTATGGGAGCTTTATCATATATGGACCTATTCCAATAAAATTTTGTTAGATAATTTAGACTGCAAAAAACAAGTATTTACCATATTTTATCTAAATACTAAACATAAAAAGATGTGTTATGGGCACCACGACTATATTCTGAAAATTAAGAGTTCTGGATCGTTTTTAGTTTTTGTAATGGCCGAGGTGCCCTACTTTGGGAACCTATGGCACCTCTCCTGATAAGTGCAACTCTTTTCTTGCCACCTCGAGTTTTATTGCAATCGAACTTACCGTTTAGAATTATTTCCATTTTATTCAAAATCTCCCACTGTTCAATCAGCAAACAAAATTTTACCTACGTTTATGTGATTTCCCAATAAAAAATTTCATTATTTTGCGAAGCACTAATGGTACATTTAAAAAAATAAGCGCACAATATGGCATACAGAAATGCAGTAAAGTAAGTGAAAGAACTCTCAGCAACTTTTATAAAAAAAAATAACATTTCAAGTGCTACGCCATTCCCTTACTACGAAGCAGGTTTGTAATATATATATATATTTATTCCTTTTATTCCTAGGAGGAACATAGGGCCATAAGGTTTGTAAGGGAGAATACTAAAAAAAATAGCTGTATCAAAACATTCAGTGTGCAATGCTGTTCGTTATATCCAACAATTTTTATATGCGCTAAATAATACGCTTTATGTGTCAAAAATGTATTACTTCAAAGTAGGAACTCGCCATTTAAAACTCATGTCTTCCGTAAGCGCAATGGTAAGCGAAACTTTTTTGTTTTTTGTTTTGTGTTAACCTTTTAACTAACATTAGTCTTTTTTGCCGATATTAAATAATGATACCAATATACTTATGCGAATAATGGCTTTAAGAAGGATTTTTGGAAGGCCTATGATTCATTATTAGTGTAGGGTGGGCAATTAATCACTGAAAATTTTATTATTTTATAATAGTTTTCACAAAACCTTAAGCGGGCTGCATAGTCTTGCGGAAAAATTTCATTTGTATCATGTACGGAAACAGCAATACATTTTTTTTTCATTATTTTCCACTGCGAAGAATCTAAAGCTAAAGGATCCTCAATTAGGCTTTTCCGAACTAGTCGTTATTATCTCGACTTTGTTCGTCAACGACTAGATTGCGTGATGGTGAGTTTCTGGTGTTAAAAAAAATTTTTTTATGGGCCCACCCATCATTACCACGAAATTTTGTATTAAGACCATTGCTGTAAAATAATTTATCTGTGCCAGATTTTTATGAAAATAATAAAAGTGAGAGTAATTTTTTGTTTAAATTCTAAGAGATGAGCTTATCTCTGATAATTAATTCTCGTTATATCTATTATATCTATTACGACTTTTCTATAAGCTGTTGGGTTAAGAAAGCAAAGGGTGAGCATTTATCAAGATATGACGAAGATGTGAAAGGGAGCAACTTCTGTAGAACTCTAATATCTTTAAATTTTTTTATTGCACATGAAAAAAAAATTAAATAAAAAAAAAACTTTCATACGTTGCCGAATTAAAAAAAGCGCTTAATATGTTAAAGCCCTTTTTTTAAACCTTAATGTTACTGAGATAAATAAAGTACTACTAAATTCGTTAGTTCCCTAAAATCCAGGGACTGCAAAAAACTATTATTTTTTATATATAAAAAATCAAAATTAAAGAAAAGTACTGCGTGCATCAGTAATCCATCAGGTACGTGGACTACCTTTAGAAGCATTGATTTTAATTTTTAAGTTTTATTAACAAGCTCAACTTTCTTTTCTAAGCAAAAAAATAAAATTAAAAAAACAACTTTAATTTCTGAGGAAAAAATAAAACTCAGAAAATAACTAAATATTATTTTCTTAGCGAAAAAATAAATTCAAGAAATACTGATTAAAAAGTAATTTTTAATATAAAACAAAACCGTTACGGTCCCTTCTAAAATTAAAGAAACCCCTATACTTGTGTTTATTATAGGCAAACGTTTTGTAAGTAAACGCCTATTTCATAAATTTACGCATAAATTATCTTCGGTGTACCCCTTTAACTCGTTATCCTTTTAAGTAAATATTTCTTTCAAATAACCTCAACGACAACTTGTTGAAACTTTCATTTCCATAAAAAAAACTTATTGCATGACAATAATAGTCTCAAATTAATTAATTTTTTATTAATAACCATAATAAAACAAGAAAAAAATGCTTTATTCGGCTGTGCCCAATCTTTGATACCCTTCAGCAAGTACTTATTTCCATTTTTCGGGACTGTGATTAAAATGGTTTCTGCAATAAATAATAAATCAATCTTCATCACAAATTTATTTTGGATGCCAAATTATGCCCACATATGGTCTGTGAACGGAAAGTGCCTACAGTTGACAGCCCATATGTGGGCTGTTCATCCATATAAGTTTCAAGGCCTCTAGAATTGTGAACGTTGAGAGAACATCGTTTATTTGACTTGGACTTCACAGGACAGACCATAAAAAAGAAAATATGTGCTGGGACATGGAGGAAATCGGATGATACACAAAATACACCGATTATTAAAAAAAAAAAACGGATGTGCGAGGCATTCCTCAGTCTCTGCTCTGCACTGTTAACGTGTTAAATAAAAAAAATCGTTAATCTCTATATTAAATTCATCGTCTTTCTATATTTTTATTAAATAAAAATATTTCCGAAGACCTTCAAAATAGGCGTTTTTTTATTAAAAATCCTTCTTTTTATCTAAATCTCTACAGCTTAAGGCTTAATTTAAAAAGTATGCTTTATCATACCAGGTATCAGTTTTAAACCCAATGAATAGATTTTTTTCGCTTGTTGAGGTCAATTTTGTTTTAAAACTACCAGGCGCCGGTAAATAGTTTACCCTTTTCAAAATACATAGTTGATGTAAATAACACCGCTGACTAACGCACCTTAACTTTTTTGGTGTACGTTCTCACTGTTTTGATTGCCCAAGCTGAATTCAACTACAGGTGGTGTCGGAACTACAACAATCCAAAAACAACAGAAACAACAAAGGGTTTTTGCTTTGCATTGTTAGTGCTAATAGCTCGAAATGTCAACCATTTTAAGCAAAACACTAACAAATGAAAACAAATAAGCTCGAACTGTCAAAATCAGCTGTCATTTCGACACCACCTGTAACTGATTCGCCTTGTGATTGCCCTTTAGTCTCTAGTGTTTTGTGATTAATCCATAACTTGAGCCGAAAAATCGCGAAGGACTGCATTGAAGTGTTCACACGTTTGCGCTTATGGTCAAATGTAAGCAATCTCGAAACGAAATTTATTAAACCACGTTTAAACTATTGAAATTAAATGTACATCATCCTAAGAGTATTCATCAAGCCTTTTTTTGAATCTGTAATAATTCTAGAAGTAAAAAATGTTGCTGTGTGGCTTTCAAAATCAAACTATTAAACGCAGATTCCTCAAAATTCGACAGTAGTCTAGTAGTAGATGACAATTAACGAGACTAATGTAGAATTGAAAGTTGCTGCCTTCGAAATATAAAAATGAACGAAGTCATCAGACTGCCCTCGAATATTCTTAAAGTATATTTCGAGAATGGGCTTAATATGGGACATATTGGGAAATTCATCGTTCATTATAAAAATTTTTGGTGCTACTTGACAAAAATTCCACCAAAATAACATTATTCGTTATGTTTTTTGACGAATAAAAGTGTTTTTAAAGTGATTGCATTATATACGACGTGTTGTCATTATATGGACCAGTCATTACAAACTGCCCTCGAATATTCTTAAAGTATATTTCGAGAATGGGCTTTATATGGGACATAAATAAAAAATTTTGGTGCTACTTGACAAAAATTCCACCAAAATAACATTATTCGTTATGTTTTTTGACGAATAAAAGTGTTTTTAAAGGGATTACATTATATACGACGTGTTGTCGTTATATGGACCCGTCATTACAAAGTTTGGTAGAATACAGTCCGCGAGAAATTGTGATGCTTACTTGTCTGTCGTATTAAACGGGAGCATTTTTGAGGTTTATGAACGTACAAAATATTACGTATATACTATGTCACATTAAAAAAAGTAAAGTAGTATATTTTTTGTTCCCACTCTCATTGCTGCTTGTTTTTTTTTTTTGCATTTTCTTGTGAAATTTTCAGAGTATTTTTTATACCCGCACTTTCATTATAATAAAGCGTTTGTTTTTTGCTTCAACACGTTCACACACTTACATAAGTTTGTCATCAACACTTCTCTTCAGTATTTACTTGTGACAGCGATACTACAGTAAAGCGTTTTCAATGCTTTAAATGTGTGTTCAAATGGAATTGTGCAGGCCTCTACTTTAAAATGAATGCTTATATTGTTTTACGTTTACTCATAAAACAATTTATCGCTAGGATACATGAAAAAAGAGAAATAGTAAATACTGTGTAAATAGGGGAGGTTGGCCCACATTTTAGTCTATAGCACTTTTCCTACTAAACCGATTGTATTGGGTCCATAGCTTTTTTTCTACTGAACCGATTGCATTGGATTTTCCACTGCTTGAAAGAACTTGAATAATTTAATTTTAAAATCATTACTTTCTATTAAGTCGTTTGAAAATGAAATTTTTAGTAGCCGGACATGTCCTTATCGACTCAAAGATTCTAAAAACATTATCTTAAATTAATATTTCTTTGTGTTACAAACGGAATAACAACCCTTATATACCCTTATTAAAGGAGGGTATAAAAAACGTCTGCATTCAATGCACAAAGTCTTTCAAAAATTCCAGTTTTGTCCATATAAAAAATCGATAAATTTTACTTTAAAAAAATATTTTTTGTTGTGGCCAGATCACGAGAGCCTAGACAACCGTTAAAAGAACCACAAAATAATTCCTTCAGCGAACTTTCATTAAAAATATTTAAAGTATTTAGTAATAAGTATTTATTTGGAAAAGGTAGATGGAGTGAAGTATAGAAATTTCAAATTATAAGATGTTTTTAAATTAAATACACAAAGCAAAAGCATATCTTTATTTGTTAAAAAAAAGCTTTTTTAGAAGAAAACAAAAACATCGAGTTAGTATTGCGAAAATAAGAGAAATACAAATAAAAACAATGTCTTATCATATCGATTAAATACTTGTTATCTTTTGCTGTTGTTGTTTTTTCATATTAGACAAAAAAAAAATTAAATATCTGTGTAGTCAGTTAAAATAAGTACTGATAACATTTTTTTATGGAAAAAATAATAATAAAACAAATAAAATTAACACTTGCTCATACTTTTAACGGAAATAAGAAGGTTTGACACTTGAAAAGCTTCAAAAACTTTTAGTGTTTTTGTAACTTTGGAACCAGAAAGTTGTAAAATAAAAAAAAGTAATTAAAAAAATAAGAGAAAATTGTAATAAAATTGACATTTATAATAGTAATTAAATTAATTTTTAAATAATTTGTTTAAATATTACAGTTTTTAAACTGAAAACGGTGCCCACGGAAAGCCCTTAACCAATAATTTTACAAAATGGCCTCCACCAGGGATTTACAGTTAAACTCTGGCATGCGTTGTGCTAAATATATGTTACTCATTGTGAGCTTTATGTTTGCTGTAAGTATAATTTTTTTATTAATTAAACAAAATGATTAAAACAATTGCAATTTGAGCAATTTTAAAAAAAATGTTGCTATTTCACAATACATTTAAGAGTATAGATATTGATTTTTTAACTGTTTTGCCACAACGCCATTTTGTTTTTGTAAAAAATTTCTCATTACAAAATTGTTTTTCAAAGTTTTCTTATCAATTTTAATTTTGTTCTTTATTTTATAAGTAATATGTATGAATGAATGAAGAAAAAAAAGAGAGCATTTTGTGAATAAGGGCATATCAAACAAATGTTAAAACTAGTCATAAAGTTATATTCGGCTGTACCGAATTCTCTTTAGAGATAAGAAATTTTTCATATCAAAACACCTTGTATAAAGAAAATATTAAGGCAAATTTGTTTGTCCTCTTATATGCTAAAAACCCTATTCCATGTAGAGATCTACGTATGTAGGCTACGTTAAATAATAAACCGAAATTTTAACTTAGATTTTGTTTGCTATTTGGTGTTTCAGTTTAAATTTTTTCGGTGTAAAAAAACGATTCGTGACGTGTGGCAATTCCAAAAATGCTCAGTAAAGCTTCGTACAGACGATGGTCAGATCTTACAATGTTGTCATTAAAATTTACTAAAAATGTCTTACAACTGTGTGAACATTGTACGCTATTTTCATTTGGCAGATGTGTTAAATTAATGCATCTGACAATTCCACCATAGTCAGAAAATGACAACATTGTAGGATCTGACCACCGTCTGTACGAAGCTTAAGGTTTGCCAATTTGTTTTGAAAATTAAGTCCATTTTATGATCTTCACAATCGATTTAATTCGTGCGAATTGACCTTACTAGACTATTTTTGTTGTGGGTATAGGTGAATTCTCTCGTGTACAGTGACAAGCCAGTCACAGTTCCAGCCCTGGGGGACAACGTTACATCTGCCATTTGTGAGATACCGGCCGAAATGCTGGAAAAAGTATGCCAAAATAATCGTGGGCAACATTTACATGAAATACACAAAAATGTGACACAAGTTTAAATCATAATAAAACAAGAAAATATATTTTTAATCCAATAAAGCTTGGAAAGAAAATTTTATGATATTATTGGTTAAATATGATTTCTGCCATGTGGCCGCCACGGCTGGTGCTTAGCAGGCGCAATCTGGAACACCAATTTTCAACAACTTTTCGCAGTATTTGCGGCCGTATTTCGCCGATATCTCTTCGAATGTTAATTTCCAGTTGTTCAATTGTTTGTGGTTTATCGACAAAGACAAGAAAGAGACTTATCATAACCCCAAAGAAAAAAATCCAATGGGGTTAAGTCACACGATTTTGGTGGCCAATTAATTGGGCCATAACGTGAAATTGTTTTTTCATCAAAAGTTTATTTAAGTAAATCAATTGTAGCGCACGCTATGTGACATGTGGCTCCGTTCTATTGGTACCACATAAAAGCAAGATTAATGCCACGTAATTGAGGTACGAAAAAATTGCGAATCATGTTCATGGACACAACCCCAGTTGCTGAAAACGGCGACGAATTGATTGATTAGGATCATCTTCAATGATTTCCTGTACCGCGGCTACAGCTTCTTCAGTGCGCAATGTTCGGCGTCTCACGGGATGCACATTATCAGTAACAGTAAATGTGGTCCGAAAAGATCTATATGTTCTTCGCCGCTCTGAAGAACGATTATGTACGCCATAAAATGAAAGAAGTGCACGATGAGTTTGACGAATAGAACAATTTTTTTGATTAAAAATTTCAACAATTTGCACGCGTTGCGCTGGTGTAAGTCGATTCACAATGAAATTTCAAAGCAAACTAAAAAAAAGCAACTATAAGCTGCTAAATAGGTGCTCAAATAAAGTAGTGATGCCAAATGAAGTTGTGACACTCTAAAAAAACGCTTTACTATATATTAAAGATTACTCTCATCGTCATAATCCCAGCGAAGAATTATGCTTAAATGGCATGCAAAAAATTAATTGCTGCCAAATTTTATACCATGACGGTCTTCTTCTTCAGATTGATGTTATTAAATCTGTTTTATAATAGTGGGGGAGGGACATGCATTTTTATCAAATTTGATTTTGATATAAAAACTTTTGCTTTTTTCTTTTAAGTAAAAGTGAATTTTGAAATGGAGCAATGTTTCGGGTTTAAATGCTGGTTGCCGCTCTTCAAGTTTTAGCCGTCAAGTCTTGAGTTTTTAGGAGAGAGAGGAAAATAAATGGCATTCTCTTTTCCCAAAGTAAATTTTGTGCCGAGTTATATCTCCAAAAGAAAATTTTTTGGTTAGTCTCATAAAGATTGATTTCTGAAAGTATGGCGATTTAAAATAAATAGAGTTTTATTCTAAAGGTCGTTTGAATACAAATGTGTGCAAAGAGATACACATTTGCATAACACAACAACAAAATGTTCATATTTGCAATTTGCTTTAGTTTACCTTGCTTGCACGAAAAAAAAACATGAGCAAAAATAGAAGTGCATATTTGCTCAGTTGTAAACAAATGTAAACAATTATATTTTTTTACTTAAACTAATCCCTCGAAGCTCTTCGCTTGTCTACGCCATTGATAGCCAAGCTCCACCCGGGCACGCAATTTGACACCTTTAGCGCCATATTGTTTATTAGGAAACGAATAAATTAAAATGTTTCTTGGGCTTAAATATAAAATAGAAAATTAGTTTTTAATTATTTAAAAAGAAAAAAATATTTTATATGCTTGTGTAGAATTGAAAACAAATGCAGATTTTTAAAAGTGCTGCCTGAAATTTTTTGTGTTGCCAGTATACATTTTGTGTTGTGTCACCAGTATATGGAATGCTTACGATTAATCATAATATGCGTAATGACCATCGTGAAAACCCTTATTATGTAACTCAAAATATCAAAATGGAACGGAAATATTACAAATATTGCTATCTTTTCATCCGACTTGATTTTTTACACTAGCCTTTTAAAATTATGCATAATTATTAACCTATTTTTAGTTATACATTATTTTTATTCAAGTTCCTTATTACAGTAGTTAAAAACGTAAAATTTATGCGAGTATTCACCGGTAAACTACACGCTTAAATTAAAATTTATTATCGAATATTTTTTGATTAAACTACCTGTTCATCTACTTACTAACATCTAAAACAAAAACATATACTAAAATATCGTTTTTGTTTTACATATAAGTAAAGCGAACTAAGTCTTCGCTCGAAATCGATGAACAGGCCATAAATATATCTTGAGATTTCGAATTTTCCAAATCCGGTGTTGTTTTTGATCTACCAGTTTTAGCTGGAAAGGATTTAAAGTTAACCAATTTTAGCAAAGTTTAAAAAAAATTTAAGGTTTTAAAATTAATTCAATATAATGGGGTTTTCTTTTGTTTAGAGTAGCAGAAAAAAAAAAAAGTTTTACCTGTTTAAAAGAATCTAACAGAGCTGTGAATGATTCATTCATTTTTGAATTAATTCGCGAATCATTCATGCACTTCTGAATAAGCAAATTTTGAATTAACAGCCTAGCCTTCGCATAGAAAATTACATTTAAAACAAAAACAAATTGTCGAATTTTCACACAAAAAAATGAATTAAATAAAATTTGAGTCAGTTCAAATAAATTTGGTAAAAATAAACTGCCATTCATTCCCAATTCAAATGAATTACAATTTGTTTCCAATTCAGATGAATTTGTAGAATGAATTGCAATTCGTTTCTTATTAAAATGTATTTGTAAAAGTGAATTGCAATTCATTTTGCAGATTCATTTGGATTGAATTGAATTTGAATTAATTCAAATGAATTTGAAGAAATAATAAGTAATTCATTTCCAACTCATTTGAATTGATTTGATTTTGTATTGGAATAAAATTGTCAGGTAGCAGCAGAATAGGAATTAAATTATAAGGTAAATTAAAATACAAAAATTTAGTTTATTTATTATTAAAAGTGTGTTTAACAATAATTTTTTGTTTAAATAATCTTTTACACTTAGACACTGTTGAGGTAAATAAAATTTCAATAGCCCTAGGGGATAGTATGAATTTTGACATTAGCGTAGAAATTCATGACAATTTTAATTCACCATAGAACTTTGCTACCGTTTCACACACACCCATTGTAGAAAATTTCTTTTTTTTAAATTTTTCAATCGAATTTTAGAGATTTTAGCAACAACTTTTTTTGCTATCAAAGCTGTGTTCGTTTACCCGAAATTCTTACTACTTTTACTACAATTGGAAAATTTGTTTACTTTTTGTATTGAAAACTTCCGACTGCAATAAAAATAGTAAATTTTAGTAATTCCCTCTAGATCTGCTCTAGAATTTGAGTGATTGCAACTCATTTTTGATGTCATTCATTTGAATTGCAATTCATTGTTCTAATTCATTTGAATGAATTCAAAATCAATTCAATTCAAAGAAATTGCAATTCACTTTAACAAATTCATTTTACATATTCATTTGAATTGAAAACGAATTGCAACTCATTCTACAAATTCATTTGAATTGGAAACGAATTGAAATTCTTTTCTGCCTAATTCGTTTAAATTGATTCAAATTTCATTCAATTCTTTTTTGCTGTGAAAAGAATCATTTCAAAATTTAGCTAATTCGTAACGAATTTAAATCAAAAAGGAATGATTCATTTACAGCTCTGGTATCTAATAGATTTTTGATGACTCACATCTCTAAAAGAAAAGTACCCTGTGCGGCCCATGTATCTAATAAAGTATTAAGTTAAATAATAATAAAATTAAATATTGGAATTTTTAATGAAACATTTTTAATTGTTTATTTCAGATCACCGCTATTTTATTGGTTATGGTTGGTTCAACCATACAAGCAATATTTGGCGATTTCCGACAATTTGTAGACGATCACTTTCTTTCACCACCCGCCCTCTTAATTGCTATTGGCTTTATTTTGCTTTTTGTAGCAACCTTGGGTGCTTATGGTGCCATCAAGGAAAGTGTTATGCTAATTAATCTGGTAAGTAGAAAGCCAAACCAATATATATTAGTGTCCTCTCTTTTTAAATCTTACATACATAAATATTTTTTTTAAATCTCCTTTAGTACGGTGTTTGCCTTTTCTTGGTTTTTATTTTGGAAGTTTCCGCTTCCATTGCCGCCTTTGTTATGCAAGGCCAAGTACGTGAAATGTTAGAACGCACCATGAACCAATCAATGGCCGATTACGAGAAAAATGAATATATTCAAGCGGGTGTTGATTTTATGCAAAGCGGTTTGGAGTGCTGTGGTGTTGATGGTCCCAAGGATTGGCTGAAATACATGAATCAAAATAACAGCAATATAAACGAGGGTATTTCAGTTCCCTATTCTTGCTGTGGTCATTTCAATATTGACGATATTACAAAATGTGATATCCAATATGAAAATGGTTGTTATGGTCGTATGGATTTCATAATTTCTCAAAGTACTATGTTGATTGCTACTGGTGCCACCACTGTGGCTTTTGTTCAGGTAAGTGAAACTTTTAAGAAATATTTTCTATTCTTATTTATCCTGTATGATCTTTAAGTGATTTCCTGTCTCGAAAATATGAATCAGGACAATTTTTTTTAAATAAACAAGTTTGAAAGTATAGTCGATCAAGCGCGAAAATTTGATACCCTACTCCAAAGTAATTATGTAAAAATGTTCAAGAGTGTACCCGATTTGGAACTTATTGGCAATAATGAACCCTGCAAAACAAAATCGTAATCAGCATGATTACGGTTGGCGTTGGCTAATGCGCCTGAGTCGTTTTTTGTAGTAGATTAAAGTAACACACAATCTGTATTCCTTAATCTACTACAAAAAACGCCTCAGGCGAATACGCCAACGCCAACCGTAATCAGGCTGAATATGAGGTTAAAATATATATATCATGTATATATTATATATATATATATATATATATATATATATATGTTTTTTGACCCGAATATTTTCTAAATACTTACATCTTTATGAGATTTTCTCGGGATTTTAGGGAGGGAATTTAAACGTTTAATTAACTTGACTAATCTTTTAATTCACTTGATTAAATTTTTAATTAAAACTTATTTTTTTATTAATGCTTTAATTGGTAAAAAATTTTAAAGAATTTTTTTTTTGTATTTGTGTGGGTGCTATTGTCAAATATGTATCGATTCCGATAAAATTTAAATTTGATTGCAATTAAATGTTAATTGGTGAAATTCAATCTAAATACCAATAAAATCAGAAGCTTTGTGGGTACAAAGACTCGATTCCGGAAAAAAATTTGAATGGGATTTACATGTCTGTGCAATTATGGCCCGAATCTCACAATTTTCAATAGGCTTGGACACTGTGACAATTAAAACGTGTATACCAAATTTCATCGAACTATGTACTTTCAAAACTTCAATCTGCATATTGACAGTCAAGGGTCAACAATAATGTGCATAAGATGGCTTAAGTAACTGTGCAAATACATATAAATCATGTGTGTCAAACCAAATTAACATCATGTAAAAAACAAATTCTTAAAAATTACATATATTCTATTAAATGATTTTTAAAATAAATAGCATATTAAATAACATTCAATATTTATTTTGCAGCTTTTGGGTGCTATTTGTGCTTTCATGTTGGCCAAGACTTTAAGACGTAACAAATCGATACGCGAAGCTCGTCGCTGGCAATTGCAACAAAGTTTGGGTGTCTTAATCTCCGGTGGAAAGATGGCCCCTCCTATGAACTCACCAATGACCGGTTATACCCAGTTAGAAAAATCCGAGAAGTTTTTGGAAAATGCTCCAATGACCTATACACCCAACAGTCCCAGTGTTATAAATTAAACCAATCAGAGGAAAATCAATTTTAAATTTTAATTATTTTATCAATAAATTGTAATATACATTAATTAATCAACAATATTTGGTGTAAATAAAAATAAAAAAAGAAGGTAATCAAAACTTTACTTAAAAAAAACCTTCGAAAATAAATCATTCTAATTTCTTTAAACCACTTATAAATTCTCCTAATAATTTCAATTGTTCAGTTACCGAAATACTGGCAGTGCCCCCGATAACATCGTATTGTTCCACATTGGAAATATAGTCAGCCACTTTGGCAATATCGACATCGAAATGGGGACAAATTTGTTGTAAGTCTTCTAAAGGAATTTCGGTAATTTCTAAAGACATACGTTCGGCATGGGCCACCACAGCTCCTATATAGTGATGGGCCTTTCGGAATGGTACTCCCTTGCGTACTAGATAATAGGCCTTTAAATAAAATAGTATTACATATATAACAAGATTTTCCTTTTTTTAATTTTCTCACTCACCCAATCGGTGGCCAACATGTCCGAACTTAAAGCCATTTCCATTTTCTCCATTTTAATTTTCATAGACTTCACTACTCCCTCAGTTACGGCCAAAGCCAATTGCAATTTATCAAAAGCCTCAAAACAGTATTGCTTATCAAATTGCAAGTCTTTGTTGTAAGTCGAAGGTGTTCCTTTGATGGTCATCATGGCTCCAGTTAATGCGCCACAGAGATTACCCGATAAGCCTCTTACTAGTTCCAAACTATCTGGATTACGTTTTTGTGGCATTAAGCTACTACCCGTTGAAAAATCATCGGAAATTTGTATAAAATCGAACTCTTTGGTGGCATAAATAATTAAATCTTCCGCGAGTCGTGATAAGTGTAGGCCAACCATAGAACAACTGTAAATGAAGTCCACTAAAATAAAAAAAGGAATGTATATTAAATCAGATATTCAAAAGAAAATTATCCTAGCACCCAAGAGAAAGGTGCTTTCTTTATAAGATCAAATAAAGGAATAACATTTTTCTATATAGGAGACAAGAGACCTTTGTGAATTAAAAATATATGTATGCATATCTTTTAGAATTCGAGGCATTATTCGAGAGGCGAACAACCAAAAAAAAAATAAATATTTTTCCGAAATTCCATTTTTTTGGCATAAATATACCTCTAGTACATATGTATGAATGTGTGTGCCAAATTATTTTCTATGATGTTTATTTGCCGCGTTATTGGGTGCTTAAGTGTTGCCTTTGACTAATAAAATCAAAAAACATGTAAGAGTGCTAAATTCGGCGAAGCTGAATTTTATATACCCTTCACCATGGTGCAGTAAAAACACAAGATGTGTTAATACCGCTATAAATAAGCTATAAATAAATTTATTTTAGGCCACGCAGACTTCTCAAATACCGCCCACATTTTGTCGGTTGTTGTGTACCTAATTTTGAAACTTTTGGTCTTTCCTTTCTCCAGATATACAGAAAAAGAGACGGACATTGTTAAAGCAACTTCGCTTTAGATGTTTTGTATAAAAAGTCTAACAAAAATAATAAAAAAGCCAGATATACAGAAAACCAGACGGACATCGTAAAACCAACTGTGCTTTACATGTAAGTATTTGTTATGTGTAAAAAACGCAAAAAAAGTCTAAAAAAAATAAAAAAAAAACTGTTATTTTCGGTGATGGATATAAAAAAACCACAACAAGAAATTTTATGGGAAAAATAAGAGGCAGTCGTGGTTTCTTGCTCATATCTCAGCCATTTATGGAACGGTCTGAATTTTAATACCAAAAAATTTCGGACTATATGTGACATAAACATATAATAACCGAGCCCACATCTTATCTGGGTCTTCGGAAGCCGCATTTCAACGAACAGACGGACAGAATATGTATATAACTTTATAAGGTCTAAGATCAATATAATTAAAATTACAAACGGAATGACATACATATATCAACCCTTATACCTTCGGTGAAGGGTATAAATTAAGATATATGATTCTTATAAGAAATCATTTGATTGAATTTTTTTTTTTTCATTTGCAAAACCAGAAATGTACAACCTTAATTAAAATTTTTCTAACTTATACAAATATTTTTTTATACCCTCCACCACAATTAGTTGTGAAGAGGGTATACTAAGTTTGTCATTCCGTGTGAAACTTTTTTATTATTCATCTCAGACCCCATAAAGTATATATATTCTGGCTGCTTGAGTAATTCTAAGTCGATTTAGCCATGTCCGTCTGTCTGTCCGTCTGTCCGTCTGTCCGTCTGTCCGTCTGTCCGTCTGTCCTTCTGTCCGTCTGTCCGTCTGTCCGTCTGTTGAAAACACGCTCACTTTCGAAAAACTCAAAAGAAATAAACAAACTAGGTGTCAAATTGCTTGTAGTTACCCTAAGCAGTTTGGGATTGAATTTCAGCAAAATCGGTTCAGTAGGACCAGAGCTATGAATCAAAATGTGGAACCACCACCTTCAAAAACTTATAATTTTGTTACAAAAACTAACATAAATGATGCAAAAATGCACGGAATGACATAAGATTTTGCACAAGTCCGTTTTATTCGATTAGAAATTACACTGTAAAATTTGGCGAAGGTCGGTCCATAATTTACCCTAGGCCCCATATAAACACTACTCCCGGAAAACAGATTAGTACGCCTAAAACCGAAAAAAATAATGCAATCATAACAAATTTTGGCTCGTCACAATTTTATAGGACTATAAATGATACTGTGAAATTTCGTGAAGATCGGTACATAATTTACCCTAGGCCCCATATATGCCCTACTCCCGGAAAACAGTTTAGTCTCCTAAAACCATAATTAATAGCAAATCGTCACAGTTTAAGATAATAATAATAAAAAGACATCATACAGATATTACTCCTTAAACATTCGAACTGTCGGTGGAGGGTATCAAAGATTCGGCACAGCCGAATATAGCACTCTAACTTGTTAATTTATTATTTTGTTTTTACTTAAATAGCAGCCTAAGTTGCCCTATTTATACTGCAAAAGTTTGAAAATGGTATATCCATAAGTTAAGAAGTAATGCAAATTTCTTTGTACGTGTAACGCACTTCAAAACTGGAAGAGATCATTTTGAATTCCATTTGAATGATTTCTCTCTGATGAAAGGGGTCCGAAATCCCTAGAAATGATAGGGACTAGCATATTATAAATGTATGTCACACATGCTTCGTTAAATTTTGCTATTGAAATTCAGCTTGAGGGGTCCACAAATAACTAAGATATGAGCAAAAAACCATGGCTGCCTCTAATTTCACCCATAAATCCATCGTTGTTTTTTTTTCTTTATATCTGGACAACGGCAAGAGCCAAAGCTTCCAAATCAGGTACAATCATCTTGGTTATCTATACAAAACATCCGACAAAATGCGGAAGGGTTCGAAGAAGTGGGCATAACACAAAATATATTTTTTTTTATCCGAAGAACAGTATTTATGTATATAACCTTCTGTTCTTATCGCACAATGGTGAAGGTTATCCAAGATTCAGCATAACCGAATATAGCACTCTTACTTGTATTTGATAATTTTGAATATAACAACAACAAAAAAGTAGCGGATTTTTTTAGGAGTTTTTAAATGTTGAAAAGCTTTACCACAGAGTTGTATAAAGACTCACAAAAAATAGTAACAGTTATTACTGAAAACATCGAGCAAATCTCAAAAAAATAATTTACATTGTAACGACCTTTAGCTACTTCACCCACGTACTTAGTTTTATTGCTTTACGATATTTTATAACAAAGTTATAGGGTTTTGGCCGAAATCTCTAACTACACATAGTAGTGAAATGTTCTCTCATTGTGCAGATCCGCTTGTTTACTAGCCCAAAGCATTTTATATCCAAACTCAAAGAAAATGGCGCAGAAATACTAAAGTTTTCAAATGAGTTCTGAGAAACTATTTTCCACTGTAGGTCTGGTTCATATAAAGACTCACAAAAAATAGTAACAGTTATTACTGAAAACATCGAGCAAATCTCAAAAAAATAATTTACATTGTAACGACCTTTAGCTACTTCACCCACGTACTTAGTTTTATTGCTTTACGATATTTTATAACAAAGTTATAGGGTTTTGGCCGAAATCTCTAACTACACATAGTAGTGAAATGTTCTCTCATTGTGCAGATCCGCTTGTTTACTAGCCCAAAGCATTTTATATCCAAACTCAAAGAAAATGGCGCAGAAATACTAAAGTTTTCAAATGAGTTCTGAGAAACTATTTTCCACTGTAGGTCTGGTTCATATAAAGACTCACAAAAAATAGTAACAGTTATTACTGAAAACATCGAGCAAATCTCAAAAAAATAATTTACATTGTAACGACCTTTAGCTACTTCACCCACGTACTTAGTTTTATTGCTTTACGATATTTTATAACAAAGTTATAGGGTTTTGGCCGAAATCTCTAACTATACATATTAGTGAAATGTTCTCTCATTGTGCAGATCCGCTTGTTTACTGGCCCAAAGCATTTTATATCCAAACTCAAAGAAAATGGCGCAGAAATACTAAAGTTTTCAAATGAGTTCTGAGAAACTATTTTCCACTGTAGGTCTGGTTCAAACGAATTTGTGAAATCTTCTATATCCGCAAAAGTTAAGAAAAATTTGTTTTTAAACAAAAATCTTTGTAATATTAATTTTAAATATTTATAATCTGTTACACAATTTTTTTTTTTTTTTTTTGTATAACAATATATTTTTTTGTTAAATCATAAACTAACGAACCCCCTGCACACTTCGTAGTGCAAAAAAGAAAATAAGAAATCAATTCGAATTCATTTAAATCAGTGATAAATTGTTTTTTTTTTTGTAATGCTCTGTGGTACACAACATTTCTTGTTTTTCCATTTTCGGTGTAAATATACAAAACCGATGGTTTGCCAACGCGCGAACAGTCTACATACAACTGCCCATAAGAAAAAACTGGACACTCTTAATTCACTCCACAAATTCCTAATGATTGGCCTTGCGCCTTATTAATAGTAACCGCAAACGCAAGCCGAACAGGCAACTGAAGTCGTTTGAATTCAAATGGCATATCAGACGGAATCATTGGGATGCGTGGAATGAATACATCTTCGCCTTTGAATTTAATAGTTAAAATAGTAGCTTCAATTACATAAGCCATCAACCTTTTAATAGCAAGTCTTGTGCCATTACATAAACGGGGTTGATTGATATTGCGAAGCAAAATTTCCATGCAAAAAAAAAAAATACATGTTTCGGAATGAATGCAGTGTTCACTAAAATGGCTATAACTCATGAACCAATACACATTTGAAGACCGTTGATACATAAAAACCTTGGAGAAACAAAATCACGCATTACAGAGAACATCAATTACTAACACAATGCAACTTTTTTTTATATAGCTATATAGAAGATTTTAATTCAAACCGTTTTTTTATCTTATTTATATCAATTTTTAATATTGATGATATCTTCTGCTAATTCTTACCATAAATATTGATGATATCTTCTGTCATTTTACATAATAAAAAAATTACTCTACTTGAATTTTGTTAATTTAACTGTAATTCAAAAGGCTAAAAGGCGTATCGTTACATCGATATTTTAACGTTATGGATATTCCATTTTTCACGCTAAATCAGGATTTTTGATGTACCTCCCACCTTTGTGACGTATCATAAACTTGGACTCATAAATGTTTTCATACTGAACTGATTGTGCTTGATTTTTAATCCGAACTACTACTTATTAGAACTAAAAACAATTTCGCCCTAAAATTGTTTTTATATATTGTTAAGTCGTTGAGAAGTGAGAGTGTTTTCAATAGACGGACATGGATAAATCGTTTAAGAATTACTTAAGGACCCAGAATATATATAGTCTAAGATGAATATTTGAAAAGTTTCACATGGACTAACAAACTTAGTATACTCTTATTCACCACTCTTAGTGTAGGGTATAAACACATATATCGTGAGAGTAACTAATCATTTAATTAAATGCAAGTCGCTAACAGAAATTTAAACAGCTATTTTATATAAATAAAAAGTTTATGTTTTTAACAATTTTTTTAAACAAATTTACAAACAAACTAAAAATAATTGAAAGTTGTCTTATCAACAAATTGTTTCAGCTACAACTTGTGCAACCATCTTTAGGTTTGTAAAAACTAAAAATTTCCTATTTATTACAGAGATAACATCATGAACTTGAAAACACTTGTAATAACTCACCAACAAAATCGCGATCGCCCACAGCATGCATGCTGTTAGCGGTGACAGCAGCAAAACCTAAACGTTCCGCTAGCCAAACACGATCAATCTGTAAAGGATTGCCGGCCAAAGCACCACTGCCCAAAGGCAAAACATTTGCACGACTGCGTACGTCATACAAGCGCAAGCAATCCTCACGCAAGGCAAAGGCATGAGACAACAGCCAGTGGGAGAATTGTACAGTTTGAGCTCTCTGCATGTGTGTGTAGCCAGGCATTAAGACGCCAAAGTGTTGTTGAGCTTGCTGCATCATGCTTTCCATAAGCTTGCGCAAACAAGAACAAGTTTCTCGTATGGCCTTGCGCAGCCAAAGTTTCATATCGGTTATAACTTGATCGTTGCGACTGCGGCCAGTATGCAAACGTTGACCCACCTCACCCACTAGTTCAGTCAAACGACGTTCGTTAACAGTATGAACATCTTCATCGGAAGGTAGGAATATTATTAATCCCTCTATCCAATCATAGCGCACCAGCTCTAGACCCGTTAAAAGTGTAGCGCATTCTTCGGTTGTTAAATAGCCCGCTTTTTTTAAAGCTTCTGCATAAGCTTTACTACCGTCAAGGTCATCGGCAAAGAGTCTAGCATCCACGGGCAAACTGCAATTCAGTGTGGCTAGACACTCATTAGTTTTACCGGCATTTTTACCAAAACGACCACCCCATAATTGTTGTGTCATAGCAAAGTTTTTATTGTTTAATTTATTTTTTTTTTTTTTAATTTTTATTTAATTATAATCTTGTGTCTTTTACTGTAAAAATGCTAGAGACGTCTAAGATGTTTAGGAACGTTTTGAATTAAAGGTCTTTGCTTGTAGAGATTAAAATCACAACTGTTTGAGCTATTATCTCGCGTGTAGTTTCTAATTTGCTGTAAAATTATAATAATAATAATTTTATTTTCTTGCGTTATCTATTGAATAAGTTTTTAGTTTTATTTTAAAATGTTTTTTTTAACATTTACTCGCTCAGACTGAAATGTTATTAAGCAAAAGTCAAAGTGGTGTGTTTATTTAAATTTATTATAAATATTTTATACAAGCGTTACCCGATTCGCTTTGCTGGACCTCATTATATGTGTGCATCTTACCCTCAAAGTATTTATTAATTTGTCATGTTGTTTTTCCTTATTTTTATAATATAATATATATAAAAAGAAGTGTACACTTTGATGTCACCACTAACTGCGAAAACGGGTCAACCGATTTAAACGAAAACTAACACGGTACTTTGGGGATAGTCTGTAGATGGTTTATGTGAAGTTTGGACGAAATCGGCCCAGTGGTTCCGGATTATTATTCCCATATAAATATCAACAAAATGGGTTTCATTATCCATATTATGATTTATTATTGTTTCTTGAAAAGTTACCAAACCATGTAAAAGCTCCCCCTTCCAATATTTTCTTAACTAATTAACCAATTTTCTTGAAATTTTGCAGGCAAATAGTATAACATCTGGAAGGAACTATACTCTCCCCCTCCCTATATCTTATTAACTGATCAACCGGTATTCTTTAAATTTGGCATGCAGATACTGTAGTATCTAAAGTAACTTTAAGATATACATGTTTTTGAAATTCCAACAATTAGGGCGTAAAATAGGGCAAAAGGGGTAAAAGCTTCATCTCCCCATGTCTTTTTAATTAATTATCCGATGAAAGTTTCAAGTCTTGAAGGAACTAAGGGTTATAAATTTTAACATTTACGGCGTAAAATAAAGGTAAACGGGTAAAAGCACCCACATCCAATACCTTCATAATTAATTTGAAAAGTTTATGTATTTTTTTTTTAAATTTTTTTCTCCGGTTATTCTACTTCGGCTTTGCAATGGTACACGATTGGTCGTTAAGAAATTGATGAAAAACGTTACATTTACAAAATGGTAGCTCCGAGACGAAAATGTTTTGCTGCCACGAACTCCGATGATTGCCACAGACGTCCCAATTGAATTCAAACGCGTTTAATTTCCAATTAGATTGGAATTTGCAATAACAATCCATATGTCGCAAGGTCAAACGATGTATGTTTGCGGCTTAGATTTGGGCACACCATGTTTTTCACACGGACAATTATACGTGGCATGTTCTCGCGTCGGCAAGCCATCGAGCTTATTTGTGTTGGCTAAAGACGGAATGACAAAAAATATCGTACACGCAATTGCTCTTCGTAATACAAATTGACTATATCTGTTTGATTTTTATACTTCAGGATAACAAATACATTACTTTTTTATGTTTAACTTTTGAATATGTAACGAAAAGAAATAAATAACTATTGTTTTTTTCATCGCCGATCATGGTATAAGGTGCTTTATTCCTCTTTCTTTCACTAGAAATATGTTATATGGCAAAACGACGTTTGCCGGGACAGCTAGTTTTTATAATAAATACTTTTTTAATTTTTATTGAATTAAAATTTTTCAGAGATGTTTATATACTTTATTTGAAATCTTTAACTGCGGAACATTATATTATTATTGCAAGTTCATATATTCAGTACTAGCATTTAACCCGCTACTTCGTTAGCGTCTCCCTTTCCTTCGTGGACATATTTATATGACAAAGCTTATGATTCTAGGGTTAAAAAAAAAAGTACCGACATTTTTAATCTTTTATTTCGCCCGAAATAAAGCGGGAACGTGTAGTAAAATTTACATGAAAATCACTTGTGATATGAAAACAGCACATAAATAATTTAACTTTTTTGGTTTTTTATCAGTTCTGTTGGCTTCGCATATAAATAGCTGCGGTTTTTTTATAGCTGTGTTCATTTACTTAAAATTTTTACAAATTTGCAACAATTGTTACTAGTAAAATTTTTTTAACATGTACTTTTAACATTTACTTGTTACAATTGTAACAAATTTGTAATAATTTTTAGTAAATAAACCCAGCTAATGTGTGGTAAAAAAACACTTTATATCCCTTTGTTTTGCCTCTTTTAAAAACTTGTATTTTAAAATAATACTTTCTAAAAAAAAAAAAAAAATAAACAAAAAAGATGTGTCTGTTATAATTTATCTTCTTTAACGTAAAGTGGCGAATGTAAAAAGCCGATAAAGTACGCCCGATAATATTTATACTTTTATCTTAAGTTTTGAATTTTTCACTTGAATTCTTTAACAGCATTTTGACTTTTTGTAATGCTACAGTTAAGAATATGAGGGCCGACCTAAAATGAGCAAACCTGACGTATAGATGGCGACCGATCGATTCTGTACCAACTGCCAAGACTTACAATTGAGTTTTCCACGCCAGAAACGTTTAAGAAAATCCACACAATAATATTGGATGATCGTTGGATGAAGGCGTTGGTCGAACATTTTAAGATAAAAAAGTTTAAGGCAAGATAGGTGCCGGATTTGCTTATAATAGAACAAACACGGTGTCGTGAAGATATTTCACCGCAATACCGCCGAATATTTGAGTCCATTTGCAACCATGGAAGAAACATCGGTCCACAACTTTACACAACTTCAAAGCAATGGACTGGAATAGTAGAATCTTGTCCAAACAAAGAGAATACCGTTTCATCTGCAGGTAAGGTTATGACGTCTGTTTTTGGATGCACGTTTGATAAACTTTTTCTTAATTTGTTGTTTTCTTTGCTATATCTGCTAATTTTTGGGACTGCTTTCGTAGAGTCATTTAATAAGCATTTTCAATAAAAAATTTGTTTTTATTTACATTAATAATTTGAACCAGGTACTCAAATTTGAAGAGAAATTATTTAGTATTGGCGCGAAAAGTACTTCAGCTATAAAGTATTACAAGGTGGCGCAAAAGTTGTCATCATATGTTCTTTGACTGTAATTTATTATATAAATAAAAATCTTTAGTTTTGCTTGTGGATTGCGCAAGGCGAATTTATTACAGGTGGTCTTAAAAGCCCTGCTGATATTAGCTAAAATCACTGTTGGATGTCAAAATTTTGTTTATTCTCTTTTATTATCTCTGTTTCTGTTTTGTTTTATTTCTGTCTTTGACATTGTACAATGATTTTACAAAAACAAATTGCTTGTGGTTTTTGTACGAGTTGTACTTGTTGTAGTACCGAGATTACCTGGGATGAATTCGCCTTGGGATTGCGTTAACTTAATGTCTAAATTTGTATTTCATTAAGTAGAAAAAAAAGATAATCGCCAAGCCACAGCCGCCAGAATTGATTACCATAGAGCGATTGAATTTTTTTATCAATGAAATCTAGTCAAATGCTACAAAAAAATTTAAAATTTAAATAAAAATTTGCTATTTTTGATTTACCTTGGTCTAATATTTTGCAAATTGGTATACATAAGTACTTCGATTCGGGGCAAGATATACACATTATATATCAATGTGTAGGGAATTATGTCAAGACTTAAAAAATAAAACAATTTTTCAAAGTTATTTTTGGGAATACAAAATTTATTATTAAGATTTCTGTATGATGTGCTAAGTTCCCAATTCTTCATATTTGATAAATACACTGAGATTTATTGTTGAGGGAAAGCTAGCTTCTATGCTAAAAACAGCGACAAATTGGAGTTTTTTATATTTGTCAATAATATAAATTTTTATTTATGTAATAAAAACCTTATTTATAAATATTATTTAATGAAAATTTGCCATTAAATTTAATTTAATTTTAAATTAAAAATTATCGAAAAAAAAAATCTCGTAATTTAATATTTCTGGATTTAGAATTATTCGATTAATTTTAAAATTCGATTCGTTTAATCGAATAAGTTAAAAATGCCAAATATGGATTAATCGTTTAATCGAACAAACATAAAACCCGATTAATTGAACACCCTAGTTATTATAAGTAATTTAGCCAAAAGTATTCACCGCGTGATTTTTGAGCTTTGCGAAATTTTCACAAAGGCAAAAAGCATTTCCGGAAAGAATCATATTACTAACTATAAGTCCGGTGCCGTGTCAACCACCACCATGGTACCAGTTACTATCTCTGGTCAGCTGCGATCGCATTTCTTTAGATCTGTTGAATTCGGAGATTTTTTCCGAATCCTTTTTCCAGGTATGCACTGCCCTAGATTTCCCCGGACAAAGTAACACCAGAACAGTGATGCCAGGAGAAATTTCAAAAAATCCCTACATGTCTAACAAAAAATTCCCTTTTTCCCTACATCCAAAAAAAAATTTCCCTACACTTTTCCCTACGTTAAAAATTTATTGTTTTTACCAACAGGCAAACAAGTACATATTTTGTAAATATTATAAAAATAGCAGTTATTAACAAAAAGAAAAAAAACCCAAATAAATATGTAAATTCCAAACACGCACATATAAAAATTACATTTCTAAAAAAGCCCAGTGTAACAAATTTAGGTTTTTTTTTTTTGCAGAAACGCCTCTATATATTCATTAATCAAGAGACAAAACATAGTCAAGCATCGTATTTTCACATCATCATCTTTTGTCCTTTTTAAAGAACTAAACATTTTTCAAGAATACTTATTTTAAATAAATTTTTTTAATATAAGTATCCAATCATTTTTAGCAAACTCGGTACAAAATTAAATGGTAAGGTTCTGTAGAATTTTCAAAAAATATTTAATTCAGTTCCTCTGAATAAAAATGGAAAGAATATTTCCTTTTAAAAATATATCCTTCCATATTCTTAAAAGTTTTCATTAAAAATTCGAAATTGTATTTTTTTATTTCTCTCAGTTCAGAAAGTGTGATTGTTTTTTTACAAATTCGATTTTAATATTCGCACACACTTTTCCATTCGTTTTTCCACATTCACCATCAAACTCAAATGTTTCGCATTAAATGTTTCATAATATGAACAAGGTCATAAGAAATATTTGAATTTCTAAATGAAAATAAGACGAATATTCACGTATTTTACACAATATTTTGAAAATGAGATAATCAGGGGTGTGCTGGAAATCGAAAACGTAAAACGCAAGGATTTTAAGTCGTTTTTTATTAAGATTTCTGGAATATTACAATATTTATCTATTAAACAGAATTTTATAACAAAAATTATAAAAATTTGATTGGAAGAGTATTAAAACAACTTCCAAATTCTTGCGTTTTACGTTTTCGATTTCCAGCACACCCCTGAATATTTTGAAAATTCCCTACATTTGCCTTAAAATAATATATCTGTCCTTTTTTCCCTACGCTTGAAATTTTCGGAAAAAATCCCTTCAAAAAGGGAAAATTTCCTTCTGTTGGCATCACTGCACCAGAAGGGCGACAATACCTGCTACAATTTAAAATTTGAATTCTTAAATAAATTTTGCACTGGTAATTCTATTTTGCATTTCAAAAAAAAAAATTCTTAAACTAATCCAGATTTTGTTCTTAATAAATCGTTTTTATTGATATTTAACTAAAATTAAAGCCTCTAGATAAAACTTTGAACATTTAAAGCATTAAAACTTTAATATAAATACATACAAAGATTTATTGTCCTTCCAAAAAAACGTTATTTAGTTCACAACATAGGCGATGTAAAGGCAAACCCATAACACAATAATAATCGCCATGAATGCGAGAAATTAAAGCACCACCAGGACCATTAATGCCGTAAGCGCCAGCTTTGTCCCTGCAACGTATAGGTATAAACAAATTTCAGAAATATTACTATTGCAAAAAAAATTAACAAACTTACAATGGATCCCCAGAGTCAACATAAGCCTGTATTTGTTTGGCATTAAGATTGCCAAAATAAACATCAGCTGTGTCCGTGAATGAACTTACACCTTTGGAATGCTTTAATACAACACCAGTAAAAACACGATTACATTTACCCGATAAACTTGAAATAAAGTTGGAAATTTTAAAAATTTCTTTTTAAAACAATCATCGCTTAATTCTACTTTGTCAACATGCGTACAGCATCTTCCGCATCTTTAGGTTTTCCATATATTTCCGAACCCATTGTGACCATAGTATCTGCCGCTATAACCAAAAGTTCTTCGGAGTTATCACCACTCTTTAGGCGATTATAAACCTCTTCGGCTTTACCCAAAGCTGTTGCCTCTATAAATTGTGAAAAATCTTTAAAATCCGCTGGATTTAAGTTCTCCTCAAATGTTGAGGGCATTAGCTCAGCATTTAGACCCTAATGATGAAATGGTGTTATTTTAATGAAAATGAAATATTATTAAACTTACTAAACATTTTACTAATTCTTGCCTCCTTGGTGAGCCACTGGCCAATATAACACGCTTTGTGGGCAAGAGATGCTTAATTGGGGCCAACATTTTCTTTTATTTTAAATAAAAATTCGGATTTTTAATTTTTTTAAAAACTAAACTAGAAGTCAACTTTATTTTGTTTATGTTTTGTTTTGTGGTTTTAAACTTCATTATGAAGTTCATGACAATATAAAACGTGCAATCACAGCTGATGAATAAGATGTGTTTAGCGAACGCATAAGAACAAATCGATAACTGAAATCACCCGCAAATATACCGCAGCAACAATATTTTTTTTTTGTTAAACACATAAGCGGAGTTCGGTGTTTGGTACAAATGCTTTTGCGAAGTTGCAAATGCAAAATATCTAACCTATTTTGTTAAATCCAACAACAAAATACATAGAATTTCCGTTAAATTTCTTAAAAAAGCTACGAAGTTTAGCATTTTCTATTTCGCAAGACCATTTGCCCCAAACACTGAACTCCGTAATTCTATTATTTTTGCTTAAAAAAAAAAAATAGCACGTGAGTGCAAACAATAAAAATAAATGCAAAAATATATCAGAAAATATAACGAGTGCTATGGTTTTCATTGAAAAGTAATTTTTTTTTAAATAATGAAAATATGAAAAAAATCTTAAAAAATTAGCGGTTGAAATTAAAAAGAAAAAATATTCAAAATCTTTAAATCTGTTAACTGAATTCGATATCAAATTTTACAGCTTTTGAATAGATTTTCCTGGATACAGTTTTTACAAAACTTTTCTTCAAAATGGCTTAAAAAAGTATCTGTGGCATTTTGACAAAACATTTAAGAAGTTGAAAAAATTTTGTTAATCATACGAATTATCATTCAAACACATTTTGATTTACGTTTTGAAAATTTTGTATTATAAACGAAATGTTTCTTTAATTTTTTATATATATTTTTATTTTTACTTATTCATTCATAATACATATAGCCTTAGGCCAATTAAGTTCGTATTACATGTTGTATACCTATATATTTACTATGAGTATTTAACAATAAAAAATAAAAATTAAGCAATACACCTTCAAGCATCCCAGCGACTCCCTCATCACCGATAAAAAGAACATTTAAAATTATTATAAGAGTAAAATATGAACCCAGTCAATTAGCATATAATTATTTTGCATGTTATAAAAAGCTTCAAGTTTTCTTTTAAAGTTTGAAATTGTAAATGAAAAGATACGTAACTCTATAGGCAAAACATTCCATAATCTAGCAGTCTGAACAACCATAGATCGTTCATACGTGGAGTTGTTGCTACGTGAGATTATCATTTGGGGATTTCTTATGGTTCTAGTAATTGATATCAAAAATGATTTTTTTTACCGAGTTTTTTTAACTTCTTTGCTATCTTATCATAACTTGACATGTTTTGTCAAAATGCCACAGGTATATTTTAATAAATAACTCAGTTTAACATAAAGGTTTGATATTTATTTTCAAATATAAATATCCACCATAATGAAAAAATAAAAATCGTTAAACGATTAATACCAGAAGAAAAAAATTGTCAAAAAACTATTTTCTTTAGATTTTAAATTAAATTTTTTTTAAAAAACAAAAAATTCTTATATAAAGCAACTTAAATTCGTAAATTATAGAAGAACCCGAATCGTTATTAACCCTGCTCAAAAAAGAGGAATGTAAATATCCCCAATATCTTTTAATACCGAAAATACTTCAATTTTTTATTATTATTATTATTATTATTATTATTATTATTATTATTTATTTATTAGTAGTATTTATAATACTTTTTAATGACATTTATATTTTTATATTTTATATTTTTTATATTATAAGAAACTGATTATATTTAATGAAACTGATTTCAATTTTGTATTAACTTTGTCTCCTATATCCCCTGGAACACGGGACATTTTTCTTACGGTCCATAACTATGTTCACGTAGAACACCAATGAAAGATTTGATGTTTCCAATTTTGTCACAACTTCGTGTAAAACCCCAAAATTTGCATAATAAATTCTTAATAGCTAAAACTATATCAAAAAAGCAAAAAATAAGACGTTACTATACCAAAAACCAAGAGAAGGGGAGCTAACAGACGTTATACAAAAACTATATTTAAAAAGAAATAAGACGTCACAAAGTATGATGGTAAAAGGCGTTACAGACTGAGGAATTTGATCGTAAGAATACAGCCTTGGAATTTTCGAGAGAAAAGAACTTAAGCAAGCAAATAATAAAATAATTTGGTAAAAAGGCTTAATACTAAAAACCTAAACACATAAAAATTATAAAAACAAGTTTCGAAAGTGTATGGCTATATGAATAGTGATCTATCTATGTTTTAAATTTCATTAAAATCGGTAAAAAAAAAAGTAAAAAAGCCGATCTCGCAGAAATAATAATTAAAAAAAGCCGATATTGCCAAAATAAGCAAAAAAAAAAAGCTCTAACAAATTTAGCTCATTTTGTTTGTTTTTTTATGATCGGAATTTGTGTTTAATCAAAATCTTTCTATCTTGTAAACCAAAAAATAAGCATTTGCTTTTTTTTGGTTGCCCTAGTTATAACCGAATATTGAATATGTGTGTTTGTATGTTTGTGTATCTGTGACACCGTTGCTTCCAAATGCCTATATCGGTTTTAATTCAGTTTGTGTGGTTTGAATTGTGGCCTTTTCTAAAATCTTTTTTTTTTACTTATTATTTGAAAACGCATAATAGTTCCTGAAAACGGAACACTTTTTGCACGCCCTATAAAACTTAAGCTTAAAAGGACTTAAATGTGCATATGAACATTCTTTTATTTTACTGCTTCCCTTATATAATTTTTTCTAAAGCGGCTCATACACCTGCAATAAAATTGTTCAATTTTACGTATTGTACAATTATATCGCAAATGTGTATGCCATATTGGAAGGTAGCACAATATATTGGCAACAATCAAAAGACTTTTGATTTTTATTGCACAACGAAAAGAAAGTGAAATGTTTTGGCAACTTTGTACAATGCTGTTTATGTTATTCCTATAGGTCATGTTCACCTTTTTATTGAAAGAATGAAACCATTATGCGACTTATTGCATAATATAGGACAATATCGAAATAATATGACGAATACCAACATATTATTATTATATTTAAATTTTTTTATCCGATGAAAAAAGTTGAAAATAATTTTCAACTTATGTGATAAATATCATAAACGATTCTTATTTTTTTTTTGTAGATAAAAAAATTAAGACGGATAAATTATTTTTTTTTTGTTAATAAAAAAATTAAGATGAATAAATAAAATTTTTTAGTCACAAGTTTTTTCATTTTTATATGAAAAAAAAACAAAAAAAAAAAAAAAGATGGACGTAAAATTATTAATATACGGTCTCTGCAAATTAATACAAATTTGTTTCGTTTTTTTAGATTTTGTAAAGTTCAACTTTCTTATATTTTTAATACAAAAATATAATATTTCTTATGCAAAATCAATTCAATGAATATTTTAAATATAAAAGAAATTCTAAACTTGGTGCGTTTTTATTTAAAAGGCGCATTTTTTCTACATTTTGGTGCATTTTGAAATTTCAAAGTTGTATAGAGTTTTATTTATTAATCATATAAAATTATTAACGTTGAGAAATTTTTCATATCAAGTTCTCTAACGTTCTCTATTTATAATAAAATAAAATTTATATAAATTTTCAGGCATTTTTTTAAATTAAAATATTGCAATACACCCTGTCGATGTATTCTTGAATTTTCTAAACAACTGTCATTAGAAAGAGACAACTATAATAACTGTCATTGTCACTATTTTCCTTTTAACATCCACATTCGTAAATTAAAAAGAGTATTTGTCAGTTTTTTTTTAGTACTTTTGAGTAATTCAGATCGAGTGGTTTATTGCGAGTAATCATATTAATGCACTTTTTAACAGTGTGTAGTTGGCTAAAAAAGTTTATACCTATAAATTTTCAATAATTACAACAGCAATAAAAAATTGTTTTACAAAGAAAAATTTTCTAAATAAAAAGTGTCTGCCGTTCGTTGTTTTTTATCGAAACAAGTGCGGAAAATCCTCTACATTGGCAAAAAGTGAGGTTATACATTTAAAAAAATTACCATAAAAAGAAAATTGAAATTAAGGAAGTGTTAAAAAAGAAAACAGCAGAAAATTAGACTGCCTTATGAAATTCAAGGGAAATTTCATTAAAAATCCTGTTAAATAACAAATTTTAAGTGGTAGTTTTGCAAACATTTTGTGAATTATTTTGCTGTTAATTCGCGAAAGAAGTGTTGAAGAATTTTTAAAAAAAAAAAAAAAATCAAATTGTGAAATTTGGTTCGTCTATTTTTTTTCTTTGGTTTCAAAGATTTTCACAACGCCCAACTTGTTTTAGTTAGTCTCAAATGTGTATGGCTATAGTGGTAAGTTGCTTCTTTAAGTGTTTTTTTTCTCTTTTTTTTTTGGTATGTACTTCTTTGTTATAATAAATTTTCTTTATTAAAAATATAATTTTGTTCTTTATTGTTCATTTAAAACCTAAAACCTCATTTTATTGATTGCTATTTTGTTAAAAAAATAATTCATTGCGGTTCTTGAATTTTGTAGAAAAGAATTTTTGTAGAATTTTCCATAAATAAACTATGCAATATTTGAAATGGAATTTCATAAGTTAATTTGTTGTTTTTTGGGTTTTATAGTTCTCCTTTTCTGCTTTGTTTTTTATTATTTTTTTTATAACTTGCATTTTTCTAGCTTCTTTAGTTCTTAATTTCTAAGCAGAGATGCCATGTAAAATAAGTTTTATTAAAAAGCAATTTATCGGGAAGTAAATTTTTAATTTTTAGTACAAATATTTACATTTTAAAGCTTTGTTCACAATCAAAGAAACATTTTCACTTGGTGTTCATAATAGAGCAACAATTTTTTTTCGCAACCACACACATTTTGCACTAAGAAACCGTTTGCAAACTTTACCCACAACAATATTATGCATTTCTTATTATTTGTTGGAACTTTTGTTAAACTTTTAATTCAAAATTAAATAAAATTATTTTAAACGTCAGAAACAATTTCATACAAATTGTTGCTGAAGTTCTAGTTGAATCAAATTTTTAAAAAAACAAAGCTTAAAGCTTGTTCACAATCAGAGAAACAATTTCGTTTTTTCTTCTATATTTTTTCTTCCTAAAGTACCTATTTCATATATTTTCCTTTCTTTTGTATGAAATTGTTTCTGACGTTTAAAATAATTTTATTTAGTTTTGAATGAAAATTTCAACAAAATATTTTAAAAAATAATAACAAATCCAAATTATTGTTGTGGCTAAAACTTACAAACGGTTTCTTAAAGCAAAATGTGTGTAGGTATGTAATTGCAAAATAAATTGTTGCTCTATTATGAACACCAAGTGAAAATGTTTTTTTGATTGTGAACCAGCGCTGCCAGAAGTAAGATTTTATCTTATTTTTTAAGATTTTTTAACCGAAAGAAGATTTTAAGATTTTTTCCCCAAAAACAAGATTTTTTGTTTTGCCTAGACGAAGGTTAGGTTCATTAAAAAAACCTTTGTTCCCATTTGAAAATTTTTAAACTTAATAATGCAACCTTGCGGTTTACTGCACAAAAAAAAAAAAAATACTTAAGGCGCAACCATAATGTGATTTAGTTGGCTTAAGCAAATATACAAATACATGTTAATCATATTAGGCAGGCCGTATTGAACTTAAGGAAACTTTTTGTTAAATTTTATGAAACTGTCATTTGCTTAAGCAAGGTGCGAAACTGATCGCACATTCCGTACGTACGTTTGTTGATTTTATTTTTGTTTTTTTTAATACATTTGAGAGACTTTTTGTTAATAGGTTAAGCAATGCTATGCATATTATGGTTGGGCCTTTAAAAAGCAACCTCTATTTGGCGTTCAAGGGTGATTAATCAGGTGTAAGTTTTGGGCGCTTTTTATTTTGCAAAAACAGAAAATATTGCAAGTCAGACTAAGGTTCGCAAAAATTAAATACTAGCAAAGACATTTAATGGAAAAATGTTTCATCCGAAAAGGTAATTTTAAGTGCATCGAAATAACTTTGAAAAAGTTTTAAGCAAAAAAAATCACCTTTGGCCTATTTAATGATTTATTTACTAAATTTGAATATTTTTCAAATAAAACATTATACACCAATTAATAGTACTAATTACTTTAATTTTGGTTTTTGGTAATTGTTTTGTTGCAGTAACTTTCTGGTTTCTACAAATTAAAATGTAGCACATCTAAAGTTATCTAAGCGTCATGGATATTTTGCTTGATTTTATTGTTGTTGTAGCAGTACAACAGCAAAATATATTGTACTGAGGTGGCATCCCTTGGTCGGATATGTGTTGCTCCGGGTCAATCCGGTTCATAGATCCGGCTGACGTGAAATTGCTTTTTTTATTTTACCATTTTGAATTGTCATAATAATATTACAATCTGGCGAAAAAAAGTATTTTTTTGTAACGGAAAAGCAATTTGTCTTTAACATATAAATCTCCATGATTACACCATGTCTTTACGAGACATAGCTTTACTATAGTTTATTTCCTTAAATTAATCTAACTATCAATATTTATTTTATTTCACTAATAAACTCATTAATTTAAGTATAAAATTTCGTTTAATGCCAAATAACTTTTCACGTTTTAGCAACGTGATTTTTGATTTTAATTTTTTTTTACTAAATTACTCTTATTACACAAATTCATTTCAACCAACAAGTTCTACTGTTCTTCAGGTCTCGCTGCTACAACAACTGATGATTGGAAAAATATTATTTTTCATTTTATTGTTCTTTTATAATTCTTAACTACTTATTGAAAAAACAAATAAGATTTTTAGATGTTAATTTTTGTGACATGGGGCTAAAGGGCCTATGACCTTGGCCGACTTTGCGGAAAATTAAAATTACACCTTTTTTATAGAAGAGTTCTTAGTGAAATTGGCTAACACATTGCTCTATATTGAATTAGATTAGATATTGGTTGAAAAGTTTGAAAATCCACTTAATACAGCGAATAAATCAAACAGCAAAATTTTAACATTAGCCCTTTTACTACCAAGCTACAGAATTTAATTCCTTCATACAAATTCTCATAAAACAAATTTATGTACATACATATATGAAAAATTTCTTAACGGAAGGTGACGGGTTTAACAAAATTAAACCCTTAATTTCAAAATAACTATAAGAAAAGATAAAACTGTTTATTGTTGTTGTTTTTGTTTTAGCTTTGATATTGTTACAAGTAAAACTGTGGCTTAGTTTTTCTAAAATCATTGGATGAAGTTTCCTGACGTTCTGGCCTAAGCAACCAGTTCAACAATAAATTTCAGTTTATCAATAGTATGAAATGGGAATGTAGCACATTTAAACGAAACCTTGTTAAATATTCATTTAAGTTTTTTTAAAACATTTTTCCGGCTAATAATCTGTAAACAAAGTTTAATCTTTTAAACTACTGATTTCTTATCAGTTTTTCACACTTTTAAAATTGTTTAACCCTTAATAGGGAAAAAGAACCTACAGAGTTTTATTTATTTATACAGGAATGGGATGAAAGTCGATAGATTTTAAAACGATAGTTTTTAAAAGGTACGATGAGTGATTTTATTTATGTTTCTGATTTAAAGTACGAATTTTTAGTTCAACATATAGCTGTTGTTAGCTAAAATGCAAAACGGCGTAACTACCAAAAGTATAATTTTAAGAGATGCAAAAAACTTATTAAATGAAAACTATAAACATGTCAGAAAACATGCATTAATGATTCGTCCATGGAATTCTTTAAACAATTGCAAAGGAAACCATTTCATTATATTTTGTTAAAAAAAATGGGTAATTACGTAGTTGTTCATTTATAAAATAAACACACTTGTAGTTACGCCCCTTTGTTTTTTCGTTAATAAAAGCGCAATTTTTGATCGCAGAAGTGTAAAATTTTGTGGAGACATGTAGTTCAATGGCATTCATAATAATCAATCAAAAACACGATTTTGAATTTCTTGTTAGTTAAGCCCTTTTGCATTTTAGCAAACGATATGTTATATTAAATTTAAAGGAATATATACACCAAATAAGAGAAAAATTATAAATCAATTTTTAAAGATACTAAAAACGATATTAAAGGTTTAAAATCATTTTGTTTCTAAATCGATTTTCATCACATACCTGTGCCCTGTTTCACAAAACTACAAGTTACGAATCTACAAGTAAAATACATTTGAAACAAAAACAAAACTTGTAAAATTGTTGCTTTTTTTAATGTATTTAACTTGTAGATTTGTAACTTGCAGTTTTAAGAAACAGTGCACTGGTAATATGTTACACATAAAATATTTTAATTTAATATACCAAGCAATAGTAACTTAAATCTTTAGCACGTTATTGAGGAATAGAATAAAGTCTCTGGTGGAAGTCAAATCCGCAATCATTACACTAATAACCGCTCTCATCCCGTAACGGGGATCCGGTCTAAAATATGGTTTCTTAAACCTTATGAATTTTAATTGCTAGGTTGTTATAGAAAAATTCGTTTTAATGACGCATTTACATATATTTGTTGCTAGGCTTTTTTTTGTAATTGTACCGCTTTTAAAACTTTTCTTTATACATACATATTTGTCAAACTTTCGTTCTATATTTTTTTACATACGTATATGCAATTAAAATCAAAATAACGTACAAACCAAGGCGAATTCATGTAAACGGTGGTGTCGATACTACAACAAGTAACAACACCAAAAACACAACAATGTATTTTTTTGTTGCTTTCGTTGATCCATATGTCAAAATCACAAGGAACTTTTGACATTTCTCTCTCTAATTAAGAAAAAAAAGTAGCACAGCTGTGCTTTCAACGCCACCTGAAAACTGAATTCGCCTTGGTACAAACTTTATTTAACTTTTATAGAAAATCATAAGTATATGACGTCATTTGCTGAAACATGTGTATGCAACAAGTATTTTTCTTTATTTATTTTTTATTGCTATAATAAAAAAATTGTACACATTTCAAAAACTTATTTCCTAGAATAAGCTAATGGTTAGTGCTAAATTTTAAAATATTGTATGTACATCTGTTTGTGTTTTAAAATACACACAATATCGCTCATAGTTTATTTATCAGATCATAATTGCTTCAATATATTAATAAACTTTTTTGTAAAAGGGGTTGTAAGTTTTGTAGTTTAATTTTAATAATGAAGTTACTGAATCAGAAAAATCACTAATTTTTAAAAGTTTTCTTTCGGACAAGGAATTTAACATTTGTGAAATTGCTCTGAGTGGTACACCAGCTATCGCGTCGTTGTCATTATCTTTTAAGGGCAATTAAGACGTCTTTGACAAAAGGCAGAAAAACAAAGAGACTGACAAGTTTGCAAAATAGCAAAAATTTGCGAAAATTTTTAATATTTCAAACAAGCCATAAAATTGATTAAAAGTCCCTAAAACTATAAGGAATGTCAAAAATTCGGTAAAAATTGCTTAATTAGCGGAAATTCGGTAAAATCGACCTCTTCGTCTGCACTTTAAATTTTTAGCTATTCCGAAATAATTTTTTATATAACACACCTTCCATTTTACAATATCACAAGAGGCTTTCATTTGCGATTCTTTTCAAATATTTTTAACAAACTAGCTGCTTTGTCCCGGTGCTGCTCGGGATTTTTTAAATAAAAATAAAATATTAAATACTGCAGAATTGTGTTAATAACTTGACCCCAGAGATATCTACCGGGTCAAAATTTTATCACGAAAATTATTTTTGTTTAATAAATCAAATTTGTGAATTTCAAATCGTACCATAAATAAAAAAATTAAATATCACGACAAAGGTGCCACCTATCGGGATTAAACTTAAGAGAAACCTGGCTCCAGACTTAACTAATTTATTAGCCAGCGGTCCTTGAGTTTTAGGAGCACATACACGCGGTACAAACGTTTTTATACATATATAGAGTTGAGCAATAGATTTCCTGAAAAGTACACAAATTGATAAATATAATTAACTTATAAGTCGAATTTATAACTTATCTACCTCAAAAGTAATATTTTCAGACAATTTGTCCAGTATTTTTATATTTCTGCTTCCTTCCATTTTTAAACGCTTTTCGCTTTTTTTTAATTTTTTAATTTTTCACAGAGTTTATCTTCAAACACTTTTTATAATGATCAAAGTTGTTATCGGGTGTACACAATTTTTTATTCATTCATTAATAAGATTTTGTTATGATGTGCCAAATTTCCCATTCTTATTCTAAATTAAAACACTGAAATTTTTTGTTGGGGGGATTAGCTAGTTCCTACGGGCATTTCACTGGCTTGTTAGGCCAGATCATCGGGAAACCTTTTTCCAAAGACTTTGGCAAAGCTAAAGATATTATAAAAATAAAAATGTAAACCGAATGAGAATTATAATCTTTTTTAATTCAAACAAAAAAAAATACGTACATTTTAAAAGGTATTACTGCCATAAAAAGTTGCACAACTTTTATACTTTTACTTACTTATCCTGCACTTAATTGACAACTTTGTATCGTTTGTGCATAATAATTGTCTATGCGGTTGTTGTTATGTTTTCCCACTTTGCTTTTTCCCAAGAGTGCAACTTTTGACGTAAATACCTTTACTATGTGGTCCCTACATTGATAAACGCAAAAACTCATTTAAGAACCCCATTATCACATTCATTTGGCTCATATTTTTTATCTGTATCAGTTATTTAAAAATTAAAATAATGCACAAGCGGAAATGGCATATTATTATCTTTGAAATGATATTTGTTTGTCATATGTGATAGCTGTGATAACAACTGATATTATTTTGATTACTTGCAAGGAGATGAGTAATTGCAGTGGAATATAAAAATAATAACAAAGTTAATTAAGTGGTAAAAAAAATAAGGATTGAGAATAAAATTTCTATTAATAAAAATTTATTTGCAATTGTAAGGATAGACGACAAGTTGATCGACAATGCAATCGTCCGATGACGTAATAGCTTTTATACAAATTTGCGTCCCACTATGAAATTAGGCGTATAAAAAAGGCATTGTGGTTAGCGAAAACGACAACAAATACGACACTGTTCAAAATTATATTACAAAAAAGGTTATCGTGGCTTGCGTACGTTCCAAGCCGAAATAAATTTGTCGAAACTTGTGTGCTTTTATTATGTATTCCACATAGGCAGCAATGCCGGAACTATGCGCTAAAAAGTGCTTTAATCGCATTAAATATGCATTAACAACTTGAAAATATGCTCTAAAAATTGTTAAAAATATGCAATTACCAAATGTGTGTGAAGTTAAAATTCGAAATTTATTGCATAACAGAGTTCTGTTAAAGCGCTAACATAACACTGTGAACCATATAGAATTGTGATATGCGTATTTAAATTGGTATTATACCTACATTTTTGGATCAAATGGGCTGGAAAAAAATTTAGGGCTTAACAAATATCCCGCTTATCAACAACTTTTATTATTTAAGGTACATAATAAGACTTTTTTTTTAAATTTTTTAAATTTACAATTTCTCTGGAAGATTTTCCCGAATTCCAGAAAAACGGGAGGAGATGGGCGTGGTCTTTTATGAAAATCAATTGTCAGAAGCTTAAAGATGTTGCGTCTTTATACGAATTTTTTAACTTGTCCATATTTTCAAATTTTGAAATTCACTGTTAGATGAATTCCAGGAAAACGGGAAGAGATGTGCGGATGAAATTTGATGATTTATGAAATTACGAAATTTAACTTCACACACATAATTAACAAAACCAAAATTTCTTATTCAAAAGAAAATCATTCAACAATTTAATAATATTTCAAAATAATAAGCAAGTTAAAAAGCATAGTCCGTAAAGACCATATTATATCCTACACCGCAGTTTCTTAAGATAATTTTCACGTGTTCCACATTTGGGACATATGGGCAGTAAAATACCCACCTAAGCAAAATCATAGCGGTTTTTACTCTTGTTAGTAAAGCACCCTTAAGGCCTTGTTAATCTTATTTACGTAGTTAGCGTACTAACTTTAACAACACAGCAATAAATATATTTATTAAACTTTTATTTACTCAGCTGTGGTTGATTTATCACACAAAACGGCGTAGTAAACACGTGTGTTAAATCTATCAGAACAAAACAGTGACGAAACATATTCTCTCTCTCTCAGCCATTCATTGATTTACAATACAATAACGCTTTGTAGTATTAAATCTTATTAAATAAAGCAGAATTGTACACTTAACATAAAGGGTGAAACCCGCTTATGTTTTTAGGGTCCAATCAATACAAGAGTTATTTGTGTTTAATATTATCTCGATATCAACATCTATGTATGTATATGAGATTTGTTCGTTATAAAGTTTAATAAGGTGACTTGGATTGAAATAAGCTGAGTTTTTAATATATACTAACGCAATTAGATGGTTAATTGCCACTAAAACTTTATTCCAAAGATAAGTTTGTATGGGGAATAAGTGAAATTATAGCCCGATTCTTGATTCAGTGAGTGATTCTCAGTTAATCGGTACACTAGAAGAGGGTCTAAATATCCACACATTTAATATTTGTTAGTGTCTACATTTATAGTAGTGTGAGTATAAATCGAAAAGCCATCTGTTAACCAAAGTTCAAAAATCAATAAGTATCAAAATATGCTTCAAAAAGATGCTGTATGCCCTGAGAACTATACATGCAATGCTTTTTTGACTAAAATATGCAAAACTTTGCTTTAAAGGGTAAAATATGCACCAAGTCTTTTGAATCAGCTTCGGGCGTTTACACAACGCTTGTCTTGTTGATGAAATAATACTTTTTTATGTATGAAGTACACATATATGTGTAGCGTTTTGTACATTACGAATAAGAATACAAAACGTATACGACGAGTACATCAAGCTGAGTAGTCGTTTCTCTTCTCCTCGTCACTCTCGCCTATACAAAAGCAAGCTGAGCAATAAAACAAGCATCGTATGAGTTGGGACTAACAAAACGATCCCAAAATTCATAAAAAGCTCTATACCGGATAAATAGAGGCAAACTTTAATCGCACAAGGAAAAACATGCAATTGCATATTTATGGTTTCCTGCACATAAGTTTCATTTATTTCACCAGTTTATGTTAGTATTTATGTTTACGAGAAATTGTAAACTTCTTACTAAAATAATAAAATTTACTTCGCCGCAGTTATTTGAGAAAGCTTTTTTTTTGTAGATTTTACCTACCAACTCTTCTAAAATGTATTTTTGTATTTAAACACGATTCATTATTTAAATGGTATTTCACAATTGGCTTTTATTTATATGTACATACCTAAATATTTTATTAATAATTAGTATTGTGGTTATTTTGTTGAACTATTTATGGTTTTTAATCCAAATTTTTAATATTTAATTAGGCTTAAGTTCATTAAATTTAATTTTTATTAAATTATTTTTATGAAGAAAGGAATTTTTACAACATGAAAATTAATTAAAATTGTTATTGATAATCTTTCATTCTTGACCGTGGCCGGGATTCGAACCGCGGCCGGCAGGTTACCATGACATGTTACGATCGCAACCACTCGATCTCCTCAGATGGATTTGCCGTTTTACACTCGCAGCCATCGACGACTGCTGACGTCAATAGTCAAACATCAATCCTTAAACCAAATTGTATTTTAACTTTTGGTAGATCGAAATTTGCTTTTTTGAATGATTATCCATTTTAATTGATTTTACATGTTTTTTCCTTATATCTGTTTTTTGGTACTTTTTGTCAAGAATTCTTCTTGAAGTCCAAAGTACATTTTTTTGTTTTTTCTTTTTTGTCTTTCTTTTTCTTGTTGACCTTTTTCAGCACAACTTGAAGGACAAATGAACACATAGAGCTCGTGTCTTAGCTTTAACAATAATTAGTATTGTGGTTATTTTGTTGAACTATTTATGGTTTTTAATCCAAATTTTTTAATATTTAAGTTCATTAAATTTAATTTTCATTAAATTATTTTTATAAAGAAAGGAACTTTTACAAAATGAAAATTAATTAAAATTGTTATTGATAATCTTTCATTCTTATTCTTATTAATTTAATATAAAAGTTAAGGGTTTTTGTAAAAGACTATGTAAATTTAATTTTTGATGCTCAATATTTCTCTATGCTTTATATGAACCTTTCATAAGTCTGAATTTACACGTTTCATCTTTTGATGCTCAACTTCTTTTCAATTCACTTTTAAAGATGCCAATATAATCACACGCAGCAACGGGTTTCAACTTTTTACGGTTCAAAACAACAATAATTTTAATAACAGCAAATCAAAGGAAAAAGAAAAGAAAAAATTACACGCAGCCATCGTTGTGCATATACCAACGAATAAAAACACAAAGCGTACTGACCGAGTACAGGCATCTCCGTACTAACCCCCTTTCTTCTTTCTTCCCTCACTTAAAAACATAGGAGTTGAGCATCAAAAGATGAAACGTGTGAAAGCAGACTAAGGACTATATTTTTTTATCTCTAACAAGTTTCCTTTAAATTTCAAACAAAAAAAAAAAATTTTAAAAATGGAGTATAATAAATATTCTTCAAAAGCTATTATTAAGCTTAAAGTGATGGATGTATGACAGAATGAATAGATAGATGGTGGTTTTCATTGTTTGATTATAATAACCTGGTTTCATAGCCTCGTTTTCTTCTTCACTTCACTTCACTTCACTACAATTCTTTTTTTTTTATTTAATGTATAAGTATTCTATATAACTACTTATATACATTCATCTTATATTCATTATTACTTTATACTATTCATGAGTATTTATGTTAGGAACATTGTAGTTGTCAAAAGAGGAGTGTTTCATATGAATTTATTGGCTGATGCTTTTCAGTCAGTGGTGACCAACTTACATACTACAATATTAAGGTTTGTGTGTGTAAAGCAATAAACAATTTCCTTTATCCAAACAATAAAACAACGCAACAGCAACAAAAACTGAGATATTATTTTATAGTGTACGTGTGTCGTCGACGCGTTAGCAGAAATTTAATGCCTAAGCACGTGTTCCTAGAAATTAAGAATATGCCGTCACTGTTTTTTTTTTGGCTTTATGTAAGCATTCTACTTTAATTTAAAAAGTATTACAGATTTAATATTAAAATGGCAAATATTATGGTAAATTCAGGGTTTAACATATAAAGCTTAGATCAAAGTCGACTGAATATTAGGTTAGGTTAGGTTCCATGGGCAGCCATCAGAAGACAGCTCACTTGGGTCCCCAATTGGTCCCTTTGTGATACCCGGCGCCAATGCCCATCCCTTGGAGCAGTTACTCAGATGGCGTCACTGCAGGTTCCAACCACTTCGTCTTCCTAGTGAAGAGAAGGAGCGATTTTAGTTCCATCCCGGACAGATCCCCCAAACAGGAAAACACCGGTCCCCCAGGTATTCTTCCCTAATGCCCCGCAGTCCAGGGCAGTGACAGAGGAAGTGAAGCACAGTCTCCTCTTCCTCCTCGTTCTGACAACTCCTACAGTAGTCGTTGAATTCCAGACCCATTCTTCCAGCATGAGTCCCAACCGGCCAGTGTCCAGTCAAAACCGATACCACCGTCCTAATCTGGTTCCTGCTGAACCCAAGTAGAGAGTCAGTTCTCCGTTTATCATATCCAGGCCAAAGGATCCTGGATATCAAGCAGGTGGACTCACAGGTCCACCGCACCTGCGCTATTCTATAAGACTCGCGCCCGATGAGTAATTTACAGTGAGCTATTGGAAGACCAACAAATTGATCGATGAATACGTCATCCATGCGACCACCTTGTTTGGCCAGCCCATCTGCTACTAGATTGCCCGGGCACTCCGAGTGACCAGGTATCCACATAAGCGTTACCCTTGAATGTTTCGCAATCTCATTCAAAGACATCCGACATTCTGCAGTCAACCTAGATGTCGAGTAGACACCCGCCAAGGAAGCAAGGGCAGCTTTGCTGTCAGTAAATATACGTATATCTCCCGATATGCGATGATACCTGAGGTATCGACTGAATATTACGACATCAAAGCTGAGTGCAGAGTTTTTGTCAGTGAACACGATTTAAAAAAGATTCGTTTCATTAATAATAAAGTTCAACAAGTTTGGTGGCATTAACTTGTAAATATTGAATTTTAGTTCAGCAATATCGCCTCTCAGCTGTTCGAAGTATTTCGTTGCTTCACAGTCATTTTAGGATTCCCAATTGAGGTAAAATTTAGACTGAGTGATTTCTTTTGGAATCTAAAGTCTAAACAAGACACACGGTTCAGCACGTTCTATGGCCTTAAATGGCGATTGTTTTTTAATAGTTGATTACATCTTACATATATTCTTTTTCATATCACTCACCACACAAATTTTTCCGAAAATTCCCGAAAAATTGCCGGTTCTAAGCAGCGTAATTACCTAAAGGCTATAAAATACCACTGGCTTTTTAGCAAAATTAGTTTCTAATGGCCTTTTCTTTTAAATATTTGATACCAGAAATGTCAGTCGTTCGAATTTTTCTATCGCACAGTTGTTTTACCAAACTTGTAAAAGCCGATACAATACGTTTCGATTGCTGCTTCTAAGCTGAATCAGGCAGTACGTTTTATATAAAAAACATCGTATTTATAGTGTGCGGTCAAATCGAAAGAAACCGATTCATTAGAGTGAGTGATTCAAAAACACAATAATTTTTTTTCAGCGTCATCATCATTCGTTCTGCGCTTTCCTTTGTAATTGGTAGAAACCACAACCTTAATCATTCATGCAGACAGTTCTAATTTAAAAACTTCCAAGATACAGATCCCGTAGTTCCTCCAAGTCTTAAAAGGATTTTACTTTAATAAGAAGAAAGTAAAATAGGCTGGCTTTGGAAAAAAATAACACTATTTTGTACGCGTTTAATGATCATTTGTTTACCTCTTAAAACTTATGACTAAAAGAAATCTTCTTAAAACTCTACTGCTTTCCCTTGCTTTGTTACTAAAGGTCGAATATTCGCACTGCGGTCGCACTACGAATATTCGGTCTGGGTTGATAACTTTCCAAATATCCATGGAGTTAGTCAGTTTTGATCTGCTGCCCAAGCTTTGTACAGACGATGCTCAGATCTGACAATATTGTAGGCAGGCGTTGCCAACAGCAATATTTTTCTGACAATGGTGAGATTGTCAGATGCATTAATTTTGCACTTCTGCAAATACAAATGAGCTCACAATGTTCACACAGTTGTAAGACATTTTAGCCAATTTAAATGCAATTTAAGCAACGCTGCTTACCAATATTATAAGATCTGACCATCGTCTGTACGAAGCTTAAGAAAAGATAAACTCACTGTTTATTGTTGGTGTTTTGTTTAAGCTTTGATATTGTTACAGGTAGAATTTCGAGTGTTTATAATTCTTATTCGCTTTAAAGTTTTGTTTTGTATAATATTTTAGCTTTTCTAAAATCGTTGGAAAAAGATTTCCTAATGATCTGGCACAAGCAAACAGTAAAATAAAAAACAAGCTTTCCCTCAACAATAAATTTCAGTGTATTTATCAAAACTAAAAATTTTGAATTTAGCACGTCATAGAGAAATATTAATAATAACAAATTTTGTATTCCTAAAAATAACTTTGATAATTTGGTGTATTGTTTGGGGCCAACTGAAAACGAAATGAAATAACTGGTCTTGCATGGACCATGTCATTCTAGTAAACTGCCAGGTCTATATTATGTTAATGTATCATGTTTTTCAAAATCTCTTTATACAAATTTTATAGAATTTAGCTGTTGCAACTTAAGTCGCATTGCCATTTAAAATCAGCAAGTTTCTTGTATATTTTAGAAGAATTCTTTTACATTTGATCCTTCCAAAGTCCATTTGAAATCCAACTAAAACTATTATACCACATTTTAATACACTTAAAAACATTTCAAAGACATTTCAAACGTCTATATATTTCATTATGTATTAAGATCTATTGACAGTTAGTGTCTGTATCCATGTAGGCTTTACATTGAGGTATTGGGTGTCAGTTGTACTTTTCTTATTTCACTACAAATTAACTACTTATTCTCTAGCAATGTGTATTTGTGGTTCCGCAATTAAATATTTAGCACGAAACCTACAAACGTTTACTTTGAAATACTTGTATTCAGTATCATTACATTTGTATTATGCAATTCTATACAAGTCTAACGTTTGTTAAAGCTTTTATAATAAAAAAAAAAAAACAAAACGAACTTGTTTTTCCTTAATATAGGTTTACAACAAGCCAGTAACTACTCTTAACAAAATTTGAGCCATTTAGAGAAGCAAAAACTAAAAACCTCATATTGAGAAAATCTTGTTATTTGATAGCTGAAGCGAGCATTAGAATTTCGAAACCTCTAGAGGAAAATATTTTAAAAGCTTTGTGTATACACACGACAACAACTGCTAACTGCACTAACTTGTAAAGGAGGTTTCTATGCCAAGGCAAACCACCAGTTGGTGGATTGTTTGATTTGCTGTTTTGTTTGCTTTATGTGTTTAGCAACTTTTGCGCAAATATTACTTGTACTTGGATAATTTTATTAAATTAGTATGTTTTTAAGGTAGTACTTTTTTAAGATCATTATATTATAAAATCGAATTTATTATAATATAAAAAAAACTTAAAATTCAGCTACAAACAGTGTGGCCAGTAGATTTAGTGTAGATACAAAAACTAGAAGTAGTTTAAAAAAAATAGTTATTTTGAACTAAATCTTTAAATGATTTCCTGTGCTACAGTGGGTATTAGAGGAACACAAACATATATATATATCAACTTAACCCGGTGCCCCTCGCTACACCCATAAAATTAGTAAAGTTTTCTTAAAACCGATCTCGTGTATTGGTAACGAAGCAATTTTTACTTAACTTCATGTATGGGCTAATGCAAAAAGAGCGAACGATGTGTATACATACACAAAAAACAAAGAGCAAAGAGCATAAAACCAACAAAAGCAAACGTAAAAAAACCAATACAATGGCACAAATGCAAAGCTTTCAATGTAGTGGTGCCCATACCTGCTTAACTTAGATAAATATACAGTTACAGATCGAGGTAGATCGAAGTTTTTACCAAAGGTTAAAATACAATTTGGTTTAAGGATTGATGTTTGACTATTGACGTCAGCAGCCGTCGATGGCTGCGAGTGTAAAACGGCAAATCCATCTGAGGAGATCGAGTGGTTGCGATCGAAACATGTCATGGTAACCTGCCGGCCTGGGTTCGAGCCCCGGCCACGGTCAAGCATGAAAGATTATCAGGAACAATTTTAATTGATTTTCATGTTGTAAAAATTCCTTTCTTCATAAAAATAATTTAATGAAAATTAAATTTAATGAACTTAAGCCTAATTAAAAATATTAAAAATTTGGATTAAAAACCATAAATAGTTCAACAAAATAACCACAATACTAATTAAAATAAAAATAGATAGAAAAATAAAATAAAGAGTAATTTAAATAAAACTCACCAAATTGTTCAACATTAAACAGCTGTCTTCACAAGTTGGCAAACGTTTGGCAGCTCGATAACAAGAGTTTAGCAAATCGTTAGCCAGAGTTTGGCAAGTGTATTATAAATAAACTTTGTGCTAACTTCATGCCAAATTTTCATTATGAATACGGCTGTAATTCTTTGCTGGAATAAAGATTTGTTAAAAACTAACATCATTGGATTTAATGTTTTACTTTAAATGTATTTCTCGAATTTATAATTGTAAATTTCAAATTACATTGAATTGCAATGGGATAAAATAACATATTCGATTAAGTTACAACAAAACTTAATTTATGCAAATTTTACCAATTTTTAATTTCACTGAACGTAACATTTGTTTTCAATAAAATTGCAATGAAATTAAGATTTTCCGTACGGTTCAAAAGCAAAAAGCTTACATTGCGCTAAAGCAAAAAAAAAAAAAAAAAAAAAAATACAGCAGGGAAATAAATCATTAATTAAAAATTAATTCCAGTTTTTTGCACGTAATTGTAATGGAATTAATTAAAATATAACTCAGAGCTTTTGCGCCGTTTGTACAGAATAATTTCAATTTGGCTTCAGGAGAATTAATTAAGACCCTTTTCACAGTTTAAAATCTAAAAATTTTAATTAGGTTAAAGAAAAAATTTTTTCAGTTGAGATATTGTCCATTCATCTCCCCTTTTTTTTTCTTTCAATTCCATTGCCCATTACAAATGAGTATTTGGGACCTCGTAGGTCTGTTTTTAACAGAATTATTTTCATTAACTTAAAATTCAGATGGGGACAATTTTGCAATTATGTAACTGCAATAATTTTATTATTTTGTAATTCAACTTATTTTTACATGTAATTGTTAAGGAATTAAACCGCAATTAAGACACTTAGGATATTTTAAAACCTAATAACTTTAAATCAGCTGGGGATCATTATCTTTAATTTAGCTCTATATATTTTGCATTAAATTTAAAGTCATCCCTAAACTTTAAATCTGCAGTTAATTTTTTTTTATTTAAATATGATTGTAATTTTAAAATTTTCCAACTTTTGTTTATTTGTCATTTTCATTTTCTCAGTTGTCAACAAAGCTTTGTTACTTTGTTATATTCTTTATTTGTTTACATTTTTAAAATTATTTAAAGTAATTCGCTTAATAATATCACGCAAATTTACATACCAGGGGTTTCTTTTTCTTCAAAACAAGGAAACTGCACGAAGTTATTTTTTATTAAACAAATAAAATTCTTTGCCAAGTTATATTTCTGGAAAAACCTTGAACTTAAAAAAAATAAATAAATATTTAAAAAAAAACCTTCTATTACACGTGTTTTAACTATAAAATATAAACAATACTTCCTTTTTGCACTCGTACATCCTTTTGAAGGTCCTGGCGATAAACGATTCAATGAAGTTTGTTTTTTTTTAACTTTGAACCTTGAAATATTAACTAAACAATGATAATGTACATATGGACAAACTCATTCAGCTGTCTCATTTTAAAATGTCATTGTAATTTTTTTGCTTTTTCTTTAATATTTTTTTTATTTCAAAATTAACCTTGACAGAGCCACATGAAAAATAAAATCAATATATAAAGTATAAAATGTATATTTATAAAGTGTACCCAATTTCTTTTAATGCATTTTAATTGGTTTTTGTAGTTTTTTAAGTGTGCAATTTTTTGGTTATATAAAATTTATTTGATAAAAGTATATTGCTGTTTATATCTTATCATTTTTGTTAACATTTTCTAAATCAATTGTAAGTATTTTAATTGATTAAATATTTTATTAATTTAAAAAAAAGTTTTTAACCAGGGTATACATACATACATACATTTTTAAAGGTTGTTGAAAACAGAAAGAACTTTAATTAAACTGGGAAATTACGCTATTCAGCTACATAAAATTAAATTTTGTAAAAATTTTTGATTTCTTAAATTTTTTATAAACAATATGTTAAATGCATGTAAATGCATTTTAGTTTAATGACACAATTTTTAATTTAGTTGAAGAAAAATTTCTATTCAGCTAGAGAAAACTTTTAGTTATGGTATTCAGCTAGTAAAAAATTCAATTCAGCAGAAAAAAAGTTATAACGAAAAAAAAAAAAAAAAAATTAAATTCAATTTAGCTAAATAAATATTAATTTAAACATTCAATAACATACATTTTGGTTAAACTTCAGTTAGATATGGGCATTTCCCCAGAATGGTCTACCAGGATGAAAAAATAAAATGTTGATAATCATCGTCTTTTATTGTTTATTATTATAAAAAAATCTATGTTGTTATAAAAGAATGGTTTCATAGCATATCTCAGCTGTTTTACTTGAGAAAACTGCGCTGGAAACTGGAAAATTTTATATTTTCTTTTATTTTCTACTTCTAAAGACATTTTTAAGTACTTATTTTACATGCAAAAAATATGTTATGTTTACACTCTTTCTTCATAATCTCTCCATTACAATCAATTGTAAATTGAGTATAAAGTTGCTTGTTAAGGAAATTTGAAGATATTTATGGGAATCTGCATGGTGATAATAATAAAAAAACATATGGAAAAATCGTATGTTCGCGACCCGTACGTTCGCGACCGGTACATAAGCCAATTAAACAAAAACCAAAAGAGATATTTTATTACTGATTTTTAAATAAGAAATAAAAAATTAAGAATCGGTAACAGTTTTTTTTATCCATATTTACTTTCTATTTAATTTTTAGTAAAATACAAGAAGGGTTTGTTTACATACGCAAAACAATGTAGCATACTTTGCAAGAATAAAAACGTCTAATTGTACAAACTCGCAAGATAGGTAACATTGAAACATGTCAAAATTTTCATGTGAAATAATCAATGTTGCTCAACATTTTTCACAAATTTGAACAGAGTACTAAGCTGTAAACAAAATTTATTAAGCTAAAGAAAGTTTTAATTTATGTATGAAACAATTTAATTCAGCAATAAAATTTGAATTCTGCTGAAGAAAAAAATTAAGTTAGTTTTAAAAATTTTAATAAAGCTATTGGAAAATGTTATTCAGCTAGTAAAAACTACTAACTGAATAAAAATTAAAAATTTAATTACAAAACTTTTTTTGAACTTCAGTGGGATATTGATACAACAAAAAAAATAAATATTAAGCTAAAGAAAAATGTCATTTATGCACAAAAAAGAGTTAATTCAGCAATAAAATTTGAATTTAGTCGAAGAAAAAATAATACAAAAACTTAGTTAAACCGTTCAAAAATGTTATTCAGCTAGTAAAAAATACAATTCAGCGAAAAAAATATTAAAATTACAAAAAGTAAAATTTAATTCAGGTACCTACAAAAATTTCAATTCAACTATTCAATAACAGACATTTTTACTAAACTGTAGTGAGATATAAAATTAAGCTACAAAAAGAAAAAATTCATTAAGCTAAAGAAAAAATAAATTTACGTACGAAAAAGGTATATTCAGCAATAAAATAGGTATTCGGCTTTATAAATTTAAATATAGCTAAGAAACAGACCTAATCAAAAATAAAATTTCAACTCAGTTGTGAAAAAAAGAATTTTAATTTAAAAAATTTCAATTTATTTGTAAAAAATTTGATTCAGCTATAATTTTAGCAAATTAAGCTAAGAAAATATAAATTTTACTGGTGACAAATTTAATTGAACGTTAATTGAGATAAGGAATTTCAATTAATGAAATGAGAGATCTAATTCAGCTAGAAAATAATTAAATTCAGCTCCTTAGTGGATTATTATATGATCTATCCCTTTAATAACCATCCGTGTTATCATAAATTTATCTAAAAAAGTGAATCGAATCTGCTTACAAAAAGTAATTAAAATATTGATAATTGCCATAAACTCGCTTGAAGCCATAAAAATATCAGTTATTACTCAAATTTCAAACCCATTTTTTTTTGTGTTTCAACCAACAAACAAATTTTGCATGTGTCGCCACATGGACTTGGTAATCAAAATCAACAAAATTAAATAAGTTGTCATGGAAAAAATGTCCCCTTTTAACAGAATCGTAATCAGAACACCACAAGACAAAGGAGAAGAGCAAACAAACAAACAAACAAGCGATTTTTTTTTGGAAAAGTGTGCAGCAGAAATTGTAAACGAGATGAGTGCAGAATAAAATTATTAGTATGCAAAAATCAATTGGCGCCTGATACTCAAAACAAAAAAAAAAAAAAAAAAACAAAAACAAAAAAAAAAAAAAAAACATTTTCAAACACATCAAAGACGACGAGCAGGCAGCAACGATTTAGTGCAGAAGTCATCATGTTGATTTTATTTGAAAATCCTTAACTTTTTTCTTTAAATAAAAGTTTATTTTTCTTTATATTATTTTAGATATTTAGAAAAAGTTTTGTTTAGTCTGGAGTCGTGTGTCATTTGTTAATTATTTGTTGGAAATGTTCAAAAGTATCAGCAGAATATTTAATAACAAAAACTATAAATGTGATAGAATATCCTCCGTCATGAGCTCTAGATATACCATTTGATTGTTTTTGAGAATTAGAGATAAGAAATCCAGCTCAAAGGTTTTGTTTTCAGTTTATTAAAAAAAAAAAAGTTATAAGCAAAGAAGGGCTTAATGTTTACATAAATTTGTAGATAGAGCAGACATGGTTTTTTAAAATGTTTAAAAATTATGAAAAAAATCTCCAATTACTTTGCACGTTTTTCGTATAAAATTTGTTATTTTAAACACTTAAATTGCAAAAAGTATGCTTATATTGTATAACTGGCGGTTTTTTAATTTCAAAGTTTTTTTTTTTTTTTTTGTTAAAACTAGTGTTTTTATTTTAGATACTTATGTTTCATGCATGAATCGCTTAGTTTTGATTGAAAAAGGTTTACATTAAAATATTTGTCAGTATTTTTCTGGTAGCTTCCTTCCGCCAAATCTTACTATTCCCTAAACTTCTGTAGTTTAGATATAGGTACCTATCGTTCTTTATATCTAAAACGTTTTTTTAAGTCTGACATAACGAATAAAAGCCAAATCACACGGTATTTTTAATCATAACTGAACATCATGCCATTTTTTTTTTGGCCAAGCAGGGTACAGACGAAATCTGAGAAAACACATCACGATTTCTGTTTTCTTTGATTTTTATACTAATACCACAATAGCGGAAAGGAAATTATGCGTTTGTGCTCGTGTGTGTAGCATTAAAAAAAATATTGGACCAAGACCCATTTTTTAGTATACCGATCTATGTCCGTCCGTCCATTTGTGCGCAAAGTGCAGTGTGCAATTTTAAAGATAATTCGACGAAGTTTGGTACATACGTCTTATTTGTCATAAGGATGAAGCCTATTTAAAATAGTGAGAATAGGTCTATAGTCTTCCCATAATCCATACAAACTTTTTTCTGAAATAGTCTTTGTGACTATAAACGTATTTTACTGCAGTCTAAATCATCTTACCGAATTTTATGGGAATCGGTTCATATTTGACCATAGCTCCCATACAAATACTGCTCCCGAAAATAGCTCTTAATGCCATAACTTCCTTATACATGTTTGTATCTACATAAAAATTGGCGACAATAACTTTTACGATAGCTACTATGTCATAACAAAATGTTATTCTTGAAGGTCCAGAATTAACCATAGGTCCCATAATAACCCCATTCCTAAAATTACTTAAAGTCAAACAAATGTCATGAAGATATCTAAATAATAATTGCCACAAAGAACTTTTACATGAGTCTTTTAAATAGACAGGCTTGATGGACTTTACTTTCTTTCTTTATTTTGTATATCCCTTAACTTTTACCAATGCTTGAAAATTATGGTACAAATTCATGACTTTTTACAAGATTCTTTAAAGGTAAATAAAAAAATTCATGAATTTTTATTAACCAAAAAAACATGATTATGTGCATAGATATGTATGCAAATAAATGTTAGTATTTTTCAATTTGCTGTATTAATATTTTTCTTATGTCGTTCATTTTCTAAGCACTAATTTCATCCTCGTTATCAGATGATTAAAAACCCAGCACTTAAAACTTTTTTTAATTAAACAAAAAAAAATAATAATAATAAACAATAAATTTATAAATAATGCGCCCACAGTTTTTATTTGATAATTCTGACAGTTTTCATAACAGACTGCATCATAATTAAATAAAAAAAGTGTAATCTTTTACATTTTGGATCAATTAAAAAACTGTCGTAGGCGAAAATTTTTCACGATACCATTGAATTTTAAATACACCTACGAATACTTTTAATATTTGATGACGAAGAACAAACCGCGCGTCTTAAGGCGAAGCCATGTCTATCATATAGCAATAAAATCCATCATTTTTTTTTAATAGTATGGATATTCATATTAGGTTTTTCCTTTTTTTTTTTGAACTATTAGCCATGTCACAGGGTACAATTCCGTTTGGAAACGGAATTAAATCCGTTTTTTGGTTCTTCAGAAAATTACGAAAAAATGTTCGGAATGAAACCATTTTTGTTTTCTGTATCTGAAAGGCCAAAAATTATCAAAATACACTTTCTATTTATAAACAAATATGTTTTCTTCAATTCCGAACGGAATTGTACTCAGTGACATGGCCCTATATCTTAATAGTTTTAACCGGATCATAAGAAATGTAGTTTGTTGTTCTTTGTTCAAATACTGTTGTCCTTTCAGCAGACTAACAGTATGCCACTATATTTGTCAGATCAATACTCAAACAACTAAGATAGAACCCAAGCAATAGGATTGCCGTGATAAACGGTGTTAGGCAAGGATGTGTCCTCTCGCTCGTATTATAGAACATACTAAGTAACGTGATCCCAACCAAAAACTGAAATCACATGACTTCCTAATGGATTTCTGGAAGACTTAGATTATGCCGACGACATTAGTCTTTTTGCTCATAAAAGTTCCCATTTATTATCTTAACAACAAGCATTGTGCAATATGGCAAACAAATGCGGGTTAAAGTTTATGTTGGGACAACAAAAACTATGAGCATTAAATCTTTAACGAATAGGCCTTTTACTCTGTGCAATGCAGAAATTGAATCCGTAACCTCCTTCTGATATCTCGGGAGCATTACCTCCAGTAATGGCGGTTCTAGTGAAAATATAAAGTCACGTCTGTGTATGTGTGTATATGTGTCAATCAGCAACCATAAATAGTAAAATAAAAATCTTAAATGCCAATGTATAGCAAGTTCGTTCTCTACGCATGTGAATTTGAAACAATGCAAGCTTTTGTGAATCGTTGTCTGCGTAGAATTCTTCGAATATTCTGGCCTAACATTATCAAAAAAATGAGCTGTGCGAACGGACGTGGCAGACACTGATTCGTACAGAAATAAAACGACGTAAATGGTCCTGGCTAGGACACAACCTAAGTTAATCGCAAGATGATGTAACAAGACAAGACATCGTGCGGTCACCTCAAAGAAGCCGGAGAAGGGGTCGAACATACCAAACCTACCGTAGATTATTGGAAATAGAAGCAGCGGAGGTTGGGGTACCCTGGAGCGAAATCAAACTTTCAACCAAGTTATTGATTGTTTGCTTCAGAATATTCGACCATTGTGTTTGAACTCTAAATATTCGATTGGGTGAAGATCTTGGCTTTCCGCTAGCCTTTTAATTTTTTTAAATGTTTGCTTTGACAGCCAATCCTCAACGATCTTGGCCGTATGTTTTTAATCCTCGTCCTGTTAAAAAAACAAACCTCATCCAATCGGTATGCACTTCATTCCACAAAATCGGGTAAATTGCCTTCTAGGAACCAAAGCTAATTTTCTGTTTTTATTATACCATCGATTTTTACTAATGGACCGAGGTTCCACCAAGTAAAACAGGCCCAAGCTATCAAGTTTCCACCTCCATTTTGTGACGTTTCGTTTACTTGCTTCTTTTTAAAATTTCGTTGGGGGTTGTGCCAGTAGTCATCTTTTTTATCTGACTGAAAACAGTTCATTTTGGTTTCATACGACCATATTACCCGTTTCCAGTTTTTTACACTACAATTTTTGTGCTCTTTGCAGAACTTTAAATGGGCCTTAACTTTTTTATCCGATAGTGCTATTTTTTTTTTTTGCTTTATACTTGAAACTAGACCAATTTTTTTAAGAGCTTTGCGTACTGTTCACTAACTTACTGGCTTGTTTGTGGCGTCTGCAGCCTGCTTAGGTGTTTTCATCTGTTATCTAAACTATAAATGTTCCATGGCTCGTGTGGATACTTTCTCTTTTTCACAATATTAACGTATTTTTTTTTAGTTAAAAAAAATCTTTATACTTCATATAAATAATATCGTAGGGAATAGTTTCTGCTGAAAGCCTAGTTGGCTTTTAAATATATTTTTAGTTTTAATGCGCTTTTAAATAAAATTCGATACGCATGTTTTCAGAATTTGCTCGTCAGTGTGAATCTACTAGTCATGTGTTATTTTTAAACAAAACACAGTAAAATGATATTTCATTTCTATTTGTTTCTTAAAAAAAGTAAAAACATATGCAACTGCAACACATATCGCTCATTTACTTCAATAGTGACATAACTCAAAAAATCCATTTCGAGATAAATGCGTTTAAAGTTTTTGATTTGCTTTAACAACTTAGAATTGATGAAAAGATGAATTTTGTACACAATATAAAGAAAAACATAGCGAACAGCATCATTAACTCCAAAATTTAATTTAAATTTTAGCGAGAAATATCTCTTGTATTGTACTTTTTCTATTTCTTCGTTTTTGATTTGCAAACGTTTTGTTTTAAATTTTGTCACCAAATGTTATCGAAAGTTTGACAAAGTTTTATTGTCACATTGATAACAGCAGCTGACAATTTAAGAACATTTTTATTTGGTTTTTAAATTTAATAGAAATAATTAAAATAACTTTAGTAAAACATTTTAAAAATTAGAATTCTTTAGAAAACCCCTGAATAAGTTAAATTTCTTGTGAAATGTTTAAAAAAGCTCTAATTGTGACCTTCATTTCAATCGCATTAATTTTTCCTTTAAACGTGATTATTTGTTTTAAATTGGTTTTTTAAATGACGGCTATTACTTAAATATTCACACCTTTTAAGACTATAGCTGCGCAATAAATCAATAGAAATTTAAAGAAAGATCCTCTTAATTCAAATATACCAGATGCAATCACATACATAATCATACATCAACGCCTACATTCGTTAATACGTAGCAAGACGGACAGATAGACCATTCGGCACACACCTTAGCGGCAAACAATTTATTTATATTTTTAGGCTTATAAATAAAAAAAAAAAAAAAAAAAAAAAAATATAAATGAACTGAAATAAAACACATCCAACATTTGCTTAGCAACAAGTAGTTTCTAAAATAATGAATATCTAAAAGTATTTTTGTGTCTCGGTATTTTTTCTTGTGGTCTCTGGTCACTTCTTTTTCGTACTTTGAGACAAAGAGATAAAAAACAATTGAATAAAAGCAATAGAAGAGAAAAAAAAAATAATTTAAGCCATACAATCGTTGATAGTGATTGGGTAGTTTTAGAATAAAATTAAAAATTGTCGTACTGCAGAAGGCACACATTAAATACGTCATCAAAATATGCTCGCTGCTCTTTTTTTTTTTTCTAAAAAATAACTCATTTAAAAAAAGACAAAGAGGAGGGAGTTTTTAAGAATTTCCGAGAGAATTTTAAATAACATAAAAATAAAAGCTAGATTTGATATAGTTTGATATAGCGACGCCTTAAGTTTTTACGACAAAAAGCCTAGTGAGTTATTGAAATAATTTTTATTTCATATGAAAATGCAATCGATTATATATGAAATACGATATCGTTTTAATGTCCGCCTCGGAAACGCTGGCTCGAGTAAAGACACTAGTCCAAATTCTCTATGACTGGAGAGCACAAATCGGCTGAAGTACCATGAATTTTACGTTTCAAACCTTTTTCAATTGTTAAATTTTAACATTAGAATTCAAATCGATAATGATTTGAATATAAACATTTGACATACAATGTTTTATCAATTTGATGTCAAATTGTTATCAAATGTTATTCTCAAATCAAAAAATAACTTGGCAGCACTGAAGCGAAAAATAAATGTAAACTCTAAAAATGGCGATTGAAGTTGAATGTGTTACACAATTAAAGAAAAATTACATACTAAGTTAAGTAAATTGTTAAGTAAGTTCGCCTTTAAAAAACCTTGATTTCTTGTTAAAAAATATAAATTATTTGTGACGAAAACACTAATTACAAAGTAAAAAATTGCGAATAAAAATAAAACGGGAAGTAAAGAAAATATAAGTTTGTTGTAGGATCGCGGTACTACGTAATGACAATCCTCAAAACAAAAAGAATTTTGTCTTTCCAAAAATTAGAGGACAAAAAGAACACTATTTTATGTTTTTGCTATGGTGCCGAATGTTAATCTCACAGTTTTTTAAATAAATAATGAATTTAAATAAAAAAAATATGTTTATTTATGTTCCACATTGTATGAAAATCCACATATGATGAATTTCATTTAAAAATCGAGATAAAACTGAAATTTTGAACCCGACCCCCTCAGATATCGATGAAATTTTGTTCATAGCTAAATTTGATCAATACAAACAAACTCTCATTTTTAGAAATGACTGTTTTGCGATTTTTTGGGCGTGACACAGTGGGAACGTTTTCGAAAAAACGCGAAAATGGTCGAAAAGAGCTCCATTTAAACTACAATAACTCAGAATCGGCTAAACCGATTTCCATGATCTTGGTATCATTAAAAAGATATTTTAACAGACTTTATGGCACGTTTAAAAAAATACACTGTAAAAAAATTTATAACAAAAAAAAATTTTAACTGACGAAAAAACCAAAAAGATCAAGGGTTTTTTTACAGTGTATTAATTTTTTAGAAAGGTTTATCCTTCATCTATACCATATCAAAAAATAAAAATGGGTTCTTTTTTAGTTTTTTTTATATAATTTTTTAAGTAGTGTCACTTCTAGTAATTGCCCTTATATTTTATAAAAAAAAAAAATTTAGGTAACGAAAAACCAAAAAAGATCAAGGATTTTTTACAGTGTATTACTTTTTTAAAACAGGTATTTCCTTCACCTATAACATATCCAAAAAGTAAAATGGGTTCTTTTTTATTTTTTTTTTTAAATAATTTTTTAAGTAGTGTCACTTCTAGTAATTGCCCTTATATTTTATAAAAAAAAAAAAATTTAGGTAACGAAAAACCAAAAAAGATCAAGGATTTTTTACAGTGTATTACTTTTTTAGACAGGTATTTCCTTCACCTATAACATATCCAAAAAGTAAAATGGGTTCTTTTTTATTTTTTTTTAAATAATTTTTTAAGTAGTGTCACTTCTAGTAATTCCGCAAAATTCTGAATAAAAAAATCAATGTATTCTTCATAATAATTTTCTATTTCGTCATAAACATTTATTACTTTCCCCATAATAAAGAGAAATATATATAGAACAAAAAATTCATAATTCATAATTATAAACAGTTTCGAGAAGCCAAGATATCCCATTACAATTTTTACGCGTATATTTTAAAAATTTGAGTGAATATCAATTCAAACAATAAGTACAGAAGCATAAAAATATCTCATAAGTGTTGCGCTTCGCTTCGTAAAATAAGTGAAAACGAGGCTGCAAATATAATTGAATATTTTCCAGCTGTCGCCAACATTCATTGTAGCCGTATTTGCGAAACTTGCCGGAATACACTGAGAAAAGCGCGCAGTCGTAATGAATCCAACGTGGAGCAGAATGAAGTCTCAAATTATTTACCAACAACGCCCAGCGATGAAGTTAGCGAAGAATTGAATGAACTTCCAACTTGTAATGCAAACATCGAAAGGACGGAAGTCATTGAAAATATAAATGATCATATTATTCCTCATCTGCCAAACCAAATGTCGCCTCTTAAAAGGAAATATATGAAACAAGATGCATACAGAAATAGAAAATCACTGCAAATTTTCGAAAATATAGCAGATTCACTTGGAGCTGATCCATTATCTGATTTGTCAGCGCAACTTGAAAACGTCAAAGCCATTAACGAAGAAATTTTGGAAAACATCAAATATCAAATAGAGAACAGCTCAAATCTTTTGGAAAAGCAAAAACTTTTATCTCTCTTACCAATCAATATGAGTCACGCAGAAATTAAAGATCGTTTTGGGGATGATATATCTCACGATTGTATCAAAAAAAGTAAAGATATCCAAAGGAATAAAACGAAGTTTGCAGATATCAATCTTTTTAAAATGAGCAGACGTAGTTTACCAACCGAAACTCTAAGCACAGTCAAGTTATTTTATGAAGATGATGAAATTAGCCGAATGATGCCTGGATCGCAAGATTCAATTACTGTTAAACAAGGAAACTTACGTGAAAAAGTTCAAAAAAGACTTTCGGTACGTATTACTAGAAGTGACACTACTTAAAAAATTATTTAAAAAACAAATAAAAAAGAACCCATTTTACTTTTTGGATATGTTATAGGTGAAGGAAATACCTGTCTAAAAAAGTAATACACTGTAAAAAATCCTTGATCTTTTTTGGTTTTTCGTTACCTAAATTTTTTTTTTTTTTATAAAATATAAGGGCAACCCATTTTACTTTTTGGATATGTTATAGGTGAAGGAAATACCTGTCTAAAAAAGTAATACACTGTAAAAAATCCTTGATCTTTTTTGGTTTTTCGTTACCTAAATTTTTTTTTTTTTTATAAAATATAAGGGCAATTACTAGAAGTGAGACTACTTAAAAAATTATTAAAAAAAAAAATAAAAAAGAACCCATTTTACTTTTTGGATATGTTATAGGTGAAGGAAATACCTGTCTAAAAAAGTAATACACTGTAAAAAATCCTTGATCTTTTTTGGTTTTTCGTTACCAAAATTTTTTTTTTTTTTATAAAATATAAGGGCAATTACTAGAAGTGACACTACTTAAAAAATTATTAAAAAAAAAATAAAAAAGAACCCATTTTACTTTTTGGATATGTTATAGGTGAAGGAAATACCTTTCTAAAAAAGTAGTACACTGTAAAAAATCCTTGATCTTTTTTGGTTTTTCGTTACCTAATTTTTTTTTTTTTTATAAAATATAAGGGCAATTACTAGAAGTGAGACTACTTAAAAAATTATTAAAAAAAAAAATAAAAAAGAACCCATTTTACTTTTTGGATATGTTATAGGTGAAGGAAATACCTGTCTAAAAAAGTAATACACTGTAAAAAATCCTTGATCTTTTTTGGTTTTTCGTTACCTAAATTTTTTTTTTTTTATAAAATATAAGGGCAATTACTAGAAGTGACACTACTTAAAAAATTATTAAAAAAAAAAATAAAAAAGAACCCATTTTACTTTTTGGATATGTTATAGGTGAAGGAAATACCTTTCTAAAAGAGTAATACACTGTAAAAAATCCTTGATCTTTTTTGGTTTTTCGTTACCTAAATTTTTTTTTTTTATAAAATATAAGGGCAATTACTAGAAGTGACACTACTTAAAAAATTATATAAAAAAAACTAAAAAAGAACCCATTTTTATTTTTTGATATGGTATAGATGAAGGATAAACCTTTCTAAAAAATTAATACACTGTAAAAAAACCCTTGATCTTTCTGGTTTTTTCGTCAGTTAAAATTTTTTTTTGTTATAAATTTTTTTACAGTGTATTTCTTTTTTTTTTTTTTAACGTGCCATAAAGCCTGTTAAAATATCTTTTTAATGATACCAAGATCATGGAAATCGGTTTAGCCGATTCTGAGTTATTGTAGTTTAAATGGAGCTCTTTTCGACCATTTTCGCGTTTTTTCGAAAACGTTCCCACTGTGTCACGCCAAAAAAATCGCAAAACAGTCATTTCTAAAAATGAGAGTTTGTTTGTATTGATCAAATTTAGCTATGAACAAAATTTCATCGATATCTGAGGGGGTCGGGTTCAATGCATCTCGATTTTTACATGAAATTCATCATATGTAAATTCAATTTCAGAAAAAATGGCACTTAAACAAAACAAAACCAAATGGTCAAAATTTGTTTTTATTTATCATAAAAAATTTACAGTTTTTAAAAGAGAAAGAAATGCGTTTTAACTCTCGCATTAATTTAATATTAGAAGTGTGTAGATAACAAAAATAATTTTCGTAAATTTTGTTTTCATATAAATGTTCAGTCCTTCGGCGCGTATTTTAGAATAGTTTTCATTACAAAATGGAACCGTAATGGTCTAAAAATTAAATTTTGTTTTCATAGTTGTGGCAAAATCAGAAAAACCATTTTCCATCCCTGAATTGCGAAGCCAACTTTATTTGTATTCAAGAAATTTCAAAAGCAAAGTGCGTCGTACCTTATGAAAAACCCGATAGTTGTCTGCATTAAGAACTGTATAGAAAAGAGGTATTGCCGAATAACCTACTTTAAACATATGTAAATATAAATTAAATGTAGTAAATTTTATATTTTTTTTAAATCCTTGATATTTTTTTGCTTGAACAGAAAACTAGTTTATTGAATTTTTTTTTTAATTTACCATCACGATGTTAAAGTTATGACCCAAAAGCTAAAAATACATTTTCAAGATGTATATTCACAAATATATAAAAGTAAATTAGGGAGTTAGGTTAGTGTGTTAAGGTTAGAGAGACATGAATTCATTCATTCTATACTAGAATAAAATAGACACGCTCGCAACATGCATCTTTCACATTTTAAACGTACAAAAAAAAAAAAAACAAGATCTTAAACTGGGTCAATTTTTTCTGTTCTAAAAGAAGAATATAAAAACTAAATGAATGGCGTATAAAAATAAATTTTAAAGTGCCCTACACTTGTAGATATACAAAAACTTTTGAGAAATCTTGAAATAAATCGTATAGTAAGATTAATATAGCATAAGAATAATATAGTCTTAAGTCGTAGAACTTTTGAATAGGAATTCATATTGTTGTTTGTTAATTATTGTCATACACAGAAAAAAAAAACACTCGGGATAAATCAAGTTTTTTATGATTACTTTAAGTACGAGTCGTACTCAAAAATTCAAGTACGAATAACCCTAAAACGTACTCAAAACAATTCTAAATGAGATTACTTTCTAAAATCAATCACGGAATTTCTTGAAATAAGTATAAAATTCTTAAATCAAGTACAAACATGATTAAACTTTTCGTTGTGTTTAACCCTCTGGCTTACGCATGTTTTGATTTTCTATACACATTGAAAAAAGGTCTGGCCAGACTCATGTGCACCATGAAGGGTTAAAAAGTAAATTTGAACTCTTGCTTCACATTTAGTTTATATTTATGGTTAAATATGTACATAAATAAGATTTCTAAAGTAAAAACCATATCGGGCATGATGTTGGTATTTTATAATTCTGTAAGGTGTAATATGGGTAAGTAAATCAATCATAATAATTTTTTTTTCTAATTTCTTTTTTGGATTTTTCAAACACGAATTCGGGATAAAATCAACTTCATAATACTTGAATCAAGCGCATTTTTAGATCGATCCAATCTTAGTTTTTCTTAAATCAATCTCTTTTTCGGACTATTTTAAGTACAAATTCAAATTAAAATAATTTTATAGTTCTTGAATCAACCGCATTTTGAGATTGATTCAATCGTAGATTTACTTAAATCAATCTCATTTTCGGATTATTTCAAGTACGAAATCGGGATTGAATATGGATAATTTAAGTATTTTTCGAGTGAAAATCCGTACTTGAATCAATCTTTCTGTACTTGATTTAAGAAAATCCGTACTCACCTTACTATTAATACCGCTTCGGATTGATTTGAGTACGGATGGATGTTTTTCTTTTTAGTGTAGAACACCATTATTTTATCTATCTGTATTAGACAACACAATGGGCACATTCAATACTTTCAAAACGGCGATATAGCTTCTTACAGCCGTACCTAAACAAGAGCGGAAAGCGTTTTCTAGCTATCAAAAATTCTCATGCCCATACAATTTGTATGAAGCGTCCCTAAAAAGCGTGGCGTCAACGCTTTGCAATTGAAAAGTCCGATTTTGGCAGCGCGTTTAATAGTGAAGTTGGCCGCTTTTGTTAATAAATAATGTCAATTTAGCTGCTTTTTGTCAATCTATCGGTTTTTTCTCTTCTTTTTATTCCTATTATGTGGGTTTTATTAAACAAGAAAGTTAACACTACTGTTTGAGACACAACGTTTACGCTCTTGTTTAGGTATGGCATATCTGCGTAAAAGCTAAGCGGAACAAAAAGTTCCGCCTTTCGCTCATATGCCATTCCTAAACAAGAGCGTCAACGTTGAGTCACGGACAGAAGTGATAACTTTCTTCTTTAATAAAACCTACAGAATTATAAATAAAAATAGGGATATATCAATCTAGCGTTGACCAAAAAAAAAACTTAATTGCCATTATTTATTTACCACTTCAAATTAAATCAAAATCTGATTTACCAATTGCAAAGCAATGACGCCGCAAATTGTATGGGCATGCCAGTTTTTGACAACTAGAAAACGCGTGCCGCTTTTGTTTAGGTACGGCTGTTATAAGATCGACTTAAAAATTTTCTAAATCTAGAGCTCTAACAAATAATATGTATGTATATGCTTTTAATGCTTTTTACTTTTGTAGGGAGACTGAAAAGTGATCTATTAAATCTTAAGGAATTAGTAATTATTATTAGCAATTATATTAAAGGCAGTCGGAGTTTTTTGCTCATATCTCAGCCATTTATAGACCGATTTCGCTGCATTTCAATAGCAAAATTTAACGGAGTAGATGTGATAAAAGAATATAACAACCAAGTCCCCATGATATCTGAAGTCTTCGGAAAACCCATTTCAAAAGACAAAAGGACATTGTTGAATCAATTTCGTTACTCATAAGGAACCAGAATATATATACTTTAAAGGGTCTAAGATAAATATTGTAGAAATTACAAACAGAATGACAAACTTATATATCGTCACCTAAAAAGCAAAAGGGCGTTACAATGAAAAAATTCGAAATAGAGTTTTTGATTTATTTTTGTTCGTTTTATTAAACTACATGTTCATAAATCCCTGCGATCAAAAATGGCGACCTTATTAAAGTAATTCAAACGTCAGGTACACCTTGTTGTTATTGATTTTGCAAAGTATTTTGCTACTCCTGTAAAAAATAAAAAGTGTTGTTACGCCCTTTTGAATTTTAGGTGACGATATATACTTTTACCTTCGCTGAAGGGTATAAAAACCGTTGCCAAAAATCTGGGAATTTGGATAAAGTTTATATTTGCAGGTTTGTTTTAACTCAATTTTTTACGAAACAACAGTTAGTTTACGAGAAGTAAAAAGTAACATGCTAAATTTTTCCTAACTCTACTTTAGCTGTTATTCCTTGTGGGCACAGATATCAGACCGACTTTGTATGAAGAGAAAAAAGAAAGATTGTTTACATCTGAGTGTACAGTGATTCCCGAGAAGTGAAATTTTTCTGCTGTAGAACGTAGTATAAGTCGCTTTGCCATCGCACTTGACAAAAAACTTACGATCAGGCTGGTGTATTGGCCTTAGATCGATCTGGAAGTACCTAAAATATAACTAGAAGGAAATCCACTAACTTCCGTCAGGTTTTTGTGGTTCAATTGGCGTGTTGGCAAGAATCTCAGTCTTTAATGCAAATTAAGATTCATGTTTTTCAGTTGCTGTTTTAATTTTCAATTGAATGGAGTGTTTACTAAAAAGTCGATTCTAAATAAGGATGCTATCGGCCATATTTCTCAAATCGAGTCAAGTTAAAATCGTTAAAGATTTTTAGTTCACTCTTTTTAAAACTAACAGCAGTTTTTCCTGATTTAAGAAGTAGTTCTTATAAGGTTGGTGAAATAAAAAGTATTTATGAAGTATTTATATAAAATAGAACATTCGTATAAACTGTAAAAACATAATTTTCAAAATAAGTTTGATTGCAATTTCACTTAAATTAGATTTCCAAGACATACTTGTCCATACAACCTGTCCAACAATCAACAATCAATGATATTTTTTAAACGCATTATTCTTAAAATAATGCAGTCAATTGGCCACTACGATAATTCGGGTTTATGTCTTAATCATCCTTATTCTGCGTTTCGATTCGGATCGTAATTTTCTCCGATTGGCAACATTGGTATTCTGCGTTTTGCATGTAAACCGCACCGAATGGTACATTTTTCTGAACCTAATGGATTCTAAAGGGTCTGTTGTAGATTGACCTCACTCCATATGGGTCATCACTGAACCCAACTTTGCGATAAAACATCGTCTAAAAGGCGTGCGAATTCATGACTGATTTTTAAAATGAATATGGAATATTTGGTAGCGTTGCTCCATCGTGAATCTATTCATTTCTTTGACAGCTACCATAAAGGTTTTAAATACATTTAAAAACATGTATTTACAAAGATTTTTGTCACTTTTACAACGTTCGATTAGTTCATCAGTTGGTTAGGTACAAGTTCCTACAAGTCGAAAACTACAATATTTGCGAAAAGATTTAATACGGCTTGTTCACAAAATCGTGAATTTGTTGCTAGATTCAGTTACCAGACATTCGGTTAGTAATCACATTTCCATTGCGATTTCAAAAATATTACATGACTCTTACGTTTTTGCATTCATTTACATGACGTGCCAAACGTGCCAATTTATTTAAAAGCTCTATGAATTTGTTAATAATAAAAGTAGAATCATGTAACGAGAATATATACATACAAACCCTATTTCAATTTTATGACCTGGTTTACATAAGTTTTATTATTAACTCAGTTCCCTTTCATTATTTATCATGAGAATTAAATAGGACATGACAAAGACTACATAACACATACACATTTTATTATACAATAAAACTGGCATTTAATAAATCGTGAACCGTATTTCTTTTTACAGAAAACGGTCAACTGAAAAATTAATTTTTTTTAAATAAATGGAAATCAATGTGGCAAATAAGTAGAAGAAAAACGTTGATAATATAATAAATTTTTCTTTTATAATATATTTTTTTACAGCTTATATACTTCATTTACTATTTGTAAATATTTAATAATACAATAGAACTTCGCTTTAACGAACTTATAACAAAACAAAGCTTGTAACAAAAAACTTGATATATTTAACAAGTTATTTTCTGAGTCCCTAGAAAAACTCTATGGCAAAGTTGGTTATTCAAAATTGCTCTTATAGCTACAACGAAGAAATTCACTGCTGTAAAGACTTTAAATTACGAAGTTTTAGTTAAATAAGTTTTTTTTGAAAGAAGCCTTAATACCATAATAGAGTTTATATTTTATTAAACTTTTGAACAGATGCGTTTATTAGTAATTTTCGTGTTAAATAGAATTTGGATAAAAAAAAAAACAAAGTTATATTTAATTTGTTTGTCGTATTTATTTCAATTTCGCTATTCCAACGTTGCATTGATACAAACATGTGCACAACAACAAATAAATAGCTATTGCTAGCCTTCAGACTAGTTATATCGAAGTTTTACTGTTTTTACCTTTCGCAACAAGAACAAAAAAAAAAAAAAAAAAAAATACAATGATTTAAAAACATTTACATTTTTCTTAACACGTGTCACTTCTTAGAAAAGTTCATGTTACGACTGTGGTCTATTGTGCAAAGATTTAAAGGTAAACAAAAAAACAAGAGCCTCGTGTTAGGTTTCTTTTTTTAAGATTAAAAGAAATGATTGTAGTAAAAAATTTTAAGAAAATTTAATGATTTAAAAAATTTCCTATAAAAACCAGTTTTTTGTCAAAATTTCCCATAAGAACTCTTTATTTTAAGAAAAACTTTAATAAAAAATTTAATTTTTTTTTTATTTTAAACTATCCTATAAAATATAAATTTTTGGATCTGCAACAGATGGGGTATTTTTGGTTTGCGTCTTCATTAACTTAAGTGTAATTGTGGCGGGTTAATCTGTCATTTATTATCACTTTTGTTCCTAAAAAACCTTTTTTTTTTACAAAAGTGCCAAATTTATTTTTATGTATTTGGAATTAATTGTTTTTTTTTTTTAAATATAAAAGAGAATAAAACAAAAAATAAACCTGCAAAAAAGGGAAAATTTGACAAATGGTAAGGCTGCGTTCAAGGCAAGTGACATTTTGCACGTGATGCCACAATAATAATATAAATAATAAAATAATCGAAAATGTGGAATAGAATAAAATAAGATGGGAACGAACATCTTGTAAATATGTTTATTGTAAGTCCTTTGTATTTCTTATGGGAAGATGTTAACATCATCTTAAATTAATGGAAGATGTTAGCTGTTGACAAGTGTGAAAAGGCTATAAGTCGAATTTTAATGTATTTTTTATTATCAACTATAAGCTGCTGAAATTGAGAATTGGGCGAAAAACGCCTTGAGCTTATAACAAGACATGAAGACTTATTATTCTATTATAAGAACGTTTGGTCAAATATCATCAAAAAAGTTAACAGCAGTTAGAAAATACATATTTTGTTTTTGTAATTATAATTTGTATTTGGTTTTATGAATATGATTTTCTAACATAACAAGACACAACATCTTATAAACTACAGTATAAGAATTAGGCAAGTTTAATTGTACAGTGATAAAAGTATATGTATATTTTACAATGTTATATTTAAATAGAGTAAAATAATGTTATATGCTTACGAAACATATTCTCTCAGTAATTTTCTAAATCTCATAGCGTTGCTAGTGATTTGCAAAAAATTGCGAAATTGATTCCAGAGACGTATGCTTAATATGAAGTATTGACATTCAGAAGCATGGTCACGATTAAGAAATTGCATTATTTGTGTAAAATATTGGCTGGGAAGTTTATGCTTACCCGCTTCATAATCTAGACCTTGCCGCGTCGGACTACAGTTTGCTTTGATCGATGCAAAACGCTCTCACTGGAAAACGATTTACTTCAGATCAAGGTATCTGAAATTTTTGTAAAATATCCTATAAAATTGCAAATTTTCGGCAACTTTTCCAATAAAATAGCAAATTTTTGGCAACATTTCCTATAAAATAGCATAATATCTTATAAAATAGCCAATTTTCTATAACATGCAAAATTTCCTAAATTGTCTATAAAATAGCAAATATTTCTTAGTTACAAGATTTATAAGCGATTCATTTGATTCATTTTGAATTTCCTATAATTTAAAATTTTGTATAAATTAACAAATTTTTATTAAAGAAAATATACAATTCTAGCAAGATTGCATATAAAATAGCAAGGTTTTTGCAAAAGTACCTATAATACAGCACGTTTTTGGCAATGTTTCTTATAAAATGGCAATCTTTTAGCAAAATTTTCTTGAATATACAGCCCAATTATGAATTGAAATTCCCCGGGAGTTTTCTCCCTTCTCCCATTTTTCCTATACACCAATACCCCGGTTTGCGTCGTTTCGAAGTTGCGTCGTTTTTGTTTCAGTTTGCGTCGAATGGCTTCAAAGTTGCGTCGAATGGGTTCAAAGTTGCGCCGTTAATGTTTCGATTTGCGTCGTTAATATAAAAATGTTTGTTCAAAACTATAACCGAAAAAGGAGATTTCCCGTTTAAGCCAATGTAAATATGTATGTGAAGTAGTAGTAGTTCAAATTAAATTTGCTAAAGTGAAGTAAAATCTAAATATTTTGCAACAATGAGTCAAAAAAGAAAGCATATAAATTTAGGACAAAAACTGGGCATTTTGGATTAGCCCCTTCTACAATAAAAATGAAACCGCTTTAATGAGAAAATAAAGCCACTTCCTATCATTTGGATTAAATATCAAAATAAGCGAAGAATGCCCTTGAGTCAAATGGTAATTAAAAAGAAAGCTGTAACTTAATTGAAAGTTCTAAAAAAAATTATCCGTTAACAAGTCTATCAATTCAACATTTATTTTTTCAGCTAACATTATGAATCTCGGAACCAATTAAATAAAAATCAATAGAAATGTATGGAAAATCGAGCTTCGGTTTGCGTCGTTTCGATTTGCGTCCCGTTTATCCGGTCCCAATTAGCGACGCAAACCGGGGTATTGGTGTATAAATACAATTGTAAAAAAATGGAAAAAGGGGAAAAACTCCCGGGGAATTTGTATTCATAATTAATTGAGCTGATAGTAAATTTAATTTTTTCATTTTTAATAAAATTGCAAATTTGTTTTATTAAAAAGTAGTTTTCTTTTTAATATTCTTCAATAAAATAGCAAGTTTTTAGAAACACATTTTTAAAAAGTTTCCTATAAAATAAAAAATATTTGGAAAATTTTCTAAAATTTTAATATTTAATGAAAACGTAAATTTTTAAAAAAATTCGTAAAAATACAAAATCTAAAGGTATGTTCAGACCCAACAAATAGGGGACGAAAAAATTAAAAAAAGCATGCCCAGCAACTTGATCAAACTTAAGCTGTATTTTTAACAATTTTTATTGATTTACTAAACTTTATTTGTAAGAAAATAACTGTATGTTTTAATTTAGAAACTATAAAATTATATTGTATCTGGCGAAACGTTTTGTAAAAGCAAATAATTTTTTAATAAGACTAGTAGTTACATATAGAACGACAAATATTTAATAGGTGTGAACATAGCTTTAGAAATACCATTATAAAATTTCTCAATAATATAAAATTGTTTATTAATTGGCATATCTGTGATAATTAAATAAAATTATTAAGTACTTATTATTATATTTATTTGCGTTAACATTATTTAGTTACTTCAACATTGCTCTCAATTACTTTTAACTATATTTTCTTACTTTGGTCGCTCCTCTCAGTTTTACACCGTGTGACAATTTCGACATTTTTGCAGCTTAAGTTAGCATTTAAACTTTTGACTTAGCTGAAAATTTTTCATTCAGCATTTAGCATTTTATTTAACATTTTTATTGCAACATATGTATATCTGATGTTTTACCAAAATTTATCCAGTTGTTAAATATAAAATTTTGTTAAAAATAAATCACTAAAATTTATTTAGTTATGAATAGAATTTCAAACTGGTTATAAAGTTTTAATAATAATCTTGAACAAAATGTAAGCATTATTTTTAGCACTTTTGTAAATCAGTTTTAGCAGTTTTTAGAACTGTTTAAAGCCAATTTAAGCTCTAAAAAATTTTAAGATCTGGTCACACTGGCTCTACCATTACGAATAAATTTTGCTCTTAAATATCATTGCACAAACATATATTTTATCTAATCTTGTAATTTTTTTATTTGCTTTTATTTCATTTTCTTTGCTTTAGTTAAATTGTAGATACATTTTAATAAAAAGCTTTAAACAAATTAATTTATCATGATTCAAAGAGCAACAACAAACAGAACTCATAAAATCGGACACAAATGACAAATAAACACAAATAATACGCAAAATAATAAATGACTACAAAAAAGTGGTAAATTACTTTATTAAGAGATTAGTGTGAGCAATTATTCGAATCAGGTGGCTAATTGCTTGTTTTATTTTTCACAATGAAGCGATAAGGAACAAATTCAAAGAAAAATCGAAAATGAAAATCAGATTAAAATAAACTTAAAGATTTTGAAATTTAGCAACGGAAATTATTACTTCAAAAAGATAAATATATTTCTATACGACGATTTAGCTATCAAATACTAAATTTAGTTGTTGTATTCCAAACAAAAGAGCTAATTCAACTAGTTCTCTGAAAGATTGAACATTTTGCAGAAGTTTAAAAGCATCTCATTAAAGATAAGTGGTGTTTACTATTCAAACCAGAAGTAAGTAATAAGTTTAATGGTGCAATAAAGAAAACAGTTCTGAACAGTATTGAACCTAATAAAAGCTTAAAGAACTAGGTAGCCCAAATTAAGTATTTGGCACCATTCATGTCTAATGCTAAGTTCACACTTAGGTTTTTAAACGCGTTTAAGCAAAATGTTGATTTAGCTAATCAAAGCCGTTCACATTACATTTGAGATGATTAAGATGACAGATGCTTAAGAAAAAAAACACACAACAAACACACAAAAAAACAACAAACAAATTTATATGTCTTTAAAGTATTAAAAATGGATAAAAATTCTTTTATAAAGTTATTAGAAGATTATTTTAATAATTTTAATGATGAAATTGTGAAAATTTATGAATTATTAAAGGAAAAAAATAAAAACATTAAGCAGAAATCTTGGCCGGTTGTACACGATCATGTTGGCGATTCTACATTTGAGGTATGTTCAGTGGATTCTTTGTGATTTATGAAGTGATTTAGTTGTAATCATGTCAGTTTGAAGTGATTAACAAATCACTTCAATGTTTGGGTAATCATCTCGATTTTGAAGTGATTAGAGCTTAATCACGTTCGAACTGCTTAAACGCGTTTAAGAAGCCAAATGTGAACATACTATAAATTGAAGTTGTTGAAGCAAAGTTGATCGCTGTGATTTTCTCAAGATCTTAAAGCTTAATTTTTAAAGGTTTAAGAAATGGCTAAAGATATATAGTCATTTCTTTAACCACTATAGATTTTTCATCCATCTTTAGATTAGCAATCTAAAACAAATGCACAACTTGTCATTCTGTTGATAAACTGATAAATATGATAATAATCATGATGATCGTTATCAATTTTAATATCTTGACAAAAATAATGTGTATTTTAAATCTCAGTACAAGAAAAAGTTACTTATTCAGTTTTTTCGGTACCCTTTAAATGAGCGAACGTCTGTGTTTAATTATAATTAAGATGATAGCAGCTAATTTCAAAATAATATTTAACGAAAATTTAAATTAAGGAATTTAGATGATTAATAATTTATAGATAATAAAATTCTATAATTGTTTTAAAAAAGTGATCAAAAGATTTTTTATATAAAAGTTTTTTAATTTTAGTTTAAATAAATAAAAAAAATGGATAAAAATATTTTTTCAAGGTATAAAAAAAATTAAATTTGTACCAGAATCAATATCTTTTTTAGAACAATTTTTTTTTTCAAATTTCTTATATAATAGCAAAATTTTCTATAAAAAAAATCTTCGAAAAAATTTTTTCTACAATTGAGAGTACGCAAGAACACGAATCGCTTGTAATCGGTTTGTTTTGTACTTTGTAGTTAGTTAAACAAACCAACAAGAATGAGAACGAAATAATTACAATCAGCAAAAATTTTCAAAAAAAAAGTTGATCATATTCCAGCAAATTTTTCTAAAATAAATTTATCATAATTAAAGCAACTTTTTCCCGAAAAAAAGTAATCATACTACTTACTATTTTCACATTATCAAGACAATTTTGTTAAGAAAACAGTAAATCATAGTCAAAACTTTTTCTAAAAATTTTTTTTATAAAATTAAAAAAACCACAATACTAATTATTAAAAAAAATATTTTTCTAAAAGATACTATCTATTCCTGATCAACTTTTCATATTAAAAGTTGACTAGTTCTTAAGCCAGATATGGTTGATCAGTACCTAAGAAACTTTTTATAGAAACAGGGGCCTAATTCTGGCAGTCGTGATCGAGTAATTTCTCGATTCGAAAGCAATTTTATCTTAGTCGATACTGAACGAATCAAAATAATTTTTTCAGTATTGTGAAACTCAAATTAATGCTTTACAACACTGAAAAAATAATTCCAATTCGTTCATTATTGACTGAAATAATTAGATATTAAATTGCTTTCGAATCGAGAAATTACTCGATCACGACTGCCAGAATCAGGCCCCAGTTGATCACTTCCTGTGCAATGTTTTTATTAGAAAAAGTTGATCGGTTTCTAAGAACATATTATTGGAGAAGTTGGTCAACTTCAACGTCAAGAGAATTTTTTTTATTGGACAAGTTAATCAATCAGCTTCTATGGAACATTCTAAATAAAAAGTTGATCAGTTCCCGAGCAAGAAATAATTAATTAGGAGCTAGTCAGTGCTCCTTTTAGGAATAAATTATCAGTTTCTATAAACTTTTTAAATGAAAAATGTGTCATCAATTTTTTTATAGGAAAAGTTGATCAGTTTCTGAACAAGGTAGCTAAAAGTTTGCTTAATTTTCAGTAATCGGTCTGTTAAGTTTTCATTCATTAAATTATAGCAAATACAATCTACATATATGAAGACTTTGTGAATTGCCTTTATATATATAAAAAATTTATTTCTATTGCTTATCAGTTTTATCTTTTACATTATTATTATTTTTTTTTTCGAACACGTATCGCATATTTAATATTCTACTTGAACCCCCATTGTGTTTATAGAACTGTTTGCGTCAATGTTTTTCAAACAAATATGACGCGTATACTTGACGTTTTGTTTTACAAATACATATATTTATTTTATTATTATTATTATTTTTTTTTTTTGGCTAAATTTGTTTAAAACTCTTATGGCCGTTTTCTCATTAGGCGATTATCTTTTTTCCCAACGAAAAACTTGAAATTAAGGAAATTTGATTTTCTCAATATCTCATTTGCTTCTTTTCTGTCGCAAAACTAACCGGCCTTCAATCAGCTGGCTGCTGTTTATAGTTTTTATATGGCAATACCTTGTGTTTTTGTGGAAGTAAAATAAAATCCATTTTATAAAAAATGTGTAATAGAGGAATTAACATTAATTTGATGGAGGATGCAGCAGTTCCTCTTCACTGGTAAAATTTTTCCCGCGTTGCTTTTTATCTGCCATTGCTTTATTTTTTATTAAATGTATGTACCTTTGAATTTTCTTATTTTTTTAACATATGGAAATAAGCTGATTTATGTCAACAAGTTGTCACTTCAAGACAGGGTTCCCAACTTTCACATCTATTTTGAAAGGTATTGCCAGCTGAAAACAATGTTTTTTGTCGGTATATTGAGAAACCCAAAATTGTTAACGGACAGTTTATCGGTCCAATAAATTTATGTTGACATTAAGTAACAGACAGTTTATCGAAACATTGAGAAAATGGCCATTAGTATTTTAGTTTTTTAGTCTATTTTTTATTTAATTAAAATCTTTTTTCACTAATATTTATATTATAATAACAATATTTACTAACAAAAATTTTAAATTAATTGATTTAATATTGTACCAAAAATTTTTTAAAGTATATCGACAAAGCTACATATTAAGTCGTGACAATTTTATTAAGAACTTTGGAAAAAAATAAATTTCCAGTTCAACAATTTCAAACGTAAACGTTCGTATAGAAATTTTCCATGTGAACGTCAACGTTCGAAATAGTTGAACATGCAGTAAACTTTCGATCAAAAGTTTTTCGAAATGTATTTAAAATTTTGACAAATGTATTTTCTATTTGAAAACTTTAACAGTAGCCGTCCTTATGAAAATTCGTTATAGAAATATAATATAAAATATGTATATCTAAATCAGTGTTGCCACCAACGAAATGGTAAACTACACATGGATCATGCCAAAATTACACATGAAAATACAAATTACACATTTAGTTGCAAACTCATGAGTTTTGTTTTGAATTTAATAATATGTATAAACTCTTCATTTAGTTAAAAAAAAAAAAAATAACGATTGCGTTTTTTTTGTGAGAGAGCATGTTGTCGCGAAAATATTCTTGAAACTCCTTAAGTGTGCCGAGCATTACTTCTAATAAAACAAGATCTAATATTACGAATAAGATTTTCATAATATGTTGAAAGGTTCAGAGGCCTTCGACGATACCAAATTTATAAGGTGTCACGAGCATTTTATCAAAGCTTTTCGTCTTTTAACAACTTAACATCTGAATTATACTGTCTAAACATAACATTAGGTGAATCCCTTTTTCTATAATTGTGCTTTTGAGAAGCTCAAACATTTCCTTTGCAGTCAATGATCTACTTTTATGAAAAAAAAGAATAATGCACCCGGGATGTTTCATCATTATAGGTAATAAATTGTGACAAAAGCTATTTAAATGCCAAATGGTTAGTAGTTAATGATCCCTCCAACCATTTTTAGTTCAGCTTTCTTAACGCTTCCATTCTTTTAATTAAATTTTTAAGTTTTGCCAAGAATATTAAACCTTTTTACATATTGTGACAAAATAAAACGAAAATCAGTGCTACAAAACGTTACACATGGGCTACACATTAAAAAAAAGAAATTACACATGATATGTGTAATAACACATGAGGTGGCAACACTGATCTAAATACTGTTTTTATTTTTTAAATCTCTCTCTCTCTTACTCTCATTTCATAATTAAACTTTCGGTGTTGACCTTGAAAATTTTTTTTAAGTTTTTTCGCATTTAAAATTTTTGTTCTTTTTTTATTTTATTTATTTAGGCATTTGTTTATGTTTGAAGTACAAACTTGACATATTTTTTCTCAAAAAATATAAAATTAAAAAAATATATATGTATTTAGGGAGATCACAGTTAAAAAAAATAAGAGAATTGAATTTTTTAATTTTATTTACTACAAATTATAAAAAACTCTTATAGTTATAAAATATTTAATAACACATAATTATTTTTCTCTTTTTAGGTAAGTGTCCGTCAAATTGCTAAAAATTTAGTTTTAATTTAAGGTAAATACCTATAAAATTTTTTAAACAAAAACACTCCTGTTCAATTGATTAGACCACATAAATGTTCTTAAGGCCGTGTCAGATAAAACTTTTGCTTCGCGTTGCGTTACATATACTTTGACAGAAAAGCGTAAAGCAAAAAGTGTATGTCACAATAAAAACTTTGACAACACTCACACATTGTGTGTTAAAAAGAAAATAAATAAAAAAAATTATACTAGAAGATTGTCAAAGCGCGCAAAAAGATGAGAGTTGCCCAACTTTTCGCTTCGCTTTGCGTTAAAAGCGGTTTATGTGACAAGTGCCATATAAACATGTACATTTAACTCAAATGTCAAAGCGTATATGTAACGCAACGCGAAGCAAAAGTTTTATCTGACACGGCCTTTAGGCCGAGGCCACGCAATGAGCGGCTAAGCGTCAAGCGGCTGAGCAATGAGCGTCAAAAAATGAAAACATATGAAATACTATTGAAGTGGCCACGAAATGAGCGGCATGCGAGCGAAATTTTTGAGCGGCTAAGCGGCGTCGCTCAGGAATAAAACTTGTTCTAATTTTTAGTTGTTTTCTGAGCGTCAAAGAATAAACATGGCAAAAGAGAATGTGGAGCTTATTATTTCAGCTGTACAAAGCCGACCGCTATTATGGCAAGACAGATTACCAAATTTTAAAAATAAAAATATTACCGAGAAATTATGCAGTGAAGTTGGCGAAATTTGTGGATGCCATCTGACTCCAAAGCTCATACGAACAAAATAAGATGGCAATATTTTGATATGATGACTTTCATCAAAGACACTGTTGCTCCGGATCCTATCGAAGGAAATTTGAAGGAGTTAGATACGATAGACAATGACATAAATTCTACTATTGAGGATCTTCTGAGTGAGGAAGAAATTATATTGGTAAACAATACGCCTATCAGCAGCAGTACTGAAGAACTAACATTGAATAATAATATGCCCAGCACTAGCAATAACTCTACTGATTATTTCACTCCAGTTCCATTAAGAAAAAAAAAGAAGAGCGCGCCAATGAACGTTGATGCAGAATTTCTTAAATTGGAAAAGGAAAGAATGGAAATGCCAAAAAAGGAGGTGGAGAAAAGAGAAGACAGTTCCGACCTGCAGTAAAAGTTTATTACCATTTATGGAAAAATTTGATTTATAGGATGAACACCAAATCTTCTTTTTTTTCTTAAACGCATTAAATTCTTATAAATATGAATACGATTTTCGCGTAATAACATTAAACAAACCTCTCTTGACAAAGGCATTTCAACAACTAACCGCTCAGAAGTGACGCTCAGTAATAAGCCACTTGCCATTCAAACTTGACGCTTTGGCTCTTATCGCTCAGACGCTTGACGCTTAGCCGCTCATTGCGTGGCCTCGGCCTTACTTAAGCTTTGTACAGACGATGGTCAGATCCTACAATGTTGTAATTTTTCTGACAATGTCAGATGCATTAATTTAACACATCTGCCAAATGAAAATAGCGTACAATGTTCAGACAGTTGCAAGACATTTTTAGTCAATTTTAATGACAACATTGTAAGATCTGACCACCGTCTGTACGAAGCTTAAAGCATGCCATATCTTATGGTGTTTTATGGGTAGAACAAGAATTTTACTACTAGAGTATTAAATTGAGCTCAAAAGCATTTGAAAATCGGTTGCATTCTGCGAGGGAGCATATGGCGTGGATTCTACAAGAAAGTTTGAAAGTTTTGGTTTTTACTGATGAAGAGAAATTCAACCTCGATGCACCAGATGGATATAAATACATATTATTACCATGATTTAAGAACAGAAGAGTTGTTTTTGAACCGCTACCACAGCTAGGGCCGTGTTATTGTGTGGGGTACAGTTACGTTCTATGAAACAATTAAATTGCAATTTCCGAGCTGTAGAATGTTTAGTGAAACCTATAAAACAGTGCTTGCCGTGCTTTTACAGAAGTATATAGAAATTTTTGGGCCGATTTCTTGAAATTAACAGCTCGGGCCAAAAAATTCGTCTTCTCTCTTGGCCGCCTTGTTCACCTGATTATATTATAATTGAAAATGTTTGGGGTACTCACTAAAATATGTTTGAAGTTATTCACCCCTATCGTGAATAATTTTTCCCTCGTAATTTTTCCCCTTTTCACATATTTGCGATCATGAACAGCTCCCATGAAAAAAAATGTAATTCAAAAGAGAATAATAACGTGAAACAATGTTCACGGGAATAAATTCCCCTTATCGTGAAAAGTTTTTTCCCTCGTAATTTATTCACATTTCCCTTAGATTTTCTCACTTTATTTTTGCTAGGGAATAGAACGTGTATGTTAGTAGTTCCTCCTATAAATCGAATATTAAGGGCTAGATCCGTTAATAAGGCACAAACCGATATATTGGTCAACAAAATGCAAAACAACAGGTTGATTGCCGCCGGATTTGTGAAAGACGTGGTGGCAGAATTTTGGAAAATATTTTACTACATAAAATTTAAAAAGTGCAAAAAACTAACGTTGTTATCAAACCTATCCCTCCAATACTAATTATTTAGATTTATTATTTTAACTTTCCTTTAAAATATATACGTTTATATTTTTAAACAAAAATTTCAATGATTTTTAATTTTTTCTAATTTTCTTCTTTTTTACATTCACTGGAACAGATAGCATGAAAAATTTTTCACATGAGATTCACGATTGCTTATTTCCCTTCGAGGGGAATGAAAATTTCATGGGAACAAAAATTCCACTTGTTATTCACGATAGGGGTGATTGTAAATCGTGGAGGACACACCCACTATTAATATGTTTTTAATATGTACATTAGACCGACTCACCTTGTATGAAGCTGAAAAAAGTGTTTTTGTTACCCCTCTGAAAATAAAGCTTGATATGTTTTATGGTGATTCCCAAAATATTTTGGTTCTGGCGTTGACTATCCGTGAGCTGGACCATTTTCAAAAAAGCTATTTTTTTAGTTTTTCGAATTTTTTTGTACTTTGCTTCAAGACGACACAAATAAAATTTGGTATCATCGGAAAGAGTTTTTTAAGCAGCATCCAATGGTATATAAATCTTGACCACTTGCGACCTACTAATTGAGATATTTAACTAAATACATATTTTCGTTTCGGGTTTTTATAAAAATTCTACGTATGTGGAAATAATGTTCTGCTTTTCAAATTGAATCTGTTTTAAAATAATGTTAATTCATTTTTTTTGTTGTAATTATTCACAAAAAACGCGAAAATCGCGATATATTTTATCGTTTTTCATATATACAGGCAATATGGGTATCAAATTTTTTCATTTTTCAATTTATCAAAATGTGAAAATATAATTATAAAACATCTTTTCGCGTTTCTATCTTTGTATTAAGTTTGCACGATTTCATTTTATTTGCAATATGACCAAATTTGAAGCAAAGTACAAAAAAATTCGAAAAACTGAAAAAAGACCTTTTTTAAAAATAGTCCAGCTCACGGATGGTCAACGCTAGAACCAAAATATTTTGGGAATTATCATAAAACATATCAAGCTTTATTTTCAGAGGGGTAACAAAATCACTTTTTTTTTGAGTCCATTATAAATAAATTAAATTAATTATATTAACCATTTTTTTCGAATTTGCTTCTAAGGGGTGATTTTTTAAGAGCTATAGGAAAGTTAAAAAAAAAAACACATAAAATTCAGAAAAATGCATGAAATCTTTATTTGAATCGATAGTACGGTCCATATAATTTAATGTTTGAAGATTATTTCATGCAAATGTTGACCGTGACTGCACCTCAAATGGTCTGTCCGCTTAGTCCAATTTTGGCATACTCTTTCCAACATTTCGGCCTGTATCTCATGAATAAATGCTTCAATGTTGTCTTAAAATGCGTCAATTGAAGCGGGCATGGCATGTGTGCATAGACATGAGCTTTAACATAGCCCACAAAACATCTAAAGGCGTTAAATCGCACGATCTAGGCGGCCAATTAACCGGTCCCGAACGTGAAATAAAATGTTCACCGAACTCGCCTCACAATAAGTCCATTGTTAAGCGTGCTGTGTGGCATGTGGCACCGTCTTGTTGAAACCTCATGTCATGCAAGTCAACTCTTGTATTTTGGGCAAAAAAAAGTTGGATATCATCTCACGGTAGCGCTCACCATTCACAGTTACGTTACGATTCGCATCATCTTTGAAGAAGTACGGTCCAATGATGCCACCAGCCCATAAACCGCACCAAACTCTGACTTTTTCTGGATGCATTGGTAGCTCTTGCAATGCTTCTGGCTGATCTTCACTCCAAAATCGACAATTCTGCTTATTAACGTACCCATTGAGCCAAAAATGAGCTTCGCCGCTGAGCACAATTTTTCGATAAAAAAAAGTGGATCGCTTTATGATAATAAAATTCAATAATTTGCAAGCGTTTCTCGTTTGTAAGACGATTCATGGTTAAATTATAGACCAAACTGAAGATGTTTGACAGTGAATCAAAACACGAAACGTGCGTCAGCTGTTTAAACCAGTGCTGCCAAAAAGATAATAGCTAAAAAATCACCCATTATAAGTCAAATTTCATAGAAGCACACTCGAAAAAATGGCTAGTATTATTAAAATAATTTATGAAAAATAAATAATTCGCGCATTCTTTTTGTTAATAAATAAAAATTTTCAAAGTATTTTTTTTTGTAAAATAATGATAAATAAGGTTTTAGGTCAAAATATTTCGAGAAAATTATCCTAAAAATATTATCGCACTTTACATTTAAAATATTCTTTATATGCTTTTGAGCTCAATTAAATACTCTATCCGCTAGAAGTAAAATTCTTGTTCTACCCATAAAATATCAAAAATGGAGTGCTAAGTTAGAAAAATTATATGGGACTAATCAATTGTACAGGAGTGTATTACACTTTAAAAGTGCCCAAATAAATCGTACTGAAGAGAATTTTAATCATATGGTGACCAACTTTCAATACGAAAGAATTAATCAGATTAATCAGTCTTTGATCAGTTTGTAAGCAACTATTCAAAGGAAAACCTTATCACTTTATTTGTAGGCAACTTTTCTAGAAAGTTTTAAGCACTTTGTAAATCATTTTTATAGAAAATTTTGATAACTTTGAGAGCAAATGTTTAAGATTTTTTTTTTAATAGAAGTGCATTTAAAAAAAATAGATTTAAATCTAACTAATTAAAAAAAGCTTTTTAAAAATTATATTCATGTCATGCACTCATTACGCAAATAAATCGTATTAAAAATTGTATTTAAAATCTATTTTTATCTCCTCCACAAGTAACACAAGTTTTTAACTGAAAAAACCTCAATCGTTGCTGTTTAATGACAATAATCATTAAATTGAAAACAAAACAATTTAAAATAACAATCTTTTTTTTTTTTAAATTTCTACATGAAACACACCACTAAGTAAAAATAATAAACAAACAACAAATACAAAAATTCGCCAATTGTTTGTCAAGGTTAATTGAGACAAAAACTACAAGTAGAAGTTCCTCCTCTATTAATTTCCTACAAGGTGGCACGGCATGGTTTTGAAGGCAACGACATAATTTTTATTTTCTTAAAATTTGGAAGTTGTTTAAATATTATATTATGTATATAATATTTTATTTTATTTTTTTAACAAATTTACATTTTGTTTTATTTTTGCAACTAAATTAAAATGTTGTGAATTTTATTTTATATTAATTTTTGTTAATATATAGTATGTATTCATATGTACATATATATTTTTTTAGCTTTATTAGAAAATATTATTGCCAGTTTATTTAGTATTTTTCGTTCTCTATTTTCTAGTCTATGTTTAATGGCACGTAAATTTTTAATTGCTTCACTTCGTGTTGATTCAAATGTAATTTTTGACAAGAGAATATTTTCGTTTAGAAAATATTATTTTAGGGTAAGGGAGGTGCAAACTTAGGAACACGTTTTCCTAGTTTCCATGCAAGTTTTTACAACGGATATAGTTAAAAATATAAGAGGCGACATTTTGAAGAAAAGGTAAATCAGCTACCAGCTAGCATTTTTCTAAAGAAAAAAGTGCACATAAAAAAATAAAAATTGATTTCAATTAAAAAATTTGTGATATCAATTTAAAATTAATTACATTTGCACCAGTAAATAAATTAACAGTATCAATTAAACGTTTAATTCACTTGATTATATTGTTGATTAAAACTGATTTTATTTTTGAATAATGCTTTAATTGGTAAATAATTTTGGAGAATTTTTTCTGTGTGATTCCTTTGCTGCACAACTTTAATCAGTTACTGAGCAACATTTAGTTACTAAAGGTCACAATACACGACATACTTTTCACATGCAATTGTGCATGCCTGTCAAAATTGTAGTTTTACAGAAGGTTTATAATATTCTGTCACAAACGTAGATGATATTTTTATAATAATGAAACCCTTTTTTTATCGCACTTTTTCAACAATACTGTATTAACTCAAAGTTTAAAAATTTTCAGTAGAATCATAACAATTTTAAATTTTACATTAAAGGCATATGAAAAAGAATTTTTAAACCAAACGTTTCATTATTAAAAAGTAGATAAAAACGAAACCTTGTTAATTAATTTTTGAATCCCAAGAAAAACTTTGAAAACTAATATGCGTGTGGCAGTGTAAATAAAACTGAACTGGCAAAATAAAATAAATTAATTTATTTTTATTTTTGTTTTTTCTTTTCCCACTTACAACTACATTTAGAGTTGACAGCCGGGACTGTTAGAAAAGATAAACTCACTGTTTATTGTTGTTGTATTTGTTTAAGCTTTGATATTGTTACAAGTAAAACTGTGGCTTATAATTCTTATTCGCTTAACAGTCTTATTTGTTTAATATCTTTAGTTTTTCTGAAATCTTTGGATGAAGTTTCCTGACGAACTGGGCTAAGCAACCAATGAAATGCGCATAGGAATAGCTTATCGTTTCAACAAGGAATTTCAGTTTACCAATAGTATGAAATGGTAATGTAGCACATTTAAACGAAACCTTGTTAATTAAAATAGAACGATATTTTTACAGCGGTTACACAGAAAAAATTCTCCAATTTTTTTCCAGTAAACCGTTAATTAAAAATAAAATCAGTTTTAATAAAAAATTTAATCAATTGAATTAAACGTTTGCTTATATCAACAACATTACTTTTGAAAATGTTGTTAATATCACAAAAATATTTACATTACAAAAATATATACTATTAATTTGCTTACTGAAATTTGTTGTTTTGATTGATTATCTATTTTAACTGATTAACATGTTCTTTTTTTATTCCTTAAAAATATATTTTAATTTTTAGTTTTATTTTCTAAAAACTTTTTCATATAAATATCAGTCGTGCCCTTAGTTGTTCCTGTCTGTGTTATATTTAGCTTTAAAATTTATTAACAATTTATTTCAATTCTATTTTTAAACATTTCAAGTTCAATATGTTGTAATTAAAGTTTTTTGTCAAAACAAAAAAAATTAAAATTTTCATTTCAACCACACCCCCATCTCAATCCGCATCTTTAACCATTTTTCAGCCATAACCTTTTAATTATCTGATACATTTTGTTTTTGTTCATCTCTATGTACGTCATTCACTGCAAATGTTTTACCACTTTTGTGTCAACAATTCTATTAAAAGGATTCATAATTCTCTTATTTTTCTGAATTTAAGCAACAAAGAGTTTTCTTTTGAATGAGAAACGTATGTTTTATTGCGTCATTTGGATAGAGTAAGTGACGAATAGTTTGGTAATTGTAACAGCCTACACAAGATTTTCTATTATCCTTTTTCTAAATGAGTATATGTTAATATACATCTATGTCGCAATTGTGTGGCTATGATGTCAGACCTTTGATGTATCTCTAACTAAAAATGATTCTGCAAATTGCATCTTCTTTTTATTACAGTTTTAATAGTATTTATATTTTATTACATAATTAACTAGTTTCAATTTAATTGTTATGTCCTGATTTTGATTTAATACGTATTTAGTTAATTCTTATTTAAATTTAAGTTGTATTTAAATACAGTTTTAGTTTTTAAGTCCTATCAAAAAAAAGATAATAAAGGAACTTCTAAAGCATGTTTTTTTTTATTAAATTGTCTTAAAGAAACAAAGTTTTGCTTAATGTTTTTGCATATTTGTGATATTTAGCATATACACAATGGCAAAAGTAACTGAGTAATTTTCTATAGCAAAAGTTGCTCAGTAACTGAGTGATTTTCTATAGCAAATGTTGCTCAGTAACTAAGTAATTTTCTATATGAAAAGTTGCTCAGTAACTAAGTAATTTTCTATAAGCAAAGTTGCTCAGTAACTGAGTAATTTTTTTATAAGAAAAGTTGCTAAGTAACTGAGTAATTTTCTATAAGAAAAGTTGCTCAGTAACTGAGTAATTTTTTTTATAAGTTGCTCAGTGATTTTCTATAGAAAATGTGGCTCAGTAACTGAGTAATTTTCTATTTGAAATTTTGCTCAGTAATTGAGTATTTTTCTATAGGAAAAGTTCCTCAGTAACTGAGAATTTTTCTTTAGGAAAAGTTGCTATAAAAAAAATTAACTTTTAAATGAACTTGTAAGTTTTCATTTTCTAAATTTTGTGGCGTATCTTATGATTTTAATATAGAAAAGTTGCATAGATGTTTGCACGATTTTTTTTTTAATTTTTAATGCCTCTGTTTTCTTCCGAAAATAAGTCACATGACATTTTTATATTTTTGTGTTTTTTAAAGAATTAAAACAAATCGTATATTTAATTGAATAGTCGATGCAAATGTTGTTTTGTAGAAACAAAGATTTTCATTTCCATTAACTGCCAGACAATCTTGACACGATTTTCAATTATAATTTTTGTTAACGATCTTCTGTTTTTAAAGGAACTGACATAAATTTCTGTCTATATATTAATTATTTTAAACAAAAATTATTTTTTTGGCATAAGTTAATGCGAAAAGACGGGTCTTAATTGTCATAATTTTTAAAAAATTAATTTTATTTTTATTAACTTTCTTTCCTAAATTTTGTGGCTGGCGAAAAAGTAATAAAATTAATTAATGCAATTTTTTTTAAGTTGTTTGGTTTCAATTTTCTGGGAATTGTGTTTAAAATTTACTAAAAGGAAAATGAACTAAAACATTATAATTTTTTTCATTGATAGGAAATAATGAAATTTAATATTTTACATGCGACAGGTTGAATGCACTTTTTTACTTTACCTGTGATGACTTTGACTGGGGTGTATTTTTTTGCTTTCAGTCTGCTTTTTTATTATATGTAAAGTGATTTTTTTTCAAATGTGTCTATATAAACTCTTTAAAAATTGTTTTGTGTAATTCTATGCCATACTTTTTGAGTTGGTTTATTGCAGGTTATTCCCCTCACTAGCCTTTTCTTTTGGTTAAATTTTCTTTCTCGTACTATATGAAAACAAAAGTTCATTAAAACTATAGATCCAACCACTGGGTCTTAGTGTATTATATGGGTTTTCTCTTTTTTTGTTTTGTTTTGTTTAATTTTGCATTCTCAAATACCCCTTTTTGCATTTGCTTTTTTTCACGCTTTTGTAACATTTTGTATTCTGTTTACATATTTGTTTTGTTTATTTGTTTTATGGGCTGTCACTTAAATTGTATTCTTCCTATTTCTCATATAAATTTGTTGAACCACGTTGTCTGACTGATATTCTCGTAACATGTTGCCTCTATTTGTTTTCTTGTCAGGACATTGACCTGAAAAAAGTGAATGCTTGTCGCGTTGCTCTTAAGAAAGCTTTTTTTAATTTGTATTTTTTTAACGCTTGTTAAATTGTACTTAAATTTTGTATAAGTTGTCTAAAAGAATTCTATAAGTCTACAACTACACTGAAAGAAAAATGCTTCATATATTTAATGAATCATTTTCATAAAAAAATTTACATTGGTTAAATGAAAATGTTCATTGTCTAAATGGAATTTCATAGTTATAATGCAGTCTTTTCGTTAAAATCGATTCATTGGACTTCGTAATTACGTTAAACATTTTCATTAGATATATGAAAACTTAAGTTTGTCCAAGTTAAACAAAAAATTTTAATTGGGAACATAAAAAAACAATATACAAACATAACTATACATATTCATAAATTAATACAAAATTATAGTTCCCTTAAAAAAATGTTTAATTGTTAATTAAAAAATGTAAGATTTAATTATTTCATACATCTAATGTTATATGCCATTAAATTTATGAAATCAAAAATTTTTTTAATAAAAGCAACATATTTCAATAATTGCCTTCATAAATTTAAATTTTCGTTATGACAATAAAAATGTCATTATAGTAATGAAACAAAAACTTTCAATCCACTTTCAATCAACTTTGTTATTGTTGTTATGGACAATTTAATCTCATATTAACGCTCTTAATTGAGTAAAAAACGTAGTTTTTTTTATCCAAAAACTACACTGCCCCGGTAGGATAGCTGGTAGTGAGCTAGTCTATCAGCACTGAGGTTGCGGGATCGATTCCCGCCAGAGAGAGAAAAAAAACAATAAAATAAAATAAGAAAAATTAAATAAAAAAACAAAAATAAATAAAAAAAAAAATAAAATAAGAAAAAAACATTTTAATGAAACAGGTTTCATTGATCCAACGAAGCGCTGCATAGGTTCCTTTTTAATGCAATGTTTCATGGGATTAATGTCAAAATTCATTGGTATTGCGAAGAAAATTCTTTCAGTGTATAAACGAATTTTTAAGGTCTAAAATATATACATAATTCATTCTCCATAAAATTTAGGCCCCTTTTAAAGCAGAATTAGTCTTTACTTTCTGTTCTGTTACGATTTGTTTTTGTTATTAAAAAACCTATGAAATTGATTAGTTTTTCTGTTCTGTTGCGGTCCAATTTGTTAAAATCAAAAACTTGTTAAGTTATTGTAAGTGACAGCAAAATAAATAATAAAACATACATATTTATGTTGAAATAAACTGTTTTTTGATTTAAGGAATTCATAAAATTAAATTTCTTCAAATTTATGTGCATTAAAGTTATTGAAATAAAACAATTCACGGTTCAAAACTAATAAATTTGTAATAAATGGCTGATAAGTTGCTACAGAAAAAGTAACTATTACAATTTCGTAACAGAACGGCACGGAACAGAACAGAAACATAAAGTAAAGACTAATTGTGCCTTTACGGTTCACAACTCAGCTCGGTTTAGTTGTAAATAAAACAACTGCTTGTGTTGAGTTGTAATTTTTTAATGTTTTTGTTTGCCGCAATATAGCAAAGTTGTAAACCATAATACAAAAATTAAAAAATTACAATTTAACTCACAGTATTATAATTCGTTGCGGTTTAAAGTGTATTTAAGTAATTTCACCTTTATTGGTCCTATTACCTTAATAAAATTTAGCAGTGTGATTTCTAGTCTTATGGAACATGAACGATCAAATTTTACACAATAGCTTCATTCGTTACGTTTTTAGGCGTACTAAAGTGCTTTCCGGGAGTAAAAACCTGACCGGTGTTCACAAAATTTGGTATGGAGTACAATTTCTTTTTATATAAAATAAAACATTTTTACGGTTGTTGATCCGCATTTGGGTCAATTACTCTTTCTACCAATTGTGTGAGACTTTAATCCTAAACTGCTAAGGATAACTGGAAACAATTTGACACAAACATTGTTCTTTTCTGTTGAGTCTTTCTGAAGAGAGCATGTTTTCAATAGACGGGCTAACATTGATCTGTTTGTATTATTCTTGCATAATTCTCTTAGTTTTTGAAGAGCTTATTGGCAACCATATAGAAAGCTTGAATATTCTGTTCGCCTTTTTTCTTAATACGCTACTCATTACGTCGTATGCTTAACCTACGACTACAACTACACTGAAAGAATTTTCTTCAGAATACCAATGAATTTTGACATTTATTCCATAAAAACTTGCATTAAAAAGGAACCTATGCAGCGCTTCGTTGGATCAACGAAACCTGTTTCATTAAAATGTATTTAATGAAACATTACATTAGATCTATGAATGTTATTCATTGGATGAATATTTTCAAAAAAGTAAAAAAAAAGTTTTTTTTATTTTTTTTAATCAAAGTTGTTCTTATTGAACTTTTTTTTTTTAACCAGAGTCAATGGCGGGAATCGATTCCGCAACCTCGGCGCTGATAGACTTTTTTATTTTATTTTTTTTTTTGGATTTTTTTTAATATTCTTTTTTTAATCAAAGTTGTCTTATTCAACTTTTTTTTTTTTAACTAGGAGTCGCTGTCGGGAATCGATCGCGCAACCTCGGTGCTGATAGACTAGCTCACTACGAGCTAGCCTATTGGGCAGTCTAGTTTTTGAATAAAAAAACAATGTTTTTTGCCATTACTCAATTAAGAGCGTAAATATGAGATTAAATTGTCATAACATAACAACAATAACGATGTTAAATTTTTTGGCTAACACATAATAAAGAGAGAACAAGCTTTTTCGTATACATCATTTGGTTGACAACAGTTTAAAATAAGGGTGTGTTTTTTTAAAGGAGAACATTTATTTGTTCATTACTTATTATATACTATATGTAGTTAGGTGTGTACATATTAAAGAAAACTAAAAACATACGTATTTATGGATTGAAAGTTTTTGTTTCATTACTATAATGACATTTTTCATTGTCATAATGAAAATTTAAATTTATGATGGTATGCTTTTTCGAAATATTTTTATACTTTTAATTATTAAGACTGTAGAGTTATTTGAATGTTAAAAATAATTTTTTTTTCAATTATTGAAATATGTTGCTTTTATAAAAAAATTTTGATTTCATAAATTTAATGGCATATTACTAGGGCTTGCAAATTTACCGACTTTTTCAATTACCGGTAATTCGGTAATTTATGTGGAAAAACCAGGTAAACCGGGAATTTACCGGTAATTTCGAGAGTATTTTAGTTAGTTGATATTTTATTCAAACTAATTACTTATAAAATTTTGTTTTATAAAATTCATTCATTTATTTGATTAAATCATTCTTTTATTTTATTAATTCATAACATTATAATATATAAAAAAAGTATTTTCATAAATTGGAAAAAGACTCTTGCTTTTAATTAAAATGCTGCCTTAAAAAACAAATTGTGTCTAACGTCCCTGCGGGAAATATTGTGTCAATTGGTCCAATGGACTGGTCCTGGGAGTTGTGAAAATAGAACAGGTACAAAAAGAAAGAACTCATGACCAGTGGGAGGAGAACCAATTATGTAACTGGTTTATTTAACAAAAATGTAGAAAAAGTAATGAATTACAGTACAGTCTTCACCGGTGGCGTTACACATTTTTTGGGACTTTCTTAAATTTGGTTCTTGAATTTAATTCTAGGACTTGTTTTATTGAAATAATACTACATTGTATTAAAATAATACTACATTGTAGTAACTGTCACTAAACACGCCCATTGAGAATAGATGTGTGACTGGTCATTTGGTGTAAATTGACCCCCTCCAATGACAACCCCATGTAAAAGTGATAGGTCTTATCCATAGAAAGTGTTAAAACTAGAACCGGTCTCTACCACCAAAGACCTATCACGGGACTACTTTGGTGTCAGTTCGCTTCCCTCTAGGGGTGTTATCATTTAAGCTCGACCTCAACTTGGTGCAGATCAGACCGGCTGCTGAAAACGCGCGCTCCGATTCGACACTTGTCGGTCGATTTGGCAATTATCAAAAATAAAAATATACAAAATAGGACATTTGCTTTTTTGCACAAACGAAAAACAAAACATTGGCTATTAGAAAAAAAATTAAAAATTTCAATTACAGTGGCAAAGGCAAAAATAAAAAGCATCCAGCTGATGGGTGCTTTTAAATCCTGTACACAACACACAACAAGAAACCAAAATTTGTTTTATTTTTACGTAGGTGCGAGTAAGAGAAATAAATTTTTTATATTTTACAATATTTTTCGTTTTGTTCCGTACATACTACTTTATAAATAAAGTTGAATTTCTTTATTATAGTATAATTATATATTTTAAATATTAAATTCAACTATTTACTTATAAAATAGTATGTATGGAACGGAACAAAACGATAAATATTGTAAAATATAAAGCATAAATTTTTACCGAAAAAACCGGTAAAAAATAATGAATTTACCGGTTTTTCGGTAATGAATTTTTTAGCAATTTACCGCAAGCCCTACATATTACATTAGTTGTATGAAATAATTAAATCTTACATTTTTTAATTAACAATTAAACATATTTTCAAGGAAACTATAATTTTGTATTAATTTATGAATATGTTTGTACATTGTTTTTTATGTTCCCAATTAAAATTTTTTGTTTTACTTGGACAAACTTTAGTTTTCATATATCCAATGAAAATTTTTAACGTAATTTCGAAAACCAATGAATCGATTTTAACAATAATACTTCATTATAACTACGATATTCCATTTCGACAATGAAAATTTTCATTAAACCAGTGAAATTTTTTTTATGAAAACGATTCATTAAATATATGAAGCATTTTTCTTTCAGTGTACTTAATTCTGTTCCAGGCCTTATCGACAGTACTGTCAACTTCTAATAAAAATTTTACATTCGATAGTCAGCAAAAATCGTAAGGCGAATGTTACTCATAATAGGGACCTGGGGCCTAATTCTGGCAGTCGTGATCGAGTACTTTCTTGATTCGAAAGTAATTTTATTTTAGTCGATACTGAACGTATCGAAATTATTTTTTGAGTACTGTGAAACTCAAATTAATGCTTTACAACACTGAAAAAATTATTCCGATTCGTTCAGTATTGACTGAAATAATTAGTAATTAAATTGCTTTCGAATCGAGAAATTACTCGATCACGACTGCCAGAATCAGGCCCCTGATTTTTTTTTTTATCAAAAACCTTTGCAAAATTATACTGTGTAACTGTGTTTATTGTTATTAATTTTTTTTTTGCTTATTTTCACTCAGACAGATAGGTTGCCGCCCTTATTTTATCATGCATATACGTAAAGTCGAATCGTAAAATCATATATTGTAAAGTTACCCCGTCAGCTTATGAAGATATTGCCTTTATTCGTCGTCGCTTTTTAACAGACAACAAAAATAAATAAAATCGCATAGAGAATTCATGTTCACAGACAACATAAAATACATTGTCATACCATCTGATACTTAAGGGATATTTACCAAAAAATCTACCAAATAATCCTTAAAGTATGCATAGATTTTACGTTAAGTATTAACTATTAAGCAAACAAAAAAAAAGTACTACATATATTATGCTTATTTATCTTTACCTCCACATTACAAATATGCAATAACTACTGTTGCTTTTGTTGCTACTAATACCAACACAATCGGTTTTTTAATTCTCTTTAGAAAATTTAAAGAAGAATTGTAAAAAATCAATAATTTCTAGTATACTTTTAAGAGCTAAAAACAAGACCAAAAAGTATGCAACACATTTATTTTCTCTTTTCCAAAAAAGTACAACTCTACAAAAATTATTGTTAGTTCTATCAAAAAGAGTGTTTTTCCGAGGCCTTCGTTTAAAAAAAACAATGATAATTTACAGGGAACCCTTGAACTTTGTTGTTCTCTCCATTAACAGCATTTTCTTTCGAAGATAAATGTTAGCTGCATTATTTCTGTAGCAAACTAAAATGTTTTCCTTTTTTCTTTAAAATTATGTTGCTTTTGTCATGTGCTACTCGTTCTTTCATCAATATGAATGTATGTATTTGTGTAGAGAGATTGTTCTTGATAACTTTTGTTTTTATGCTTTTGCTTGAAATAAACTTTTTTTCATTGTATTTTACCAAGGACATTTTAATCATTTTTACATTAACTCTTTCTTCACATATTTTATGGTTGCGTTAACAGGATATTACGGGATATTTAATAAAAATTTTAAAATTGTACAACTTAAATGTATATAAATTATTTATTGAAACATTTTATTGCATAGTCTAAGGAGTTCTTTTTTAACATAAAAACTTATTCAAATCGAATATAAAAAGATAAATAAAAAACGGAAAAATTATTAGTATCTAACTTGAAAACCTCTCTAAAAGAAAATTGCTTAATAATCTAGATGTTTTCTCATAAAAACAATTTTGAATCGGCATAATTTTGTATAGAAAAACTTGGAAAAACTTGTTAACGAAAAAATAATTTAAAATCTGAGCAACATTACTAAAAACCATTTTTCTCTTCCAAATACATAATCTTTTTCCTGAATCTGAGCAACTTTTTCTATTAACAATTGCTAAGAATCTAAGGAAATTGCTAAGAATCTAAGAATTGTTTCTATAGAAAATTGCTAAGAATCTAAGCAACTTAAAATTTTTAAAATTGCTCAGAATTTAATAAAGGCGCGCAATAAGTCCGTGCCTATTTGAATTCCTCACCTCTTTACTAAACTCCCATTGACAGCAGACTACCGCATGATTTGCGGAAAATAATGAAAAAAACTTTCAATTCGTGTGCTCATTAAGCATTTCGTGGTAAAAATCCCTCATCCTTTCCATTATCCATATTAATCCCCGATAGACTATTTTAATGTTTTCAAACTTGAAAAAATGGCTCGGCGGAAAGACTCCAACGATGAAATCATATCACAAATAAATACCAATTTTAAAATCTCGGTAAAATTGCAGAAACATTAGACAAAGTGTATAGAGCTGAAAGGAGGCTACGTTGAAAAAAAGTAATAAAGCAACTTTTCCTATTAAAAATATAGAACTAAAGGACATTTTCCCATAAAATTTGCTCCAAACCTTTTAGTAGAGAAAATTAAATAGTAACTATTAATATTGGACATTTGCACAACATACAAGCAACTTTTAATTATAGTAGATAATTTTCAGTTCTTTTATTACCATTTTCGAAAAAAAAAAACAAAATTATTTTTATAGAAGTTTTAATGGCATCACGCAAAATTTAGAAATACAAAATAGATACACAAAAATATTAAAAACACGAAAGAATTTAATTTAAAGTAAAAACAAATGTGGTAGACCTCTAAGCAAATGCAGTGTGCCAGTGAACTTTTACAAACGAAACCCCCATGCTGTGTCATACCTAATTGTAGGCTTCAGAAAAAAGGGGAGAAAAAATATACAATGCCTTCTTATGAAATAATTTTTTAAGTCTTTCAGTAACAAACACAAATTATGGGTTTGAAATGTTTCGCTACGTGTGTCTGAGATGATAATTATCGTCGGCATTCAAGTATTATTTGGCAATAAATTAAAAATATTCTAAAGCCCTAGTTAGCTGACAGTAATAGTAATGTAAACGTACAGTAAAAAAGTAAAAAAATCAATTTTATAGAGATTTAGACGTTACAATTAAGTAACATCTTACTGTTAACTATAATAGTTCTAATTGCTTTATATACAACAAAATGAAGCAGCTGATTTGCAACGTCTGTTACTGTCAGCCAAGTGGCTTAACTCTAAGGTTGTTTTAATTATGCTAAATAGAGTAAAATAAATATACGAACTTTGATATGCTACAAATTTTAAAATGCTTTAGAGCCTTTGAGGTTATCAATTTTTTTTTTACAGAATATGCAAACTTGGTTTTTCATATGTCAAATTTTATCTTTTTCCTTTCTAAGCAGTGATTATCAAATTTGTTTCAATCCTTAACTCCTTAACGTTTGCTATACTTCCTCTAAAAATTTTGTATGACTTAGTTTTCAATAATTTTTCTACAAGTTTTTTTTTTCCAAAATTTTCTATAAATAAGTTTAAAATGTTTTTCCTCTATATTCCTTTGACTATTCGAAAAACATTTTAAAAGCTTAAAAGTATACCATATTTTTTAAAGTCTTATTTTGATTAATATTTTTCAGAGTGTTTTGCCTATTTTTAAGATAAATTTTGAGGAATTTTATTACAAAATTTCTCGCCTCTGCTGATAGTTAAGAAAATTTGGTAAAAGCCGTAGGTTATGCAATATTTTTTAAAAGACGGCAATATCTTAATATTTAATAATTTTTCTTAAAAATTTACGTAAATGTGATCTACAGATCCATTCAATAACCATTACTCACCTCTTTTTGGGCTCTTAATTTTCTATTAAATTTCCTAAAATTCCTTAGTGTATGCTACACATTTTAAAAATGCATTATATTTAATAATTTTGTACAGAATTTGTAGGTACATATGTATGTCTATTTTGTACAGATTAATTCTATTAATATGCCATTAATCGCCTTTTGGTTCTCTAACAATTTCTTACAACCTTAAAGTATGCTGCACTATTTAAAAATGCTGTAAATGTCTAAATTTACTATTATGTTGCTATGAAATTGGAACCTATTTCATTGAAAACCATTCAGTGATATTTTTCCGTTTTATCGTTTCATGGCTTTCTATCAAATTTGTTTTCAGACTTTTTAGTTGCCCCTCTAATGCCTAAAAGTATGCCTGACTTTTTTAATTTCCATTTTTTTCCCATAAAAAGCGATGTGCCTCAATAATCATAAAATATTTTTTATATTATTATCTCAGTATTTTTATGTAAATTATTAAACAAAGTGTTTACTTTTGTTTGTATAAATTATTTTTTTTTTTTTGCAATGAGGCGTCTGGCTAAAAAGTATTGCTCTCATATAGATAGAACACACAAAATGTCGGCTCGTGTTTATTTAACGTGTGCTTGTTGTTTTTTTTTTCTTTCAAATAAAAACGTAAATTCGTAATAGCCACAAAGGTCATCTAAGGACAAATTTTATAAATTTTAAGTTCAAGGACAGCACCTAATCACACAAACTAGAGATCAGATTTCCAACTGTTCCATGAAATAATAAAGTGAACAGCACCAAACCGAACTAATCTAAAAATTCTTAGTATTCGTTAATAATAATTTTGTGATAAAATATATTTTGTTTTATGCCAACACACGTACAAATGTGGTTATTTATTTTTTCAGATTTTGCAAAGTCTATTATTTATAATTTTATTTGCTGAAAATATTTTCATATATTTTTTTTTGTTCTAATATAAAGTTCTGATATTTCAAGTAGTTGAATTGAGAAATAAATATATTATATATATTTTAATTAGTATTGTGGTTATTTTGTGGATCTATTCATCGTTTTTAATCCAAATTTTGATATTTTAATTAGGCTTAAGTAAAGGGTGTTTTTTTAAGCCCGATAGAACTTGAAATTGTAAAAAATAACACAAAAAATTAAACTGTAATCAAAATTTTTTTTTTATTCGAAAGATCAATACGTGACATTAACATTTGAAAATGATTTCGGGCATATGGGCACCGCGGCTGTTCTTGACGAAGCGCATTCTGGACGTCCAATTTTGGGCCACTTTTTCGAGTACTGGTGGCCGTATGTCACGAATAACACGAACAATGCTGGCCTCCAAGGCGTCAATTGTTGCTGGTTTATCAGCATAAACCAGTGACTTCACGTAGCCCCACAGGAAATAATCGAGAGGTGTCAAATCGCACGACCTTGGAGGCCAATTGACAGGTCCATTTCTCGAAATCAACTTATCGCCAAATTTTGATTTCAATAAGTCGATGGTTACGTTCGCCGTATGGCACGTAGCGCCATCCTGTTGAAACCACAATTCCTCCGGATCAATGTCATCCATATTTTCAAACAAAAAATCATTGATCATGGTGCGGTAACGATCTCCATTGACCGTAACGCGAGCTCCGGCCTCATTTTTAAAGAAATAAGGTCCGATGATGCCACCAGCGTGAAAACCGCACCAAACGGTGCATTTTTCTGGATGTAATGGAGTCTGTAGGGTCTCTTGTGGATTGGTCTCGCTCCATATGCGGCAATTTTGCTTATTAACAAACCCGTTAAGCCAAAAATGCGCCTCATCGCTGAACACAATTTTGCGATAAAACAACATGCGATAAAAAACGAATCGACGACTGATTTTCAAAGTAAATTTGGATAATTTCGTAGCGTTGTTCAAGCGTGAGTCTATTCATGATGATTTGTCAGAGTATACTGAAACGATAAAAAAAAATATTTCATCAAAATTGAATTTTTTGTGTTACTTTTTACAATTTAAAGTTCTATCTAGCTTAAAAAAACACCCTTTACATCAAATTTAATTTTCATTAAATTATTTTTATGAAGAAGCAGCAGTTAAGAATGAAAAATTATCCATAAATTTTAATTAATTTTCATGTTGTAAAATTCCTTCTTCATAAAATTAATTTAAAGAAAATTAAATTTGATGAAGTTTAGCCTAATTAAAATATCAATATTTTATATATTTTTTACAAAAATCTGTATAAACGATAAATTCTGTATAAAAATATTAAATAAGCGATACATTTTCGTGGTTGTAACGTGGTTGATATGGTTACAAGTAGAACTGTTGCTTATGATTCTTATACGCTTAACAGTTTTATTTGGCTTAATATCTTTGGTTTTTCTAAAATCTTTATGGATGAAGTTTCCTAATGATCTGGCCTAAGCAACCAGTGAAATGCGCATAGGAATAACTTATCCCATCAACAATAAATTTCAAGTGTTTTTATCAATAATAAAAACTGGGAATTAAGCACGAATAACAAAATCTTTTAAATTTTCGATAAAAGATAAAATTTTCTGTACAAAATCCATTGAAGCTTTAAATATTCTATAGAAAATCCATCTTAGCGAAAAATTTGCAAATGAAAATTCATGTATGTGATAAATTATCTATAAAAAATTCATGTTGGCTGCTATAAATTTGCTAAAAAAAAAAAAAAAAAAAATTAAAAAAATTAAATTAAAAAATTTCTTAGAAAAAAATTACAAAATAAAGACGATACATTTTCTATAAAAAAATTCAAACAAGCTAGAAATTTCGATAAAAAATTTAAATAAGCGATAATTTTTCTACAGAAAATCCATATTCATGTAATAAATTTTTTATAGAAAGTTAATGTATTCGATAAGTTTTTTTATTTTCTTAAGAAGTTTTTTGGTTATTGATAAATTTATATGAATTTTTGATAATTTCCTATATAAAAATTTTAATTATCAATCGCACGATTTTAAAACGCCACATTTAAATTATGGTGTTTTGAGTTTTGCATGCGATCTGCCAAAGTTTCTTAAAAATATTCTAGTTCCCTTAAACATACTTTTGCAATTTTAAGTCGCCAAACTTTTTGCGATTTACAGAACACCTTTTATGCGATTTTTAGTCAGAATCGACAATGTTTAGCGTTTTGCGATTGTCATAACATTCCGGATAGTAAATAAATTTATCGATACATTTTCTTTAAAAAATTAAGATTATTTGAAAAATTTGTTTTACGATTTTTTTAATTAATAATACATACTTGGTAACCGATATATATTCTATAAAAATTTTTGGTTATCGATAAATTTTCTTATGGAAATTGTCGATAAATTTTCTTTGAAAATTAAGATTATCGAAAAAATTTTTTAAATTATTTAAATTATGTATTGATGAATTTTTTTATAGAAATTTTTAGTAAACGATACACAATCTACAGAATTTTTTTCGTAGTCGAATAATTTTTATAGAAATTGTGATTCATCGACAAATTTTCTTTGAAAGTTAAGATGATCGAAAATTTTTTTAAAGAATTTTTTGATTATTGATAATGTTTTTATGGAAATTTTTGGTGAACCATAAAAAATCTTTAGAATTTTTTTGTTAATCGTTAGATTATTATAGAAATTTTGAGTTATCGTTATATATTCTAAGAACATTTAGATTATCGTTAAATTTTTTTAAAGAATTATTTTGCTTTTTAATTAATTTTTTAAAATATTTTTTGGGTAACTATATTTTATTTACAAAATTTTTTGGTAATCGATACAGTTTTATAACAATTGTGAGTTATCGATTGTTTTTTTAATATTTTGTATGGTTATTGAAAAATTTTATAGATATTTTGGTAATCAATAAGTTTGCTTTAAAAATTGTAATTAACGAAAAAATTAATTAATTTTTTTAGAATTTTTTTCGTCTGTTTAATTTTGAAAAAATTTTTGGTTATCGATAAAATTGTATAAAGAAATTGTGCTTTATCAATAAATTTGCTTGAAAAACTTACATTAACGAGGATTTGATTTAATAGAATTTTTTGTAATCGTTTAATTTTCAAAATAAATTTTTGGCTTTCGATAAATTTTTATATAGAAATTTAACGTTATCGATAAACTTGGCTTAAAAATTTACATTTACGAAAATTAGTTTTCATAGATTTTTTTTTCTAATCATTTAATTTTTGAAATAAATTTTTGTTCGTCGATAAATTTTTATATAGAATTATCGATGAATTTGCTTTAAAAATTTACATTTCCGAGAATTTGTGTTTACAGAATTTTTTGTAATTGTTTAATTTCAAAATAAATTTTTGGTTATCGATAAATGTTTATATAGAAGTTGTGCGTTATAGTTTTCTTTCTTCTACGTTTATTTAAAATAATTAAAGTTTACACACTTTTTTCTCTAGCTTTATTTTTAAACAATTAAATTAAAATCTCATTAAAGCAAACTAAAAATAACTTTTAGCTGAAAAACCAGTAGGATCACAAAAACTCCTCTTGTTACAATTTTAAGTATTTATTTTTTTTATGTTATAAACTAAGCAGAGGTTAATAACCCGCTTTTGCTTCAAAGAAGAGAGATGACTATTAATTTTGAAGTAGTAACGATAACACTAAATCAACCAGTTTCGTGATGCAGTTTTATGCAACGTAATCGATTCTTAATTCTCCTGAGGCAAAATATACTCACGACCTCGGTCAATGCAATGCACAATGGTGCAGTTTTGTTCTCCTTTTCTCTTAATGGTAATCACACATTTACATACATACATTTTTTTAATGTTGTATCTGCATCTGTACCCTTCATCAACCAGACTACATGTGTATAACGTCATCGGCTTTATCATCATGCTCATCCTCAAACAGTAGGCCTTTAAATTTCAGGAAAGGAATGTGTGTAAATGTAAATAATACGAGTAATGTTTAAAGGAAAAACCAGACATTAAAGTGTTCCTTACACAAAATGCAGAATAACCAGGGCTAGTTTTTATGCGGGCAAATATTTTTACAATATGAAATATTTTACTTTCCAAAAAAAAAAAACAAAAAAAAAAAATGCCTAAAAAATATTTTGTTTTGTTATTTTGTTGGAAAATTGCACGCTGAAAGTCACTGTTGTGCTAACTAGGCGATACTTAGGGGTTGCCGATAAATCGGTATCGGCTTCGAACATTATTAAAAAATATAATGAATAAACTGAGATTGAGAATAGTTAATTGGTAACTAACTTAGCATTAACTCTGAATGAAAGATTTGAGGATTAAGAGAATAAGGAAACCTTTTTTTTATGTACAATTGTACTCAATATAGAGCTCAAAAATTTCAAAGACAATCGACTTCAATCATATCGGAAAAACGTCTTTTTGAGGTGCTTTACATGACTCTGCCTTCTCTTCAGAACAGGCTATTTCAATTTGGCGCGGTATTCCTGTGTTCCCAGCTTTCGTTTTAAACTTCATCACCATAACTAGAAAATGTACAAATATTTCTCTTAGAGTTCCAAAGTAAACATGTTACATGTTAAGAATCATTATATTCATCTTTATCCGCCAGTTGAAACTACTTTCACTTTTAAGAGATCTAATATAAATAAATTGTCGAAATATTAAGACATACTTCCTGTAACCTTCTTGGGATTAAAAACCAGAAAAATCGATCATGTCTACACAAACTTTCATAGTAATAATTAAAACACAAGAAGAATGGTTTGCTTTAAATAAATAGCTTTATTCACAATCTTGTGCAAGTGGTATTGCATCGTAGCATTTGCAAAATGGTTTAGTATGCAACACTTAAAACCAATAGTGTTTTGACACAAGCATTGTAAACTATACCACAGAGTTCATTTACAATTGATAGAAAATAGTTACAATTGTAAAAACTTGCACTCCCAAATGCACAATATTGTGAATAGGCTTAATAAGTGTATTATTTGCTTTACCATAATATGAACAGCCCCTTTGTTTCAATTTGGCATACGTACAAGTTGTTTTTGTAAGTATGTGCCATACATGCAACATATGCTGCATATATGTACAATTCTTAAAGGGCATTGACTTTTATTGTCCACAGACAAAAAAAAAGTTAAAAGAAAACAAACAAAATAACAATAAAAGCGAAAAAGGAACCCTCTAAAGGCAATAAAAATATTTGTCGTATATTCAACTTAATTGCACTAATGATTATGACAAATTTCCTTTGACTGCATTGCGACATGTAAATTAGAATAATATTTATCTTGTCCACAACAATATGTTTTAAGGAAAAACTAAATTTTTAAAGTGTTTTTTTGAATAATAAACAATTGCAAAAAACATGGTAAAATTATTTAAACAAAATGAAAGTTGATAATGCCGACAATATTATGGAGCTATTTAAAAATTATTTAGAAAATTGTAGGACCTTTGCTTTATAACATTGCTGTACAAGTTTGAAATAATATAACAAGTTTGCGACGCTGAACAAATGGTGATACTGTGGCGGGCTTTATGGGTCCGTGTTTCCAAAGGGGCTTGCATATGTGTAAACAGCCTACGATCTTTCAGGCGGGAATCTATGCTAGCCTCATATGAGCTGGGAAATGTCTTTGGAGGAGGGCAAAGGGCTTGAGGTTATTTATAATGTCGGATAGCCAGTAGTGCGATTCACTAACTTTTAACGATCCGACAATTGTTATATTTGTCGACACCAATATTCGCTTGCAGTAACGATAGTGCGATTCAGTAACTTATTTTTAACGATTGTTTACAGCTGTTTTTTTGTAACATCTCTGTCTACAAAATATTAAAAAAAAACGAAAAGCACAAAAGAGAATAAAATAAAAACAAATGAAATTGTTATTAACCCACCGTGTTACACATGTTTTTTATTCAAAATGCATTGAAAAAAGTCTGGCCAGACTCATGAGTAAGACGAAGGGTTAATTTGTGGTTTTTATATTTTTTTGTGAACTTTACATTTAGAATTTTGTTTTTGTTCTTAATTTGCTTTTTTTGTAAATGTTAAGTTTAGGATTTTGTTTTTGTTCATACATTTACATATGAATATATCTTTGTATGTATGGAAGCTATTTTAAACATAAAATACATTTTATCGATTAAATAAACACAACCTAATAATTGTCGCTAAAATAACGACAAAACAATTGCTTAAGTTAACAGCTGACTTTAAACGACAGCACAGCTGACTTTAAACGACAGCGAATATCGTTAAAAATGTTACTGAATACCATATTCGATAAAATTTCGTTATATTTATTTTATCGATACGATTATCGTTTAAAAAGTTAGTGAATCGCGCTACAGGCCGCTCTTAGAGAACTGTCTTTTTAAGAGGTGAAGTCCAGGTTAGTTATGGTATGGATCTACATCTCTAAACAGTCTTAAGGTACACAACGATTTAAGTTCTGTACTGTAAAAGTTTTGTCTTAGTTGTACTACAACAGAGAACGAGTAGTTCATAAGCGGAGTTCAGTCTGTGGTGCAAATGCAAAATATACAAGCTTTTTTATTTAATCTAACGGGCACTCTGTGTATTTTGTTGTTGGATTTAACAAAAAAACTTAGATATTTTGCATTTGCTTTTTCGTCAGATCATTTTCACCCAACACTTCACCACAGGTGAAGGGTACATGTTTTTTCTATTATATTGTTTTAAACTCTATAAAATATATATGTATATTATGGATATTAATGAGGAGCCAAGATTGAACGATGCCCACAGACGTTCGTCAGCTTGTCTGCCTGTCCGTAAGTTTTTCAGTCCGTCTGTCAGTTTGTCTGTCCCTGTGTTTGTTAAATTGGGCTTTCTCAGATATAATGGAGGCTTGGCCGTTATATATTTATATCACATATAGTCCAGAATATATGCTATTGACATTCAACTAGATTGGTCCACAAATGGCTGAGATATAAGCAGAAAACACGGCTGAATCTAATTTTCTTATGTACCAGAGGGAACAAATTCGGTTCAGACGTTTCTTATGTATTTAATGTTGAAAATAAGCCAAATCAGTCCCTTATTTTACTTGGAAGAATACAAGTTTCAAATAAACGAATAAACGAATAACAAAATCTTTTGAAATTAAAAATTTAAACTTTGTTGACAAATTTTCACTATAATTTTTTTTCAATAAAAAAATTTTAAATGATAAAAATTAATATAAAAAATTTTAAATTATTTAATTTGAACATCCACTAACCAACTAAGATCTTCACCTAACGCCATCAAATGGGTCGAATGGGTGACTACCACATAGAATGTATTTATCACAAAACTTATCTCAAAGCCAAAGACGCCGAAGCACCAGGTGCTACTGACTCCCGTGTTACCAGTTAGCAACCCATCTGTCAATTTTAAACTATTGCCGAGTCCCAGGTATGCACTGCACCTGTTTTTCCCAGTGGATTTAACATCAGAAGGTTGAGAATCCTTTAGATGATTTACTACATCCCCCAACAGTGGGATCGAATGGGTCAAAGAAATATTACAATTATATGGATCTATGTTATATGTTCTAACATACGTATTCAAGTGTCTGCACAATATTGGACACAATATTGGACACACTATACATTTCATGAGGAATAATCATGCGATAAATACAAGAAATAATGACGACTTAAGAATCGCCTGGTGTAGGTTGGAAACAACCAAACAGCGTGTGGAATTTATGGGTAGTCGTGAATTTAATAAATTACCTCTTATTTTAAAAAATGAAAACAGAATTTCCGTCTTTAAAAGACTTCTTAAAGAACACATTCGGCAATATATAAATGAACTTTTTATATAATGATATCAAATTAACTGATCTCAAATTATTTTAATTAACTTTTTTATACATTGTTTTTTTTTTTTCTTTTTTTCTGTATTCAATATATAATTTTTATGGAAAATATTATTATGCCAACTTGTCTCAACAATGCCTTTAAGGCGCTGAGACCAACAATTTGTTATGAATTAATTTGTAAATAAATTTGAAAAAAATAAAATAAAAAAAAAAAAAAAAAAAAAAAAAATTTAATCTTTTAATATCGGTTAAAATCGCACTTAAATTAAAAACACACCTTAAATAAACATTAAGATGTTTTTTTTATTTTGAACAAAGATTTGCCTTTTTACTAGTGATGGTTGGTTGGTTAACGTGGTAGCACGCCCAATTTGTGTGTTGCAAGAAGAGTCGACATTGACTCCGTTTTGACACCACACAACTCGTAATGAGTAGGAACCCTGGATCAGGCGTGACACCAGGGTATTTCATCAAATTGCCGAGTTTCACCCGCGATATCCCGGAGAGTCCTTGAATTCCCAAAAAATCCATGTCGTTTTGAATTGAACATTGGGCAATAACATATGAGATAAAATACTGCCTCCTCAGTTCCAGGTTTTCTGCAGCTGCAGCAGCATTACCGATCGTCCAGTGACCAGTGAGTACATATACCAGTCTCGAAATGCCCCTACAACAAAGGCTAGTCCTAAGCCCTAAAGTGTGATTGTTGAGACAGACCCTAAATGTAATAAAAAAATTTTACAAATAATTTTTATAGAATTTGGCTTTAATAATTTCTTTATTACATTTTTACAGCGATATCTTTCTCTATTCGAAATAAATACTATTATAATTTAAAGTGAATGTCATGAAAGATTCGGTACATTCGAATACGGCATCCTTTCTTGTTCGAATTAAACCCTTTTGTTAAACTATTGCAAACTATTTGCAGTTTAAATATCCCAATATGATTTTTTAACAGTCTGGTTTTTAATTTTTGTTGTAGTTTTTTTTTTTTTTTTTTTTTTTTTTTTTTTTTTTTTTTTTTTTTTTTGAAAGAAGCGAAAAAAACGGGACCAACAACCAAACTAAAAAATCATTTCGCTTAATATCAATATTTATTTTGATTAAAATACCACATCTTACAAAAAACTGTTTATTGCTACGTCTAGTAGTATAATTAGTTGATTTTGTAATATTAAGACCATTTTAAATCTCACTAACTATTAACAAAAGTAGGGGTTTCGCTTATTTAATCAAATATTTAATAAGTGTGACCGTAGCTTTACACTTTTTCAAACTTTAACAAGATCGATAACCTTCATATAAATTTTCAATCAAAAGTACAAATAACTTTGAAATGCCTTAAAAGAGAAAAAACTTGAAAATATTAAAAAAAAAAAAAAAAATATTGAACTTAAAACCCCCATTAAATTTATTCCCATAAAATGTTTTGAATTTAAAGGATTGTATTTCTATATTCAAAAAATGTATGCGTTAGAGTGTGTGAGTGTTTATATTTAATTTAAAAATAAATAGAAAGGGTGTTTTTTAGCCCAGATAGAACTTTAAATTGTTAAAAATAACACAAAAAATAAAGTTTTAATCAAAAAAGGTTTTTATTCAAAAGATCAATACATGGCATTAACATTTGAAAATGATTTCGGTCATATGGGCACCGACCGCGGCGGTTCTTGACGAAGCGCATTCTAGACGTCCAATTTCGGGTCACTTTTTCGAGCACTGCTGTCCCTATGGCGCTAGCATTGTTGGCCCTTAAAATCGTCAATGGTTTATCATAATGAACCAGTGACTCCACATAGTGCCTCAGAAAATGTGAAGTCAAATCGTACGACTTTGAAGCCAATTGGCAACACCAATTCTCGAAATCAACTTATCGCAAAATTTTGATTGCAATAAGTCGATGGTTGCGGTCGCCGAATGGCACGTAGCCATTCTGTTGAAACTACATCTCGACCGGATCCATGTCATTTTTATTTAGAAACAAAAAATTATTGATCGTGTTGCGGTAACGATTTCAATTGAGCGATTATGCCACCAGCGTGTAATCCACACCAGTTGGTGCACTTTTTTTTAAGTAATGGAGGGTCTGGGGGTTGGTCTAACTTCATATCGGCAATTTGGTTTATTATCAGATGGACGATTATGTGCGTCATAAAAATCACCAAGTCGTCTATAAATTGCGCGAATCGATGAGTGTTTTTTTTTAAATTCAAAAAAAGTGAGCGCTTATGACAGCTTGTAGGACATAGCTGTCCGTTTTCGTAAGATCTGTCGGGCTTAAAATAACACCCTTTATTTTATAAGAGTAAATGATTACCAAAACAACTTCCTTTGTCTGGATCAAGTAAATTTAAAAAAAGTTTATATCAAAAAAAGTGTGTATTTATGTTTATTATTGAATGTTTTTTGAAGCTTTTTTTTGTTGAGCTGCTTTTAAACTTCCTCCCCTCCTTGAAAGAAATACAGACAATGACTGGCTGGCTGGTTGTCTGTCTGTCTGTCTGGTTCTTTGGAAGTATGCTTTGATTGTATGACTGGATGGCTGGATGGTAGGTTGGATGACTGTTGGGCTGTTTTTGTGAATTTCATACAACGTTGCCGTACGTGAGATTTTTATAAGAAGAATGCATTGACCTTTTTGTTTCAAGCGAATTGAGATAATTATTTAAGAGAAAAATTATTTTGCTTTGTATAGCTTTTAATTTTTTTTTTGTTTTTTTTTTTGGTGATTTCTCTTAAAAACTCTTAGCAAAGAGTTCAAGTGCGTTCAAATTTCAGGTTTTTGCTTTCTATAGAAATACCAAAAAAAAAAAGAACTAAATCCAGACAAAATTTTATAAACGAAAATAAAACAACTAAAACAAACCCTCTTTTTTAATGGGTTTTAAATCATACAAAAGACTCTAAAACAGACGTACAGTTAAAATAACTTATTTGCCGTTTTTTTTTCAAACTAATTTTCAGTATAAACTACTTCTTTTATTTAATTTTTTTTTTTTTTAATTTTTATCTAGATTTCAAATAAGTCTCCTCAATATCTGTCTGCCCTTGAAGCTTTTGGTCTGAAGACTTGACAAAAACATAAAACAGAAATTATGTTTAGTTTTTTGTTGATTTTTTTTGTGTGGCATTGACTTGTCTGCTTATGTCTGCTAGAGGACAATAAACTTTTCTGTTGTGGCAAATAAAGAAGTCTGCTTTGTCTGAATTCTTACGTTTTCTTTTGCTACAAGAACCAATTTAAGTTTGTGTGAAAGAAGAAATCCTCCTTCAGAATTTTTCCCATGAGTCTTTATATTTTATTTACTTTCTGGCAGAAGCTAAACGACATTAATGTATTTTTGGTATGTTTAATAGACGCAAAAGACTTGTAACATTTTCCTCCAGATTACTTTTTTTTTGTATTAAATATTTGATAAAGGTAGGTGTTATAAAAGAAAATCTACATTTTTGAAAAATTTTTAGAGAAGACTTTAAAAATGCTTGTCTATCACTTAAGAAAGTTAAATGATTTTCAAAAAGTTTTATCACCCTTTATCACAGCTAGGGATGCCAAACGGGATCGATTTTAACAAATCCCGGGATTTTCGGGATAAAAAATAAATAATTGGCTGATGAGGGCAGGTTAGCTTTGTGACAGAATAGAGGCAAAAGAGACATTGAGAAAACCAAAGTTTTTTTGTTGGGAAAAAGGAAAATCGCCTAATTAGAAAACGGCCATAATTTCTTAGTCATTAATAAATTGTTTGTTTTTAAGAGTTTAAACTTACGGAATAAAATAAACTGTCAAACGGTTGTCAGATCGGCCACTCTATTATCATTTGTGGCCAGTTTGGTTGGCCATTTAATCGGAATTAACTAAAGCCAAATCAACGGATTTTAAATTGTTAAAATTTTACTTCCAAAGTCGTGGAAAATTTATCTGCACTACGTTTAATCGCGTAACTTATTCGATTAATCAATTGAACTTCAATAAGCAGATTTACTATGGCAGTTAGCAATTTAAGGTTGAACCATCCTTTTTATGAATATTTTATATAACGACATGTGTCTAGGATCTTATAAGATTCAGCTAGGGCAAGAACTAAGTCAATGATCTTATTATTTTATCAATATTATTTTCAAATTTAGAGTGAAGAAAGTTCACTCGACAGCACAAAAACTTAATATTTAAAAAAATCAGTATAATTCTACTCCGTTTATCTCTTTTCTATCTTAAGTAAAAACTGGTTTTTTTCTTATCTAAAATCTTAAGAAAAAAGAAAAAAATTCGGTTTTATCTTCGGTTTTGTCTTGACATTTTTTTCTTAACTCTTTGAACTTGATGCGTTTAAATTTTAAACATGATCTCGTTAATGATCATTAAAACTTATATTTGACGTAAAATGTAATGACGTACAACTGCATAAATTAAATAGCTGCAATCGCAACTAACAAACGTCAATAAATTTTATATGTACTTGTATATACAATAAAGTTCTTCACGTACATGATAAATTATTTACTAAAATATCCGAGTGACGTTATTCGTATATTGTGTATAAAAAAAGATTAAATTACGGTACACATGTATAAATAATCATAAAAATAATTTCAATAAAATAAAAATTTTAAAATACTTTTACAATTCATCATTCTAAGGCTTTAGAAAGAATGTTGGTTTTCAAGTGCTAAAAAGTAAAGTAACGCCGAATAATCGAATAATCTTGGTGGCCAATTTATGTAATCAAAACGTAAAATTACGCGTTCTGGAAACTTTCCATGCAATAAAGGCAAAAAGGGCGTAATGTGTGGCTCGTGGCACCGTCTTATTGAAATCACAAACAATTCTGCAACGCTTTTAGCATATTCCATTTTTTTTTGTAATCTTGCTTATTTCTTGCACAGAAGGTCGATTATGACGACTATCAAGGTGAAGGTGGGGTCAAGTGAACATATAGCCTTTCTGTCGGTTGTCGAGTTGTCAAAGTTGGTATACAAACTACAGTTTTAGAAAAGCTTAAAATATTATACAAATAAAACCACAAAAGCAGTGTTGTTGTAGAATTGACTTCAACGCCTGAAAACTGGCCACTTTTGTAGTAAGTTTGAAACTATTTTTACGCTTTCTTCGGTTTTTAAACGATGCATTTTCGTAAATTGCAAACCTTTCATTAAATAAATGACACTTCAGGTGACAGGGATTCAACAGCAGACAGCCTTGCCAGACCGGCGTTTTTGAAGCCACTAAATGAATAACCCTGTACTAAAAAATATTTCTTCTAATTTCGGACGGTAAAGTTCAAAGCTAAAATGTTTTCGAAGTCATATTAAAGCTTTAGCAATTTCTATTTCGAGTAGTATTTACGTCTTTTTTTTGCAAATACTTTGCTAATCTTGCATACATTTACCAAAACTCATTTAAGTTTTATAAAATATTCTTTAATTTAGTAAATTTTCGCTCAATTAACCATAATTTTAATTACTTTTCTTCCTTTTATTTTCATTACAGGTAAGCATTTCATCTACTATGTACATTAAATCATTTGTTGGATCATTTTGTAAAAATATTTTAAAGGTAATTAAGGTGTTGAAACTCTTCTAACCAGCTAATTATGTTCCAGAATCTCATTGATATTTTATTGGATAACGTTAACTCTGAAAAATCTCAAGAGTTTAGTCAAGTGCTTTTGCCCATGTTGGATGTTAAGGAGGATACAAAGTTTTGAAATTGGTGCAAACTTTTATTGAAGCAATAAAATTAAGTTATCAATTAATTGTCAATAGACAATACATGATTAGTATCGAGCATTTTCTTTAGAATAATGTTTTCAATAATATTTTTATAAATAGGAATAGCTTATCCCATCGACAATAAATTTCAAGTGTTTTTATCAATGATGAAAACTGGGAATTAAGCACGAATAACAAAATCTTTTGAAATTTTTATAAAAATTTCATAGTTATGAGCAATTTTGTATAGAAAATTAAAAGTATCGAGAAATATTTAATACAAAAATTCATAGTATCGAATAATTGTCTTTAGAAAATTCATAATTGCTTGATTTATTATAGAAAATGTATGATGTAGAGACATTTTTTTTGGAAAATTTATAATACTACTTAAGCGGCCCATACACTTGCAATATTATTGTATATGATATTCGCCATATTATTTCTATTTTGTCCTTTATTATGCAATAGGTCGCACAATGGTTTCACTCATTCAATAAAAAGGTAGACATAACCTATAGGAATAACATAAGCAGCACTGTACAATGTTGCCAACACATTTCACTTTCTTTTCGTTGTGCAATAAAAATCAAAAGTCTTTTGATTGTTGCCAATATATTGTGCCACCATCGAACATTACATACACATTGGCGATATAATTGTACACTACGTAAAATTGAACAATTTTATTGCAAGTGTATGAGCCGCTTTTTATTATTTATTTATATATTATTTATATTAATATAGTATCGTGTGATTTTTTATAAAAAAACTTTTTATAGAAAATTCATGATATCGAAACTAAATAAAACCTTACTAAAAATTCATGTTGGAAACTTTATAGTATCGAGAAATTTCAGTAGAAACTTAATAACATTTAAAACTTTTCTATACAACATTTTTTTATCGAGACTTTTTAGTAGAATGTATAGAGACATTTTCTAAATAATGATGTAAGTAAGAAATTTTCTGAAGAAAATTTATTTAAGAGGGACATTTTTTTGTAGAAAATTTAAAGTATCAAGAAATTTTTAATAGAAAGTTAATTCTATCGGAAATTTTTTTTTCAAAAAATTTGTAATATCAAGTAATTGCCTATAAAAAATTCAAGCAACTTTCAAGGTATAAATTTCTTACGGAAATCGATAACTTTTGTTTATACAAATGCTAATAATTCAAATAGATAAAAATGTAATCCAAAGTTTTTAAGAAAAATAAAAAATCATCGATAAACAACTCATAAATAAACAAACTATCGATAAATTTTCTATCAAAACCTCAAGCTTTTAAAAAAATTGTATTGAAATTGTCGAAGGGGTTTCCTTATGAATTTTCTAAAGTAAACTTATATTATAATATACAACATAAATAATAAATTTTTTGAAATTTTAAGATAAGCCTGCTTATATTTTTTTTATTTCGTTTAATTTAATTAAAAATTGTGCATAATTTTTTCACGAGCCTCATTAAATTTTACTGTTATTGGGTTTTTTATTAATTTAAATTAAGTATAAAAATATATGTACTTTATTTTATTACAATTTAGTCATGTCCCAAATAAAATTCAATGAAGCGTTTCCTAACGCCATTGTTTCGACATAGATTTATGTCAGTTTAACCATTAACCTTTTATGTCATTTTTGTCAAATATCTATGAATGTTTATTGACTTCTTTTAATTTGTCTTTAATTTAATATTTTTTGTATTTAGATATGCCCTGTTGAACTTATTTTCCCATTCTTATACAAAGAGTTATTTATTCGTTTTGTATTTATTATATGAAATAAATAGATTTGACATTGACAAGTTATGTGGATTTTGATATGTCAATTGATAATAAAATGTTTTTCTTGGGTGAACTAAATTATTATATGATATCTTTCTAACCTTAAGGAAAATAATGTGTTATAAGAACAACTGTTGCATATTGGTAATATTGAAACAAGGGCATCGAAAAACCATGAATGAATTAAATTACAAATCAAAAGAAAAATTTAGATTTGTGATTCAAAAACATCAAAAACTTATCGATTTCGTAAATTTGCTAAACATAATTTAGTAAAAATTTAATTTGCCATAAAAAAATTTATCGCTAACATAAGTTTTCTATTGAAACTTGGATTTTCTGTAAAAATTTAATCGGTGACTACAATTTTCATAAAATAATTTATTGATTACTTACATTTCCTATACCAAATTTAACGATAATTTAAATTCTGTAGAGAACATTTATCGTTAGTCAAAATTTTTAGTAGTAATTTTACTGATAATTTAAATTTTCTAAAAAAAAATTTATCGATGGACAGTTTAAGTTGTCCATAGAAAATTTGAAGATAACTTAATTTACCGGTAACTTAATTTATCTTAAACTAAATTTTCGACAACATTATTTTTCTATAGAAAATTAATAATAACTTAATTAGGAATTTCCAGATAACTTTAATTTTTATAGAAAATTTATTGATAATTAAATTTTTTTATAGGAAATTTATCGAAAACTTACATTTTCTGTAGTAAATTTTCGGATATCTTTAATTTTCTAAAGCAAACTAGAAAATTTTTGGAAACTTTTAATTTTACTATACAGAACATTTAAGTAATCAAGTAAATGGTCGGTTATTGAAATTTTCCATGAAAAATGTACCGATAACTTAAATTATCTATTGAAAATTTATTAATAATTAAAATTTTCTATATGAAATTTACCGATAACTTAAATTTTCTATAGAAAATTTATCGAAAATTTACATATATTGATTTTCTACACAAAATTTCATTTACATTTTCTAAAGAAAATGTATCGAAAACTTATTCCTAAAGAAAATCCATTGATAATTTTAATTTTCTATAGAAAATTAATCCAAAACTTGAATTTTCTATACATAATTTATCGATAACTTTAATTTTCTTAAAAAATTATTGATAGCTTTTAATACTAGAGAAAGTTTTTATAGAAAATTTATCGATAACTTAAAATTTCCAATGAAAACTAATCGATAACCTAAATTTAGTGATAAAAATTATTCGATAACTTAAATTTTTTAATATAAAATTATATATAACTTAAATTTCTAAAGAAAATAACCGATAACTTAATTTTTCAATAAAAGATTTATCGATAGCTGAAAATTTCTATTAAAAATATCAATAATATTAATTTTCGCTTGAAAATTTCTCGACAATATAAATTTTCCTCAAAAAATGTTGCATATTATAGATTGTCTACAGAAAATCGGGCAGTATCACGAATTTTCTATAGAAAAAGTACTCGGTTTTTTAGTTTCGTTATTTTAATATTTCTTTTAAATTTGTTCGAATTATTATTATTATTACTAGAAATTTCGCAATCCTGGGAATTATCTTAAGTTTGTTCTTGTTATTTTTTTATTTTTTTCCTCAAAGCAATATTGTTGTTAATAAAATTGATGTATTATTTGCTTTTGTTGCTTTTTGTTTAGGTCGTATGAAAAAGAGGAATATTTTTTTTAATAACAAAATCAATTAGTTTCTTCTTCATTTCTGTGTTACACGTGTCACCATTACCACTACTTTATCAAATTTTATACCACTACAGAAACAAGAATACGAACAATTTTGCAGTTTTTTTATGTTTGTATATGGAGCCAGCCAGCTGTCGTAGGTACCCAGCGGGAAAAAGAAGGAATAGGAAAGCCTTCTAGAAGGCCTCTGTACCCCTTCTTTTGGATGTACAAGGCCTTCTTGCTCCATTCCATACTCATATCTTTTTTACACACGTTGTCATTGCGGAGAAGGCCTTCCGCTCTCGCTTCTTCAGCAGGTACATAAGAAGGGCAACGGGACCAAAAAAATTGATTTTGCTTTTGCTTGTGCAAAAAAACAATACAAAAAATGTTACTCCTTTTCTACTCCCTTGTCATAGAAGCGAGTGTGGAAGGTGTATCTTATCTTTTATACGAAAGAGCCGAGGCCTTCTATGAGGCCTTCTTTAGCAGTTAGATAAGAATAGTAATTGAATCAAAAAATCTTTTAAGCAGGCTTTTAAAAAGGCCTGAAGTAAGAAGGTCTTCTGAGTTTTCCCGCTGGGTAGTAAGAGAAAAGTAAAATCTGCATAAAACCTTTGACCTTTTGGCATGTGTGTTACAATACATCAAATTGCATACACACGACTTCAGTTTAAATTTTTCCCACAACAAAAAAAGAAAAAAAGCTCTATAGAAATACAAAAACAAAAATGTATGATTTGAATAAAAATTTTACCGTTGGCCAAATACCTTCACAATATATTCATTTTTTAAACACGTTGAAAAGTTCTAGAGAGCTGTGGGTTTCAGTAGGAGGATTAGGGCACCTCTACATTATAAAGTGTTTAAGGTGAGCAAAAATTAATTTACAGTTGGTAACTTTTATGAGAGAAGGCTTTCATGCCTGGTTTTGTAAAAGAATTTTCTCAAAACCGTTTTAGTTCCCAGAATTGCTAACATGCCTTACTTTTTGATCGAATCTTTTTCAAATACTGTAGTAGTGTGCTTGAAAATTATTTTTCTACATACCTGTATCTGAAATAGAGAAAGCTTTCATGGCTGGATCTAATTTGTTTCGCTCTTAAGATTTGTAAGTCCTTGGATGCTTACATACATTTGGTACAGATATGTAACTTCTAATGAAATCTTTTCCAAATATTGTAATAGTGTGCTTTCAAATTCTACTTCTTTAAACTTTACTCTGAATCGTTTTAGTGGAAATATATCTTAACATATCACTTTAAAACTCTATTTTGGCTAAAATTTTATTTAAACTCGACCATGCTCTTGTGTTTAATTTTTTAAAAACTTTAATGGAAGAAAAAAAATATGCTGTTCTCGACAAATTGTTGTTGACTATAAATGTTCTACATTTTTCAACAACTCTTACGTTGATAATAAATTACCACCTTCGTACACAAAACAGTGGTTTGAGGTTAAAGTTTAAAAATAATTTTTTTAAAGATTTTAATGTAAAAAATTTATTAGGCTTAAAAAAGATTTAACTTAAGTTCTTAAGAATTGTAATAACTTTAAATTACATTGTTGGTATTCTCTTTCCTTCAACCTGATAAATTTTTTTTTTTCAAAATTATTTTTAAATTATTTAGACATTTATTTTAAATATGTATAAATATTTTTTTATAGAATTTTAAAAACACGTTAAGCTGAACAAAATACTTGCATCCGACTAGTATATAGATTTTTAAGAGTTTTTAAGAGTGGAACTAGGCAAAAATTTGAGAAAATTTAAGTAATCGCAAAAGTTTCTGTATACCATTCAAGTAATTGTAAACTTTTCTATAGAAAATTCAAGTAACCGTAACATTTCCTATAGAAAATTCAAGTAACCGTTAAATTGTCGATAGAAAATTCAAGTAACCGTTAAATTGTCTAAAGAAAATTCAAGTAACCGTTACATTTTCTATAGAAAACTCAAGTAACCGTTACATTTTCTATAGGAAATTCCAGTAACCGTTTAATATTCTCTAGAAAATTCAAGTAACCCTAAAACTTTTTATAGAAAATCCAAATAACCGTTAAATTTTCTATAAAAAATTAAAATAACCATTAAATTTTCTATAAAAAATTAAAGAAATCATTAAATTTTCTGTAGAAAATTTAAGTACCATTTTAATGTTCGTTGGAAAATTCAAGTAACCGTTAAATGTTCGTTAAAAAATTCAAGTAACCGTTAAAGATTCTGTAGAAAATGCAAGGAACCATTAAGTTTTCATGTAACCATTAAATTTTCTATAGAAAATTGAAGTAACCTATAAATTTTCTATAGAAAGTTCAAGTAAACGTTAAATTTTCTATAGAAAATTGAGGTAACCGTAAAATTTCCGATAGAAAATTCAAGTAACCGTTAAATTTCCTATTGAAAATTCAAGTAACCGTGAAAATTTCTCTAAAGAAAATTGAAGTAACCGTTAAATTTCCTATACAAAATTCAAGTAACCGTTAAATTGCCTATAGAAAATTCTAGTAACCGTTAAATTTTCTATAGAAAACTCATGTAACCATTAAATTTTCTATAGAAAATTCAAGTAACCATTAAAATTTCTATACTTTATTCAAGTAATTGCAAAATTCTTAGAAAATTAATTAATCTCAGGCTTTTTATAAAAACATGGGTGCCGCGATAGGCTAGTTTGTATTTTTCTGGTCTGTCAGTGAGAGGCTTGCGGGTTAGATTCCCACAAAAACTAGCAACCCAATTATAAATAAAAATTCTCCAGAAGTTTTTTCCCTTCTCCCATTTTTACTATTTAGATTTAAATAGTTTTTTAGCATTATGTGAAGAAGATTTTGGGGGAATTAATTATAAATAACTATACAATCGAAAAATCGAAATTTTGCAAAAAGTTATGGAAAATATATTTTCAAAAGAGCATATATGTGCGAGCATATATGGACATTTCTTACAGGATATAATTTTTGACACCTAATGGAAAAATATTCCCCAATAATATACTGTGTTTAAAAAAAAGTAATAATAACGCATACATAAAAAAGTAACAAACCGTTTAAAATTCTGCGCCCCACCCTATACATAATTTGAAATTGTATTTGTAACATATACAGTTAAGGAAAAAACTCTACATACACCCCCTAATTTTAAGTTTTTGGAGAACTGAGAAAAAAAAATAAGAAAGTAAATACGCAGTTTTTTTAGGAATTCATTTATAACTTTATTTACATAACAAAAAAAAAATTTCTAACTTCAACAATGAAAATATTTGAAAAAACTTAAAAAATACATGGGAAAAAAGTCTAAATACACTTATAAGGAACGAAAATGTCTTTCCTATATCTTATAAAATAGGGTTGTTTGGTAACATTCTAGTACTTTGTCGGTCCACCCTGAGCATCAATAACAGCTTGGAGCCGACGGGGCATTGATGCCACCAAGTTTTCAGTTATATCGGGGGTTATTTCTGACCATGCTCGAATTAAAGCAGTTTTTAAGCTTTCACGGCTGCTTATATCGTATTTTCTGACTTTTCTTTCCAGAACATCCCAAATGTGCTCAATAGGGTTTATGTCGGGAGACTGGGGAGGTGAATTTAGTTGTCTTGGAGCATAATATAGCAGCCAGTCCCGCACAACGTGAGCAGTGTGCTTAGGGTCATTGTCCTGTTGGAAAATCCAATGACTTCCAAGACCCAGTTTTTCGACAGACGGCTTCAAATTGTGCTCCAATATATTTTTATACATATGTCGATCCATATTACCATCAATAAAAACCAGCTCACCTACTCCAGATGACGCAATAGCTCCCCAAACCATTACGTTTCCCCCACCGTGTTTTACAGTGGGTATGATATTCTTGGGATGAAGTGCAGTGTTTGGTTTTCTCCAAACTCTGGAGCGGCCATCACTTCCAAAAATGTTGTATTTACTTTCATCTGTAAATAGCACACGATTCCAAAAATCCATACCCTTGTCAATATTCCTTTTAGCAAATTCAAGGCGAAGTTTACGGTTTTTGGCAGAAATGAGGGGTTTTTTTCGAGCAACTCTGCTTCTGAAGCCATTATTATGCAAAACATTTTGAATTGTTTTCGGGAGGACATTCTTGCTGGTGCTTTGTGCTATACTTTCCGCCAATTTTGGAGCGCTTATTTGTGGGTTTTTGTTTACTTCTTTAAGGATAAAGTTAATATCTCTTTTGGATAATTTCTTTGGTCTCCCAGATCGCGGTTTATTTTCGGTCGTATTTGTATCGTTAAAATTTCTAATAATTGTCTGCACCGTAGGAAGACTCAAATTTAAAGTTTTTGCAATTTCTCTATAAGATTTATTTTCTTTTCTTAATTTTACCGCCAAATTTCTCACCGAAACATTAATTTCTTTTCTATTAGCCATTTTGTGCAAGAAAATCAAAATAATTTTATTTAATTTTTTCTCAAGGGCTACTTTATAACTCCCGCTAACACAAAAAATTCGAAAAAACTACGTGCTGCCATATCTTAAAATTTTTTTTACATCTTTTAAAGAGATGCCACGGTGTATGTAGACTTTTTTCCGCCATAAAATTTGATTTATGTTTAATAATTTTACCGTTATATACTTTTCAAAATTTTTTTTTGCTTAAAATATTATAGTTTTAGGAGCTCTAAAACATTATTAAAAAAAAATTTTAATACATGTTATCAATTGTGTAAAAACCATAAATCAGGGGGTGTATGTAGAGTTTTTTCCTTGACTGTACATATATGTATAATAAAAAAATTAATATAAATACAAAACCAATTACAACATTTAAGTAACAATGACTTGAATCATTTTCAAAATTTAAGGGTTTAAACGACCATTTTGGCTTTTCTAAAGAAAATTCAAGTGCAATCGTCTATCAAGTAAAATTTTACTCGATTGGTTTTTCCTGAAAATGACTGTTATCTCTTTACCCAAACTTTTTATCTCAGCAGCAAGTGCATTAAAAACCTATTTTCTACGAAAATTCTCGTACAATTTCACAAGTCTGTGCAATTATTTGTTGTTTCCTTTGGCTAGCGTGTCCTTATTCTCCCCTCAACTTAAAACATTGTTGTTTTTCCTTTGGTTTTTTTGCGGCTTGTGGTATTTTTTTTTCAAAATTCCATGACGTAGTCAAATGAGAAGAGAACAAAAGAGAAATTTAACGCTAAAGAGAGTTCAAAATAAATACCAAATTTAATTTGTATCTGAAAGTTGTTGTATTTCGTGGATTCTCTTTTTTTCCTCAGTAGAAGTCTACAGATAATAATAAATAAACAACAATAACAATTGTATTTTTAGAGTTGCCATTGCTATGACTCATTCATGTTGCGAACTGTAGATACAGATACATTTTTATGTCCTCATTAAGATTTGTTTTATTAAATTGACAAGCAAATTAAGGTTTCTATTCGTATTGAATTATATTTAAATAAAATTCATGGTTTTTAAATTGATAAAAAACATCACAGTGAAGAACAAATCGTTTCTTAAATAGCTGAGTTCTATAAAAGATTTTATTACTAAAATGTTTGCTGAGTATTCAATGTCTATTCAAATTTGAATTGGTAAATATCTTTAAAAAGTTTCTGGGTGGGTCATATGAAAAAGCAAAAGGACAGACGACAAGACACATTTATAGATGAAATATTGTATATTTTCTCCTATTAATTTTGATAACTTTCGAAAAAATTGCTTTAAAATTTATAAAATTGCTTTAAAATATATAAAATTGCTAATGGAAATTTATAGGTAACATGAATGAATATTCTGTACAAAATTTATCGGTAACTTAAATTTTCTATAACAAATTATATAATATAATTTATCGGTTTTTTAAATTTTCTATTAAAAATTTTATCAATATCTTGAATTTTCTATAAAGAGTTATCGATATTTTAAATTTTCTAGAATATGTTATGCATAAGTTGGCTTAAGCAATTGTGCGAATACATGTGATTCATATGTGTCGAACCACATTGAACTTAAGAAAACTTTTTGGTTCATTTTGTAAAACTGGCATTTGCTTTAGCAAAGTGTGAAACAGATCGCAAATTACGGAAAAAAAAAATTCTTGATGTTATTTTTATTTTTAAAAATACTTTTGAGAAGCTTTTTGTTAATTTTTGACAGTAGCTTTAGCAAGCTTATGCATATTAAAGTTAGGCTTTAAAATAAACTCTTTATAATCAATTAATTGATAAAATTATTTTTATTTTAAAAATTTATCGATAACATGAATATGCTATTTAAAATTCACAATTTAATTTAATAGAAAATTGATCGAAAACTAAAATTTTTTATAAATAATCAATTGTTATTAAAATTTTTTCATAAAATCTATCGATTAGCAAAATTTTTATATAAGATTTATCGATAACTTAAATGTTCTATACAAAATTTATCAATGATTTGAGATTTCCATAGAAAATTTATCATTTTATTAATTTTCTTTAAAAAATTTAACATTTTTTTAATATTCTAGGAAAATCTATAATATTTTTAATTTTCTATAGAAAACCTATCATTTTTTTAATCATTTTTTTAATTTTCTATAAAAAAATGTATCGATATTTAAAATTTTCTGTAAAAAGTTATCGAAATTTTGAATTTTTTCAGAAAGTTATCGATATTTTAAACTTCCTATAAAAAAAGTTATCTACATATTTGATTTTTCTACAAAAAGTTGTCGTAACATACTTTTTTTAAACAAATTAATTGCTTTCTTATTTTTTTTTGAAAACTTATCGATAACTAGAATTTCATATTAAAGATTATTACAATTAGATAAATTTTCATAGAAAATTGATCGAACACTTTTCTATAGATAATAAATTTATACTTTAATTTATAGATTAATAAAATTTTTTATATAAAATTAAAGTTTATTAAAATTTTGAATTTTCTATAAAAAATATTACAATATTTTTAATTTACTAAAAAAAATTATCGATACATATCATGTAAATAAACTACTAAATAAAGGATGTGTAAAAATAAATATAGAAAATAAACTGAAAACCTTATTTTTTTTTTTTTTTAAAATTTATCAATAACAAATATTTCCTCTAAAAATTATATCGATTTCCGAACAAAAGCTGTCGATAATTATCGATAGCTTAGATTTTTTTCCAAAAGTTATCGATAACCTATATATTACTTTAATTTTATGAATCAAATTTATTACAATTTATAATTTTTTTTTATAAAATTTTTAAAAAAAAATGTATTGATTATTAAAATTTTTATAAAAAAATTTAATGTTATGATGAATTTCTCCACTGTAGCATTTTGTAGTTTTCTAGATAGCGACAAGCTATTTTAAATATTCCTTAAATTGTTTCTCCCCAGCTATAGTTTGTTCTATTGATTTGTTTTATTAAACTTTCTCGCTTGCTCCAATTTTTCATTAAAATTTCTCGCTTAATTTAATTTTCTATTAAATTTTTAGCTTTTTAAGAAAATTTTTCGCTAGCTTTTGTTTTCTATACAAAACTTATAGCTCACTTTAGTTTTCTATTTTTGGTTTGTTTTACTGGCTTTAACTTTCAATAGAAAATTTCTCGTCGCTTTAATTAACCATGGAACATTTTTCGCTTGCTTTAATTTTCCATAAAAAATTTCTTTTGCTTTAATTTTCAAAAGAAAATTTTTCGCTTTTTCAAAAGAACATTTTTCGCTTGCTTTAATTTTCAAAAGAAAATTTTTCGCTTGCTTTAATTTTCAGTAGAACATTTCTTTCTGGCTTTAATTTCTTATAGAACATTTCTTACTGGCTTTAATTTCTTATAGAACATTTATCGCTTGCTTTAATTTTCAATAGAAAATATTTTTGCTTGCTTTAATTTTCAACAGAAAATATTTCGCTTGCTTTTATTTTGTATCGAAAATTATGTAAGTATATTAGATGTTAATATATTGTTTGTCATAAATTCTCGTACGTATATAAATTGGAAATATTACAACCATTAATAACATAATTAATTATTTATAAAAGTGGCAAATAAATTAAAAATAAAGTTACACATACTAATAATGAATAACAAATTAAATAACAAACTTTTTATACAATTTGTGGAGACTTTTTTTAAGGGAATATTAACTACAAGCAAAGGTTAATTTTTATGGCTTTAAGAGAAAGTTAAGAGATTTTATTTGTTTTTGTTTATATAGAGAGTTTATACGAAATAAAATTTGTTATATACTTTAGATTCTCTTTTTTCGTGTTTTTCATTGTATTTGTTTTTTTTTTCTGATTGTAAATTAATTTTAAATGTGGATTTGTTTGAAGCTATTTGCTTTGTATCTTAAAAATTTTAATATCAGTCTACATCAAATGATGAAACTGTGCTCATCTTGCAGAAGCTCTACTCTTCTAAATATTGTAATTGATCAACGTCTTAGAATTGACACCTGTCGATATCTAATCGAGATATTATCGCGACGCATAACGGGTGAATAAATCGCCAAATAAAAACGTTAAATAAGTAAAAAGATTTTGTTTGAAAAGAAGTCCAGAAAAAAATTTTTGTTGAAGCAACATTTTTTCTATGGTGAATAAAATTTTGATAACAAAAAAAGAATTAACAAAACATATTTCTTCAAAAGGAAGTGATTAAGGGAATTTAAATTCAACGGATTTCAAAGTATTTGAATAGTAACGAAAAGAAACCATTAAAGAATTATTGAAACTAAAAGATAAAAATAAAATTTGTTTAAACGAATTAAAGTTTTAATAAAACATTAAAAAATTTAAAACAAAATTAGATATATAAAAAAAGAACTAAAATTATTTCAAATTTAAACACATTAATTTTTGTTTCAATTCATTTAATATATATATTTTTTTGCATTATATACCGTTTTGAGATCTACATATAAAAAATTGGTTTCTCATCTATATATCTAAAATATCTACCTATAAATGAATATATAATCAAATATATAACAACTAAAAGGTAATTTTTCTAAAGAGTTGAAAAGAAATAAAAATTAAAGAAAAAAGTAAAAAAAAAAATCACAAAATTCATAATAGCAAAATTTATAAGCAAAATAAATACAAGAAAGAAAAGTTAACAAAAATCTAAAAAAAAACTAGGAAAATGTTAAAAACAAACTAAAAAATAAAAAAAAACCAACTGAAAATATTGTGGAATAGAAAAAACAACACCATCATCATCATTGCCTTCAGTTTTCAAGTGAAAGTTTTGTTGTGTTTTTAGTTTTTCCCAGTTTTCCTATCACCTTCGTTTGTTGTTATATTTTCCTTTTTTTCTGTATTAATTTTTTTCCTTTTCAGTAAATAAATGGATATTTTTAGTTTTTCTTGTTTTTTTTCAATGATTTTTTAATTTCCGCTAATGCCTTTTTATAAATTTATATAAAAAAAGACAAGTACAACGGATTTTTCAAACAATTCCATACAAAAAGAAACCAAAAGAGAATTTTTCTATGGAAAATTAGAAAAAAGTGAAAGATTTTCAAATCATATTTTTCTATAGAAATTTAAAGAAAAATGATAAAATTTGAAAAAAACAAAGAGAACTTTTCTATAGAAAATTATCAAAAGATATATTCTATAGAACGTTATTGCAAGCGAGAAATTTGCTAAAAAAAAATTGAAGCAAACATAAAAAAATTCCTTGAAAAAGTAAACTAAGCTGGAAATTATAAAAAAAAAATATACAAATTAAAGCAAGCAAGAATTTATCTTAAGAAATTTAAAGCAAGCGAAAAATTTTTTCTAGAAAATTTAAGCAAGCGAGAATTTTTCTAAAGAAATTTAGGACACCAAGAAATTTTTGATAAGAAAATTAATACAAGCAATCAATTTTTTTTTAAATAAAAGCAAATGAAAAATTTGTATAGAATATTAAAGCAAATGAAAAATTGTCTATAGTAAATTAAACCAAGCGAGAAATTCTCTTTAGAAAATTAAAGCAAACGAGAAATTTTCGTTAGAAAATCGAAGTAAGCGAACAATTTTTTATAGAAAATAAAAAAAAAGACGTGGAATTTTCTATAGAAAATCAGAGCAAACGAGAATTTTTCTATAGAAAATCAGAGCAATCTAAAAATTTTCTAAACAAAATTAAACTAAGCGAGAAATTTTCTAAAGAAAATTGAAGCAACGATACATTTTCAATAAAAAATTAATAGAAGCGAGAAGAGAGACATTTTTAATAGTAAGTTAAAGAAGACGAGTAATTTTCTAAAGAAAATAAAAGCTAGCGAGAAATTTCCTATATATACTGTGAGCGTCAAAATAAAGTAAACATCTCGTTATATATAAAATCAATATTAATTATATAGAAACAAAAACAATTTTATAAAAAAACTTATTTCATAATTCATCGATAAATAACGCTCAAGTCAATACATAAATAAAATTAACAAAACAAAAGGCACATCAGAAAATATTTCACTTTTTACAAAAACAGAACAATTTTTATGCGCCAAAATAAAGTAAACAGTGGCAACATTCCTACATAAAAAATTTAAAAATTTTAAAAGTCGTGGCAGCTCCTTAATGTATGGCCATATAACGGTTAAGTTCCGTATGAAATAATTACAAATCACAAACTTTACTGGTAAAAGGCATTATACAGAGCGTAAAATACTAAAAAGTTTAAATGGGTAAACAAACCTCAATTGAAACCCGCCAAATCATAGTGGACTTACACAAAAAAGGCAAATCTTTGCGTGAGATAAGTGAACTTGTTGGTAGACACCATTGTACTATTAAAAAGATAATCGACAAACAAGCCAAATACAAAACACTGAACAATTTGCCCGGTGCAAGGCGGCCAAAACGCCTAACAGATAGAGAAGTAAGAACTATTGTAAAGGAAGTTAAAGAAAATCCCACTTCCAGCGCCGTAAAAATAGCCAAGGACATTACCCAAAGTTCAGGCAAACCTGTTAGTGCTACCACGATTAGAAGAGCATTGCATCAAAATGGGTTACATGGTAGAGTACCGCGAAAAAAGCCGTATATATCAAAGGTCAACCAAGGTAAGCGTTTGAATTTCGCCAAAAAATACTTAAACCAAGGTCAAACATTTTGGAGAAACATACTCTTCACCGATGAAAGTAAGTTTGAAATTTTTGGTGTTAAAAAACCTCCAAAGATATGGCGAAGTAAAAACGAGGCTTTTAATGATAAATGTGTTATCAAAACGATAAAGCATGGCGGAGGCTCCGTGATGGTCTGGGGATGTATGGCGGCATCGGGGGTGGGTAATCTCGTTTTTATTGAATCTACAATGAAAAAAGAAGATTATCTTAACATTTTGCAACAAAATGTAGCCCCTAGTGTAGAGAAATTGGGTTTAACACAGAGCTGGACATTTCAACAAGATAATGATCCTAAGCATTCCTCCAAAATTGTGAAGGAATGGTTACTGTATCGAACACCCAAAACACTTGATCATCCCCCGCAATCCCCAGACCTGAACCCAATTGAACATCTTTGGGAACATCTGGATAAAAAAATCAGAGAACGGAATATTTCCTCCAAAAATGACCTAAAGGTGGCGATACGTGAGGAATGGTCCAAAATTTCACCCGATTTTACGCAAAACCTTGTTGATTCGATGCCCAGAAGGTTAGCAGCAGTTATAAAATCAAAAGGAAAACAAACAAAATATTAATCTTAAAATTATCCATATAATTATAAACTCTGTTTACTTTATTTTGGCGCATAAAAATTGTTCTGTTTTTGTAAAAAGTGAAATATTTTCTGATGTGCCTTTTTTTTTGTTAATTTTATTTATGTATTGACTTAAGCGTTATTTATCGATGAATTATGAAATAAGTTTTTTTATAAAATTGTTTTTGTTTCTATATAATAAATAATGATTTTATATATAACGAGGTGTTTACTTTATTTTGACGCTCACAGTAGTTACTGGAAACCAAAAATTATCTCATGAAATTTGAAGCAAGCGAGAAATATTTTATAAAAACTTTAAGGAAACCAAAATTTTGCATTGAAAATTAAATTTTTTAAATGAAAACTAAAGCAAGCGACAATTTTTCTAAAGATGATTAAAGCCAGTGATAGTATTCCTTAGAAAATTAAAGCCAGATATACATCTTATAAAGAAAATTAAAACCAATTCATAAGGAAATTAAAGAAAAACTTATAAAATAATTAAATGTGAGAAATTTTCTTAAAAGAATTAAAGTAAGGGAGAAATTTCTTAAGGAAAATAAAAAGCTAGCTAGAAAATTTCTCAAGAAGTAAGAAATTTTATATAGTAAATAAAAAAAAAAGGAAAACAAATTTTTTTAAAAAGCAATAAATAAAAGCAAGCGAAAAAATTTTCAGAGTTACTTCCTGGCGGTACACTTTCATTAGGAAATTGTTTTAGTGATATATATAAGCGATATATTTTATTTAGGTGATTTCTTAAGCGTTACATTTTCTTAAAAATAAAAAAAATGTATAAATGATAATTTTCTATAGAAAATATATGTAAGCCAAATATATTCTTTTGGAAATTCATGTAAGCGATTTATTTTCTATTGGAATTCTATTTTTTTTTATAGTTTAAGGAGAACTTTTGTTATTTTTTTAGAACTTTTTGTGCGGTCTTTAGCTTATTCAATTGTCGACCATGACTTTTATAATGTGTTAATGTGTTTTCTTGTTCTCTTTTTGTTTAACTAGAATATTGTTGAATCATATGACTTTCATTAAACTTTTATTTACAAGTTTTTGTTTTTTTATTATTTACTTGACGACAGACGACAACACATAACAAACGCCATACAAACCATTCAACCAAACCAAAACGTACGTTATCAATTAATTATTATATGTATTACTTTTTCACCATAAAGGGTAAATAAGTTTATATCTTTTACGTTTTATATTTATTTTTTTGTATATAAATTAGTAAATCATTGTTTTTGTTTATTTAGAATTTTTTTTTTAATTATATGGTAAATTTAATAGCTAAAATTCTCTTTTGTGTTACAACAGACGATTGCAAGCTCTTAAACAAATCATGTGTTGCAATTTCGTGTCAAGTTCAAGCGAAAAAGTACAATCTTTTTCTTCTACTTCTCGTGTTTTTGTGTAGAAAATATAAATGTTTATTTAATGGGGGTGTACTTATTTTAATTTTTTTTTGTATTATTTAATTGTTAATTGCTTGCTTTTTTTAAGGAAAAACATAAATTTTTTTCTAGTAAATAAATTATTTAGCAATAACTCGTTTGGTTTGCGTTAAAAAAATTTACAAACAATTTATTTGTTTTTATTGTTTCTAGGAATTTTGATTTGTTGAATTGACTACAATTACTTGATTTCGTTTGTTTGTTTTTTTCTCCTTTCCAGCTTCTGCGACATACTTTTATACAAAAAAATCACAGACTTTTATTGCTTTAAAATTTTTTATAATATATTTGCATTATACTTAAAAATTAAAATTTTCTAAAACAAAAACAATTTTTGCTGAAAAAAAAAAATTGTTTTTCATAGTGGGAGAGAAATTTGCCAAAAGTCTGATTTGTATATTAAAATAAAAAAAAAATTAATTAAATAAAAATCGTTTAAAAGTAATTTCTTTTTAAACTTATTCTTGTAACATAAAATTAAAAAAAATTCTTAGAAAAATAAGTTTTTTACTAACATATTTTTAAATTTAAGGTAAGAATAAATCAAATTAACAAATTTATTTTAAAAACACTGCATGTTAGAATAAAATACAATTTAAATTCTTTTCGCTTGCAAACTAACCAACTTATTCTAAACAATTGTTTTCATAAAAGAGATCTTAAAAATGTTGCTTATTACTAAAGCAATATTTTCTATACAATTTGCATGCAAACTGAACAGGATTTTTTAAATTAATCGGCCTTATTGTGTAAGGCGTTGTCGTTAACGAGTGAGTCGTTTTTTGTAATAGATTAAAGAACACAGGCTGTGTGTTACTTTAAGAACACAGGTTGTGTTGTGTGTTACTTTAATCTATTACAAATAACAACTCACTCGTTAACGACAACGCTTTATACAAAAAGGCCATTTCACAATAAGGCCGAATATTTTTTAAAGTAGCTTTTTCTAAAATCCAAGTAACTTTTCTTAAAATCCGATAACTTATTTTAAAAAAAGCTTTTTCTTTATATAAATTGCTTGAATTAAACAATTTTTTAAGTTAAAATTGATTAGAATCCAAGCAACATTTTCAATTAAAAATTGGTCAGAATCCAAACAACTTTGTTTAGAAAAGTTGCTTTTCATTATCTTCTAAAGAAAGCTACTACTGAACAAGTCATTCTACAACTAGTTGCTTTTAACTTTTTAAATTTTTAATAAAATCCAAGTAGGTTTTTCTATAAAAAGTTGCTTATAACTATAAATAGTTGTTTATAAATAGGGATGTAACGAATACCAATAAATTGGCGATACTTCCAGTTATTGCATATATATTGGTATCGGCGATATTTTACTGGCACTACGACGATACTGTTTTTGTAGTTTTTTTAACAAACAATTAAATTTTCAATGCTTATTTTTTGAATAACAACTTACACATTCAAAAGCAGAGAAATAAAGCAAAAAGAATAATAAATTGTCTTTAACTCTTATTGTAGGTTAAAGAAAAGAACACAGATTGTGTGTTACTTTAATCTACTACAGAGTCGTTTTCGACATCGAGAACCGTAATAAGGCTGATTTCTTTTTGAGTAGCAATACCGTATCGGCAAAAAGGCAAAATTTCGTGCCTAGCTATAAAGTTAGTAAAAAAAGTTTAAGTAAACAGAAAAAAATATGTATTCGTTTTAGTCGTTTTCGACATCGAGAACCGTAATAAGGCCTAATAGTTATAAGCAACTTTTTCTATAGAATTAGAAAAATTTTCTCCAAGAAGTTGTTTCTTAACTAAGAAGCTTTTTTTAAGTATATATAAACAAGTTGCTATTAAAGAAAAAAAAAACGTATTCTTATAAAGTTGCTTATAAACTATGCAGCTTTTTCTATCGAAAGTTGCTTTAAAAATAACTATATTTTTTCTTTCAAAAAGTTATTTTAAAACTCAGCAATTGGCAACTTCGCCAATTCTATTTAAAAATAGTTTTTCATATACTTCTATTCTTATTTGACATGAAAAACGAATTTTAAACATTAATTGGTGAAATCAGCCATAAGATTAAAAGTTATTTTAGTAAACAATTATTTTATAAATAGTTCTGGACATCTTTTAAGAATTTATTCGATTTCTGTTGAAATTTTCTCTAGTTTATTTTTGTTTATTCTTTGACCAATTAGTATTCCCTGTTGTCTTACGATTTCCCTTACTCAACAAAATAAATTAGCACGATTAGAATTGATAACATTTTTATTAGTTGTCTACACATTAAACATTTATAACATGTCAGCATTAGAAATTTCTAATAAAATCTTATTAATGAAACGTGTAGATTTTGTTTATGGCAAAATTGGCAGTTTTATTAACTAAAAGCAAAAACGAAATGATAAAGATCTTAAAGAATACACCCAACTTGAAAATTCGAACTCAAAATATATTCTATAAGTTTTAAGAGTCGCAAAGCAGACATTCTAATTAGACTAGAAACTTTTCATTATTTGGTTTTGTTACGATGTTTTAACTTTTTTTTAATATATTGAAGAGTTGTAGGGTGTTTCCAAGTGTGTATGTATTTTAAAAGAAAAATAATTATACTCATTAAAATTTTTAATAGCTTTTCATCGTAGGAACTATTAATAAAAATTGTGCTATTACATAATTAGAAATATGCTAAACATACCAAACATAGCAAAATATTGTAAGCAACTTTTTTTTTATATATTTTATATTTTTTTATATATATCTTATATTAATATATATATTTTATAAAAACAAGTTGCTTAAAAAACTAAACAACTTTTTCCAAATGAGAAACAAGCATCTTATTTTCAATACACAACATCTCTCAAAAAAAAAAAAAAAAAAAAAAAAAAAAAAAAAAAAAAAAAATGGGAGGTATAAGAGAAGTAGGCGTGGAAGTTCCTATACACAGTATGAACTTCTTTTTATCTGGAAAACGAAAAGAGCCAGTTTCCAAATTTGTTACAAACATCTCGGTTCTCAATACACAATATCTCACAAAATGTGGGCGGAATTGGAAAAGTGGGCGTGGCACAAAATAGATTTATTTATATCTAAAGAACGGTGAGAAATATTGTCCAAATTATGTTATTAATACACAAACTCTTTAAAAATGTGGGCGGGATTTCAGAATTGGGCGTGGCACCTCCCATACCAAGGCATAGATTTATGTATATCTGGAAAACGGCAACAGCCAGGGTTTCTAAATTAGGTACAAGCATTTTGGTTATCAATAAACAACATTCGACAAAATGTGGGCGGGATTGGGTGGTCGGCAAGGCACAAAAAATTGAGATTGTTACACCATGGTGAACGGTATACAAGATTCGGCATGTTTGTTTTTTATAAAATGATTGCTTAATTATTTTTTTAATTTTCCACATCAATTGAAATTTTTCACTGGGTTATATGACATCAATCATTTGCTGCTTCTGTCTGTCTGTCTTGCTGGCGCATACGTAATTTGTAATTATAATTTTTCTTAATAAAAACTAATAAATTTTATTTTCTTCGAAACATTTTTTGCCAGTTTCTTCGCAAACTTGCAAAACAAATAAATTATTTACACGATTAGAAATAAATGTATAAATAAATTTTTGTCTTAAATCTCTGATATTTTTATTTTTTTTAAAAGATTCATTTGTTTTTAAATTTCAGCTTTTTTATCTTAAAAATTTCTATAAAAAGGTTAAAACAAATACATATTATTTTTTTATGGTTTAAGAAAAAATTTTGTCACTCTCTTGTGGCCAGAAAACGTATTTCTTTGTTTTGGTCTAAAAAGCGTCATGTGTTTTTATTAAAATATCATTTTGACAAGTTAAAGCGTTTTGCCGTCTTATTTCCCTTAAATATTTTCATCTGTCATGTCAAACAGATTGCTGCCGTAACGGAGATGGAAGACCAAAACAGAATTTTTTTTTGTAATGGTTTAAAATTTTTAATAATTTATTTTTCCTTGTTGTTTATTAAAAAAAGGCGTAATTTTTGTCTCTTTTTTTTGCATTTATTGCAAATATATTACATTTTTGATTATATTTTTTTTATTTATTTATTGCGTGTTAATTGAAGAGTTTAAAAATAGATTTTGTTTTTTGAAAATATTTTTGGCAAATTTATTTGGCAATTTTGTTTCATAAATATAATTCACTTGTTGAAATTACTTTTGTATTTATATAAATTTAATTTGGATTTTTTAAACTTTTATTTTAGCTGGTTAGACCTGTTCCTACATCTATGGAGTTTCATCTAGACAGTGCAGAATACTGCCAGGCACAGCACAAATAAAAAGTAAGTTTTAAAGTAATTTAAAAGTAAGGAAATGTTTTAAACTGTGTTTCTATTAGGACTTTATTTGCTTGAAGGAACAGGCATGATTTTGAATTTTTTAAACGAATGAAAGAGAAATACCTGCTGCGGCCTAAATAGAGCTTTATACACCCTTCGTCTACAAAATTAGAAACATGCCTGTTCCCCTAAGCAAAATAAGTTAAAATAAAGGTGTAGTCTAAGAAAGGAAACAAAAAAATCTTGAAATTTTGTTTTAAGTGTTTTTTTCTTAAGAATATAAAGTGATAGCCTTGCAGCCGAGACACATTTAGTTAAGACATAAGCCAACCCTTACTAACAGCATTGCCAAGGATGTCGACCTAGGCCGCTATCACTCGCTAGCATTTTCAACGACAAACAGCTGATTTGCGCACAACCTTACATTTTCAGCACAACTTGATCGACAACGCAAGCAAGCGATAACGTTATAGTTCTCATACAAATTTGCGCCCCACTATGAAATATTATGCGACCACAAATCAGTCAAAATCAACCAGTTGTGCTGTGGTTGTCGACAGAAGCATTTTGGTGCAATAACACGCAACCAGTGTTCTTTAATCTCTTACAAAAAACGACTTGAACGATTACGACAACGGCAACTAGAATAAGGCTGAATCAGCCTTACCGGCAAAGGTTTTTTAAGATTTGGAAGCAATAAATACGTTTACTGCATCCAAACCGCTTTTTTTTTTGCTTCTAAAAATGACGGCCTTACTCTACTGCTGTAATATAGGGTATATAACCCTACAATTTTTAAATGCGGTGCTAAATACTTATAGATAGAAGAGAATAGCTTTTTAATCGTTTTTTTAAATTAAATTTTCTACTACTGCATTGAAACAGTGAAATCATTTATTCTTTTGATAAAAAATTAAAAAAAAAACACTATCAGCGTTTGTGTTTTTCACAAAACCAACGCACCGAACACTAAAGAGCGATATTTAATGTTTATTTTCGAACACTGCTTATGAGAACGATAATGAGTCACTTGTTGTCACTCGCTTAAGTTGTCCATCGACATCGTCGGCCAGGCTGCTAATTAAGTTCACCATGTTGGTTGTTTGAAAGAACGATAATGAGTCACTTGTTGTCACTCGCTTAAGTTGTCGATCGACATCGTCGTCCAGGCTGCTAATTAAGTTCGCCATGTTGGTTGTTTGAAAACTGTTAAAAATAATTAATCATTTTAGGAAATTACGTAGTAAAAAATGGAATAGATTAACAATATAGATAAAATTAAAGAAGTTGGTTATAAATAAAAGTTTATGCAAATTTTAAAGTGCCTGTTTAGTTTCATGTATGTATGTGTTACACAAAAATCTTTCAGGCAGCTGTTTTTGTTATGAAAACAAAATATCGCTTATGTCAAAAATGTACAATGTAAATTTTTTAAAATGAAATCTTCTAGATTTCGTTGTAATGTAAATGGCCTATAGCAGCAATTTATGTTAGATGTAGAAATAATCGCAAATCTAGAAAATCATGTGGAAAAAGTATTTTCGCGTACTTCATTGTTCTCATAAAGAAAAGAATAAAATTACCCGAAATAACGTACCATACTTTATTATAAAGTACGGATGGAATTTGACTTATGGCCTGTTCAATAATCTCGACAGCAAATCGAAGCGATCGCCATCGAATTGCTCGATTTCGAATCAGATTGGGTTCAACAATTTCGACAGCCTTCGATCGCTCTTACGAGTGTAAATATATTTGTTACTTACGTATTAAAAAAAATAAAGTATTGCCATATAAGATATTTCTATATTTTGTTGCTTTTTTGCTCAAAAGTATCAAAAAAATACTAATTTGTTTGAAAACAAATACAACCGCACAAGGTATATTTACACAAGGTAAACTCGTTGGCCCATATGTTTGTCAGCTGTTTACCCCTAGTTGGAACCCAAACGTCAAATTTCGTGTATATGAGCCTAAATTTGTACATGTGTGCGTTAAATTGTTTTTGTTTTATATGAAGACAATTTTGACAACTCGGTTCTTTTTATAGAGCAGCATGTCTACACTTCCAAATGAGTCTACCTTGTGTAAATATACCTTGCAACCGCATATACAAATTTAACAGCTGTATAGAAATGCCAAAAAATAAAAAAAAACCTTTTTTGTTGAAACAAAAACTTGTAAACAAATAAATAAATAAGTCAATCAAAAAACGGAAAAGAAAGTTAAATAAGTACCAAGGCAATATTTTAATAGCATCAGCTTGCTCCTTGGCAGTCGTTGCATTTGACGACAAATTAACGACAGTTGTTTCTCAACAACCGTCTTCCCCTTTTTTTTACCTGAAAAGCAGTTTGTATTTTATTCCTCACTATCGACCTCTATCCATTTTCGTTTGGATGAAGTTTTAAAGTTTTTGCTGTTTTCCTCCAAAATTTGTAGTGTTTCAAATAATATTAAGGGACCTGTCTCTTCAATTTTGATTTCTTGCGCAACCACCGCCGCAGCTTTAGAAACTCTTGGTGGTAATTCTGATATTTGCTGACTGAGCTTCTACAACTAGGTGCTGCAGCCGAGGACCAACGCAATCATGGGTAGGGAAGTTAAGTTGGAGCGCCTCTCGCCAACTCAGGATTTTTTTTAAAATTTTTTTTTTTTTAAAGTGACCGTAGTGCCAATTTGGGTACACCTCTTTAATTCCAAAAAAAAAATTTTTTTGTTTTTTGTTTATATGTAATGAATTAAATAATAAAATAAACAATATTTTATTTTTTGTCCGGTAGTTTTTGTTTGGGCTTAAATGGGTTAATCTATTACCAAACAGTATAAGCGTATTTTAAATTCGCCAACCACGATAAGGGTGATATATTCTAAATTTTTGGAAAAATATCATATAACTCCAGAAAAACACGATTTTCGCGAGTATGTATCTCGAAAACGCTTATTGAGAGATATAAATGAATGCCATATTCGTGTTTAGCCGCCCCAATTACACTGAAAAAAATTTTGCACTAGTAAACAAATTAATAATATCAATTAAACGTTTAATTCACTTAATTAAACGTTTAATTCACTTGATTAAACGTTTAATTAACTTGATTAAATTTTTAATTAAAACTGATTTTATTTTTGATTAATGCGTTTACTAGTGCAAAATTTTTTTCTGTGTAAGCTTAAACAAAATCTCATATTTAAGGTTAATTTTTTTGTGGCGTATTGTAATCAATAAAATGTTTTAATTTTATAAAATTACCATTTGTTCTCCATTTATATTTATAATTTATTTAAATAACTCTTAAATATATATGGTTTTTTATAAATTCCATGATTCGGCAACAAAACAACAAGTGAGTGGTTTTGACATTTGTTTTCGTAATGTCGACAATACCTTCGATTCGTTTTCATTCGAGTTGTCGTTTAAACGAATGTTATAATAGTTCTATTCCTTTATTTTCTAAACAATAGCAATACTATTATGTTACTATGTACATATCTAAACTAAACATTTAACAAGCTATGACATAAAAACAATGCGAATGCTTACATTAGTACTGACCGGACAGCAATGAAGATGTAAAGGTCAGTACTGACTGGTCAGCATTAATCGAACAACGATTAATCGAGTGAATACTCTAGTTTAGCACCACCTTTTTCCAAGCTTCTTCCACCTTTATCACGACCCAGTGATGTTAAACGTAATGAAAAATCCCTATTCGAAGGGATTTGCTTCTAAAATATATGGATGTAGGGAAAAAGGACATACATTTCGCAAATTTTTTCGATTTGTGATAGCATACTTATAAAATTTTTAATACGGCAACATTACAAGTTGTAAAATTTCTGTTTCTGTTTTTTAACTTTTATATTAGGATCTAGGCGAATTAATTTGACCTAATTCTACTCACTTTAAAAAAATGTTTGCTTAATTTTTTTTTTTTTAATACGACCAAGTTAAAAATTAATACGTCAGATGATCATGCTGGTCGCAAATAAATTATAGATAAAATTTCACCAAATAATCTTTGCAATTGCGACCTTAATTTTTGAGCACAAGCTTTACGTAAACTTACGGAAGGAGCGCATGCTTCAATCGACTCAAATGGGGATTTTTTTAACATTCAGACGTGACGCAATTTTGAGTTTTTTTTATTGAAGACAACTATAAAAAGGTCTTCCCTTTAAGTTTATAAAAGATTTTGAGATCATCCTTAATAAACTAAATAGTTATTAAATTTTTCAATTATTCAAATATCTGTTTCAATATTTTTCTATACAGCATTAAAACTTAAAAGAATTAAATTAAAATATTAGTTCAGACGCAAAGCTTGAAGTTTATTTAGTTCAGAACAACGAAGGTCATCACTTCTTCTTTAAAAACATAAAATTCCAGCAAAACTCTTAAGAAAACCTAAATGTTTGCCGATAAAGTTTTTCTCATAGTCTATTTAAAAAAAAAAAAAAAAAAAAAAAAAAAAAAAACAAAAAAAAAATTGCAATTTATTAAAATGTTTTAACACAAAAACCAGAAAAGCTAAATTTAGTTTTCTTATGAAAAACAATACATGTGAAAATTGTGATTCATAAACCAAACAATAAGACTAAAAAAATAAGAAGAAGAACTTTTACACACTCGGTTGCCCTCAATTTCTGATTAAACCAGGCGCAAATCACACAGACAGAACCGAATATAATACAATAAATAAAAAAATTATAATAAAAAAGAAAAGCAAAACTATAATAAAAGAACAACTACTTAAATCAACAAACTTAATTTTTCAATACAATTATAAGTAAAACAATTACATTAAATAACAAGAAAAATTTTAAAAAAGATATAAAAGTATAAATATAATCTTAAAATAAAAATCGAAAATGAAAGCGCAAAGTTCATTTAACCAAAATATTTTTCAATTAAAACATGTTCTATGAGAATTTTTTTTAAAGCCCTACACCATCGTTGGTAGTAGTGATAACATTCTGTGTGTCCGTGCATATATCTGTAACAGTGTGATCAGAAACTCAACATACCGATCAGCTTAGAATTCTTGAATCTAAGGCGATTAACCGATAATTATCAGTCTAGCTGTGTGTTTAGTAGGGTATTCATTTAATCGGGCTTTTGCTTTAATCGGTTAATCGCTCGATTAATTAACCGAGGTTTTGGTTTAATCGGTTTAAAATCGGTTAATTTTGTTATTGATCGGTTAACCGATTAATAAATTAAAATGCAAAAATTATTTATTGTTTGGAATTTATTAGCAAAAAAAAAGCAATAACATAACAAACAAAATAATTCTTGAACTAAAACGAGACAATAAAAAGGTAATTCATATATATATATATATATCATTTACCCCCATTTCACCAAGTTCAGTTAAAACTAACTATTACTTTTACTTCCAGTTAACAATATGTTTTGGCAGCTATAACTGTGATAGTTAATTAAAACTGAACTTGGTGAAATTGGGGGTTAATAAGAAATAAACTGTGAGATCATTTCCTAGCAAAGCTCAGCATCGAATATTCTGCAAAAAATTTATTTCCGAATTTCTTAATTTCGGATTTTGTACTGTTTTAAAAGAATGTGTTGCTAGAAGGAAAAAAATATTTTCTGAACACATACCTTTTACAAAAACACAAAAAATAACTTAAAAAAAAACACAAAAAAATATGTTAAAATACTACAAAAAATTTTAAATTTTGCTACTTCCGGTAATCGGTTAATTGACGGAAATTAACCGTTTTAATCGTTAAACGAAAAAAGCCAGTTTTAAATTAACCGATCAGTCAATCGGGTAGTAATTAATCGGTTAACCGATTAACGATTAACCGAATGAATACCCTAGTGTATAGGCAACTTTAAGCATTATTTGAGGTAATTTGGACTATAAACTTGTGGAAAAAGTCTTTTAAAATGGTGAAAATCGATCCTTGATTTTATTTATTTAGTTAACTTATAAATAATCTCTGGAAATTAGCTTTTAGCCAAATACATATGTAAATCTATTTAACAAAAAAAATTCTAGTATCGGAGCAAATTTTTAACTCGCCCTCCTTTATACAAAGAACCGATTTCAAATCCATAGTAAATCATCTCCCTTATCTAAAGTCGATTCCCGACAATCTCTTTAACCAACCCACCTTAATTCCAAAACCATTTAGCTTTTGCTAAAATTACTAGAAATGTAAATAACTACAAAATTTTTTGTGGGATAGATCCCCAATTGGCAATATCTCTTAAGCGCCTTATCCACTTATACAATTATTATTATGTATTTATTATATTCGCCATATGATCTCCAAAGACAAAATAAAGAAGATGGATATGTCAAATATTGTTTATAAAATACCATGTAAGGGTAATGTTAGTGGACAGTGTAATAAGGTATATATAGGTACAACAAAAAATAAACTGAAAACAAGGATAGCAGGACATAAATCAGATCAAAAATATAGAAATATATCACAAAAAACAGCTTTATCAACTCATTGTGCTAATCTAAATCATTATCCAGATTTTGAAAATACAACTGTTTTAAACACAGAAAATAATTATAAACGTAGATTTATGTTAGAAATGTTACAAATTATAAAGGTTCCGACAATGTCAAGAATTAATTTTAAGTCAGACACTGAAAATGTAGCACAAAATTATAGACACTTAATTTATAAAAATAGAAACGGAAGTTAAAAGTTTATTTATATTGTAATAGATCAAGTTTGATTTGAAAAATATTTTTTTGTTTTTGAATTAAAAATTTTTTAATTTGTCAGTTATTGTTAAATTTGTTACAATTTGTTAAAAATTAAGAAAAAACCCTGAAGAAGGCACTCAAGGAAGTGCCGAAATATTGGTTTTTTAATAAACGTTAAAATTTTTTTATAACAAAAAGACCTTAAGCTCGAAAAATTAACGATAAGCCAATAATAATTTCTCGAAAAGAAATGATCAGAATTGAACATACCTCCAATATAAGTTCCATTTCCGAAAATTGCTTTAAACGCATACATACCTCAAAAATTATTTTATTGAGTTCTATTTAACCATAAAACATTTTACCAAATTTTCTAAGGATGTGTTCACAATTAACCCTTAAACAAAAAAAAAAAAAAAAAAAAATCTGAAAAGTTTCAAAAACAGCGCTGGTTTTCTTCCTAAAGCTACGGTCAGACTTATCAAATATTTGACGAAAAAACGGGACCAACAACCAAACTAAAAAATCATTTCGCTTAATATCAATATTTATTTTGATTAAAATACCACATCTTACAAAAATCTGTTTTTTGGTTTGTCTAATAGTATAATTAGTTTATTTTGTAATATTAAGACAATTTTAAATCTCACTTACTATTAACATACGTAACCCCTACTACGCTTATTTGATCAAATATTTAATAAGTGTGACCGTAGCTTAAGTAAGAATCTTTAACTAAATTGACTTAGGAAAAGTCTTTAACAATTGTTCCTATCTAACTTTCCGAAAATTGCTTGAATCTTAAAAATCTTATAAATGTTAGCATCTGAATCTCCTCTCATGAAAATAGCTTTTATGGCTAAATTAAGATCAGAGATGGAAAACTTGATACAGTTGTCCATTTTGTTACAATTCAATTTGTATGTAAACATGGTTTTGTTTGTCCTTTGTTTATCTATTCTAGACAGCAATATAAATTTTCTTGAAAAAAAAATACATTCTCTCTCTCTATCTCTTAACACATTACAATGCCTTAGTACATAAACCGTCTGTCTATATTTTCCTACTTTTAGTTTTTTTTAAAGAATCTTGAAAATTTGTTTTTAACATAAAAAAAAATTACGAGCAAAGGTTAAAACGTGCTAATCTCTATTTTATTATCGAGAATAAAAATTAATTGACAGCTGTCAATTGACATTTATTAAAATAAAAAAAAAAACAAAAAATATGTTCTTTTGCAATCATGTTCAGTTTTTTTTTTTACAAGCTGCTAATAGCGGTCACTTAAGGTTATTACACGACGCAAATTTTTGTTTATTTTCTTTTTGTTTTCTTTTTAGATTTGCTTATTGTAAATTGCTAATCATAGATAATTAAAGATAAGCAAATATGTATGTCTGCTCTTTTTACTTGTAATTTGTTAAGATCAATAAGTAACACTGTACAACAATTTCGAACTCTTTCCTAAATTACGGGGTGCTTACAACGCCAGAATCCATTGTAAAGGAGACCGAAAAAATACACGTGTGTCGGCGTTTTGAAAGATCACATGGGAATTTTATTTTAGAGTGGTTATAGGGTTCCCCTTTTGGCCTGTTCGTTTAGCATATCGTTTTATTTAAATATATGTTTTTTACACCAGGATCCTGTTTGTCAAAACTACAATTTTAAATCTTCAAGTAAAACACGTTAAAAAAGCAACAATTTTACAATTTTTGTTTTTGTTTCAAATGTATTTTTTCTTGTAGATTTGTAACTTGAGTTGTGAGAAACAGTGCCCTGGTATAAGCTATGTTTAGCAACTTGGTAAAAAATGTTATGGCAAATATTTTTTTCAAACATATTAACCTTCTAACTCCCCTGTATAACGGTAATTATTGTCTATATTCTAATAAATCGTAAAAAACACCTCTGGAAAGAGGTGGGTGGGGATTAAATTTTCTTGAAAATGTTTGACCATGAAATTTAACTGCATAAATATTAGCCAATCGACTGGGTTCTACTGTTTGCTTATTTCATTCATTAAAAGCCTTCAATGCACAGTAATAGATTAGAAAAAATAGTATTATTTTAACAATTGTAAAATTCATTGAATAATATAAATTTTTCTTTATGCAATTAAAACTTTATTAATTAGTATTGTTAAACGGCATTTTACAACTAACTAAAAAGTGACCTTTTTAATAAAAAGTAAATTTTTCGTTTGTCAACTCTTTTGCTAAAACATGGAGACAGACGTTCATTCAGAAAAAAATTATTTTTTACAAAAAAAAAAAAAAAAAAAAAAAAAAGTTACTGTACAATAATTTCTTTTATTTATTAAAATCATTTAGTGGTTCTATTTTAAATTGCCATGAAGCACATAAAGCAATAAATATTCTTTATTTAGATACATAAGCCTTTTTAAAAACAATTCTATTTAAGTATTAAAACAAAATTTTTTTTAACACCGATTTAGTTCAGCGGACATCAGGCATATAATATCATTTACATTGCCTGAACTAATAAACAACTATTCTTTTAACGATAAAAATCTCTGTTTTATATGAACGATATCTCCCTCCATAATAAATCTGTTTGTAGCAATCATTTAAGTACAAATTTCCTGTACTTTCTACATGTCATGTAAAGGAGAAAGAGAGAGTATGGGTGGGTGGACTTTTGAGACTTTGATTTCTGCTTAATTTATTTTTGTGGCTCTTTTTTGCCCCACACCACAATTGTCGCCTTTCTTTGTTTATTGTCGTGTAATTGTATTTAAACGAAATCATGGCAATTTAGTCGGAAAATAACACCCACACTTCCCTTTTTTAGTATATATCTTATTTATAAAAATTTTTTCGTTGTGTTTTTGTTTTTGTTTTTCTTCCCAATCATGATTTGTAGTATATGTATGTATTTGTAGAAAAAGACCTGCCCTCATTGTTTGAATTTGATAATTTACATTTGAGTAAAAAATTACCTCGTCAACTTTCTTTCACAAATGCTTGGATTGGTTTTTGCAATAGCTACAACGAAAAGTCATCAATATAATGACAGTTTTCATATGTGGCTGTTGGGATCTGTTTGGCATTTAATCAAATATTTTTAAATAATAATAATAAACAAAAAAAAAAAAAATATATAAATACACAAATAATAACTAAATAATTTATTAGAATATGTGTAGAGGGAATTAGAATGTCCTAGTTATGAAAGGACTAAAATCTTAACAAATTTCCAGTCTTATATTCATCAATAATTTAATAGTCAGCTAAAAGTCCAATATTTCAGCATAACGCCATTAAAAAATATAAATCCCCTTTTTTTGTATAAAATCATATTTTATTTATAATAAATAAAAGCTCGCTTTTTCAATAAAAAGTAACTTTTTCACTAAAAAGTCAGTTTTTCGCTAAGAAAGTCACTTTCTCACTAAAAAGTTTTTTTTGCTAAAAATTATGTTTTTTGCCAAAAAGTCACTTTTTTACTAAAAAGTCACTTTTACACTAAAAAAATTACATATTCACTAAAAAATCACTTTTTCACTAAAAAGTCACTTTTTCACTGAAAAGTCACGTTTTCACTAAAAAGTCACTTTTTCACTAAAAAGTCGCGTTTTGACTAAAAAGTCACTTTTTCACTTAAAAGTCACATGTTCACTAAAAAGTCACTTTTTCACTTAAAAGTCACATTTTCACTAAAAAGTCACTTTTTCACTAAAAAGTCACTTTTTCACTAAAAAATCACATTTTCACTAAAAAATCACTTTTTTTTTACTAAAAAGTCACCTTTTCACTAAAAAGTCACAAATGGCTTGGCAAATATGTCAACATTTAACGTTTGTACAAATGTTTTGTATTGTTATATAGTGTGTTTGCTGTTTGGACAAGACGGCGAACATAATAGAACCGTAACCAAATAAAATTGTGAATCGTTTAAGTGCAAAATAAACCACACAAATGGCTTGGCAAATATGTATGTCAACAGTTAACGTTTGTACAAATGTTTTGTGTTGTTAATTAGTGTGTTTGCTGTTTGGACAAACATTTGATGCTTGTTTGTAAAAATATTAAAAATGGTTAATATTCGGTAGGCATGTTAAATATCTGTTAAACTTTTTGTAGTGTCTAGCAGTGTTGCCATAACTGTTTAATGAGAACATGCCAAAACTTCAAAAAAATCTGCTAAAATCTGCTCAATCATAAAATTAAGAAAATATGCTAAGATTAAAACGAAATTTTTAATGTATTATATTTTTTAAACATATGTTAAATTTGTACAAAAAAAATCTGCTGAATTTTTGTAAAAAATATTATGCTAAAAATTTGCGAAATAAAAAAGAAATTTTCATTAAAAGTTTTGGTTTAAAAAGAAGTATTATATTAATAAGGCGAAAAACAAAGAAGAAGTAATAATTTGAATATGATATTGTTGGAAAATATGTATGGTAAGTCTGTTTGAAACAAAATTTGCTAAAAAAAAATCTGCTCCTCTAAAAAGTAAAAATATGCGAAGAAATCTGCTTTTGGTCTTGTAAATATGCTAAAAAGCAGTTAGCATATTTTTTAAAAAAAATATGCATTTGCCCAACTTAATCTGCTAAATCTAGCAAAAAAAATATGCTAAAATGGGAACACTGGTGTCTAGTGCTAATTATTTAAACCGGCTCTGAAAAGGTTTTATTATTTTTGACTTAGGTCCCAACTGTAGAAGATAATGACCAGGGAAACCGAAAATATGCTCTTTAAATGTGTATTATACGCATTAAATATGAAGTCAAAACTTAAAATAATAATAAATTATAATCCTATTTCTTCGACCTTTTTTATTTAATATTAAAATAATAATCTAAAAGTTATTTAAAATATGCTTTAAAAAAAAACATTTAATAATATTAATATATAAAAAAGTAAAAAAAAGTATTGTGGGTCAAAAAAAAAAAAAAAAACAATCATATAATACGGTACACCACAGTATTTAAAGGCAAAATTTTGAGAGTTAACCCTATTTGGGAACCATGGGTAGTCATGTACCCTCCAGAACAAAATTATGTTTAGAATTTAAGATTTATGTAAATATGTACACATTTTTTTGTGCGGAATATTTTCTACATACATTTCAACACTTCGTCTTAAAGATATCCAACATTTTTCGTCTAAATGTGATTTTAGGGAGGGGATTACATGGGACCTATGGATATAAAAAAATGTAGATGGCGATTTTAAAGCAAAACGTTTGGTTTACTGATAGATATTTTAAAAACCTATCTGTTAACCAGAAGTTAAAACACTTTTTCATTGTTTCGCTTGTGAAGCACTTTAACAAGTACCAAAAATGTGGAACATTAGCTATAAACTTAAAATGCTGCAAAAATATTAAAGAATATGCATAAATATGCAGTAGCAATCGATGCAAAAATTCATAAGAAGCTGTTAAATGGTAAAAGATATTAAAGGTATTCACATCAATTTTTTATACCCTTGCAAATGTGCAAAAAAGCATAGTTGCACTTTTTTAACTTGAGCAACCCATTTTGTTTGCACCTTCAATTTTCAGTTTTTCCTAAACAATGTTTTTTTTTAACAATGCACCTTCCATTTGACAATATTCCAAGATGCATGGAATGCACTTGTGATTATTTAAATTAAAATTAAATAATTTTTTTTTTTTAATAAATTTGAACCGAAAGTTTCTTGAAAAATACACCAAATGACTATTTTTATTAAGTCGAATTAATAACTGATCTACCTAAAAAGATAAATATTTGTATTATTTCTGCTTCTTCTTATTTCCAAATTTTTTTTAAGCTTTTCTTTCTTTAATTGTTTTATTTTTTACAAAGTTCATTTTTAAACACTTTAATTTATAATATTTTTCAATTCAAAGAAAAGAAAAGGATCGTAAAAATTTTATTCCTGCGCTGTTGTTTAGTTTTTTAATATGGCAATGCCATAAAAAGCTGCAAAAATTGTATGCTTTTACTCTGATAATCTTGCATTTACTTAGAACCTGACAATTTTGCATTGTTTGTGCGAAATAATTGTCTACGGGTTGTTGTTATGTTTTTGCACTTTTGCTTTTTCGCAAGAGTGCAACTTTTGACGTGAATACCTTTATTGTTTTTGCCTTCACTGGTGGTCGCACAAGGAAAACATGCAATTGCATATTTACGGTTTCCCTGATAATGACGATTTGCAAACCTTTTTGATGACCTTGACTTCTTTTTGAGAAAAGTGTCGACAAAGATAATGTTTGAATTACTTGAAGTATATAAGACGTATGTATATTCTATAAATAAACATGCCTAATTTTCAATGTAATTTCTTTTATTTTTATTATGCGCGTTAAGTATCTTATACGCATATGCGTTGGCCTTTTAACACATATGTATGCAGGTAAGACAATCTCTAGTTTGCAACAGGTGTTTAAAACAATAAGGGTTTTTCATACATTTTGGAATACACATGCGTTCTGATTTACTGCCTGCTCAACAATTTCAAACGTTAACATTCGCATAGAAATTTTCTACGAAAAACATTCAGTTTTAAAAATATGTTTTCGAAATTGTTGAACAGGCAGTAAGTTTTAAGAATTTTTTGTTTTGTACTTAAGGATTTTAATGTTGCAAATAAAATCAGTGTCTTAAAGTCCAGCAAACACTTAAGACGTTATTTAATTTATTTAATTTTTTTTTTGTCTTTTATAGAATATAAGGTATTTACAAAAAATTATGTGTTGTATTTGATTTATCTTTGATATATTTTCAATAACAACGATGTCAAAACCTTTTCAAGTGTCTTGTTTAATTAAAATTATTAGTGGTTCCGATTAGAAAATGCTTTTATTGGCTCTGTTTTGAAAAGTTTCTTTGCTGTTTCCGAATTAAAAAAAATTGTTTTTAAGGTTTGAACTTCAAATCATTTTTAATAGCGCCGATCTTAAAAACATTTTCTGTGGTCTCGCTTAATAAACTGCACTCACTTACACAATTTTCGAGTACGCAAACGCTTTTCGGTATCATTATTGAGTGCCCGCTAGATCCAAATTTTGAGCAAATGTTAACCCCCGTATTCATAAACGATTACTAAATTTAACAAGGATAATTTTTTATAGTAAATTTGTTCTTCAAACCTTAATTACATTTAAAAAAATTTTATGAATGCAGGCATAAGACTTCAAATAAATCTAATTCATTTTATTTATTAATTTTTCTATCTTTTTTTCTTTTAGGGGGAAAAAGTTTGCTCCAAGGAAAGCAATAGAAAATCTAAAAGATCACGAAGACGTTTAAAAGTTAGACGAAGAAAGTGCAAGTTTAAGACTAGAAAGAAAGTAAAGCAAACATCGGAGAAAGAGAACAAAATTTAAAAAGTGGAAAATCGTATCTCATCTAAAAGCTACACAGTAAGCTGTAAAAGAATAAGAAATAAACTTCTAAAAAAGATCATCAACATAAGCCTTCATATCAAGCCGATAAGCCGATTCCGAAATTTTATGAAACCCTAAAAAAAACTCAACGAATTCTAATTAAAAACCAAGAAAAATTTGAAAAGCAGGATTTATTAAAAAAAAAAAAAAAAAACGATATTGAATATTAAAAAAGGATATTGAATATTAAAGAAAAACTGACAAACTACAGAAAGAACAGGGAAACGCAGGTTTATTAAAAATAGAAAAAAAAAAATATTTTTTGAAAAACATTTTTTTTTACTAAAATTAGTAAAAAAAAAAAACAAAAAACAGATTAATTTTATTTTGTGATAATTTTTAAGCTACAAAGTAAAACTTATAAGAGAACAAAAAATTAATTTCCTAAATCAAAAAAAAAAAAAAAATTAAAGTACTTAAAATTAAATTGCTTAAAATTTGCTACACATTTATTTAAAATTCTAAAAAAACAACTAAAAATTAAATTTAATTTAAAAAAAGCTGAATTTTTGTAAAATTTAAAGAAAAAAAAAAAAAAAAGAAAGAAAACATCTTCCGCTAGTTGTTAGAAAAAGTTTTAATTGTAAAAAAACCAGAAATATTTTAAATTTGTAAATTTTCCCTTAATTTATTGTTGTTTTTTCCTAACAAACATTCTTTTTTTTCTAAGACAACAAAAGAAGTTAAAAATAACGGTCTTAATTTAAATTAAAAAAAAAAAAATACGAAAAACCCTAAAATTTAAACGCTACAAAACTCTTTTCGAACACATTTTTTTTGAAAAGAAAAACCATTTTGCTAAAAAAAAATCTTTAAACTTTTTGTAAATTTTAAAATTAACAAAACACAAAACAAATTATTTACTTAATTAAATTTTAAAGATCGATTTTTATAAATATTTATTATAATTAAAAGAAAAAAAAAACAACAAAAACAGCAAAACACAAGAAGAAGAAAAACCACTACAAAGAACAAAATTTATTTTGTCCTTAAAGAAGTTTGTAAAAGTTTTACTTATTTTTTTTTTTTTTTGAATATTTTAAATTGTAATTGTATTCGATATTAATGAGCAACATGCGTCAAAAAGATTTACGCCCAGCACCTGCTCTTATTGAGTTTAAGGGAATGAAGTTCCTAATCACTGATCGGCCATCAGATGTAACCATACATCATTATATAATGGTAAGTATGATAAACATTATTATATATGTACATAATTTAAACTGTTAGTGTTATAGAAAGTATTTGACACAAATCTGTTAATCAGAGATTAAAAAACTGCAGTCAAATTAGAAAAACTGTAATTTCTTCTACTTCTTTATTTGTCATTGGCAAAAAAAAAAAAAAAAACTGTTGCTTTTACTTCTGATTTATTAAATGTAAACCGTCGCTGTCAAACCAACTCAAGAAGCGAAAAGTTGTGCACAAATTCTCTTTTTTTGTTCCACTGTTTATGGATTCGACTGCAGTTTTTTAAACCCTGTTGTTAATATCAACATACATATGAATATATGAACTCAGTTCATACAAAATACATATGAACACAGTTGACAGCTAGAATTAATAATTTTCTCGGATGCCTTAACCTTTTGAATGTGAATTGCTTTTGAAAACTCATTAAAATATTCTCTTACTTACAAAATTTTTTTGCTTTTTTTTCTATACACAAATGTTTATTTTGTTTAAGACTGAATATCACCGTAGCCCCTATAGAAATGTTTTATTTTTGTCAGGAAATTATTCGGTAATTCAGATCACAAACTTTTATATACTCTCAAGGGATGTGCGATTTGTTAAAATGTTAATGCTGTTTTCGAAATAACAACCAGAGGGTAGTTCTGTGTATTTTGATTCGATATCGAATATTTTTCATATAAAATGTTTTATCAACAAATTGTTTAAAATTCCCAGCACACAAATTTCTATATAGTTAGTTACTCTCATCGTTCAATTTTGTAAATACACATTCCGTATTTGGAATTTTATATACTTCCTCCCAACAAAGTCACTTAAAGACAAAAAAAAGTCTCATTGACAAATTAATCTTAATAATATAACATGAATCATAATTTTGTTCTGGCGGATCAGATTGCCCGCCCGTATGGTCCAAAATGTTTTCTACACATGCTTTGGTTTATGCTGTCTATGGTTGGGCTTGGTCGGCTATACTTTCTTACTTGTTTTTCTTAAATTTTAATAATATTTTACCTTTTCTTTTTTTTTAGGAATTAAAGAAAAATAATGTTAACACTGTGGTACGCGTATGTGAGCCCAGTTATAATACTGAAGAATTAGAAGCACAAGGCATCACCGTTAAAGATTTAGCATTCGAAGATGGTACTTTCCCGCCGCAGAATGTTGTTGACGAATGGTTTGAGATTTTAAAGCAGAAGTAAGTAACATTGACAATAAATAATTTATTCAATATTTAGAAAAAATTTACAACGTATTAATCTAAATCTATCTATTAGCTTTAAAGCTTTAACATATATTTTAAATGTTTCTTTATTTTTCTGTCTTAACTATTGTTTATCATAATAATTTTTAAAGAAAAAACCTTAAATTCAAGTGGGGTTTTTCGTTGTTCTTTAAAAAAAAACTCATCATTTTACCTTTATTTGTTTTTTTTTATTTAACTAAAAAATTATTGACGTCAAAATTAAAAAAAAAAATACACTATAAGATTTTTTTTTTAACATAATAATTTTAATTAATTTGGGTTTAAAATAACACTGAAACGAAATTTTTAGTGTTTTTTTTAACAATTTACACTTTTTTGTTTGCTTTCTTTGTTATAAAATCTTTTGTTGATTTTGTTTGCTGTTTTTTTTTTGTTTAAAAAAATGCTCATAATGTTTAAATCCCTCTTTAAAAAATAACTCTTGTTCTAGTTTTTTTTACTAAAAACAATTTAAAATTTAAGCATGAAAACTGCTTTTTTAAATTCACTAACTTGTTTTTCTAACCTTTCGCTTTGTTTTTCTTTTAAATTTACGCTTTCTCATATTTCTTTTAGTAAATAAACCTTAATCTATAATTTTCTATAAGTCCATAAATATTTGCTTTAGACTTATAATTTTTTACCCTCTTTTTTTCTTCTATGTTCCCCCTTCTTTTTTTGGTATCCATTTATAGTTTTAGTAAGAAAACTTCCTCTTCCTCTCGAGCATCCTTTTTGAGAAACAAACGTTTTTCATTAAGACATAATAAATCCCATAAAACAGCTGATACAATCGACAACACCAACACTTGTAATAATACTACTACCACAACTACTACCAATAATATTTCTTCTACCAGTACTACTGCAGTTGGTACCGGTATTAGAACTTGTCCAACCAACAATACCCATCATACACATCTTAATACTTCTACCACACATAATTTACAAAATAGAAATCAAATTATTTGCAGTACTAGAGTTACTGAAGATGATGATAAAAATACCACTTGTAGGTAAGGTTTTTTGTTTAAAGTACCCGGATTTTTGATTTGCTTTTTTTTGTTTTAATTTTCGTGTTTTTAGTTTAGTATTATTGTTATTGTCTAATTAATGTTTTACTGTCTCTTTCTTGAAAATAACAAAAGTAAAGTAAAATATTATTTAAAATTTGAAGAACTTTTTCTAAATTATTATTAAGTATATATGCATATATCTAACCATCAATATATAAATTAAGAACTATTTGTTTAACTGGTAACATTTAAAGGCTACTTGAGTTACACCATATAATGGCCAGCTTGTCGGTGGTGCTGATAGGTACTTTTGGATTATAATTTAAAGGCCAGCATAAGTGTACATATTTGAAAATCAAACATAAAACCATAATCAAATGTGTGTACAAAATGTTTGTGTACAACCAGGGTTTAAAAACCGCAGTCGAATCCAAAACCTGTCGAACTAAAAACGAAAATTTGTGTACAATTTTTCGCTTGTTGAGTTGGTTTAACAGCGACTGTTTACATTTAATGAATGAGAAATTAAAGCAACAGTTTTTTTTGCCAATGCCAAATGAAGAAGTGGAGGAAATGAAAGTTTTTCTTCTTTGAGTGTAGTTTTTTAAACGCTGTGTACAACCACAATGACAAATTAAATAGTGTTGTGAGGGTACAAGAATTCAAAGAGATACATAACAGACACTACTTGTTTGTGATTTGTGATGTTTACTTGTGTGTCGTTTGTGGCGTACGCATACAAAGAATTGTTTTTGCTATATCAAAGAAATAAACATATATAAACAATATTATGTACATACATATCATTACCTAAACCGCAAAATGCCGTACTAACATTTTGAAAATTTTACATGAGATGCAAAAAACTTTGAAATAATTAATTAATAAATTGCTTATCCTTGTTTTCACGACTTGCCGATAGCTATTTGTAGGATTTTATCGGCCGTATAAACAGTGTTTCATTGCTAAAACTTTACTTTAACCTTCCAGGTAGGATGTACCATCCTTTAACTTATCGCTCACTTAAGGTTAAAGTTAAGTTGTAATAATGGAACACTTTCTTAACGGTCGATAAAATCCTACCTTTAGCTATCGGCAAGTCGTGAAAACGGGCCTTAAACTGTAAATAATTTATTTTTCTTTAATAAATAAAAAGTTTGACATAAAAATGATGCATATTATGCAGACGGTAAGGTAGATCTTTTATCGCCTTTGTAGACAGGGCCGTTGGTTTTTTGTTAATAAAATCGCTAAAATTGGCCGAAAGATTCCAAAATGGAACATTTGTGTTGATGCAATACATTAGAATCATTAAAAAAAATCGATTTTAATTTTTGTTTGAGCCTTTTGGGTTTTAGGTAACGTATAAACATATCCCAAACTCACATATGAACAAAAAATATAGAATATGTGTATTTTTTTGTTCTCACTTTGGTTTCTGGGTGCATTTTTCATTCCCTTGTTATTTTTGAAAGTATTTTGTATTCCCGCAATTTCACTATAGTAAAGCATTAATAAAATTTTTCTTTTACCTTTGTTGCATCCTAGTATCAAGGGTGAATAACATGTTGTCTATTTTGTTGTTCCAACTTTGTATGTAAAAAAGCTAATCGTCTTGTATTTGCATCTTATCCTACGAAGAGCTTCAGTTCAACAGGCAAATCTGATCTACAAAGAACTTCAAGTGCAAGTTTAACAGGCAAAAATACGTTGCAAAGTTGAGCAACAAAATCAAAATAAATACATATTGTGCAACAGATATGAGGATGCTAACACATCTAAACTTTCTTTAATGCAGACTTTTAATAGGACTATTCTTTCCAACTTTGGAATAACAGAAAACCAAGTGTTTAAGCAAATAGTAATAACTTAAGTTTCTTTTTCTATATCTTTTTAATAGTTAAAACATCTCCTCGCACGAATACTGGTTCACTCATTTGATTTTAAATTCGTAAAGACACAGAGTACTTAATATTTCACCGTGCGATTAATCGCGATTACGATTACCATTATTATAATCGTGCAAACCCATTTTTAGCTTTCAGATAGGTTCCACTTGGTTAAGTTTTTATAATCGCTATAACTCTTGTTTTAATGATGAGCCAAATTTACTAAAAACTAAATTTTACTTTTTTAAAATTTTTTTAAATCATTCAAATAACATAAAGCAAAAAGTTCTTAAAATCTATTAATATTATTGTTTTAATTGTTTTTTTCTGTTTAATATCTTTATAATATTTTTAATTTATGTTTATTTCCTTAGATACCAACAAAATCCAGAAGCTTGTGTTGCTGTGCATTGTGTCGCTGGTCTCGGCCGTGCACCTGTTTTGGTAGCCTTGGCTCTTATTGAACTGGGTTTGAAATACGAGGCAGCTGTAGAAATGATAAGAGAGTAAGTGAATGATATATTTTATTATTTTTATAAAACTTATTATCTTTGTTTTATTTTTTAAGCAAACGACGAGGAGCAATTAATGCCAAACAATTATCATATTTGGAACGTTACAAGCCCAAAGCCAGGCTAAAGCACAAAAATGGCCATAAAAATTCATGTTGCGTGCAATAGATTTCCAAAAACCATAAAAATTCCCACCAGTTGAAAAGTGTTCATTTTTTAATTTAAAAAGAAAAAAATACAAAAACAAAAAATACAACAAGATGAAAATAACAAACTATTAAAAAAAACTTAATTGATCCTGATTGATGATTGATTTAAAAAACAAATAATTAATTAAAAAAAAAAAAATTAAATATATTATGAAGGAAACAACAACAACCACAACAAATAAGGAAACCAACAAAGTAAACAACCAACCAAGAAAACTGAAAACAACAAAAAAACAATTATAATCTTTAAACAAATTTTGTAAAAATTTTTTTCTAAAAAAAAAAAAAAAAAAAAAAATAACACCAACACCCCTCTATGCTCCTGCCCCAAATCCCCGCACACTACCCCAGGCCAAATGTTGAAAAATTTCTTTCCCTGGTTCCCCCTGTAATTCATTTGAACCTAAATTAAACTTTATTTTTTAAAAAATGCAACACTATATTTAATTGATATGATTATATTTAAATATTTTATTTTTATTTTTATAATTAAAAGATGTAGTTTTTAAAAACAACAAAATTAAAATTTTTTTTTTTGTTAATTGATATATGTTTTCCTTTGTTAAGAAATAATTTGCTTATAAAAGTTAAAATAATAATGAAAAAAGAAAGCAACAAAAACAAACAATAATAATTATATATTTCAATATTGTTACTTATTTAACGATTTTGAAAAAAATATTTAGTTTCTTTTTGTGGTAGCAAACTCTAAAATGTTAATGTTTTGTAGATATTTTATTTGAAAGATTTAATTCTTTGTATTGACATGCTTTCAGTTAATTTGTAAATTGTAGTATTGAACTTTTTTGTGTCTGTAAACTGCGACAATTGCGCCACATAGAACTTAAAATTGTCAAAAATAACAGAAGAAAATTAGAGTTATCAATTATTAGACATATAAAAAACCTGGTTTCGAAAACACCATTTCTTAAGAACCCGGTTTTCGGTTTATTTGATAAAAAAAACCGGTTTTTTGAATAAACCGGAAAGTGGGGTTGACAACTCACAAGAAAATTTAATTTGAATTCAAAAATTTTTTTCATCCGAAAGATCAATACATGGCATTCACACTAGAAAATGATTTCGGGCATATGGGCTGTTCTTGACGAAGCGTATTCTGGATGTCCAAATTTCGGCCACTTCTTCGAACACTGCTTGACGTATGTCACGAATGCACGTACAATGTTGGCTTGTTAAGCGTCAATTGTTGCTGGTTTATCAGCATAAACTAGTGACTTCACGTCGCTAACAAGGAAATAATCGAGAGGTTGAAAATTGCCCGGCCATGGAGGCCAATTGACGGGTCCATTTCTCGAAATTAACTAATTGCCAAATTTTTATTTTATTAATTCGATGGTTGCGGTCGCCGTAGCGTCATCCTGTGGAAACCACAGAAATGGAGTCTATTTTGGTTTATTAACAAATATGTTAAGCCAAAAATTTGCATTATCGCTGGACACAATTTTGTGATAAAATACCAGGTCAGTTTCCAACTGCTCTGGAGCTGATTTTCAAATTATATTTGGATAATTTGGTAGCGTTGCTCAAGCGTGATTCGTGCTTCGTAAGTTCTATTGGGCTTAAAACACCCTTTACTATTGAAATATATTCTTAAAAATAAACAAAAACATTCGAAATTATATTCGAGTATGTATTTGAAAATTAATATTTTTAATAGGTTTTTGAAATAAATTAAGAAAATTAGTATTCAAAAAATGTTCCTTTTAAACAACCCTGCAAATAAAGCAACTAGTCGTAAAATGTAGCCCATTAGCGACTAGGACTAGTTAAAAGGTAACCCTAAAGTATGGAAAAAACATGGGCTATTTAACATTACGATGTCCTAGGGCAGTCTTAAAACTACTCCTTAGTATACTCCAGATGATTAGCTTTGAAATCCTTTAAAAACGAAAACATGTAGTTAAAAAACGAAGACACGTCGTTTCACTACAAACTCTTTTTAACAATGATATGGTCCTTGCTTGCATTAAATTGGGCCAGTCCAGGGAGTAGTCCATTTGATCAAAATGGATCAAGTAGTCCAATATTATTTGCAGGGAAGTTTCGGTTTCGAAATTATTTTTAAATTGTTTTAAAATTTCATACAACGATTCGAAATAAATTATTAAATATTTTTCTTAAGTAACTTATTTTTAAACTTTTTTTAATTCTAACATGTAAAATTTACTGAAAACACATTTTTTTTTTGTGAAAGTTTAATCGTTGAAATTCGAATGTTTTTAAATGTCTAAAATTCTGAATTTCCCAAGCAGCTCATTTACAGTTTACAGTGTTTACAGCAAGTATCACTTGGTAACTAACAAACACCAGGATTTTCAATTTCGAAAGACTAGAACTAAATGTTGATTAAAAGGAAAGCATTTTAATGGTAAAGCTACCGTAAGAAAAGTTGCTCTGCTCCTTTGGATTATTTACCTCGGAATTAATGGAAAATAAAAGATTTTTTTGTTTTTTTTTTAATTAACAGCAGATTCTAAAAAACTTTTAAAGATTTTAATTTCTTCTTTTTATATAAAACAAAAAGCATCGTGAATAAAAATTTTAAAGGTAAAGGTTGGAAAAATTGCGTTGTATTTTTAGTTTGTACAATGTGCTTAAAACGATTTTAATTAGCACTTAGAACCAATTTATTTAATTAAATTAATTAAAATAATTTATTTAATTAAAGTAGCGCAGGCTATTAATAGTCTTAAAAATTATATTCATATTGACTTAAAAAGTATACATTGGAATCTCCCATGACCGTACACCAAAGGGAACATTAAATTGTGGAACGCTAACGGGGCCAGGCAACAGTGTCCGCTTGAGGAGGGTGCCTGTTAGGCAGATAACATTTTTTTTGATAAAAAAATGGATTAGTGAAATGAACAAATTTTTTCCAAGATGTTTTCAATCGCTATCAAGAATAACTTTTTATTTATTAAAATGCATTAACTTTCTATTGCGTGTTTACTTTCGAAGCAGTTTTTTTAATGTTTGAGGTTTACCATATGAATTTGTGTAATCAAATTTTGATAATTTTCACTTTCTTTAATTTGAGGAAGTATTCCGTTTTACAACTGTCGTTAAAAACCAAAGGAATCTTCATTGTATGATATTTCAAAAGTTTTAAAACTAGGATTAACACTGAAACCTTACATAACCAGACAATTGTCGCCGCGGTGTTTTAGCCCGGTTACGAGAGAAATCTGCTTATGAGAGGGGTACTCATATGTTATTTTGTCTTTTACACTGAGTCTTCACCTGAGATAATATCTGATATAATATGTGAGAAAACGTCGGCAGAATGAGAGAACAAATTTCTTCGTGTTAATCTTAATCTTAAACAAGGGGAACACGTATCTTATAAGATTTCATAATCGAATGATTCTCGCATAGTAAACTTGTGTCGTTTTTATTCTTTTTTTTTTAGTTTTTTCTTGTTTTTAGTTAAAAATATTGTTTTTTTAAACACTTATCACAAGATTTTCACTATTTGTACAAAAAAAAAAAAATTAACATTTTAATGAATGCGTCTTAATATTGTTTTGTATATATGCATGTATGTGTATTTTTGACAGCTCATCTTATAAGATAGTTGTTATAAGATTTCTCATAACAACTGTCTTATAAGATTTATTATAATTTAATAATAACACTTTTTGAGAGTCTACACGTAAGATAATACTCTCTGCGATTGAATTTGACGTTTGCTGATATAAAAATCTTATATCTTATCTCAGGTGGAGACCCTATGTAATGGTTAAAACAACTCATTTAGAGTATACTTTAACTTAGATCTGATCCGTTTGAGCTGTGGAGTTTCAAAATGACTTTCAATGTTTTTGATGTTTTAAAATGTGACAAAGTCGTATCAGGCAAAATTCTCCAAACGGGTAGTTTGTTTTAATGCTTCATTATAAGAATTTATGAAATCAGATATTTCTACATGTATCTCGTTCTTACGAGTCAGACTAACTAATCTCCACCACTACGCTTGAATTAAATATTTCAATACAGTAATTTTTAGTGTAGACACTTTCATCTACTTTTAAAAATTCGCCAAAATTAATAAAATCAATCCGAGAAGTTATTTTATTAAATTTGCATACATTGCAAGTGGGATATCATCTTCAGCGTCAAAATCCGGAAGATAAAAACTAGCTAATGAGAATCCAGCTTTCCGAAAGCCACTTTGTAGTTCTAAACCAGTCAACACGAGCTAAGCAAACAACTTTTCAAACTAAAGCCTGGTACTCTGTTCAGTATTTCGTGCGAAATGTTTTCAAACTCAATATAAAAAAAATTTCTGCGAAATACAAACGAAAAAATGTTGATAGAGTTGTACTGTATTTATATTACGAAAAACATGCGAAATGTTTCTAGCAACATTTTTATTTTCCGTACGAAACAAGTGCAGCTCATATTATTTCGCACGGAATTTTAAGCAACAGCTAATAATTTTTTGTAATTTTTTATTTTGTATTTGTGAAGTGGGGTTTATAACAAGCGTTTCAAAAAGAAAAATGTAGAAAAGTGCAAAAATTATTAATAAAATTAAATTTTTTGTTTTTTACTTTAGGAAATTATAAAAATAATATTGTTTTACTTTTGACAATTGTAAAAACACATGGTTTTTGTCATAGATGGGGGTAGTGCACTAATGTTGAAGTTTCAACTCATACTTAGTGATAGTTCAAAATGATTGCAAACATTTTGTCGATGTTGAGTGATGAATTGAAAACTAGCAATCTTACTAAACATGAGTGATAGTAATGTTAAAAAATTTTGCGCTAAAAAAATAGTTTGATTTAACAAAAAGCAATCATCAGTTTATTGCAATTTTTTTTCTTCACTCATTTGACTGCAACTAAAAATTTTGCACAAAATTTAAAATACAAAACTTGTGTTTTCATGATTAAAGCCATGAATTATTCCGTTATTGACAGAATTTCATTTAGTTTAATTTCCTTTGCTTAGCATATCATCAGAAAAATCAGAAAATTTTTAAAATTTTAGTGACATTATGTTTCTGTACAGCTTTTTGATTGGAAGTTCAAATTTTGAACTACATATTTGAATTGAGTGCAGATTTTATGCATTCAATCACAGTTAGTGTTAGTAAAAAAATTTGCAATACCACTTTATTTTTTTTAGTGATAGTGAAAAAAAAAATACCAATCATCACTAACTAAAGCTGGTAAAAAATAGTAAAAACTAATTTTTTTGCAGTTTTATTTAGTGAGATTGCAATGTTGATTTAAATCAATATTTAGTGCACTACCCCCAACTATGGTTTTTGCTTACCTTAGCACAATAATGTTGTATACTTGTATCTAATAAAAACGTTAAGTTTTGAAAAACCGCAAGATAGATAATATTGATACATGACAAAATTTTCGTGCGAAATAATAAATGTTGCTCAACATTTTTCGCAAGTTCGAACAGAGTACTAGGCTTAACGAGCAATTAATTTTTTGTCCTTTGTGTTAATAGGGGAATCACCAATTTTATTGTCATCAACACGAATATGAATCAGAGTTGCAAGAAGAAGAATTACTAATAAAATGCAACTCTTGTCGGTGTATTTCAACGTCTGTTTGTCAGAGAAAAAAAAATTTAATTTAGTGACCGCGTTTATGTAAAAACTAATGAAAAGCTTTGATCCATAAAATATGTCCGGTTATTGGAAATTTAACTGTACTTACTTTTACTGTACCCTTATCTTTTTTTTAAGAATATCTTAAGATTTATTAATCTTATTTAAGTGTTCTATACGGGATGTTTTTAGTTTCGGAAAGCAATTTTAGTCGGGAATATACGGACATGTTCTGACAATCGCAAAACGCTTAACATTTGCGATACGGACTTGAAATTGCATACTAGGTGTTCTATAGATTGCAATAAAGAGAACTCTGACGACTTCAATTGCCAAATGTATGTTGAAGGGAACTAGTATATTTTAAAAAACTATGGCAAATCGCAAATAAAACGCACGAGTTTCAGAACACCATAAAATAAATCTGGTGTTTTGCAATTTAAAATCATGCAACTGTCAGAACATGACCGGTATTTGAAATTTGGAACGAATTTTTGTTAATAACAAAAAAGCATTAAGGGGTATTTAAAAATTCAACTTTAGGGATTTTTTGTTGCATTCTTTTACGGAAACCAAATTTCTGTTAGCTAGATTATTAGCTTACGCCTTAAAACTTTTGAATCATGGATTTATTTAAAAAAAATTTTCTTAATTTTTTTTTGCTATTACAACGAAAAGATATTCTTTTTTTCTTTTATGTACTTTTCAAAATTCATATACCAGTACAACAAAATTAACAAAAAAAAAAAAGAAAAAAAAAAAAATTAACAAGAAAAACATTGAAGCCACAACATTCTACATTTTATAAAAAAAAAAGAAAAAAAAAAATTAGTAAACAAATTAAAAATTGTAAAAACTTTAAGATATATTTACCAAATTCTTATTTTTTTCTTTATTTTATTAATTTTTTATTCAATCAACTGGTTTTAGCAATATTTCCTAACTTCGCCCTCTTAAAAAAACAAAATAAATCAACATGTCTCATTTTTTTATTCATTAAACTCATCAATTCATTAATCACTTGTAATAATATTTAAGCGATTAAAAATAATATTAAAAGAATCAATTTAAAGAATAAATTTAAATAAAAAAAAACATTTAAAAAGGTCTTAGATCTTCTTCATAAAAGCAAGAAGATAATTATTAAATTAAAAGAAAGAAAATAAATAAAGGAGAATGAAAAACAATAAAACAAATTGTGTATGTTTTAGTATCATACCAAATAACAACAACAAAAAAAAAAAAATACAACATGTAGTTTTATAATAAAAATAAATAAATTATAAAAAATTAAAAAAAAAAAATAAAAAAAAACATTTAAGAAGTTGTTTTATTCGGGGAAACTTGAAATTTATGTCGCACTTTATGATAACTTGGGTATTGACTCTAAATATTTTTTTTACGACTTTTTGGAAATTAAACGGTTGGTTTAAAAATGCATTTTCATATGCCTTTAATATTAAATTAAAAATAGTTTTGCTTCTATCAAAAATGTATATGTATGAGCTGAATTTCAATTTAAAAAGCTTTTATTACAATAGTTTTATTCCCTCAATATTTCCCCTTTCAGACCGTGATGCATCGATTGTGCGGGTTTGTTTCGGGCTCAATATTTTCACTTCTTTTTTACCAATTGCATCGATTTCGCTTTTTGTTCTTTATATTTTTTTCCCACATTCCGCGGTTCGTTTTAACATTATGTACTTGAATTATTGCGTCACACTTA